>JACYFF010019584.1:74873818-74898119 GCA_017589665.1 Selenicereus undatus | reverse complement strand
TGATCTTGTTCTTGGACGTGATGGATTAATCTCTTCATGAACATGATGTGGACTGGATAGGTTTCCATCATCTTGCTTATGAACATGAACATTCAGAAGCAATATGATAACCTTTCTTCAAAGTCCTCTTCTTCCCCTGGCACTATCTCCATGGTTGGCTTGCCCATTATTTCAAGACTCACCATGCCTTGCAACCTCCCCCTCCGGGCCCTTTGATGGTGTGCTACTCCGGGTCACATATGACGCGCAGCGACCTTGGAAATGTTCGCGAGCTTATACATGAGGGCAGAATATCTGACATGGGTTGTCTAATGCTGGGGAAGAACCGATCGGAGACCCTTATTGACGATGGGAATTTGGATTCGGATAAGTCATATTATATGATTTCTCTTCGAGACGGCTTCCTTCCCATCCGTTGGGATATGACCTTCTATGTTGAACCCTATAGCCTGCATCGATTCAGTAGGCAATTTGGGTTTTTCCAGGGGATCCCTGGAGTACTCCTTGAAGATCCTCGCACCCGGGAGGTGTCATATGAGAATGCCCTTTTATATTGGAAACGACTACTCTTTTTGGGGACTGCGTCTCAGGGCTCTTTTCCCTATCGTTTCTTGGCCTTGAACCAACACATCGCTTCGGCTTATAAGATTTGGTGGCCCAAGGTGACCATTAGTGACCTTCGTTCCAGCGCTTCCGTTCTGCAGAAGAGCACGAAAGCAAGTTCATTCCGGCAAGACAAAGATGCAGAGGTTGGCTCATCGAAGAAGGTCAAAGGGAAGAAAGGAAATGATCCGATGATCGATTTAGATGTTGAGGTTCCGGAGTCTGGTGATGACGCTCATGGGTCTCCGAGAGTTCACCTTGCTGAGGGAAAGCGAGGTTTGGCGCCGGACAGTGACAGCGAGCCAGAGTCTGATGCGAACTTCAGACATGGGGGGCGTAAGAGGCGCGAGACCTCGACCCCCAAAGCTGCCAGAGTCAACCTTGGGGATGACTTTTTTGATGACGTCCAGAGCTGCTCGGGCGAGCCAGGCGATCTTGAGGACGTATGTACCATTCCCTCGCCCTTTACTGTCATTTATTTTTGTTTTGCTGCTTTGGTTTTGATCAGCATAGAATGATTCTATACTTGTTCTACCCCTCTTCTCTTTTTATTCAGATTGGGGAGTTTGACCTAGCACAGGAGGCAACACCCATTGTCGATGAGCAGTTACTTGAGGACGTCACTCTTGCTGCTAAATCGTTTGCCCCCAAGGCAACCCCTGGTATTGGCGAGGACATTGAGATCGTGAGGAAGCGAACATCCCCTCATGAGGTTGGGAGTTCAGCTTCCAGGGAAACAGAGACCTTGCACACATCAGCTATTCAGAGTCATCACTCAGTCGACGGCCCTAACTCGCTTGAGGTTGCTTCTAGGGGGTTACTCTCTGCTGACACTGATGTTGGCACTCCTGGGGGTTCAAAAGGGAAACTTCCCTGTGCAGCTGCTCCCTCCACTACCTCCTTTTGTCCCAGACCCGACTCTCAAAGTATTTTTACCGTCACCATTTGAGTGATGGGGTCCGAGTACTTGACCAGTTTGAAGAGTGTGAAATTTGAAGAAGTTGAGGGAAAACTTGAAAGTGCCCCCATGATCTATAAAGGAATTGAGCGGCTTTGTGGAGACCCGACCCCTTTGAAAAAGAGGTTGGAGGATTATAGGAGCGCAATGTCAGCCTTCTTATCATTAAAGAAGGCAGCTTCCTCGTGCCGCCACCCAAATGATGTAGCGAAGGAGAAGGTGCTGTGCACCGAGTAGGTCGATCTTACGCGCTTACGCCTTGCCACTGCGCGTGCTGACCTTAGTGCGGTGACGGGGAAACTCAAGGGGGTGGGGCAGAGAATTATTGATTTGGAGGATGCGCTTCGTCTTGCCCGGGAAGAGGAGCGCCAGCTTAAGGATGATGTCCAAGTCCAATCTTCCCGACTGGAAGTTGCTGAGGAGGAAGCCAATGTGAGATCCAAAGCTCTTGCCGACCTTGAGATGGTACCCACTCTTTCTTCTGATGATGCCAAGGAGTTGGAGAGGCATGAGCAGATCATGCTAGCACTGCAGTCCTCGCTTGATCCCAGCACTTGGATGGACATCGATTGATCCTAACAGCTTTTTTTTTTTGGGTTCAAATATTTGTAATAGACTTTGTGTCATTCTTTATATGAAACTTGACCGCCACCCTGCTGTCTTTCTTTTATTATGTTTGACTGAAGTTGATATTTAATTTACCAAGCTGCCTACGTACTTATGGAAACATTGCAATTCCCAATAAGATCAAGTCATCACGTAGTTCAACAAAATAAAACAAAATAAACTTGTATATATTTGTTTTGCCGTACACAGTTTATACTCTTGCGGGCCAGGAGTATTATAAGTGAATTTAACTTGAAAGAACGAGCAGTTTAGGCTCTTACTTAGGAGCTTTACAACATTCTATTTTAAGGATAATAGCGCTTCAAGAATTTGCCGTTTATGGGTCCTACGCGCACTCCATCAGCACCAATTATCTTGTAGGCTCAATTTGTGTAAACTTCTCTTACCACATATGGACCATCCCACTTGGAGGTGAATTTGCTTCTAGATTTGTGGGAGACAATAATCGGTCTTCTTACTGCCAACACCTGGTCTCCGACTTGGAAAGAACGCGGTCGACCCTTTTTGTTGAACGCTCTTGATAGACGGGCTTGGTAGCATTCTAGCTTTTGTTGTGCCTGAAGTCTTTTCTCATCAAGGGCCTCCAACTCAGCTATGCGAAGCTTGTGATTTTCGTCTTCTGTCAAACCTTCTTGTATGGCGATGCGCAGCGACGGAATTTGGAGCTCTAATGGTAGTACGGCTTCAACTCCATACACCAGAGCAAAGGGGGTCGACTGTGTCGGCGTCTTGTATGTAGTTCGGTATGCCCAAAGAGCCTCCCCTAGTCTGTCGTGCCAATCTCTTTTAGACTTTGCGATAACTTTTTTGAGTAAGTTGCAAAGTGTTTTATTAAAGGCTTCTGCCAGGCCGTTTGCAGGGGCATGGTACATGGAAGACTTATGCTGGGCGAACTTAAACTTCTCACATAGGCTAGTCAATAGGCTGTTGACGAAGGGCTTACCATTATCAGTGATGATGTACCTCGGCACACCATATCGATAAATAATGTGCGTCCTTATGAAGTCGACCACATTTTCTTTTTTAACTTCCCTTAGTGGAATTGCTTCCGCCCATTTAGAGAAGTAATCAGTGGCCGCCAAGATGTAGGAATGACTAGCCGACGATTTAGGCGTGATTGGTCCGACGACATCAAGGCCCCATGCTTCAAATGGCCAAGATGCAACAGTTGGGTGAAGAGGTTCTGGGGGTTGATGTATGAAGTTAGCATGGAACTGGCAAGCATCACATCTCTTTGCATAATCCATGTAATCTTGCACCATAGTGGGCCAGTAGTAACCCATTCTTTTAATATGATCATATAGCCTAGGCCCTGATTGGTGCGCTCCGCACACGCCTGAATGAGCTTCCACCATCACTTGCTTCGCCTCTTCCAGGTCCAAACATCGTAACCAAAGGCCAAGAAACAAGCGTCGATAGAGCGTTCCGTTGTAGTAAAGGAAGCTCGAAGCTCTACGTTGTATTTTCGTCTTATGCCTTAGGTCACTAGGAAGTTTCCCGTGCTGTAAGTACTCAATTATAGGTTGGAACCAGTCTTCTGTGTTTATTTCAAGGACACAGATCATGTTGACGTCTTCATCTGAATCTTCATCATCAGGCGGAACGACCCAGCAGCTACATACTGGAATTGTCATTCCTTCTTCTGCCCCCAGTGCCAAAGTGGCTGCGAGGTTTGCCAGTGCGTCAGCCATCTTGTTGGCACTCCTTGGCACATGCTCTAACTTGACCATCTCCAATTTATTTAGCAGGCGTAATGTCTGCCTGTGATACAGGACAAGGTCGTCTTTCTTAACCTCGTATTCATCAAGTAGTTGATTGATGACCAACTGCGAGTCACCATATATGTTAAGGTCGGTGATCCCCATCTCAATAGCCATGTCAAGACCCAAGCCAAGCGCTTGATATTCCGCCACATTTTTAGAGCATAACTGAGTGAGCACAAATGAATATGGGAGAATGTGCTTTTCAGGGGAAACGAAGACCACTCTTGCACCAGCGCCATCACGCCTAGCCGCACCATCGAAATACATTTTCCAAGGAGGGAGGATATCGATGTAGAACACGTCTTCTCCCGGCAAATCATCATTTAGCTCCCAATAATCGGGAATGGGATGATTTGCTAAGAAATCTGCCAACGCTTGTCCCTTAACCGCTTTTTGGGGTACATAGACAAGGTCGTACTGTTTTAAGATGACCGTCCATTTTGCCAGCCGCCCATTTAAAATTGGCTTAGATAAGATGTACTTCATGGGATCAGCTTTGGAGATCACTTGGACTGTATAAGCCTGCATGTAATGCTTGAGTTTCTCGACGGCAAAGATGAGCGACAAGCACATCTTTTCAATGGGGGAGTACTTAGATTCAGCACCAACCAACGTACGACTTAAGTAGTACAGGGCGACTTCTTTTCCTTCCTTATTTTCCTGTACACATAATGCTCCTAAGGATTGTTCTTGAGCTGCAATGTACAGTCGAAGAGGTTTGCCAAGGAAGGGTGCTCCCAACACCGGAGGATGGGACAAATATTCCTTTATTTTCTTGAAAGTCGTTCGACATGAGTCGTCCCATTCGAACAGTGCTCCTTTTTTCATAAGGTGGTTGAAGGGATGACAGCGTCCTGCAAGATTTGAGATGAATCTTCGGATGTATGCCAAGCGACCTTGAAGTTCGTGAAGCTCTCTGAGATTCTTCGGCTCGGGCATCTCTTGAATTGCCTTGATCTTCGATTTGTCGATCTCAATTCCCCGATGGTGAACGATGAACCCCAGGAATTTCCCGGAGGTGACACCGAACACGCACTTGAGTGGGTTCATCTTCAATTGGCATCTTCGTAATCGCTCAAAGATTAGACGAAGATCTTGCAAGTGGTCTGCCCTCTTCTTGGATTTGACCACCAAATCATTGACGTAGCACTCAACTTTTTTATGAAGCATATCGTCGAAAATTGTTTGCATTGCCCTTTGGTAAGTTGCTCTTGCATTCTTAAGTCCAAATGGCATCACCTTATAGCAAAAAATGCCTTTAGGTGTGCGAAAAGCTGTGGCGTCTTGATCCTCTGGTGCCATTAGAATCTGATTGTATCCTGCGGTACAATCCATGAACAACAATGCTTCATGCCCTGTGGTTGAATCGATCATGAGTTCCGTGACAAGCAACGGGAAATCAACTTTAGGACAAGCGTCATTGAGATCCCGAAAGTCCACACAAATACGAAGTTGCCCGTTTTTCTTCCTCACGGGCACGATGTTTGGGATCCACGTTGGGTATCTGACCTCTCGAATGAATCCTGCCTCTATGAGTTTGTTGACCTCTTTTTCAATTTCCGGTACCAACTCCGGGCGAAAACGTCGTTGAGGTTGCTTCTTAGGTGAAATACCCCTTTTGATAGACAGACGATGGACTGCTATCTTTGGATCCAACCCAGGCATTTCTTTATAGCTCCAGGCAAATACATCCTTGTACTCGGACAGGAGTTCTAAGTACTGTATTTCCTCATCGGGTGTAAGTGATGAGCTTACGTAGATAGGACGAGGCTCTTCATTGGTCCCAAGACTTAACTCTTTTAACTCATCAACTGTAGCTTGCCCCCCATCTTCGAAGGTTTCAAGAATTTCAGCCAACTCTATTTCTGAGTCTGAGTCATCACATTCATGTGCTGTGATATGATTGGAAGGAACAACTTCTTCTTCCTCCATCTCATTTCTAGAGTTAGAGTTGTTTTGTTGACTTGTGAAGATCACAGTACCCCTCTTTACTCTTAATCACCCGTCCGTTTTCACATCCAAACTAGAGAAACGCTTCATACGAGAAGGGATAGAGCTCTGAACTTCATTTATTACTCCCAAGCGGCTAAACACATAACTTTTCTCCTGCTGAAGTTGGGAGCTTGAAAACTCTTTACCAGTTTTTATCCTGGCAAACCATGAGCGCCTTGACTGGGGAACATCTTTGACTTTGTTAAAAACAGAGATTTTGTTGTCTTTCCCTTTCCCCATTCGGGTGAACACTGATGGACGTTTTCTCGAAGCGGGCGATTGCAACCTATCAAACACAGAGGGTTTTGGGTTAGGTGAAGCACTTTCCTCTTCACTCTTATCCACCTCTTCAACTGAGATATGTTGGGTTACCACTCTCTTGTCCTTTCGCTGCCCCAAGATTCTAACTGGCTGAGGTGGCATGAAACCTAGTCCAACTTTTGAGACGCCTACTGAACTTCCCTACTCTTGGATCTTTTTTTGAGTTTCATTAAGTCCATGAGGCTTGACCTCAACTACCTTCCCTAAGGTAGCTGGGTTTTGAAAGTTGTAACCAGCCTTTTCCATAAGCTTATAGGCGTTGGGATCAAATCCTTCTTTAGTCCGCACGCTTGGCAAGTCATTGTTTTCCTTAGAAGAAACAACAAACCCCGGAATAGGAGGTCGACTCACCTTTGCTTGCCACATCTTAAGGGTTGGAACTGTTACACTCCCTTTTAGAGAAGTTATGCTAGCTGCCTCACCCTTAACAACTTTGGTCTCATTGCTACTGCCCGTGCACTCGCCGAAGGGTGATTCGTCCTCCTTGCAGCTAGACCTAGGTATGTACCTTAAAATTGGCGGTATTGATCCCGTTGAAGCGGCAGCTTGTTTAGCGACTGGATCAACACAAGAAGTGGTTCGACCTTGCTTGCTTGCTTCTTTCTCGAGCTGCTGCTTAGGAACATTATCCTTTGTTGCTTGAGGGGCTTTCTTTACGACACCCTTACCTGTGGAAGAAATGGTTGACAACATGGTTTCTTTAGGTGCAGTACCTTCTTTAAAGAACCTTGCATCTGCAAAATGAGATTCAGCCTTGGTGAATGGCTTGACATCCCTATTTATTTTCTTCTCCCCATCACGGTAATACTTGAGGCATTGGTGTAAAGTGGAAGCGACTATCCCATGCTCATGAAGCCATGGTCGCCCAAGTAATAACCTGTAGGATGTTTTGGCATCAATTACTTGGAAGATGGAAGATGTCGTCAAATCTCCGATCATTAGTTCAACGCGAATCATGCCAATTGCACGCTGACCTTCAAGATTAAAGCCTTGAATCATCGTTCGGCTCTTAGACAGTTCTTCCACTGTTATGCCCAAGTCGTTCATTGTTGACTTGGGCATGATGTTGACAGCTGACCCTCCATCCACAAGAATGCGCCTGACTTTTTGTTCCCTGATATAACCAGTTACAAACAAAGGACGATTATGAGGCTTAGATCCCAACAGCAAATCATTGTCAGTGAACGTGACTGCAGTATTGCAAAAGGCACACTGAACAGGGTCTTCTGTTGATGCTCCCACATCCTTGATTTTATCAGCGTAAATTTCTGGGTGTTGTAAGGCAGCAACAACATGTTGGCGCATCACGTGAGGCAAACAAAAGATTTGCCCCCAGCCCATATGAGATGGCAAAGCTTTCAAGATAGTTAAGGTTTTATCAGCTACTTGAGGAGACTCCTCTTGCCCGTCGCTTCCTTCATCTTCCTCTTCTTCGAGTTTGGAACATGAGGTCATGTTGACCGTAACTTTCTCAAAGAAGCCTGTTGGAAAAAACTCTTGGAGTGTAACAGGGACAAGCGGCTCCTGCTCAAGGAGGTCAATAGGCAAAGTTTCGTGCCCTTTGACGCTCTTGGACTTTTCCTTTCCTTTTGAGTGACGAGGACTCTTTTTTCTTCCTTGTCTCCTCCTGCGGCGGAGAGGTGGCGACTGCGCTTGGCTTTGCTTCCTTGGCTTCCGACGAGTGACAAGAGTCCATCCCTCTTCATCCACATCAGCCTTATTAGAGACATCCACAAATGGAGCAGTCTCTGTCAAGGATTCTTTAGTTGCAATTGGAACCACCACAAACTCCAAACTTCCAAATTGGATTGTAACTAATTTCTCTCTAAGGGACGAAATCAATCCAGTGTTTACTCTACCACGAGGTTGAGTATGCTTTGGCTTCCCGGGCGATGAGGAATATTCCAGCTGAGTGGAGATATGATTTATCTCGGCAATGTCGTCCAGATCCAATATTATTTTCCCGTCCCTGGCAAGTTGCATAATACGCTCCTTGAGCACTATGCACTTCTCAAGAGGGTGGCTAACCACCCTATGATACCGACAATATTTTGCGTCAGTAACTCTTCCAGCTTCTTCAGGGCGTTTTGGATCTGGAAGCTCGATAACCCCATTTTGAAGGAGATCATCGAGCATTCCTGATAAGTCTGAATCAGGGAAGGGGTATTTCTTCTCCTGCAATTCCTTCAATGTAGGATGCTTCTTCCCAGCATTCTTGTGGAATTCAGTTTTCTTGTTTTCATACTTAGGCTTTCCGGAGATTCGAACCGGTTCCCCAGTTGAAGCAGCCATGGATTCCTTGTTTGAGGACTTAGAGGACTTAGGATTTTTCTTGAATTCACCCTTGTCCTTTCTAGAGTCAGGTAAGGAAGAAAATTTGCCACGGCAACTTGCAATTGTCATCTCCATATCATGAGCCTTCGTTGCCAATTCTTGGAAAGTCCTTGGCTTGCTCATTTGGAAGACATACAGTAAATCCCACTCCATGCCCCGCGCACACATTTCAACAGCTGAAGCTTCTGTCAGACGATCTTTGCACTCCAGACTAAGGGATCTCCAGCGATTGATATAATCAAGCACTGGCTCGTCCTTCCATTGTTTGGTGTTCGTTAGCTCTATCATGCTAAGAATGCGCTGAGTGCTGTAGAACCTGTTGAGGAACTCTTACTCCATTTGTTGCCAGCTATCAATGGACTCTAGCTCCAAGTCTGTGTACCAGTCAAACGCAATCCCTTTTAGAGTACGGATGAACTGTTTCACCAGTCGGTCTCTCTCTGTACCAGCATTGTTGCATGTCTCAATGAAGTGTGCGACATGCTGTTTGGGGTTGCCCTTGCCATCAAACTGGTTGAACTTGGGAGGCTGATAGCCATGGGGCATGCGCAGCGCGTCAATCCTCTTTGTGTAGGGCTTTGTGTACAAGTGAGTCTTGTGAGACCTTCCTCCTAGCTGAGCCTTGACTGCGTTCGCTATCAAGCTCTGAATTTGCTCAACTGACATTGAACTTAAGGAGCAATCCTTCTTAGCTTTGCGGTCATTGTCAGATTCCTCGCTGTGATGTGACTCTTTGTCAGAGTCTTCAGCGCCTGAACCCTTGTTGGAAGCTTCAAAGAACTTCTTTTCCAACTTCTTTGTCAATTCAGCGATTTGATCGTTCTGGCGTTTAATTTGGGCGTCCTTCTCAGCACTCTCTTTAGAGAGCCTATCCAAGATAGCTTTCATACTTGCTAGCTGCTCTTCGAGGTTAGCAGCTCCTGTCATCATGACTGGCATGATGACAATGTCAGAAGATTCAGCTTCAATCTCTGACATGCGCGCCTCCTTTAGCGAGGGCGCAAAGGAGTCACTACTATAGTAGTCTTCAACCTCGCATATTGGAGCTTGAAGGCTAAGTTTTTGTATTTCATCCATCCCAGATGATGCCTTGTGTTGCGTGTTTAAGTCTTGGAATTTGGATGGGGACGACGCAGTCTTCCTAGCAGCGGTCGAAGAAGTAGCTTTTGCCATGCTCCTGGTCTTCATGGTATGAGAGCGCTGGCTAGAAGTGATGCTCGCTTCACAAGCTTTAAGAGAGAAGGATCCCGTGTTCTTCTTCTTCGAAGCTTGCGCGGTGACATCCTTTGCAGCCATGTCTCCGTTGAAGATGATGTTCTTGTGACTTGAAAGTCTTGATTTTTTAAGAGAAAGAGATGAGAGGTAGAGATGTCCCACCGAGCGTGCCAAATTTGTAATCACAAATTACAAAGATTGAATTTTTATAGATTCAATTGATTTGAATGGGTTATAATCTCTATGGATACAAAATCCTCTGATTCTTTCTCTTAAGGATGGATTTTCCAACCCCTGAAACAAAGGGGGTGAGGACCTATTTATAGGAAAATCCCTCATCCCAAGTCAAGACAGGCCTTGACTTGGGTTTTGGGCTTTGACCTAGGTTTTGGGCATTTCAATCAGGCCTTATCCTAGACTACCTGACTTTCATTTGTTTGACTTTGACTTTGACTTTGACTTAGGAGTCTTCCGGGCTTGAACTAAGCATTGACTTGGAAGTCACATCGAGCTTTAATCGGACGTTGACTTGAGAGCCATTTTTGATGATTGACTTGTGAGTCGATGTTGACTTTGATCTTTTTGACTTTGACCGCGCCATTACTTGAACGTCGTCCGGGCTTTAGGTCGTGACTTGACTTGGTAGTCGTCTTGAGCCTCGATTTGGGCTTTGATTCGAATTTTAACTGAACTCGGACTTGGTAGTCAGCTGGGCTTCGTTTTGGGTTTGATCTGCAAGTCTTTGGGCTTGATTAAATTAATTAAAAGGGTTGGCCCAATTAATTAATTAAATTTAATTTTGGTACGGCACGAACAAATTTGAGTGCCTACAACACCATTTTTGCTGATGAGGACAATTGGTTCCATTTTCTTTAGATGTGAACTTGGAATATGTTATCGCGGTGGACAGTCTTGACAAGGGAACCACATCTTTTGTCATCCATCTGAAGTTTATGAGTATAGTTTATAGTTGGGATAAGCAGAAGTTCCCCACCGTGACCCTGGGGGGGATTCTCAAAATTGCTCGAGGTAGACTGCACTTAACTTTTTTGCTTCATTTGTATGTTTCCATTTCTGTTGCTAACATTGCTTCTTCGTTTTCTTTTATTATGCTTTGCAACCTTAGCCCTTATTTGACTTCTTTTCTCCCAGGTTTTCATTTTCGATTGTGTTGAGAAAGGGCCAAATCGGCCTCCTTTAGTGTATATTTTGCTCATTCAACATCTTTTCGTGTTTTCAGGAATTCTACTGAAGGAATAAAAGGATTGTTGATAATTAGTAGAAAGGAGTGCCAAAGAGGCGAGTTTAAAGTCACAAAAGTGGTCACTCGGCATCACACAGAAGTTCCAGAGATTCGGCACGGGGACCCCACGCTTACCGGCATGGTCGTGCAGTGCCGAAGGACCGAGAAGTGCCGACCAACAGGGTGGTACGGCCACCTCGTGCTGGTCGTGCCACCTCAGCCAGGTTGTTCCGTCAGGCACAACCGTTCCCCCCCTTTACACATTGCGACTTAAACTCTTTCAAGGCCGGTTTTTTTTGGGGGGGGCATCTCATTCATTGTTTTCTTTACTAGGGAGCATCTCTTAGAGGTGATTTTTGGGTTTTCTTAGGAGACTTTAATTGTTCCTTTTGATTCAATTTACGATTATTGAAGATTAGTTCTACTTCAATTCAACAATTACTCCAAGTTTGTTCTCTGATTCTCTCTCCCTTTCGTTGTTGTTTTTGAGTTTGGTTGAATCATGTTTAGTACATTGATAATTGAATTGTTGGAATTTAGTACGATTTGTGGCTAATGTCCCAACTTAGGTTGGGACTGAAGCCGATTATGTTTATTGAATCATAAATTAGCCCCAGAGCATTGTTTCCTTCATGCAGGCAATTATGAATTCTACTTTGCACACCACATGCTCGATGAAATGCTCGAAAGATCATTCATCCATTATTATTCGGGTTTAGAGAAGCGTTGAGAGACGAAACCTTTGCCTAGTGTGGCTTAGTACACAACTAGGATTTTGATATGAAAATAATTAAAGTTCTAGTTGGAATCGGAGATTGTAGATCTTGTAATCCTTCAACTTATAGTCCCACGAAAATAGGTGATTTTAGTTGCAGGATGAGAGAGGGAGGAGATGGGCTAAATTGACAGTGTTTACATTCATAAACACATGCTTAGTTTCGTTTGATTGGGGTTAATGACTAATTCATGAGCATAATTGTGCTAATATCTCAACCTAGGTACTTTAATACTCTGCTGTTTGATTTGATCCTTTAGTTGTTAACATCCCTGTAGGTTAAATACAAACTTATAACTTGAGTGGTCTAGATTGAGTGTCTAAATTAGTTTTCGTATTCGAAAGTGAGTTCCCCATAGACACGACCCGTACTCGCCGATTGCTAACTATAGCACTGCATCGTGCGCTTGCGGTATATATTTAAGACAACCCCCGAGGTAGGCTTCGTTAACCCATTTTGCTTAATTTATATGTTTTCATTTCTTTTGTTAACATTGCTTCTTTTGTTTTTAATTATGCTTTGCAGCTTTGGCTTCTTGAGTGGTTCCCAATACCGTTCCTAGCACTAACGATACCAAGTGGGTGTGCTTCGTGACACATTGCACCTGGAGCAATCACACACGTAAGGCCCTTATTCTCAAGGACATTAATAGCTTTCCCGTGGCCTTCAATGACCAGATCATTGAGGATTTAAGTGTTACGAAGAATTCAAGTTTTAAATTTATAACCCCAAGTGCAAGGTTGTACTGTTGAGTACTCGGAGTGTCGTCCACTGGGAGTTGGGTTTCAAGTACCGAGATTAGCTAGAGTGACTCAATATAGGCTAAGAAGGAAGGAAATAAAAACAAGGCTAAACTAAACTAATAAAAGCAAAAGAAGTGACTTAAGACTATGATTTGACCAACTGACTGATCAAAAAGACAAGATGAGTCATAACCTACCCGACCTCAACTAAGAGCACGAGATGGTCGATTGCACCTTCGAAGACCACCAAAGCCCTCTCGCAAGGGTCATGAGCTAGCCTAATTAGTCTAACTACCTATTTTTAAGGGGTTAACCTAATTAGACCATTAGATTAGCAACGCTCGGAGCTACCTAGGAATGGGGACTATTTTCAGGTCCCGAACCTGGCTATCCCCTCTCCCACACTAGCTAATTGGCCTCACCTCTCGGCATAAGTCAATCACCCAAAAATCTAGATGAAAGATCTCTCAAGCATTTCATCGAACAATTGGTGAGCGTGAGGGAAAACTCTAAGTTCTAAGCGAAAATTGGGTGTGGTTAGGTCCAATACAAGTCTAATTAGCCATCAAAGGGCTAATCACAATCCAAGCAATCAAGATTAACAACTAATTATCAAAAAAATGCAAAAATCCCAAATTAAACCTAAACTAACAAATAACTCAACAAACATGAACAAAGGGGAAATTAATCTAGTCTAACATGGATTAAAACAACTAAGGAACACAAAATCATAACCAAAAACTAAACATTTAAACTAAATATAATCTAAACTAACAAGATTAAACAAAAGGAAAACAAGAACAAACAAGAAATAAAGAGAGAAAAGAGAAACTTAGGCTTGAATTGATTGAATGAACTTGAAATCCACAAGCTTGAATCGCAAAATACAATCTAAACTCTTAATCTAATCCTCATGTTGAGGTTTTTATTGGCTAAAACCTAACCTAAACTAGTCTAGAAAATCACCCAAAAGACCCCCTAAAAAGTCACGAAGGCACCCGTTTTAAAGAGGAAACAAGACGACCAAAACAGCGTGCGGGGGAGCAAAGGGGCAACTGCTGTCACCATCACAACAGTCGGCTGTCCTGTTCACGACAGGCTATTGTGTTCACGATAGGTGGCCATCGTGGCCCCCTGCCCAATCACCTGCAGGGTGGCGACGGTGGGGGTTCACGACCACGCCTCCCGTCGTCTCTTGTTTCGCGTTCTTCTGACTGTTTCTGTTCCATCTTCGCTCCTTTTTGCGGGATTTACTCGATTAATCTTATTACCTACATAAATAAACAAAACAAATAAAAAGTCTAAAGATTAAGTTAATATACGAACTAAAAATTAGGTGAAAGAGGCACATAAAATACGACAAATTAGCGCCTAACAGTGAGCAACTTGCTTTTGCCCCATTGTTTGTCTCTCGTGAAATGTTGAAGTGCTTATTTCTGATTGACTTTAGGTGACTTGGGACTGTTAGGCAGATGTTAGAGATGTCCCTACTTGCATTTAGAAGGCTTGGGCACTTCTATGCTAGAGGGTTATCATCGAGGGTCTTCTTGGGTGTATTTGGCACCTTAGGGAGTGGGTAAGCCGCCAGGTGATTTGAAGCCCAGTGTCTCCCCAATGGTCAAAGCCTCCTCCTCCATGAACCATGTTCACCTCCTCCCTTGCCTTAGAGCAGATCACTGAGTGCCTTAGTAGGGAGGATTGTGCCTATCATTTAGACAACTAGGATTATGGCCAGTTTATTAGTAATCAGCTAATCTAATGGCTCTTACTGCATGTTTTAACGATGTCGGTTTGCATTATGTAGTACTCAGAGGGTATCCCGATAATGAATATCGAGGTAAGGTATATGGATGCCCTCATACTGTGGCAAACAGAGAGGATTAAGGAGGTCAGGGATACTGGCATCCCAAAATTGTAAAACATCGCTTTTGATTGGCAGTGGCAAGACTTTCTTTTCAGTACTTTTCGAAAAACTCTTTTCACTCTTGCTAGATTTTCCACGCAGTGTCATGCACTTCCTTTATAGGTTTAACCAGGATAAGAGTATTGCTATGATCCAAGTTGTGGTTGGCTGAGGACCATGATATGTCTGATCAGGCCATGGTGTAGATATCGTTGAGGGGACGTTTTAGTCTAGTTGCACCGCCTTGTGTCGGCTTTTCTTTTTTCCTTATGGATACATTTTTGATTTGATTCGATTGTTTATCAAGGTATCTTGTCGTTGTTGTTGTTGCCAGGCTTCTCTAGCTTAAGAACCCCAGCTAACATCTAGCTCTGTGCGAAAACCGACTGTGACAGTCCCTACTTCTAAGACCCCAAATACTTTTTTGGATGCACCATCGTCCTTGAGTGTAATGCCTACGGTCCGTGCAGGTTGGCAGTAGGGGCTGGCTCATCATTGAGACACACGTGCTTTCCCTTAGGGGATGTCGAGTGAAGAAGGCTCCTCTTGTTCTCCTCCACCCCCACTGAGCTATGGTACCTATGCCGGTTGTGGCATGCGGTTTTGGCAGAGATGTGGTTTTCCACCGTTTCCCAGCGACTTCGAGATCCCATATCTTTCATAGGCGGGCATTCCTCAGCAGGCAGTATTCTAGTTCTAGCCTTTGTGCCATTCGCTGGACCGCAGCTTGCTAAGGTTTCGATTCTTCTAGCGTTCCTTCACCACCAAGGGTTCACAAAATGGAAGGGATCTCAAGGATAAGGATAACAATTAGAAGGGGAATACCTCTTTTTCTTCCTTTTCATTAGAAAGTTTATTTAATAAATTTTTTGTTTAATGTTATTATCTTGTTTGCATTTTTTGCGGTGAATGATTTGAGATTGCAAATCTCTTTTTATTATTGTTTATTTCATTTTTATCATCCTAGAGGTTACATTAGATGTTTGAGCATTGATATTAAGTGGTTTCATACCTTGTTAGGACTTACCTCATCGTTAGGGTGTTATTATTTAAACGTTAAGTTGAGTGGATTGTGAAGGAGTCCAATAAAAAGAATTAATTTGAAAAAATAAATTTCTATGAAAAAACTAACATAAAAAGAAATTAATTTTAAAAAAAGATGTCAAAAAAGGTGGGATGTTCTTTCACCCCTAGTTTTTTTTATGTGAAACTTTCAAATAAAAATGTTTTTTAAGAGGAAAATTCAAAAATAAAAATAGAATAAAGTATTTTTATTATTATTGCACAAGAATATTTGCAAAATAATGGTAATTCGGTTTTTCGAAATTGAAATCTCAAAATATTGTGGCTAGGAGGACAAGTTAAGTTCTCAATATGGAAGGACAAGTTAAGTTCTTCTTCCATGGTGAACATTGAAAGCATCAAACTTAATGGGTTAGCCCGGTGTTTTGGTTTTGACACATTTGAGATGGGCAAGGTTGCATTGTGTGTCATGTTTTATATTACACGTTTTAAGGCAACACATTGATTAGTATGTTGACCTTTCTTATAATGGTGGTTGCATTATGCGTTGATGTCATATTTTGTGCGTCGTTTATCCTCTATAACACATCACGTGCAGGCCCAATAATTTTAAGGAGCCTTGACTTTCAAGTCTTTTAAAAATAAGGCTTCTTTGGCCATTATCCCGAGTGGAGTAAAGATCCAATAAGGGCTATGTCCTCGAAGCCTCTATGTTATAAATGTCGTTTATTGTTTCGGTGTTAACAAGGTGGATGCTTTCTTATCCTTGAAGAAGTTTCTATTATGGGGCCATTTTGCATTTCTTCCTCCTCCACCCACCATCACAAACATCATGTACTTGCATGAACGTTATTAAGGGCTAGAACTTGAGCTGGTGATTATAATTTGAACCAATGTTCTTAATGACTATTTGAATTTGGTCTTTTTCACTACGTTATTGTAAGACTAAAGATGCCTTTACCCTCCATCGGGTTAGATTGTCTAAGAAATTTTCCATTTCATCTTACTTTAGCAGTTCTAAGTCATAGAGTATGGTAGACAACTCTATGCTCTGGGAATATTGTGATATGATTTCCTTAGTTATGATATCCTAAGTACTAACCTTCTTTGGGCTAAGGGTATGGAACCAGCTACCTGCTATCTCTCCTAAAGTGAGAGAGAATCTTTGAGATAAATGACCTTCTTTATGTCTATCAGGCTCATAGTAATAAAAAATTCCACAGATAGGAGGAAGGGTTACCATGGCACAAAGACTCTAAGTTTTCGGGAGTGAACAACTTGGCAGACGACTTCCCTTTTGACATATGGGTGTAAAGGATTGGGTCTATAAATTTGTTCTCGAATAATTAGGAGCTCCTTTGGAGTTGCTCTAGTTTGTTAATTCTTTGATCCATTGGTAAAGAATTCTCTTCATGAACTAAATGGATGTAATGTACACCATCCTCTCTTCATTTTCAGATTCATGCTCATGTCTTTTTTTTTTTTTTTTAGTAAGGTCACTTATGAGTTTCTGTTGCTCACTTAGTTTAGCGTCAAAATGGCTTTCCATTTATGTTAACATGGTTGCTATCTTTTCATCAGCGTTGATTTCTTTTTCATGATCGTGATTGTTGTTGATCTCCAGACCCCGCGAAAGCGGGACCCACTTTGGGAGTTTGTTGTTGTTGCTGTTGTTGTGATTGTTGTTGATCTCATCTTCTACCATGGAGTTGGGAGCTTGACTTTTGGAACTCTAGGATAACAATATGACCAAACGGCCTTGATGGTCTATTTTCCAAGGCCCCATTGATCGGTAAAAGCAATGAAATTCGAGATTTTAGGGTGTCAAGAATGCTTTCTCTTTTTTTAAAAATAAAATAAAAGGGGAAAGAGTTGCGACTAGACCTTATTTTAAAAAAAAATAAGCAAGGGTGGAAATGAAAGGAAAAAGACCTTAAACCAAACCTCAAGATCACTGGCATGGATAGAGCTACAACCTTAAGGGGCCTGAACGGCTAGCTAGACTAAAGGAATCATACGGCTAATAACATGACTTTGCCAGACCATTGTCCTTCTATTTACCCCTGATAGTGTGAAAGATGTGGTCGCTATGCTGCATTGGCATTCTACTAGGAGCATTTGGGGATGATTCCCACCTCTACCGACACAAGTTCGGTTGTTACTATCCACGGGCCCCTCGTTAGGATACTTTCACATCCTAGTAGGGTTTAGATTCTTGGTTTGTAGGTTAGGGGATAGTAACACATTTTTTAAAAAGGACTCTATTGACACACAAAAGGATAATAAAAGCACTTAGCATTGATTCAAGGGAATCACACATATGAGGTTTGACCCTAAATTTATGAACAAAAGGGATGCATAGTAGAGTCGGTGTACATAATGCCCAAGTAGCACGGGCTATACCCCTTTTATCTTTGATGTGGTGTTCTTTGAAAGCCACACGGTAGTTCTCCTAGGATGCAGTGCTGCGACCAACTGGGTTGGGCAATCTATAGTAAGGAGTTCCATATGATTTTGTGGATGAAATGAGCATGCTTCAGTAAGGGGCCCTCGATAAACTTGGACATTTACCACGCCGGAGCACATGATACATAAATTCCTATTTGATTCCACTTTTGAACTGAAAAACAAAAAGTTTAATTGCATTCATTTGTTCCACATCTTGCCTACTTACTCATGTAGTGCCGAGAGGAGTCGCCATTGAAAGCATTTGGGTTGATTGTTCAATGCTTCATGGAGGTTATGCCCAGGGCTCAACCGACTTTTCCCCACAACCGCCCTACTTTGAGGCATATCGGATCAATTTTCCCTAAGTGGTGTTTCGTAGAGTTATGAGGTAGGATGGATTAGAGCATTAATTATAGAGCTTCTGGGAAATTTTTTAATCTAAGGTACAAGCCCATAATTTTAAAGAAAATTCCCAATTCCTTCTTTCAACCATGCCTATCCCGAGGGATAACTGTGGGAGATAGGACATGATTTTCAAGAAGGGAAAGGGATTTTTCTACAAATTATAATTGTAGATGCCTAGAATAAAGATTATTAAAAATGGCTCTATGGCTACAAACTATGAGAATGGATATGGATGCGAAGGTATGGTCTAATGAATGGTGAATACCCCCATTGGACTACCTGCCTCAAAAAGTGTCTATACTAGAAATGAATGCATGAAAACATTTATTTTCTAATTCCATGGAAAATATTTTTTTTTATGATTTTTATCTTATTTAGTGAGACGAACAACAAGAAGAGCACTTTTTGTGACCAGTTATTAGTAAGCCATTTTTATAATGAAAAGAAATGTACAAAAACAATAAATATGGTGGTCACTTTATTATAAACATGGTGTTACTTTATGTCCGTAAGAATGAACAATAGATACATAGTCATGGAGGATCCAAGCGAAACATGATGATCACATACAGGAAATAATGAAAGCTTTAAGTAGATTGTTTTTCTGGTTAATGGCCCCAGGACTGGCCTCGATCGAAATGGTTGGTGAAGCAAACTTGTAGTCGAATCCTTCCTTCCCAGTGTGTTATGGTAGGTTGAGGCTTACCCCAATTAGTGTCTGGCAGGAAAAATTTTGCAAGTTTTGTTTTTTGAAAGTATTTTTGGGAAGACAGGGAAGGATTATCGAGAGGTAGAGCTTCTCCTATTATGGTGAGTAGAGGAAAACACATAAAGTTCTCTCTAGGTAGGAAAAGAGCCTTAATGAGAGTGAGAAGCTTCCTTTTATAGTTATGGCAAGGTAACCTCATTAGGCAAGCCATAAATCAAGAGCTGAAATCATGTTATTTTATTCGCAGAATTTCATAAACATGGGTACGTAACGTAGCTTAATTCCGAAAATGTTGCTTCTATCTTGCTAATCAACTTGATTGCAACAATGCTACAATTAAAATTAAAAGGGATTTATGAAGTAGCAAGGAAGCAAGGTAGGACCCAACCACTTGCATTGGGTTCAACGGTAGTTGTTAGGTCCTAACAATAGGCACTGGGCATGTAAAACTTGCTGCTTGGTCCTAGTACATTTCTGAATCATGTTGCTGCCTCTGTTTTCTGCTTAAGTGAATTGTTTTTGAGGGTTTGAATACAAGGCAATGCACCACCCTATTGGTTACTATTTCAGTTAGTCATTATTGAGGTCTCGGGTTCAAGCCCCCATACTATTGCAAGGATCCACCTCCCTGAGGGTGCGATTCCCCATGAATGATCGGGCACTTATGTCTAGGTAATTTTATGTTTTTATAGAAATTACAGATTTAATTATTTTTTTACTTTTATTTTTATTGCAGGCCCGACAGAATTGGGCTATAGGTTCACAAGAGAATGGGTATGGGCTTGGCCAGAGAACTTGTCCAGGTTCCCTGGGCATGACCATGTCAATCTCTTCTGGATTGGGTTCTGGTAGTCTTCTGGGCCTAGCTTGGAATTCGGGTACATGCTTGATTCAGGATCCCTGTCAGGTTCTAGGGTGAGATCAAGTCCCTGTTTTTGGTCTAGGAAAATTCTATTGTGTAGATTCGAATATGTTTTCCTTTAGTGAGCAGTGCATGAACAGATGCAAAGTTAAAACAGTAAAGAATTAGTCTTTAGCTAAATAGAGTTGCCATTGAGTTTGAGGAAAACTTACAGACCACAACACCTTTCAAAGCAGATCATATTGATAGGAACACCAAAGGGACAAATTGAAGCTACTTCAAAAAGATTTTGGAAAGGCCCCAAGCAATCTCTTGTGTGGGGACTCATCCTAACACCTTAGTTTGGAACCGAGGTCCTAGATTCAGGGGCGAAGGTACAGTGATGTGATGGAGTGCACTTCATAACTAACAACCTCTACTAATCAATAAGGAAAATTAAAACTTAATCACACTAACACACATCCATGCAACCAATTGGAATCATTCATACGATCATGTAAAATGGTACAAACTTTAGTCCAATGAAAACAAAAATAACGTAAATAAATTGCAGTGGATGGGGAAATTCCTAAAGACTACACATTTGGTAATTTAGCATCAAAAATCATAAAAGAGAAATAGAGTAGAAGAGAACGCCAAGGTAGAGTTTTCGCCATCAGGATAACCCACTTGATTTACTTGAGAAACCAACAAAGGGACGCTTTTTTAATGGTTAACCCAATTCTCTACCTCTAATGTATGGAGTATTTCTCTCCTTAATTTTGATGCTCTCCTCTCTCTAATGTTTTGATGCATCAAATTAATTTGATGCCTCTAACTATTGTCTACTTCATGCCCGTTCGATGCCTCTAACTCCTAGGGGTGGCTCCATATTTATACTAGTTCAGGGGATATTCTGAATCGGTTTAGAAATAGGAGACCTAGTTCTAGTCCTATTAAGGTTAATCTAAACAGGTACACTAATTCATCTATGATTCTAACTAATTACTCTTGGTAGACTAATCAGACTAGAATTCTAGTTAATTAATCATGTTTAACAGAAAAGGATTGAAGAGAGGGAACCTGACCAGGTTTCCATCTGGAGGACCCGGTTCGGTTCTTGGAAGTAAGTACCCACCCAATTTCCTAAGGTGGGTCACGGACATCCCAATTTGTTTTGGGGATAACTTTAATGTCCGACCTCTATGATTGAGTGATCCTTTTTTTTTTTCTGGAGAGCTTACAGAGTTTAGTTTCTAATAAAACTCGTTTCATAATTTTCATGTAAGTGTGGAACGAGATATAAGAAAAATAGTAAACATGCATCATTTTCAGCACAAGTCCAAACATTTAACTTATATATTTTCCATTGCTTAACAGACTTTGGTGCATAATATGTCATGAATAATGTTGACCATAGGCTTAGTAATGTTATACACCCTATAGTGGATCCCAACTGGATGCCGAATATTGTCAATTTAGGACCAATTAGGTTTCTTGGGCTCTATTAGCCTTTTTAACTCGAATTCAAGTATTACTTGCAGGGCCCCAACTACAAGCTTGGGGTATAATTTTTTTTAAATGGGCAATTAAAAATAAGATTCCATTTTTACGAGTCTACAGTTAGCCCCCACCTTGGCCAAGCCAGGATACGACGAAAATCAAAGTACTCATGTCCTGTAATTGCCTGTCTGGCTGTGTTCCTTGTCTGATTGTCGAAGATCTTGAAACTTGGCGCCTGTCTACTTTGGCCATGATGGTGCCCTTTGTCCTTGATTGATGGATTATTGAACTTCCGCATTGCGGGAATAGCGACCCTTTTGTAGGTCAAGCTTGACTATCTTTCTATATCGATGGAGCAGCAAAACCTTCATGCGGGTTAGGCTTAATTATTTTCCTGCGCTGGAGTTGCAGAGGTTTTTATAAATTAGGCTCAATTATCTTCCTATATCGCTAGAGCAGCAAACTTTTATGTGGGTTAGGCTAAATCATCTTCTTGTTTTACTGGAGAAGCGGACCTTCATATGGGTTAGCCTTAATTGTCTGCTTGCATTACTGCTGCAGTGAGCCTTCAAGCTAGTTAGGCTCAATCATTTTCATATGTTGCTGGAGTAAAGGACCCTCATGCGGTTTAGGCTTGATTATCTTCTTGTGTTGCTAGAGCAGCAAACCTTCATGCGGATTTGACTTAATCATCTTCCAGTTTCACTGGAGCAATGGCCTTCATGCGGGTCATGCTTAATCATCTACCTGTGTCACTAGAGCACTGGACCTTTATGCGAGTCAGGCTTAATCACCTTCCTATGTTGCTAGAGCAACAGACCTTCATGCGGGTTAGACTTAATCATCTTTCTGTATCGCTAGAGCAGCAGACCTTCATATGGGTCAGGCTTAATTATCTTCCTGTGTTATTGGAGTAGCGGAGCTTCTTACGGGGTTAGACTTGATTACCTCCTGTGTCACTGTAGCAACAAACCTTCTTGCGGATCAAGCTTAATCATCTTCTTGTGTCGCAAAGGAGCAGACCTTCACGTGGGTGAGGCGAACTTATCTTCCTGCATCGCTAGAGCAGTATACCTTTTTGCTGGTCAGCCAAACTTATCTACATGTGTCGCTGGAGCAGCAGACCATTTTACAGCTCAAGCGAACTCATTTTCCTGCATCACTAGAGCAGCAGACCTTTTTGCGGGTTAGGTTGATTTCATTGACGAAATGTTAGAATTATCGGTTTCAGCTTCTAACTTTGATCAATACCTTCGTAAGTATTCCATTCTTTTCGTATACATTCTTTGGATATTGATCGACATAGAATGTCGGCTTCTTTCTTCTTCAATTTGGATGCCTTATCTTGGATACTTATGTGTGCAGAATACCCCTCAGATTCCTATGACGACTTCTTATTTTGCAATTTTCAAGAGAAACGCAGGCATGTGGTGGTGGGGAACCTTGCTGGTGCTCTCTTGACCCCTTTCTTTGCTTTTGCTTTCTTCTTTTGTTTGCATGCTTTGCGTTTCTTATGCTCGTCAATTTCCATGCACATAGAGATCCCACTTGAGTCATCGTACACTACAAAAATATTTATTTTTAGTAGGAATTTATTTATGGCATATGTGAAATAGCTACAGTAATTGTGAAATTCTAAAATACAGTGACAAAGGAAATATTGCCACAAAAAGGGGTATATTGTCGCAATCAGCTAAATATGCCCCAAAAATATATTACTTGCAATCATATTACAATGGTGGGAATAAAATAATTATTTTAGGGGTTCCCTCCTTTTTTTTTTAATTTGGAGTTTTTTAGATTCTTTAATCTATGCATCCTAATTCCTAAAACGGCGCTGCTTGTTCAATCTAAGCACACCATAACAAATATTTACTAATTCAAGGCTACTTGGTTGAGGTACTTACGTGTATATTTGCTTTCTCCACTCTGCCTTCTCCATTCATTAACCATTCAAAATAGAATTCTTTGAAGCTTGAAGGAGCCAGGTATGTTGATTCATTCAATTTCCTTTCAAATTCGAGTTGGAAATCCCTAATTTTGATGAGCAAAGTCCTTTGACGAAATTTTAGGGTTAACAATTCGAGCTATTGCTGATTCAAACAAGTAGCAGATGCGACTATTCTTCCATGCATTAATAATCCAAAATCGAATTCTTATCAACAGTTAAGAAATCAGAATTGAATCTCGTTGAAGCTTAGAGGAGCCAGGTATGCCGATTCTTTCACTTTCCTTTCAAATTTGAATTGGAAATCCACAAATTTGATGAGCATAGTCTTTTGATGAATTGTTAGGGTTAACAATTCGCGTTGTTACTAATTCAAACAAGTACTAGGTGCGAATATTCTTGCAGTTTGTTTTTGAATTCGAATGAAAGAAATCCTAATTTTGATGAGCCAATTTAATTTTCGATTTTTAAATCTAACTAGGGACCTAACAAATAGGGTACTATGAAGTATGTAAAGAGGGTACTATAAAGTAGTTCTCAAAGTTGAAATGTTCAAGGTAGTAAAGGTTAAAAAAAGTAGGAATATCACAGCAATTTCACAACGTTGGGGTGCCATTTGTAGATTTGGCGTTTGTGATTTGAAGATAATATTGTTAATGCTTACATGTGCCGTTATAAAGTTCTTATTTTACTTTGGTTAGTCCTATTGTACAACAACAATGACAACAACCTTAAGTAGGCTAGCTGGTTTCAAGGGTTGACTTATCTAGTACAATAAAAAACATTGATCAAAACAAAAGCTGAAAGTAGGTGCTATGTAGATAGGTGCACCTGTAATGTTGTGACTGAAAGAAAGGCCAAGCCATGGATAGCTAGATTGATAGACCATGGGATCACTTGTGTCATTGTTGTGAACAATATAGAAACTACATATCCCATTTTTTTT
>JACYFF010019584.1:74841471-74868818 GCA_017589665.1 Selenicereus undatus | reverse complement strand
ATACATAACATATATATATATATATATATATATATATATATATATATATGTATATATATATATATATATATATGTATATGAGACTTGTATGTTGATCACAGCACTTTTGCAGCGCTGGAAAAGATAACTACAGCTTGGACGGCACAGGTACAGCCTGAATTGTCCAGGTGCAGCCTAGATGGTGCAGGTTCATGGTGTACTGTGCTGGTGCATCCTGGATAGTACAGGTTCGCCCTTTCCTGTGGAGGTGTTGCGTGGATTGTACGGGTGCCTCATGTGCTGTGCAGGTGCGGCCTGAGATGGGCAGGTTACTTGGTAGGCTAAAAGTGGTTGAACTTTGAACTCTATAGAGGGAAATTTTCGCTTCTATGGTTTTGCGAATGTCATAGCTGGTCACCTGGTTTTGCGTGGTATATTACAATATTTCTTTTTCAGTGCTCCTTGGGACATGTGAGTGGCATGACAATGTCAATCCAACCTAGTGTTCATCGTTAATGAACAATACTCTCCATGTACTTGACAATCACATTTTAAATCAGTGGCTTTATGGTGATACTCTTTATAATTCTTGGTGACTTCTGCTCCGGCGAATGATCATAACTTGAAGACATCTTGGTTCAAGCTTTTGAATTCCTTACATATTTCAGAAATTACCCATTCATACCATTTTTGTATCTCTTACTTCCTTAACATCTACATTTTTGCTGTCAATTTTTCTGTAAACAAGATTGTGATGTTCACTAAATGGTTTGATCACGCTTATTTGTTTCGAAAATGATTTCGGATCTCTCACTGCTTGGGATCACATGTTTTTCTTTGTCATTGGCTTGCTCTTTTGGAAGGTAAAAATTCAATACTTCACTCTATGAGTTGTGTTGTGATTCAGTTAAGCATTTAATTTGGACATTTCCACTCTAAAATTAAATATAACTCTTTTTTAAGTTTCAGGCTAGCTTATTAGTTGCTTGATATCAATTGCTTATCTTAATGTTGATGTAATTTCTTTGTAAATGTCCATCTGGGTGTGAGCCATTGCATTGGTAAGTGCTGATGTAAGTTTTTGTTGATTCATATTTGCTCGAAATTAGTTATCATTGTTGTTGATTTTAGATCAATTGAACTGTAAGGATAGAATCGGCTTGTTTTTAAGCTTGAATTTGATTTCAAGGGTTTGACTTTTGGGAGCTTGAATTTGGGATTTTGATCTAAGATCTTCCTTCTTAGAAGTTTGGTAGCATTTAATCTTGATGTTGAGAAGGGAGGGTTTACTGAGAAGTAGTTGAGTTGGGGGTTGAGACAGATGGGAAATACTTGTGTAAGAGCTAGTGTTTCTATGGGTGGATTCTTGCAAACCGTTTCTGCTACAGTATAGTGAAGTTGGTCACCAAATGATAGTAGTTTTGTTGCCAATGGAGGCAGCCACCATGATCCACGTTCCCCATCTCCTGCCACTAAAGATTCAGACTTGCCTATACCCACCCAAAGTGTTTGTATAATTGTATTATCCTATATATGTTGTGAATTATGAATTGTTTCTTATTTCTTAGGAAATGTGAATGCTAAATGCTCATTAAGTGTTTATTTTTTTAATTGCAGGTTTCACTTCTTTATGGCAAACATTCTTTATTAAAGATTTCAAGTGAAGAAAAATACCCTGATTAGGAACCTAGCACAATATACTTTTCCCCGTAGAACAACCCCCTCGCCCCAAAAGAGAAGTTGAACACTTATACGGATGAGTTTGAGTTTTTTTTAATTATTTTAGAATTATGAACTAAGCATATACGGTTGTCAAAATTGTAGTAGCTACTATGGCAACACACATCATATGATGATTATGTATTTAATGCAATTTCATTTCGAGTATATACGATTGCATTTCGTTTCGATTTATTTCATGTATATATTCATGAGAATGTCATTACACAATTATTATTTGCAAACGATAAGCAATATTGCAACATATAATAATTAAAAAACCAAAAGTAATCAAATCTTACCAATTTCTAAGATACATTTAGTGGCAAAGGTGAACTGCCACAAAATGTATCCAAATAGCCGCCAAAATATAGTTCATGGCAATTGTATTTGGCGACAAATATAACCTTCTTGTAGCAAATATAGATTTAGTGGAAAATGCAGCTTGCTACAAATTATATGCTATCGTAGCAAATTCCAATTTGTGGCAAGTTAAAATTTACCCCAAAAGCTATATAATTCGTAGCAAAACTAAATTTGCCACAAAAGGTTTTTTGTAACGGACTATATCTATGGCAACCTTGTAGCAATTTTTTTAGTCACCACAAAGGACTTTTTTGTAGCAAAATATCAACATATTGTGGCAAAACTTGTTGCTACAAAAACCATAATTTCTTGTAGTGATAGATTGTCTTGTTTGACTATTTTTTCTACTTTTACTTGAGTGTTTGGCTTCTAATGGGGAGAATGTTATCATGCGAGGCATGGGAAAGCCTCAAGATTGATCTTTAAGGACTTTATGGCATGAAATATTGAGATGTCAAACCTTCAAGCTTGACCACCCTTTTTTTGGGTGCTAGAGCGTTCGAGTCATCTCTTTTTGATGGGAGAATGTGAAGATCTCATGAATGTTGAGGGTAGCCACTAGCTTAGTGCAAAGAGTATGGTCATCTCCTTATTGCGAAATGTTTACCATGAGGGGGAACCCTAATTACCTGGGAAAATATAGGAGAGCCCCCCGTTTCTTATAATGGGTAAGTGAATGTTTATGAAAGTTAAGAATACGAAGTGAATATCCACTCTTAACTTGTAGTTAGGGTTGAGACCAGAAGTCCTAAATTTTAGAATGGAGGTGAGATTAGAGGCTATGATGGTTGAGAGAAGGTGGTAAAGTGGGTGAATGATTTGCTGAAGTTTGATTTGATGGGAGTAGTTAATGGAATGCTTCTTTGTCCTCATAAACCAAGGTTTTATTTTCCGTCTCCATTTGCCTAGTTTGCCTTTTCAGGTTTTCGGGCCTGCAACTCTTCATTCTCTGTCTCTGTCTCTGTCTCTCTCTCTCTCTCTCTCTCTCTCTCTCTCTCTCTCTCTCTCTCTCTTTTTGAGACTAAAGAATTCAATTGAGATGTGTCTTTATGGAAAAGAATCTTCATGGCAGGACCTCAAAGGGGTTACCTATGTGTCCAACATGGGATCAGGCTAGTCGTAGTTTGAGAGCAAGAACATGCAGCTTGAAGGAGGGATGACTTGAGGAGGACTTCTTAGGTAGGCTTCTCGATTAGGGTGCAAAAGGAAGGGAATTGGTGTGAACGCTCAAACAACCTATATGAAATTCCCAGGTCTGCATAGGTGATGAAGATAGTGTAAATCAGCATTTTCTTTGTTTTCTCATCCTTTTTCTTTTTCTTTTTTCTTTTCGGATATGACCGTTTGGTCCAAGCCTTCTCTTTTTTTATTGCTGAGTCATATTAATATTGCCCATGACGTACTCCTACTTCCTGATTAGGTCAGATGTAGTTACCAAAGAAATATGCTTATTTGAATGCTTAACAAGCTTCCAAGTTGGAATTTATCAAGTTTAATAAAGGTAGTAACTCAAGTTGCAAAAGGAGGTCCGCTATCCTAAACATGTCCTTAAAACTGCATGAGTTATTGCAAGAAATTCTTGATCTTTCTGCTTTCCTAGATGATGAATTGACATCATTACACCCCAAATGTTTTTTTTGCTCTCTCTCCCTTTGCCTAGCTCGCCTTGTGAGGCTTTCGGGCTAACCCCCTTTTTTGCTTTTTTTCTTCTTTTTTCTTTTTTTATCCACCCTGGGCTTGTCATAGGATAGAAGCATTTTGCAAGAAAATTGATGGAGAGAAAGGTTTTATTAATAAATCAAGGTTACATCAGACTGGAATTAAAAAAGCGAATGACTCTAAGATTCAACACATGACTATAAGCTAAGCATAACACGTCACATCTTCTAAATTCAACAGGATTCAAGGCATCTTGTGTGGTGGCATTTTGGGCTTGGATTTAATTATGCTCATTACATAAACAGATGGGCCCCACTTTTTGCTTTGGTCGTCTAAAATGGCTAGAATGTCAACATTCAAGCTAAGAAGGTTGTTGCCCTTCACGAGTGGTTCCAATAGGGATGTTTCAGTGTAGCAATCTAGACCATCCGCATCCTTATTTGTGGGGTCTTTGTTTTTGTTGTCCATATTCAGATAGTTGCCCTTCTAATTGCTACTAGTCTTGGTAGGTGCCTTCCTAGCTAATTCTTTCTCTAACAGCATACCTACGTTCCTTAGTGCAGTAAAGTTTTCAAATTGTGTACATCGCAGGTGCTATCTATATGTGGGATGGAGTTCATGATGAACAACCTTACTTGGTCAGCCTTTAAAGGTCGGTTAGCCATATGAGTGGCTTTTTGCTCTCCATCAAGTAATGAAGTAAAAAAAGCTTTCCTTTTCCTTCTACGTAGTTAACTCTAGGTCTCTGAGTGTGATTGGTAGGTCAGCATTGTATGAGCGCTAAAGTAGAAATTCTTTATGAAGATCATCCCAACTTGTGACCTTTTGTGGGTCTATGGTGTTGTACCACCTCATTATATCCTTGTCGAACGTCGAAGGGAATATAATGTGGAAGATTTCCTTGTGAATTCCTTTTAGTGTCATGGCACTACGAAAATTCCTCACATGATAGTGAGGATTTTCAGTTCCTTGGAACTTGATGTCTAGCATAGTGAATTTTAGGGGTAGTTTCCCTTTTGGGATATAAGTGATTTTGCATAGTCATTAAAGTGATTGTTGAAGGTGGAAGATTCCTTAAGCAGTTGTTCGATCTACTCATGGATCAATTTGAGGAGTTCACTTTTCCCCCTTTTTCTTCCTTCTTCTTATCATCTTCCCATCCTCTGTTGCGAGGTACCTCATATTTTCCCTCTGGAGTGATCTTGATAAGAGTTTGCAGTGTAGTGGCCATCAATTTTATCTTCTTGTGTCCTTCATGCATCCTAATGTGCATTTTTTCTAACATCTTTATAATTTAGGCTATCCCATTGCCATTCCCTGCCATTAGAATTGGTGTTGTGTTGAACTTGGATTTGGATTTTGACTTTAACCAAGCTGGTGGAGTTTCCTGGCACACTTCTTAAGATAAAAGTCTCACAGTTTGTGGATTCGCTTATACACCTTCTTAGTCTTCCATATGCTGAGTAGCAAGGTGATGCTTTAGAGAGGTGGAATGTTATGAGCAATCAACCATGATGGATATGGGATAAAGGAAATGGTTAATGACTTGCAATTTAGAGAGAAGAGGCAATGACTTGATGGCCTTGAAGGTTTAGGCTGAAATGAAGTTAGGATATGGGGTTTTAAGTTGGTTTTAAGCTAACTTATGAGCCCAAGTTACACTCAAGTCTTTGCTAGGTGAATCATAGAGCTATACTGACCTAAGTCTGATTATGGTTTGGTTTACCTTAAATGGGCTAGTCTTGGCACAATGGTGGATTTAGGTAGACTCATATAGGGATCCTTAATCTAGGGAACATGATGTGTGGACCATCAACTTGTGTATGGGCAAGATATCTAGGCCTTGATTAGTCTTATGCATTATGATTGTGAAGCACGATTTGGTGTAACCTAGAATGAGCTAGTGCTCTAAAGGTCTAATGGGCCATATTATGCACCTTGGGCTTAGATGGACTCGGGACTATGCATGATGAGACCTAATGTTGCATGACTCTTCGGCTTGAGGAATCCTATAACTGATGTGTTAAGCCTTAAATGAACTATGCTAATTTGTGGACCTAACTCTAACACTAGGAGCCCAAAATACAACTTCATGCCATGAATACAGACCTTGTAGGGACAAAGACCTATCTTGACTTCCTAAATGGATCCCGGTCGAGTTCTAACCAGGCGTTAAATTTAACCCTTTTTCATTTGGACTCTTCAGTAGACTTTTGTGCGTGTAGACTGACAGACACTTCTATTAAACCGTGTTTGATCTCGGCTGAGTTCTGGGCTTAACACAGACTCAATTCTACTCCTAAACATAGACTACCAGATTCACTTATTTATTTATTTATTTGATAATCCTGATCGGGATATTTTTTTTTTACCAGAACAGGCACTCGAAATTGGAATTGTAAGCCTTTTAGATTCTAGATTAAGACTCCTTTTAGGACTCAATTGGTCCAAAAATTGGTTCGATTCCTAATCCAATTCTTAGATTCCTTTTTTTGTCCAAAACTGCAACTCTAAATCGGAGTTAGAATCCCTTTTAGATTCTTGATCCAGAGTCCTATTATGACTCGATTGACCCATAACCATCTTGGTTCCTAATCCAATTCCTATACTGAATCTTTTCCTAATCTGGACTCTATTAGGACTCACAGTATCAATGCATAGTCCTCTGGGCTAGAAAAAGTTAAACCAACCAAATTCACATTGCGTTCCAAGTCATACGCAAGAGTTCCAACATATACAAGAGTTCTATGCTACAAAGGTTTTGTGTCCGCTTTTGAACAATTTTCTCACGACCTAACACTTTGTCCCCCCCCCCCATGGGATGCATGGCATGACTGGAACGTTTTAGATGCTTTCGCGAGTCATAGGGACCAGGAACGTATGTTGTGAGTGGTTTGTACGAACAAATTTAAAGGCCGCAAGCATACAACTTTCGCTGTAGTACTTGAGGGCCGTCTCTTCAGAGACAATGGATAAATTTAGGCCACTAGCTATAGAAATAAAGTAATCTAACCTCATTCTAAACTACTTAAAACTATAAACAACTAAAACTATTGATTATAACTATTCACATGATTTCATTGGCTCCAAATAAATACAAATTAAGATAAAGCAAACTTAAATGTAGCTAATCACATTATCTAAATAAACAAGATAAAAAATAAAGTTATCAAGTGACCAAATAAAGCAATAGAGGTGTAAAGAATGAAATAAGAAACCTATACTCTGAGCAGAATCAGAAGAACGAGAATTGTGGACTTAGAGATAATCAACCACACAGCCCACAATTGGTTTCATCACTCGAGTTCTTGTAAAATTCAAGCTCCCCAACTTAATCAAGCTAGCACCTCGTAAACTAAAACCTAGCAACGCCCAACAATCAGTAAGAAAACACTAAATTCAACCCCATAAACCAAAAAATAAGAAGCCACAATTTCAGCTTCAAAACGGCAACAACTGATCAAAGCCAATCCTAAGCAAACAAAAAACCCAACTAAATTCAACCCTGACCTTCTCTCTGCCCTTCATTAACGGCAGCCCAGAAACAACCTTCAATCAAAAGGGACAAAAACAGGGAAAGGAGCTGAGGAGTTAAGGTGCAGTGAGAAACGAGAAGCAGAGTAGAAAAGGGCAAAGCAACAAGGAATTCAGGGCAAACAACTGGGAAATCAACTCACCCTAGATTAACTTAAACAATAATCACAATACCAACATAACCCATAATGCATAATCAATCCAAGATCAACAGCAGTCGAGACATAGAAACGCATAGCTGACTAATACTTGAAGCAAAATAGAGCTACAAGGGAAGAAGAACATAACCAAAGCAAGGTAAAAATCGAAACAAGAAATTGAACTAACCAAAAACAATAGAGAATGAGTCAGCAACCAAACTAAAATAACGTGAAGGTGAACGAGATGGAGTCGAGCTCTAGTAATGGTGCTGAATTAGAATCCCAAAAACAGAACAACGAAATCAAATGACGCCGATGAAGAACCCTTAAAATTCAATTCAAAACTTCAAGATCTTGTATCAAATTACAACGATTGATGATCCTAACCCTTGAATTGAATGAAGAACAACAAAGACTAGTGAGAAAAACAAAACAAAATTTGAGAAATTGAAACCCTAAATAACTAAAATTAAACTCAAAATTAATCATAAAAATTATCTAAAACTCAAATTAAAACTAACGAGAACCCTAAAATTAGACCCTAGATTCCCTAGCCTCGCTGCTGCCTGTTGATATATACTCGCCCCTCTTCATCTTCTTGACCATCGATTTCCTAGATAGCGTGGATGGTGGATGGGGATGATTCAATGTTGCGTACTATGGTGGATGAGGGTGGAGGTAATGGTGGAAGATGAAGGAGATGGTGAAGATGCTGGTAATATCTCGAGGAAGAAGAAAGACCGCGGAAAGGGGGGTTTGTCATCGAGTTTTCCAGGGAGAGAAGAGACAGAAGGACGAATGGGGGGGAAGGTGTGGTCATGTGCTGCGCACGAAGGGGGTGTACTGGTATAGGTCATGTGCGAATCACATGGGAAGAGAAAGCTGATTTGTTTTCAATTTTTGTTTCCCCTTTTTCTCTTGTGGGTTATAAAAGAGAATGGGTTGAGGAATTTTGTTTTGGATTTGATTAAACTAGGCACAATAATGCTTTTTCTTAATTTTCCACATTTTTTTTCGATTTATTGAAAGGCTTATAAGATAATAAGAACTCAATTAAAAATCTCAAAATCATAATTATTAGGAGCGGAATTAAGTGTAGGAATATTGCAAAATTTATCATAATTTGGATGCAAACGAATACCCCTACACCAAAACTTTGCGCGCCCTCAAGTAAAATAAACTAAACTAGCTAAAAGCCTAGAAAAGAAGAAAAAGAAATGCTAACTCACCTTTGTAGGAATCATGGTTGCATTTAGCATATGGAACAAGCCCCTTAATCCCCTCGGTTTCCCAAGTGACAAGTGAGGTCTTGTGAGGGTTTTCAGGTGAAATGCCCACGAAACTTATCAAACACAAAGAAATTTTTTTTTTTTTCAAAACATGGACATATATACAAGTAATTGAGAAATTATGTACACAACTTGAACAATTACCTTAGTAAACAAATCACCGAATTATATACAAATAGAATATAGAATCAAGAGATAACTAAGTCAAAATAAGCATCCCGACTCCCTTTTTTCACCCCATACACAATATGTCGATGATACATACATCTTAGTGCATGTGCAGATGTGTATTAATCTTTATGAATTAAGTTGTTAACACTGACAAAATCCCAATTTCCTTGCTTAATTGCCTTCTTTGCTCCATTTTTCCTTTCTTCATTTTTTTTTGTCAAAAATAAAACCCTTTTGACTTACAAATACTCAGGTCTTCCTTAAAATGGGGTTTTATTAGAATGTGCAAAGTACTTATTTCATTGCCCAAACAGATGTGTAATAAAATTAAATACCGTATATTCGAGGCAACTAAAGATATGAAATAAAGATATTGGCTTTGAACATTGGCACTTGGGTTTTCATTTACTTTTTAAAGACTTTTTCCTTCTTTTTTTAATTTTTTCATTTTTCAAGAGCTTAAAAGGCAACTTTGATAAAGAAAAAGCTCACATGCTAACTTAACAACAAGACCCAAATAATTGACTGTAAAATGAGCAAGGTAGGTAGACAATCACACATATGAGACAGGATTATTATGAAAAATTGAATCTACAACCTCAACAAGACATCTTATAATTCAAACTCTATTTATATATAACTCAATCAGCTACCAACATGGGATTACAATCACCAAAGAAAGAACACAAGTCCCCAAAGAGAAAGAAAAATCCTTTTGAATTTATTTAGAATTTTGAAAAAATATATGCAAATGGGTACCTCAAACCCTCATAAAAACTCCACAATGTAGTCATTATGGAACTTAAGGCTCTATAAAACAATCGCATATGCTATGCAACTGTAAAACGGATACAAAACCACAAGGACATACAAACCTATACCACCAAACACAAAAGAAAACCAAATCAAACCAAAATAAAACAAAACCGAATCGAAACCAACAAAACCAAAACCAAAAGCAAAACAAAGCAAAAACTATAAAACAAAAACAAAATCAAAAGAAAGCAAAAACAAAAAGAAACTCTTAAAAAAAAATCATAACCTCCAAAATAATAACAAACCAAGACCAAGGAGCTGCTAAGTACACAACAAAACCAAAGGGAACATGAAACAAAACAAAACACAAAAGAAAAGGAAAGAAAAATACAAAACAAAAACAAAACCACTAAAACACTAAAAGAAAACAAAAAATAAATATGAGACAACAACAAGACCAAAGAAAAAAATAAACTCACCAAATCAAAGAAACAAAACACACAACTCAAACGTACTAAAAAACACTCCTAGATATCAATAACTATTCACAATCCTAAATAAAAATCAAATAGAACACCCATAATACAATCACAATCCTAGATATCCATAACTATTCAACTAAAAGAACTAATAAGTGTTCACAAAATAAAATACACCACCTATAGCAAATGCAGAACACAACTAAGGGTGATAAGAGCCAACTCGACTCAACAAATTCCAAATTTCTCCTCAAGATCAATCACTCACACAATCACAATCCTAAATATCCATAATTATATATGACAAGAAAGAAAAGAAACGAAAAAAAGGAGAATATGGAAGGGGTGGAATGATCAGGCAAGGTTGGGTATTGATTGTACCCAAACTAATGCCTCACTCAGATGATGTCGAGGAGGTCCATAGGCATCATCCACTCCATATCAGCTCACAAGCTGCTATTCGTATCAAAACCAACCAATGATCGAAGCCAACTTATCAAACATTCCGGCACAATCCTCATAGAAATGAAAGTAGTCAGGAATAGGAGATGTAGCCTAAATAAAGTTCCTAAGAAGAATGCAAGTCAAGCTCTCTTAAGCTTATCAAAGCTCCCAACTCAATCAATAGAGAGATGTGTATAAGCAAAATAAGAAGCAGAAGTCAATGGTCTAATAATGATGTGACTATATGAATCCATAAACCATAAAGAGGAGTCTGAATGGCCAAAATGAAGTCCAATATCTCTAAAGGGGTAGGGAAGGGGACTAAGGCAAGGATAATCAAATGAGATATGAAAATGGAAGGTCATAGGATGGACTAAAGTCAAGTTCTTCTTCTCATAGTTATCATCGAGTATCTCTGTGTCACTATCATCAAGAGTCTGATTTAAACAAGGACTGTGGAGCACAAAAGTCTCAAAATCTACAAAAATAGACTCAGTATGGTCTAAGAGGGAGAAAAATGAAGAGGGAAGAAGAACGGGATGAAGGGGGAGGGATGGGAGCTAAGTTAAAGGAAAACTCCATATAAATGGGATCAATAAGCTCCTCAGGAGATGTAACCTTACTAAAATCCACAATAAAAGGCTCTTTAAATGTATGTTCCGTAGAAAAGGTATCATCTAACTCAATGAATATGCCACACTGATCATCTAAACTAGCATCAATCTCAAATCCGTTTCCCTCCTCGAGCTCTCCTAAGGGAGCCAAAGGAAGAGAGGGATTGGGATACTCTGGACATCCTTGGTGGTGCCTAAAGAAGTGCTAGTCTCAATAGGAGATACATATGTAAAAGAAGGTGAAAACATGTCATTCTTAACCTCAAAGTCACATAACGGAGTATCAACTCCAAATTTGGAACTCAAAGGGGAAGAAGACTCAAAGTCACCTAACAAACAACCCTTAAGAGTGGCAGGTCCTACCCTAAGGTTATTATCATGTGAAACAGGCATAGTGCTCTCTACATAACCCTTAACCAACTTTAAGAATTGGTCAATAAGTGTTCTTGTCATGTTCTCTATGGACTTTGTATAGCTTTTCAGTTCTTGCTCACTTTGACCAATTTTAGAGTCCATAGGAGCAACATAGGGATAGGACTTGACATTATGGTCAGACGAATAACAATAATCACATGAAATAGGAAAACATGGAGTATGAAAGTGCTCATAAGATATACCACCAAATTGACCCTCATCTAAAGGTGTAGCATGTGTCACATAAAGGTCGTAAATAGGGTGATTAAAGTTCTCTCTAGCATGGTTATACTCCCAAGTTTCTTGAGCAAAATACTCAAAGAAATCCCGAATTTCATTAGGAGTCCTAGTAAACAAACATCCCAAACCCTCGAGGTACATAGTCTCAATATGACCCTGATATTCATTATTAAGACCCTGGAAGATCACTTGGCAAATTCCCCATTTCTCTATTCAATACATAATAATATAATTTTTTTTAACCTAAACAGGACACTTAAGAAGTGTCTTACATCAAGATCTTCATCATTTTGCATTTTCAAATAGACCAATATCAAGTTTCAATTATCTTTGCTATTTGTCGTGGTTAATCACAATCGCTTGTTACGTTGTAGTATTTTCTTACTCAAAATGCGGCGTGTTTTTCCGCATGTTATATCAATTGCTCTACATACACAAGCACTTTGGCTCATGACATGTACACTGATGCCTAGAATTTTTTTTTTAATTTTTAAAATTTGAATATGATAAAACCCCATCTTCTAGGTTTTTTCTGCATAAATAAGTAGAAACATTTGCAGAGCACTCAATTAACCCTTTGGTTGGACCAGTAGCCATATTTTTTTTTATTGAGTGCTCTGCAAATATTTTGGGGTTCTAAAACCCAATGAAAGAAGAGAGAAGGAAGAAGGGAGGGAGGGAAGGTGTAGTCATGTGCTGCGCACGAACGGGGGTGTAGTAGTATGGGTCACGTGTAGGGCACATGGAGAGAGAAAGTTGAATTTATTTTCAATTTTCGTTTCCCCCTTTTTTTCTTTTGGGTTATAAAAGAGAATGGGTTGAGGAATTTTGGTTGGATTTGAATCAACTTGGCCAAATAATTTTTTCCCTCAATTTTTTACAATTTTTTTCGATTTATTGAAAGACCTACAAGATAATAAAAACTCAGTTAGAAATCTCGAAATCATAATTATTAGGAGCTAAATTAGGTGTAGGAATATTGCAAAAATTATCATAATTTGGGTGTAAATATGGGTGTAACAACTTCTAGCCCAATTGGAAGTCTAAATGGACCCACCAAGTGACTAGCCACTTTTCCAAGAGGTAAAATCACGGTTTCTCTAGCTCCCAAGTCCCCGGTGGAGTTGCCACTGTAAGGATCCACCTCCCCAGGGGTTTTGGGCACTCATGTGCTTTGTACTTTTTTGTTTTTCTAAAAATTACAAATTTATTTACTTATTTATTTACTTTTATTTTTATTACAGGTTAGGAAAAGTTGGGCTATAGGTTTACTAGAGAATGGGTTTGGGTCTAGCTAAAGAACCTAACCCGTTTCCCTGGGCAGGACTAGATCTATCTCTCCTAGATTGGGTTTCGGCAGTCTCCTTGGCCTGGCCCATAATACGGGTGCAGGCCTAATCCAAGATCCCTGTCGGGTTCCAGGGTGAGATCAAGTCCCTAATTCTAGTCCAAGCAAATTCTATTACCTAGATCTGAATTTGTTTCCTTTAGCGAGCAATGCATGAACATATGCCAAATTAAAGCAGTGAAGAATTAGTCTTTAGCGAAATAGAGTCGCTAGTGAATTTTAGGAAAATTTACAAACCACAACACCTTTCAAAGTAGATCATATTGATAGGAACACCAAAGGGACAAATTGAAGCTGGCTCAAAAATGTTTTAGAAAGGCCTCGGGCAATCTCTAGTGTGGGGACCCATCCTGACTCCTTAGTTTAGAACCAAGGTCCTAGATTTAGGGGTGAAGGTACGGTGATGTGATGGAGTACACCCCATCACCGCCCATCATGACTATAGCCTCTACTAATCAATACGGGAAATTAAAGCTTAATAACACTAACACACACCCATGCAGCTAATTGGAATCATTCATATAATCATGTAAAAGGGTACAAACCTTAGTCCAATGAAAACAAAAGTAAAGTAAATAAATTACAGTGGATAGGGAACTGCTTAAAGACTACACCTTTATGGTAATTTAGCATCAAAAATCATAAAAGTTGATAACCTACCTGATTTGTCTGGGAACCCAATAGAGTAACGCTTTTTTAATGGTTAATCCAATTCTCTACATCCAATGTGTGGGGTATTTCTCTCCTTAATTTTTATGCTCTCCTATCTGGTATTTTGATGTGTTTTGATGCCTCTAACCAATTTAAAGCCTCTTACTGATATCTAGTCCATGCCATTCTACGTCTCTACACCATAGGCGTAGCTCCATATTTATAGTGGTTCAGGGGGTAGTCTGAATCGATTTAGAAACAGGAGACCCAGTCCTAGTTTTGTTAAGGTTAATCTAGATAGGTACACTAGTGCAACTAGGATTCTAACTCATTAGTATCGATAAACTAATTAGACTAGAATTTTAGTTAATTAATCCCGTTTGGCAAAACAGGAATCGGAGAGAGGGAGCTTGTCCATGTTTTTCACCTAGAGGACCCGCCCCGGTTCTTGGAAGGAAGAACCTGGCCAGGTTCCTAAGCTGGATATACACATCACAATTTGTTTTGGCCATAACTTTTACATTGGACCTCCATTTTTTGTGATTCTTTTTTTACTTGAAATTTTATTGAGTCTAGTTTATAATAAAGCTAACTCCATAATTTTTAGATAAGTGTAGAATAAGATATAAGTAAAATAGCAAATATGTGTCGCTTTTAGGACAAGTCCAAATATTCAACTTATACATTTTCCATTACGTAACGGACTTTGGTGCATAATTGTCATGAATAATGTTGATACCTAGACTTAATAATCTTATGCTCCCTAGAGTGGACCTCAACTAGACTTTAAACATTGTCAATTTGGGTCTCTTCGGGTTTCTTGGACTCTATTAGCCTTTTGAACTTGAATTCAAGGATTACTCTACTGGGCCCTAAGTATGCAAGTTTGAATATAATTTTGGTCATTGGGCAAATAAAAATAAGATTCTATTTTTAGGCATCTACAACTGGCATATTCCGTAAAATCCCAAGGTTTGTTCTTTTTTCGAAATCATTTTTAAAACTTTAGTATTTTCAAATGGTTTTATAACTTCTAAAGAATTGTATGGCTTTAAAAAAATTTTATTTGCAAACTGACTTTTAAGAATTCAAATTTGATGTTGGTTTACCCTTGGTGGGTTAAGTGATTGGTATCACCTGATGACAATGCTTATGACACGCATGTAAGGATATGGTCCATTTAAAATCCTATAGGCACCAATTTGGTGCTTATAATAAGATACAAAAACTGTTGAGAAGTTAACCTTTTCTTTAATGTATCTATAGTCTGTGACTTGATAGAGATATATCGTTTAAGTTGCCATCCATAACCGATTCTCTAACAAGGTGATAACCAGCTGCTATGTGCTTTTTGCAATCAAATGCGTAAAGATGGTAGTAATGTATACATGTAGCACCCATATTATCACAATTTAACTGCATAGGATGGGAAAACGTGATCCCACTAAAGGCATATGAGGAGGATCTATTTGCTTACCCACTTCCCCTTTCCTTCCCCCACAAGAATATCCTTGTGACAGATGGAGATCATAGTGGGCAAGCAGACCAATGTGAAAACAGAAATTGCCCTATATCAAACTTCAACATACAACGTGAAAACAATGGTTTGTTTTGGGAACACTAAGTAATTAGGTTGGGTCCAAGAAGGGTAACATAACTTGTAGTGCACTGGCATGTCGCCTTGCACCTAGTACAATGAACATCCGAGATCTAATGCAACAACTTAGGCAAGTAATATGCAGATTACATGTAAATTGGGAAAGTACATGCATTTGAGAGGCCATCATAATCAAATACAGTAAGAAAAGGGCAGTTCGACCAGCGTAACGGTCATAATGGGTTTAAATATTAAAGTGAAAATTTGTGAAAAGATCAACATCATACTTTTTTCTCACAATAATAAAATATCGTGAGAAGGTCAAGCCACCTGAATACTCAAAAATTAATGCCAACAATCAAGATCTCTTAGTAGAAGTTGCTTCAAAAGGAAGGCAAATAAATTGTTAAAGCAAAACTTTAGAGTTGCCTTTCAACATTATGTCATCAACATAAATTAGAAAGACCACGAGATAAGAGCTAGTGTGAGGAATAAACATAGAAGAAGCAAAATGACTACACACATAACCATGAGATAGAAGAAAATTGTAGAAATAATAAAATCAAGGCCAAGATCTTCTTTTAATCTATATATAGCCTTTCCCTGAAAATCTTAATAAACAAGCCGAGGGATATTTAGTGCAAACTTTCTCAATTGGATTGCCACAAAAAGAGGAACTTTTGACATATAACTCTCGAATAGGCAATTTAGAAGAAAAAACCAATGATAAAAGAAGATGATCCACAAGTGACGGACCATGGCAATCAATACCCTGGTTGTTGGAGAACATCTTAGGCACTAACTGAGCTTTGTTTCTCTCCGTGATGAGTGATGTTTTATTTTGCAAACCCATTTACAACCTATATTATTCTAACTAAGCATAGATAACACTAGATCTCATGAATTTTTAGCGATAAAAGCACAATATTCCTCATCTATAATAATTTGCCGCATGAGGTTATGGGATCGACAGATAATCAAAGCTAGAATGTGCTTAGGCTTATTAATTCTGGACTTAGCCCAATTTTTATGGGATGATCATTTGCAAGATAGGAACGCAAGGAACTCCTCGGGACTCAGGCGATATAATAAGCGCTTAACGTGTATATCATTTTAGGGTTATTTTGATGCATTTTAGGGAGAATTATGTGCCTTATGTGATAATTTATAACCCTTTTCCCGTTTTACACTCGAGTTTGGTGTTGTTGATGATATGTTGCAGAAATTGGCTAAGAAAACACGAGTTTGTCATAAAAATCAATGAAGAATTATACAAGGACGTAAGAGCCCACAAAAATTAACCAAAAAACCTGCAAGAGATATGGTTTACCTGGGTATATATCATGGATAACCCGGGATAGCATACATAGTCAACCGGGTTAACCAGAATCAACAAGAAAAATTGACCAGAGTGCACCACGGTCAGCCCGTGGTGGATGCCACAGTTCGTGGTGGAAGCAAAACTACTAATCTCTTTATTTTCCCTCATCGTGTGGCTGTGGTTGATTGGGTTTTCCTATAAATAGGGCCATTTTCGCAGCAGAAAGACAATCATCCACTATCCCATTCCATTCTTTTTCCTCTCTTCAAGCAGATTAGGATTTTAGATTAGAGAGAGTTGAGAGCAATTAGAAGAAGAAGATTCGCAAGGAAGCGGGATCGGTTTCTGCAATTGAAAGATTCAAGCACGCATTTTAGCTGAGCAAACTCTTCTCTCTTCTCTTCTCTTCTCTTCTCTCTTTAGATTTATCATTTCGGAGTAGTTAGATGTTCAATTTAATCATGTCTGAGTAGTTTAATTTTTGTCTAGGGATTTAGTAGTTTATGGAAGTGTTGTTGGATCATGTTTTAATTTATAGAATTGTGCCTGTTTTCATGATTGGTTTGGTTTCGCGCTCTCAAGTGTTATTCATGTTGCTAGTGGATTTTTGGCCAAAATTTGCTTGCACACTTGAAACAATCAGGTGAAAAACTAAAAGGTGACATTTGATTGTTGGACTGCTTGATAAAACCTAGCGTAACTTCGTCTCGAAAGAGAGATTTGCATGTTAGGAAGACTAGAAGTAATCGAAGATGTTTAACTTGGATTAAGAGAAATTAGTTCAAAAGAACGACTTTTGCTTAGTTTAGGCAAATTTGTTTGAGTTCGAAAGAATAGATTTAAATTTTTGGATAGATTATAATTCCTCGAGATTAATTGATTAGATTAAAAGCACATGTTTGTCGTTTTGATCCAATCACTTTTAATAACTACATGAATTCCTAGGCATTTTTTCTTAATTGATTTAGAATTAGCAAATTTAAAGTTATTGAATCAAAACCCCTTAATTTAGGATTCGCTTAGCATATCTTGAGGGAATATAGCCCAATAAGTCAACCTTGTCTCTGGGGGATCAACCTTGATTTGCTACAACACTACCATGCCCTTGCAGGCTATCAAGTTTTTGGCGCCATTGCCGGGGACTAGCGTCGAATATTGGGTTTTTCCTTATAGGTTTGGCTAAGCATTTTATTTTTGTTTGGAAAAAAAAAACATATAAGTTTTTTTCGAAAATTAACAAAAAAATGAAAAAAATGGTAATTTTTCATTTCCCCTAGTTCGAGCTTGAATTATTTTCGAGGTATTTTAAGCGTTTGAATGCTTTTCTTGCTTAATATGGTTATTGTTTGGTAAGTGGAAAATTTTAGACATTACTGATAAGGGTGTCAATAGTGAAACCTGTATTCTTTTAGAATATTGGGGTTTTCATGGTAAACGTGTCGATGAGGTATGTTATTTACTTGAGTGGATTGCTTGGGATTCATTTAAGTTTGAAAAGGCTAGTCGTATTCCTAGATATTCATTTTTTGATCTTTACGCATTCTATTCTAGATCTTATTATGCTTCTTTTTGGTGTGATTTGTGTAATTCTTCTGACCATGCTACTAGTTCGTGTCCTTATCATGCAAGCTATGATCAAGTTGACTTTGTATCACCCTGAGACAATACTGATGTTGTCCTATCCTTACATGATGCATCCTTCCCTTTAGTTCAGTGCACGAGGCGCGAGGTGGGTGAACCTTTTGGGTTTGATGCTGGGTTTGGTGTTGCTGATGCATGTTTTAAGTCACAAGATACTTTTGATGAGGTGCATGATCTAGATAAGTTTCCTTTGGAGGGGTCGCGTGATGTGTTTATGCATGAGGAGTTTCCTAGCCTTGGTTTTGATGATAGTGTTATCCCCAATCCCCTTGATCATTCTCATGTTTCCCCTATGTGTTCATTACCCTCTTCTTTCCCTGAGTATTACATTGACACACCCATTGAAAATCATATGATTTTTTATGCTAATCTTGATTTGGACTTTGAGGTTAACATGTTCAATATGCTTGGTGGGAATGCTAATAATTTTGTGTCCCTATGTTGCTTTAGTGGGTTTAATGCCTCTCTTGATCCATATTACATGTACCTAGAGGACTTGTCCAGGAAAGTCATGTGGACTACAATCTTTAATCATTCTTATGATTTTTCTACGACCTTTGATAAGGTTAAGAGGATATTTGCTGTCTTTGGTGTAATTTTGGTTATAGCCTCTTACCTTCTATTTTCTAAATTGAAGTCGCATGAGTGTGATAAGCTCCTGCGTGCTTTAATGGCGTCTGATTTAATGAGTCAAGTCTTGAAGTTGTGACGGAGTGGCTGATGCTCCATTTGCCCTGGTTATTACGAGGCCGCATAGCTTAGGTGCACTCTACATGTAACTTGGTGAGATTGTTCCACTTTGTTTTCCCTTTCTCTTCTCTTACTTTTTTTTTCCTTTAAACAATAATGCTTTATTTGAGTATGGGGGAAGAGCAGCTTCCTGTTTTTCATTTTGGTTTTTAGTTTGCATACATGTTAGAGCATATAGTCTTAGGTTTCTTTTTGTTCGCATTAGTGTTTTGCATTTAGTTGTATTTTTAGGTTTGCATATAGGATTGCATGAAGATATAGTGAGGATTGGTTTGAGATAACCTTTGATGATATGTTTGTTAGGCAAAATAGCTTTCATGAGCTTGAGTAACTTTGATGTGTAATCACTTTTGGTGCTAAACATTTTGAAGGTTTTGTAAATATTTCTTGTTTTGACCCTTGTCTTGATTGAGAACTTTGTTATCCTTTGGAGTCTTTAGCAGTAATGTTGGTACATGGAGTCATTTTATGAGCTGATTGTGACTTTGGTAGATATCCCATGAGATTTTGAGCCTTATTTGAACAAATCATTATATTTAATCTCATGTTTCTTTCATGTGTGTGACTCTTCCATGTTACCTCTCTAGAACTTGCGTTGACTCTTGTTCAAAACCACATTAGCATGTGCATAGTTGATGATATGATAGATGCATTTCTTTCTTTGATCATTTTAGCCACATAGCCAAATAGTCTTCCCTTGTATTACATGTTTTTTTGCCTCTGCTAGCCCCTTTGAGCTTATATCCATTTTTGTTGTGATCCCTTCATATTAGGCCTTGGCCAAACACATATTCTAACCTTTAAGCCAAGTTTATGGAGCATCACTTCATCCATGTAGTGAGTGGTTTTGGGGATAATTAAGTTTAATGTGGCTTTGGTATGTTGTTTTTTTTTTAAGGATTGATGATATTGATATGTGCTTCGTGTTCCCTCTTGTTTGGGTTGTCTTTATGTATTCGGTTGTGAGTTGATAGTGAGTGATCCTATGTCTTTCAATAATTACAATTTTTGTTTCATTGCACAAAAAATCATGTTGAAGAAAAAGAAAAGAAAAGGGAGATGAAGTCGTCTTCCAAGAAAAAAAAAAGCAAAAAAGACAAGAAAACAAAAGTGAAAAAAAAACTAGAAAAAAACTCCGTGATTGGCATTGGATATGTAAATAGCTTGATATTCTTTCTTTGTCAACTCATTTCCTATTTCATCCGCGGGATATGTTCATTGTATTTTAAGGTTTGGATTGTTGGTGAACTTATTGGTTAATTAGTGGTTTGTTGGTTGCTCCATAGTCACTTGGCTAAGTAGCTCCACATTGCCCAAATTCATTTGTCCACTCCTTTCCCTCAACCCTTCTAGCCCACATTACAAACCACATAAAGTCCTCTTGATTGTCTTGTGCACATTGCATTCTAGTGGTGGAGAATTTAAGAGTCTTGTCAAGCATATGATAGATTGTATCTTTGGAATGAGTCTTGAGTAAACCTATGCTATATTTTAAACACATGAGTAGGAGTGATTCACATTTCCCAAAGTGAGGTTCTACCGGTCCATTTGGCTCTATTCAATTCCATGTGCTTGCATAATGTGCTTTGTGGTTCTTTGGGGGGAGGGGGATTAAGTCTAATATCGAGCTTGTGGTCTCGCACTTTTTCGAAAAACCTTTTCCTTCTCTTAATTCTGAAATGTTTTGCACACTATTTGGGGTTGACGTTAATTGGCATTCTTGCTTGTGATATGTTATGACTTGCCTACTTTAAGCACGTAGTTATGTTTTTGAGTCATATATGCATCTCCCCTTGTTGGTTTTACATAGTGTTTGCTTGAGGACAAGCAACAGTTTAAGCATGGGGAAGTTTGATAAGCATTTAACATGTATATCATTTTAGGGTTATTTTGCTGCATTTTAGGGAGAATTATGCGTCTTATGTGATAATTTATACTCCTTTTCCCATTCTATGCTAGAGTTTGGTGTTGTTGATGATATTTTGCAAAAATTGGCTAAGAGAACTCGAGTTTGTCATAAAAAATCAATGAAGAATTATGCAAGGACATAAGGGCCCACAAAACTTGACCCAAAAAACCCGCAAGAGATATGGTTTACCCAGGTACATATCATGGATAACCCAAAACAACATACACAGGCAGCCCAGGTTGACAAGAATTAATAGGGCAAAGTGATCAGAGGGCACCACGGTCAACCCATGGTGGATGTGACGGTCCGTGGCGGAAGCATAACTACTAATCTCTTCATTTTTCCCCATCGTGTGGCTATGGTTGATTGGGTTTTCCTATAAATAGGGCCATTTTCGTAGCAGAAAGACAATCATCCCCCCTCCTATTCCATTCTTTTTCCTCTCTTCAAGTAGATTAGGATTTTAGATTACAGAGAGTTGAGAGCAAGTAGAAAAAGGAGATTCGCGAGGAAGTGAGATCGAGTTTTGCAATCGAAAGATTCAAGCATGCATTTTGGCTGAGTAAACTCTTCTCTCTTGTCTTCTCTTTTCTCTTTGGATTTATCATTGTAGAGTAGTTACATGTTTAATTTAATCATGTCTAAGTAGTTTAATTTTTGTCAAGGGATTTAGTAGTTTATGTAAGTGTTGTTGGATCATGTTTTAATTTATAGAATTGAGCCTCTTTTCATGATTGGTTTGGTTTCATTCTATCAAGTGTTATTCATGTTGTTAGTGAATTTTTGGCCAAAATTTGCTTGCACACTTGAAACAATCGGGTGAAAAGCTGAAAGGTGACATTTGATTGTTGGACTGCTTGATAAAACCTAGTGTAACTTCGTCTTGAAAGAGAGATTTGCATGTTAGGAGGACTAGAAAGTAATAGAAGATGCTTAACTTGGAGTAAGACAAATTAGTTCGAAAGAACGGCTTTTGCTTAGTTTAGGCAAATTTGTTTGAGCTCGAAAGAATAGACTAAATTTTTGGATAGATTACAATTCCTCGAGATTAACCGATCAGAGAAAAAGCACATGTTTGTCATTTTGATCTATCACTTTTCATAACTAAATGAATTCCTAGGCATTTTTCCTTAATTGATTTAGAATTAGCAAATTTGAAGTTGTTGAATCAAAACCCATTGATTTAGGATTTGCTTAACATATCTTAAGGGAATATAGCCAAATAAATCAACCTAATATCTATGGGATCGACCTTGATTTGCTACAACGCCAGTTATGAATTCCTAGGCATTTTTCCTTAATTGATTTAGAATTAGCAAATTTGAAGTTGTTGAATCAAAACCCGTTGATTTAGGATTTGCTTAACATATCTTAAGGGAATATAGCCAAATAAATCAACCTAGTCTCTATGGGATCGACCTTGATTTGCTACGACGCCACCGTGCTGTTGGGGGACTATCACGATGGTGCGAGACTGGTTGACGCTTTGGGTGACATTCTAGTTAATGCTGGTTATTGGTCTGAACCTAAACTAGGTTCAACAGAGGATTGAACAAGATGAAACTGATGTACCAAAGACCCGATAGAATATTCTTTGGTCCAAACCAAGACCTGATTAAGTGGAGATCAAACCCAAGAAACAAGAGAACAAGAGCAAAACAATGCGTTACGGGCCAAAGAACAACATTCCCATTGTCCTATAGTTGTTTCTGCCAACATGGTTTTGTCTAGACCTGGAGTCATAGCTCATTGGGTTATGATGGAGCTAAAGTTGTAGAATTTTCAAAAGAAAGAAAATAATATTGTTTAGGCCAATTCTTATATACTTTATTTTACACTAGTTGAATACAAGACGAATTCTCTTATTTAGTTGATCAATTCAAATGGTTCAGCAGTCTCCAGCTCTATCTCATTGCATATTTGAATATCATATTTATTTTATGAATGATTATTTTCGTTTCTTCTAGATTTATTCTATAGAGCAAAAACCTACAGTTTGTGAGCATATTTCCTGGTTTCAAAGTGTTAGTAGAAAACTTATTTAACTGCAAAATCAAAATGTTTTAAAGTGACACAGAAAGGAAATTGGAATGTTCTCCTATCCTCAATCATTTCCATAAAGATGGAATTTATTTTCAAAAGGCTTACCTTGAGGCTCAACAATGAAATGGTGGTGGTGCGTGAAAAAAATGGCAATCTTATTGAGATGATTCATACTTTTTCGATTGATGTCTCTATTTTCATGGGTGAACATGGTTTTTTTTTTCCCATTTCCAAAACCTGACTTTATGTAGTTCCTCCAAGTGTAGAAAAGTGGGTGATGCAATCAATTGGAGACTCTTGGAGAATTTCAAATGTTGAATAAAGAAGGATTACTACTACAAGTATCAGAATGATGCAGAAATATGGAGACATTGTCCTAAAATGGTGCGAGAACTAGATTTTAAGGTTCTTTTAGAATATTGGAATGATCCTACAGTTAAGGTACCATATGTGTAAAGCTTTTGATGCTTGTTTTAAGCTCTTTACAAAATTTTTCTTTGAGTGCTAATTCGTATTTAACTTTTTGTTATGTCTTTTGTTTAAGAAATCAGTGCCAAAAATTTTGAAAACCATGAATAACAAGAAACACACAGTGGGCAATGTAAGCTTTGCAAGGATATTTCATAAGCTATTAAGACTTAAGTAGTATCTTGTTAATTGGTATGAATTTATATTTTCTAATGTGGCTTTGACTAAGAAATTAAGCGCCCAAGGTAAAGTGATGTGTACATACATTTTAGACAATCAACGATAGTCAACCACCAAAAAGAAAGATGTTCAAAGAAACTCGAGCAAGGACATTGGGACGAATATACAAACAACCAAATGGTGATACTTGATAAAATTGTAAGTCATCGATTTATTTATGATACGTTATGTGGTGAATTTAGTAGCACATGACTTCTTATAATTTGATTTTCTGTTTTTTTATAAGATGAAAGATTTCCACTGCTAAACTGAGTAAAATGTGGTTTGTACAAAACCATGAGGGAGACCAAGGAAGCATTTAGGGTCAACAAGCATATTTTTGTCATAGCTCTGGGGTTTCCTTCTGTAATTCTAACAAAGTATTTTGTAATAATTGGCTTAAATTTTCAGAAAAGGATGACCAAGCTTGAGTCATTGCAAGAATCAGGACTTGACAGTGATAGTGATATAGCTCACTTTGATAAGGTAATGGGGAAAAAGGAGCACCACAGCTGATTAAGACTATGTGGAAGACGTATTTCTAGTAAAGATTTGAATCAAAACGATAAAGGGTCATCACCACTTGTTGCTCCACAGCTCGTCGATGCCATAAAGTCTTCTTTAGCTAGTGCCATGCGAAATGACTTAGCTGCACATAAGGAAAAGTTGGAAAATGAATACAATGCTTGACAGGAAAAGATGCAAGGTAAATTACAAGTTGAAAAGAAAAACTAAACCAGATGCTAGAAGTTAAACGTGCAAAAGTGGTGGATACGCAAAAAGAACTGGAAGCTCAGAAGGCTAAACTGGACGATGTTGTTCCAAAGGCTTTAACACAACTTTAAAAGTTGGTGCCTGACATAACCCTTGAAATGACGGCCCAAGCATTTGCATCATTCATAGATACTGGCTGTGACCCTTTAACTCAAGGTATGCTATCACATCATCTCTACTAGATTCATTTGTCATTTAATTCTCTACAACAATTGCCTTCTTGTCATTCTCTTTGAATCTGTCTTAATTACCAACACTTGTTCCCCATCCATGGTTTTTTTCCTGTTTGTTGGATAGGAGGCGGGAAGGCCTATTTGTAGTTTCTAGAGAACCAATCAAGGGTCTATCTTAGCTGATTTAGCCTTCAACATTGACAATTCTATCGTTGGTAAATCTCTAGGTGTGAATCCTTTATCTTTCCCATTTTGAGGTTGTAGGATTGTTATTGCGGTTCAAGGGCCTGAGGCCTTTTAAGATTGAGGTTTGATGGCTTTTTCTAAATATTTTTATATCTAATAGATGTATGATAAAATAAAATGGGCACCTTCAGTGCCAATTTGGATTGTTAAAAAAAATCTAGGTGCTTCTCTATTGGTTACTCAGGCTTTTGAAAGGAGCCTTGTTTAGGATATGATGTCTATTTGTTCTATTAGCTTGGTGTGTATTTGAAAATGGTATGTGCATCTCTATTAACTACTAAGGCCTCCGAAATAGGCCTTCTGGTTGGTGGTGTTTCTGGGTGTGTTTATTTGTTCTATTTGTTTGATTCGGATCGTTGGTGTGTTTGGTTATTTATGTTGGTGTTTATTAAATGCTATTCATAATGTAAAGGATAGCAAGCATTTTAACATTCCTATGTAAGGCTTTGTTGTTCGTGGATGAGACTTGATGTTGTGCCTAAAGATATCATTTATTCGACAGATTGTATATTTTGGATGGTTTTGATGTTGTAATCTGTTTCTTAATATATCTATTGAACAAGTAACCTATTTTCTTTTCGTGAAAGGACAAGTATCATTGTAATCGTTTAGACAATTCGGCTGATTCAAGTTTGAATGAAAGTATCTTTTTGCGTAAATTGTTCGGATTGTAATATTAATACTTTAGGTCCCATTCAATGTAGGCAAATGATGATAATTAGCTAGTTTCAAGAAGATATGATGAAAGGTGCAAAGGTTAAGCAATTATGCAACAAAGGCAATATGGCTATCAATTGTCTCAAATCGTTGCAAGTGAGCAAGTTGCATTTGTTATTAGATTTGAACCACTGCACTTAAAAACTTCTGCAATGGTTTTCTATGACCTATTGCAATAGCTCCAAAAAAAAAAGTTACTATAGCCTATTGCAGCCCATACCTAATGCAACCGTCTGTGAACCATTGTACCAGTCCTATTGTAACAGATTTGTCACTTGCAGCAACAGTTTTGGCTTCTTACAAGAAGCCTAGTTTCTTGAAGTGGAAGGTGGAAAAGTATAGAGTTGGCCTGAACTAATGACCTGCAATAAAGCATAACATGTGGTGCTAACCTCGACATGAAAACAAGAGCAGTAAAAATAACACTGCAATCTTTGTTCTAACACAACTGCTTGACTAGGAAAAGATTAAGTTGAAGTTGTGGGACAAGTTACATATTCCTAACGTCAGAAGATGCTTAGTAGTTAGAAGGGCATAGGTGCAAATGTTAATGAATAAAAATGGATACAAAGTACGATTACCAACTTTAATTTGAGTAGTTCTACTAAATGGGTTTACAAAATAACTTAGGATAATTTGGCGTCATATGGAATGCTGTGGTTGAATCAAGGTACCAAACCCACTTTTCATAGGGAACAAGGGTGATAATAATTACGCTAGCTTATTTGATAAGCAACTAAAGCAAGACATGGCTGAATTCCGAGATCCCTTTAGGGCATCCCCAGCCCATAGGCTCGCGTGTGGGCTTTTGGCCCGTGTGTAACACGGGGCAGGGCCAGCCCGTTACACGCGTGGCACGAAACGGGGGGAGAAACCCAGGCGAGGTCCGGCCCGCGTGATTTTTTTTTGTCGCGTAGTGTCCTCAAAACGCGCCGTTTTGGGAACCCAGATGAAGGATACGCTGCGTTTTGGTCCATGTTTTGCAAAAAAAAGAAAAATGCTTGGGAATTGCTGCACGGTTGGAACTTGGGCTGCACATTGAAGGCCCTAGCCGTTTGGGCAACGGCCAAATGGGTTTTGGGAAAAAAAAAATTTTCCTTATTTAAAATGTGTATAAATATGAAGAATGTGGGGAAATCAAATTTACAAAATCTCTCTCATTTTCTCTAAATCTGAAATATAATTTTCTGCAATTTGAAGACAAGTCTTTGAAGTGAAGTGGAAAATATTGTGGTAAGTGGTACATAGCTTTGTTTTTTATGGATTTTTATTGATTAATTAAATTAATTATATTTAGTTGTAATTTTGAACTAATTACTATTATTTATTTGATTAGATAGTTGGGAGGTGGATTTGTGAGCTTGAGAAGAATCAAGAAAAAGTGAAGTGAAGTGAAGAATCTTGTAAGTATTTTTTGATTTACATATTTCATGTTCATAGATGTTATGTATAATTAGTTTGATTTATTAATTAGTTAGATTAGGTTTATGTTCTTGGATGTTTTGTTTAATATTGAAAAGAATTTTCATGAATGTGTTAGTTGATGAAAATTAAAATTCGAAATTTTAATTAGTTTATTTTATTTATGAGGTTAGTAAGTTGTAATTAATATTCATTTGTGTAAATGAATATGAAAACGTGCTAAATCACATAATTAGTTTAGAGAAGCTTACATGTGTAAATGTT
>JACYFF010019584.1:74781024-74818432 GCA_017589665.1 Selenicereus undatus | reverse complement strand
TGCAGAAACGCATTATGGACATCCATTTGATGGAGTTCCCACTTCTTGGCAGCTGCAACGGCAAGAAAACACCTCACACTAGACATCTTAGCAATAGGAGCAAAAGTTTCTGAAAAGTCGAAGCGTTCGACCAGCTTGTCACCTCAAATAACCAAACGAGCTTTATACCTCTATAAGCTACCATCGGCATTATACTTGGCTTTGTAAACCAATTTACAATTAATGGGTTTACAACCGGGCGAAAGATCCATGATGACCCAAGTATTATTCAATTCAAGTGCCTCAATTTCTTGTGCCATTGCGTCCCTCCAATGTTTGTCCTTAACAGCTTCATGATAAAATTTGGGCTCCACAATTTTTGTTATGGCAGATAAATAACATTGATGTGTAGGAGAAAATTTATTACAGGTAACATAATTAGCAATGGGGTAAGGTTTACCTGAAGAAACTTTTTCAAGCGGAGGAGCACAAGTCAAGGGGTCTTTAGGGGACGCAGTGTAGCAGATATAGTCTTGAAGGTGACTTGGGGCCCGTCAAGAGCATTTGTGATGATCAGGCTGAGCAGAGTCATTGGGCTGGGGGGCTGATGCATTTATTGTGGACTCATGAGGCCCGGAAGGAGCAGTAGTACTGCCCCGAGGAGATGCTGCAGTCGGCCCGTTACCTAGAAGCATGTATGGGCCATGCATTGGATCATCCGCAGTAACAGGCCCATCAACACCTAGCCCACCCCGGTTGGTGGCAGTAGAAGACATTGGACCCTCCTCAGCCGCTGGCCCAGTGGCATGATCAGTTGGAGGTGTGAGAGAGAACATGGGCTCGGCTTCATAGTCATGCACAGGTGGACTGGGAGCAATATTTTGGTACGAAATGTACGGCAGCATGGATTTATCACAAAATGGGAAATGTGCCTTATAAAACACCACATCAAAACTCGTAAAAATATGAACATTGTCCAAGTCGTAAACTCTCCACCCTTTCTTCCCAAATGGATAACCAATAAAGACACATTTCCGGCTACGATCACTAAATTTATCCTTTGGTTTCTGGTTAGTATAAACATAACATAGGCACCCAAAAATCCTAATATGGTCATAGGAAGGCTTGGCTTTAAACAAAATTTCATAAGGTGTCTTCCCATCCAAAACTGAAGAGGGCGTCCCATTTATTAAATATGTTGCAGCTAAAATGCATTCGCCCAAGAATTCAAGAGGCAAGTCAGCTTGAAATCGTAATGCCCTAGCTACATTCAAAACATGACGATGTTTTCGTTCAACTCGCCCATTTTGTTGAGGTGTATCTACACAACTAGTCTGGTGAATGATCTCCCATGTTTCCCATAAAACTTTTTCATAGGTCCTGAGGTAAATTCACTCCCATTGTCACTTCGAATGACTTTCACATTAACCCCAAACTGAGTTTTAACCATGACACAAAAAAATTTCACCAGTTGAGATGCCTCACTCTTTTCTTGCATCAAATAAGTCCACACACCTCTGCTAGCATCATTAAGAATAGTGAGAAAATAGCTAGCACCACAGACAGACTTAGCACGATATCCACACCATATGTCACAATGTATGAGATCAAAACATTGAGAAGCTTTACTTTCACTAATGGGAAAAGGTATACGGGTTTGTTTAGCACGCAAACATACATCACAAACACGATCTTTATGTTTACTGCTAATGTTTATCAAAATATCACTAGAGACCTTAGATAACGCCTAGCTTGATGGATGCCCTAACCTACGATGCCGCAATTCTTGTGAAATAGCCTTGTTTGCTTGAATACGTTCCACGGGACCATCCTTGTAGACAAAGAGCCCTCGTTTGGGCTCACCCATTCTAATCATGTTCTTCGTAGTAAGGTCCTGTACCACGCAAAGTCATTTAGTAAATGTTACCATGCAACAAAGTTCATCTAATAACTGATAGATGGAAATCAAGTTACAATCCAGGCTAGGCACATAGAGTACATTCTGCAAAATTAACTTAGAATTTAATTGAATCGCCCTCTTTTATTACCATGAGCTATTGATCCATGGCCAACCCAACTGGAATCGGGGCAATGTCCATGACATTACGTAATAATTCTAATTCACCCGTCATATCATACGACGCACCGCTATCAAACAACCAATCTTTCTTACCTGATAGCTTGCCAAGTCCTAGCTTTGGAGTCTCAATCAGACTCAGAAGCCGTTGTACCTGATCCGAGGTGAAGCTGTGTATAGCTGAGCGTGTGGTCTCATGCTCGTGCACTGCCTGCATCCGCTGCTCCCCCTGAGCCTGCGCTGCAAAGGCCGAACTTGATCCTGCTGTCGACGCCACGCTTCTTCCTTTTCCTGAGTTGAAACGTCCACCTCCACGGCTCCCTCGTCCTCGGCCATGATTGCTTCTGCCTCCCCGAGTGTTTCATTCTGGCGAATATCCGATCAGTTTGTAGCAACCACTTTCCTCATGGCCCCTCTTGCCGCAATGCCCACATACTGGTCTCTCTCCTTGGTCCTGCTGTCGCTCACGGTACGGCTTTCCAGAGTGTGTGATAGCGAAGGCAACAACTGTCTTATACTGTGGCTCTTGGGTTCCCATTATTCGCTTGTGATGCTCCTGTAGCTAAACTATGTTAAAGACTCGATCAAGTGCGGCTAATGGGTCCAAGGCTAGAATCTAGCTTCGAATCATAGAGAATGACTCATCCTTGAGCCCCATGAGAAACTGATGCACTTTCTTCTATTTGAGCATTTTGGCCATCGTTTCAGCAGTCCCACAGGTGCAAGATGGTACCTTTGTGTAGTTATCCAACTCATTCCACAAGCTCATTAGTTGTGAGAAGAAATCCACAACCTCTTGTTCTTCTTGCCTACATGACGCAATTGCGGCCTTTAGTTGATGTATTCTAGGAACATTCGGAATTGAATACCTTTTCCGTATGTTCTCCCACATGCACTGTGCTGAGTCAACATATGCCATGCTTGGGTGTAGCTTTGGGTCTATTACGTTCATGATCTACGACGTGATCATGGAATTCACCATCTCCTACGCGTTTGCTTCCACAAAATTTGTACTGTCATTGAGCGTGGGTTTAGTCAATGTTCCATCAATAAAAGCCAATTTATTTTTGGCCCTAAGAGCCGTTCTAATGGCTTGCTTCCACAATTCATAGTTCTTCCCATTGAACTTGATTGTGGTTATCATCGCTCCTGGTGAATCTAATGGATGAAGAAAATATGGGGATTGGCTATTGATGAGGAATTCTTTCGGTTTAGTTTCGTCCTTCCCCATGGCTCGGTTGTATTGATATTAATTTAGGTTAGTAGTTTAACCTAGGCTCTGATACCATGAAGAATAACCGAGCAAGAGGGAAGAAAGATGGCTATGAATTTATGCATATATTCTTATTGAACAGCCATGGCTTATATGCAAGAGGAACAAGTAAAAGAAACCTAGCCCTAAACCTTAGCTTAGTCTCCAAGTATCTTAATTAACGTAAAGAAGAATAATTACAATATTACAAAATACATAATAATAATAAAATAATAACAATAGTTATCTTATCAGAAATTGATAAAGGCAGAGAATTTTAAGGTTATTGAACCCACTAAGGACATCCAACCGAAAGGGAAAACATGCAAAATTGAAGAAGATGAGAATTTCAGGCCACTGAACTACCACAGATTTCTGACCAGAAGGGGAAAAACATATGAAATTGATAAAGTACAGAACTTTAAGGCCGCTGAACCCACCTAAGGGCTTCCGACATGACGGGAAAAGGTGAAATTGACAAAGATAGAGAATTTTAAAGCTATTGAGCTCACCCAAAGACTTCCTACACGAAGGGGAAAAAAAGGTGACATTGGAGAGAATGAGAACAAGTGTATTAGGATATGCAAATATATGTATGTATGCAAGAGGAGGATTGGAGATGTGCTTTACCATCAAAGGAGCACTGAGCAATCGTACTGGCATGCATGGAGGCATGTGCTAGCGGCCCCTAGCTTGTTCTTAGAAGTTTGTATCCAGTGGTAAGGCTTTGGAAATGAGGATACATCCAAAGGCAACTGCTGGGGCCTAGCGACAGGGGTTAGCAGTAGTCATTTTGTAATTGTTGCTTTGTTCCTCATTCTTGCTTCCATGCCCTTCCACGGAAAACCTCTGGTTTTGCCTAAAACAACTAATGAGGAGTCCAATTGAGGCAATTGTAAGATTTTGAGGTTTAGGTGAATATATTTTTTTGTGGTGTGAATATAAAACCTCCACGTTTTGGGCCACTGTGTGCAACTGTTTAACTGTTCTTGTTTGATAGTTATAGAGAACTGTTAAAGGGGCAATCACACCAAATTTCATTTAATGTGCATGTTTGGTGATAGTTGGTTCAAATCTGCTTTGAATCGTATTTGCTGAGGCTGGGTTCAAAACCCTGATTTTGAATTTTGATGCTAAGGCATGTTCATGCTTATTTCTTGCTTGTTTGAAGTTCAATGAGTATTCTAGGCATGAAAGTAAGCCTTTAGTAGTTGTTTAATGCATTTTTGCTTGATTTGAGTTCATTTTCGTTGAATTAGGAGAAATTGTCGCTTCCTAGGAAAACCCATATATATTAAAATGACTTTTCATATACTGTGAGCTATTCTTAACCTCCTAAAACACCTAAAAATTGAAAAACCTTAAAAACTTCAAAAACAAATGGCAAGTTTCTATTTTCCTCAGTTTGAGCATGAAATATTTTGGTGATATTTTAGTCGATCGAATGAATTTTCGTGCTCGATGTGTTGATTATTGTTTTGAGAAATTGAAAATTTGTCAAGTGATCTTTGAGGGTCTTAATGATGAATATAGGGTTCATGTTGAGACTATGTACCTCAGGGTTTTGGATTATTTGTTCACTAAGACTCTTGATGAAATTTGGAATTTCTTTGAATATTTGGCTCATGATATGTGAGAGTATGACAATGCTACAGAGACTTTTTGTCACCCCTCTCTCGCCCCTTATCTGATACATGCTACATCTTTAGATGAGAGTCAGTTTGAGGATCTATCTTGTGAGCACTCTCATATGACCATGATGTTGATACATATCCATTGCTTGGTAGAGCACATAGATTAGAGGCACCAATTGCCTTTAATGGGGATATTTACTTGCAAAGTTTACTAAAGATTGACCTTAGGTCTTGTGATGACTTTGATGTTGCAAGTGATGCATCGATTCCTTTAGGGCATGATTTTTATGATGATACGCATTCTGATGACCTTGAGGTTTCGAGTGATCCATCATCGCCTTTTGCGTCTCTCCTTGAGACTAGCACACCTTTGGACACCTCTGAGGATGTCCTGATTATCCCTGACCCATCTCTTTCCTTGGCTCCCTTAGGAGAGTTCAAGGAGGGAGATAGTTTTGAGACTAATGCAAGCTTTGATGATAAGTATGGCATATTAGTTAAGTTAGAGGATACTTTTTCTGAGGTGCATTCTGTTGATGAGCCTTCTATTGATGAGTTTAGTGAGGTTTTGCCTCACATGGAGCTTGATGATCCCATTTCTGATGAGTCTTTCCCTAACTTAGCTCTCACCCCTCCTATTTCATCTCTCTCTTCTCCCCTGCCCCTTTTTGTCCCTTATTTAGACCCTTCTTAGTCTATTTTGGTAGAGTCTGAAGCGTTTGTGCTTAACAATCATTGTTTAGATCAGACTCATGATGATAGTGATATAAAGAGACTCGAGGATCACTTTGAGGTGAAGGACTTGACCTTAGGCCCTCCCTTGAGCTTTGCTTTCATATATCTTTTGATTGGCCTTGCTTTGGTCCTATCTGGTCCCCTTGTGGAGATGTTGTACTTCATTTCATTCAGGTCACTCTCAATGGTTTATGATTCATATAGCCATATCTTTATTAGGCCATTAACTATGCTTCTAATTTTGCATATACACATCTTTCTTCTGATTGGTCTGAGAGCTTTGATCGGCTCAAGAGAGCCTTGAGTTGCATTGCTTTGTTGCACTTGATTCGCGTTCCATCTCTTGTTTCTAATTGCTTTCGTTTCTGTGAGGATTATGCTCGGATGTTTGATAAGCGGCTATGAGCATTGATTGGTTTTGATACGAGTAGTAGCTAATAAGTTGTGATCGAGGGACTGATGCTCCACTTTCCTCCGCGACACCATTTGAGTGAGAGGCGTTTAGTTTGGCTACAATCAGTATCTAATCTGGTATGATCATTCCACTCTCTCCTCTTCTATTTTCGTTTCTTTTCTTTCTTTTTGTACATAGTTGTGGATATTTAAGATTGTTTTCCTTCTTTTTGTATGTAGTTATGGATATTTAGGACTATGATTGCATGGGTGATCGATCTTAAGGAGCAATTTGGGATTTGTTGAGTTGTGTTCGCTATAATCACCCTTGATTATGTTATGATTTTGTGAATACTTGTTAGTTGTGGATATCCAAGATTGTGAATAGTTGTAGATATCTAGGACTGTTTTTTGCTTGAGTTGTGTGTTTTGTTTCTTTGGTTTGGTGAGTTTTTCTTTTATTTTGTTTAATAGTTTCTTTTTTTTCCCTTTTTGGGGTTTTAGTGGTTTTGTTTTGGTCATGTATTTTGTTTTTTTTCTTTTGTCTCTTGTTTTGGTTTAGGTTTCTTTTGGTTTATTTTGGTATTTAGGAAGTCCTTGGTCTTGTTTTCTTTTTATTTTTGTGATTAGGAGTGTTTTGGTCGATTTTTGTATGGTTTTGGTTTTGGTTTTGGTTTTACTCTCTTTTGTGATTTTGGTTTTTGGTTTTTATAAATATGTGTGTTTGGTTTTGGTTTTGGTTTTGGTTGTGGTTTTGATTTTGATTTTGATTTTGGTATTTTTTGTTTGTTTTTGGTTTTGTATTTGATTTTTATTGGTTTCATAGTTTGTACATACTTGAGGATTTGTGTTGGTATTACAGTTGTGCAGCTTATGTGTTGCTTTTTGGTGCCTTAGTTCCCACAATGAGGACTTTGTGGAGTTTTGTTGTGAGAAGAGGTGCCTATTTGTGCAATATTTTTTGAAAAAAAATCAAAAAAAAAAATTCTTCGGGGTTTGTGTGCTTTCTTAGGTAGTTGTGATCCCATGTGTTACTTCATTGAGTTATCTCTAAATAGAGTTTACATGTTGAGAGGTCTAGTTGAGGATGTGTATTCAATTTTTCATAATCACCCCATCTCGTATGTGTGATTTTGTGCTACCTTGTTCACTTTATCGTCAATTTTTAAGGTCTTGTTATTAAGTTGATATGAGAAATTTTTGTTTGTCGAAGTTGCCTTTTAAGCTCCTGAAAATGAAAAAAAAAAGAAAAGAAAAAAGGAAAAAAAAGAGTCTAAAATGTGAATAAAAACCCAGGCACCAATGTTTATAGCCACTATCTTTATTTCATATCCTTAGTTGGCTTGGATATGTCCTGTCTTATTTGATTACATATCTATTTGGGTAAAGAAATAAGTGCTTTGCACAATTTAATAAAACCCATTTTTAGGAAAGACCCGAATAGTTGTAAGTCAAGCGGGTTTAGGGTGTGTACGTTATCATTGTTGAAAAAAAGGGAAAAGGGGGGGGGGGAATGGAGTAAATAAGGCAATTAGAAAAGGAAATGGGGATTATGTCAATGTTAGTAACTTGATTCATAAGGATTGGTACACATTTGCACATGCACCAAGGTTTACATACCATTGCATATTGTGTGTGAGGTGAAAAAGAGAGTCGAGATGCTTCTTTTGACTTAGATATCTTCTTATTGTACATTTTATTTGTATATACTTTTGTGACTTGGTTGCTAGGGTGTTGTAATTGCCTAAGTTGTGTATATAATTTTCATATTATCTGTATATATGTTTACCTTTTGGAAAAAATAGCAAAAAAGATTTTACTTTGAAATACCATCAAGGAAGCAATAGGAGGCCCATCCAACTAACCTCTCCAGCATTTGGTCCAAGAAGGACAAGGGAAACTGATCCTTCTGAGTAGCGGATTTCAACTTTCAATAATCAATGCATACCCTTCACCTGGATTGGATTATTGTGGGAATGAGCTCACCCTTGTGGTTCTTGACCATGGTTATATCGATCTGTTTAGGAACAACTTGGATGGGACTTACCCACTCACTATCCGAGGGGGGGTAAATACTGTCATGATCCAACCACTTAAGGATTTTTTTCTTTACCAATTCTTAAAGGGTGGGGTTCAATCTTCTTTGTCTATCTTAGTAAGGTTTTGCATTGTCCTCAAGGTGTATGGGTTATTATACTATGGTAGGACTAATGCCACGAACGTTTGCTAAGCTCCACCCTAGTGCTTCTCTGTTTTCCCTTAACAAGTCCAAGACTTGAATTTCTTAGTCTTCATTCAAATCATTAGCAAGTATCACAAGAAAAGTCTCATTCGAACCCAAGAATGTATATTTGAGTGTGTTGGGAAGAGGTTTCAGTTCAAAAGAGGAAGATGATGGCACATTAGGAGGTGCCTCATTAGATGAGGGGGGAATAGAAGATAGGGATGCAAGGATGGATGCATGTAATGAGTCGTCACATTAGTCCTCAAATGCAAATGCATTATATTTGGGTTCATACTCTATGGAAAATGACTCATACGCACATGACATTAACTCTTCTTCATAATCAACATCTACTTCCCCCAATGCAAGGTCACCCACTAAATTGAGGGATTAGTGGTCAACATCATCAAAACCTATTGGTTACTTTTGAACGTTAAACACATTCAATTCCATGGTCATATTTCTAAATGTCAATTTTAATTCTCCATCCCTACAATTTATAAGAGCATTTGAGGTAGCTAGGTATGGTCGACCAACGATGACCAGCATTTCATTTTCAATACTCATCACACCCTTGGTCACTCAAACTACAAAATCTACTGGAAATATGAATTCCCCCAGTTTGATCAACACATCTTCAACCATCCCTCTATGAAGCCTAGTGGAATGGTCGACTAACTGAAGGACCATTTTTGCAGGCTTAAGCTCCCCTAAACCCAACCTGTCATACACCATGAAGTGTATAGGAGGTTAACACTAGCACCTAAGTCAATAAGGGCAAGGTGAATGTTGTGATGACCAATCATAATTGAGATTGTGGGGCACCCCGGGTCCTTACATTTAATAGGCAATTGATTTAAAATGGTAAAACTCACATTAAAGGCCCAACATGCTTTGTTGGAAACATTAGTGGCTCTCTTAGTGGTGTAGATGTCTTTAAGAAAGCGAGCATAGGGAGGCATTTGTTGTCTCACATTAAGTAAAGGGATGTTGACCTTGACTTGGGAGAAAGTCTCCCTAATCTTGTCACCCTAAGATTACACCTTTTTCCCTTTCAACTGGTTAGGAAAAGGAGGTCGGGGCCTAGCAACGCAAGTAGGAGTAGAAGAATCCTTAGAGAGGCATAATCATGAATTAGCTGTCTCTCTTTAGGTCCATCTACATCCTTACATGGGATTTGGATCATTGGGGAGGGAAACACATCATCACCTTGAGGGGAAGGGAGAGAAGATGACAAGGAAGGGGAATCATTCACATCTTGCTCACCCATATGGATGTCAACCTTCTTACCCGACCATAAAGAAATTACGGCATTAACTTTCCGAACATCATTGGGGTCAAAGGAAGAGGAAGAGCCTCCTCTTTGGTTCACCTCGGGTTGACTAGGAAAAACCCCTTTCTCCCTATTAGACATTGCTACTTGAGTAAATTGTTCACTCATTGTCTTCATAATTTTTTCATTTGACTCCTTAAGTTCTCTAATCATTCTCTCTATGTCATTGACTCTCTTGTTCACTTTATCCATCTCATTATAACCGGGAGGAGGATATGATTGAGCCACATTTGATTGAGGAGGAAGAGGGCCTCTAGGAGCATTGTATTGCCCCTTGAAAGGGTGGCTTTTGATAAGCCGAAGAGGAGGAGTTCCATTGGGAACCCCTACCTTGATTGGTAGGCAACAAGGCATTAAGCCCCATCCATGAAAAATTAGGGTGCTTAGCCCATCCCGAGTTGTAATTAGAGGAGTAGGGATCAAATTTTGGCCTTTGGAAGACCTCATTCACATGACCTTGCTCTTGGCTAGCAACCAACTATTAAGCAAACAAGGGAGATGTTGTTAGGGAGGGATCAGTAGATTGCCATTAAGAACATGAGACCATTTGGGGAGAGAGAAAGTTGGTTCAGGTTTGGAAAAACTGAAAACCCTTTAATATGTTTTCAAGGACGACAAATCTAGTATCAATGTGTGTAGTATCCGCCACCGCATGAACTGCTCCCTTATGGCTATTAATCCTAGCACATAGACTCTCATCGCTAGTAGTTTCCTATTGTAAGGTCTTTTTGGCTAACTCGTCTAGGAAATCCCAAGATTCAACCACACTGTTGTTCAAAAACCCTCCTTCACACATAGACTCCACCATATCCTACTGGGTTGGTCAAGACCCTCATAAATAATTTTACACAAACGCCACCTTCCTAAACCATGGTGTGGACATTGAGCAAGCAAGTGTTTAAATCGTTCAAAACACTTCCAAAAGGACTTCTTCTCAAGTTGGACAAAGTGGTTAATCTCATTCCATAGTCTCACCATTTTACCATTTGGGAAATATTTTCTCAAGAAAACTCTCACAAACCCATCCCATGAGGAGATTGAGTTTGCTGGGAGGTTATGCATCCATTTCTTTGCCAAATCTTTTAAAGGGAAAGGAATGAAGCACAATCTAACGATATCCTGTGGCACATTAGGGCATTGCATCATTAAGCATACTTCCTCAAATTTACTCAGGAATAGGTAAGCATCACCATCCCCGCTGAATTTAGGAAGTGTGGTCGTGTATTGAGGACTAAAGGAGAATTGGACATCCCAACCGAGCTGTGGTATTTGAAATCAAGAGGGATTAGTTGATCTCAGTGGGTAGAAGATTTGATTCAAGCTCCTTGGAGCCGGAGGGGGAGGATGGGGTGCCCTTGGGCTTATTCCTCCGCCATCTCTTTGGGTTCTAGTGCTGTGGTCAGGATTGCCCAAGTGTGGGGAGGTCATTCAATACAAATCAATCTCCCACAACTAGGCGGTCGACTCCAAGCAGTCATGCATTCTCATTTTTTTTATGATTTTTTTCTTTTTCGAATCTTTTTGATTGTTTTTTCAAAATGGTCAAAAACAAAAACTATATACAACAGTTAAGTCCAAATCAAAAGCAAATCGAACTACATCATCCCTTGTAACAATGCCATTTTGTTGGTAAGATTTTCCTATATTGAGTAAGGTTTACGAGTAGTCCTCTGGGATGAATGGTGATTAACTTAAAGCCGACTTAACTGTACGAGCGATTTCAATTTTTAACTTCATTAAACAAACCTAGCATGCAAACCTAATAAACTCTTCCAAAATAACTTTCCAAAGCAAATAGACACTACACTAATCTAACTAATAACACCTAAAAAACATATAGCATAGAGAAAATAGGGAATCGGGCTCGACATGACCCTTGGCTCAACTTGGCCAATCAACACAATCAGTAATCGTCAAAAATCACCCCAAGAAAATATAATTTCTAAACTAGACTATGCCTATTCCTAACAAATGCAATAAGAAGATAAGGGAGATAAGTTACCAATGAGTTCACAATAATTCTTGATTAAGATTAAGCAACACCATCATCATCAAGCCTTGAATGATCTCTTTACCCATGAAACCTCAAGTTTGCACTATCTCAAGCTATCCTAGTTGTGTGGATCAGTAAATTTAGAAAAAGGGGAAAATTAACTAGAGAGATTGTTGAGTTTTGAGAGATAAATTTAGGTTTCCAATCCATTAAGATCAAAACCCAAATCTTCCAACAACCCCAACACACCAAACCCATGTTTGGGGAAAGTTAATGTTGCTTAAAAGTGAAGCCTTTGAAGAAATTTAGGGGAGAGAAAGTAAGATTAGGCAATGATAAAGATGAGAATAAGAAAGCTTCAACTTTTTGCTATTCATTAACGAATGAGAGAAAAAGTTCAACAAGGCTAGGGCTAGAGTAGGAAAGACGCTAAAAACGAAGATGACCTAAAAAAGTCAAAAGTTGCCTTATTCCCTTAAATCATCGAGTGATTAAAACAAAAATAAACTTATACGGTTTGGCACGATCGTGCCCCTTGGAATGGGTGCCCCGTGCCAAATCTCTACCTGGGATTTTCCAATTCTACTTATGGCACGCCCCTACTGACCCTGTGGCATGCCCTCCTAATCTATGGCACATCCCTGGACTTTTCCCTCCAAATGGGTTGGGCTTGGCTTCCAATTAGGCTCCTCTTCTATTAACCCTACAAAGCATAAAATCTAATTAATTAACTAATTTAAATATTACTTGTCAGCTAAAATCTAATAATGAGGGTCAAAACTTTGCCTAGTTAGGAACCGAACATCGGACAGGAAGACTTTTCTTCTACAAAGAAACATCTTAGTTGAATCATTTAGTTCGCAAAAAAGAGAGAAAATAAAGCACGGTTGGGCCAAAAATCTAGAAAGGTGGACCAGGAAAAAGGAGAATGAAAACCACACCTTAGCTATTAGAGAACAAAGAAGCATTTCGTTACCTGCACTCATAAAATTTAACTTGGACAAACTATTGCTTCTCCACCATCATAGCCTCTAGTCCCACCTCTATTCAAAAGGTCCGGACACTTTATCTCAACCATGATTATGAATTCGAGAATGGATGCTGACTTCGTATTCTCAGCTTTCCTAAATGGGCACTCACCCATTATACAAGATGGGGGGCTCTTCTACATTTACCTAGATAGTTAGGATTCCCTTTATCGTAAATATTTCCTGACAAGAAGATAACCATATTCTTTGCACTAAACTACAGTCTGCTCTAGGCAGCACTAGCAAAAGCATTTTTCAAACACAAGAAGGATAACATTTACTCCATTGGCCTAGGGGCTACTACGCTGAAAGCTAGCAAACGCAGCTTTGAATGTCATTATTCTCACATATCTGTGGCCTCTGTTACAGCAGATAGAGTTGGGGGCTTCTTTAGATTTATGATGAGGCCTAATGACGTGTGACTCTTGAACTAAAACTCTAACATTAAGAGCTCAGAATGCTAACTTCATGCCATAAATACATACTTATGATGGAGATGGACACAGACTAGGTTGGATTACTTTCTCCTGGATTGTAGTCGATTTTTTCTGGCAGACCAGGAGGCCCACACCCTAACTTCTCTACTCATTCCCCTAAACCCTGATGCATGCAGTTTGACATACTAGCTACTAAACCATAACGCATCCCGAACGGGTTATAGTAGGCATAAAATAGGCTCACTCTTATTCCTATACATGGACTGCCAAATTGTCTGTTTTTTAGGAACCATGTTAGGTTTCCTTTTTGCTTTGGTTTTTTGTTCAAAACAAATAGAGAATCTAAAGTTGAATCAGAACCATTTTAGGTTTTAGATCAAGAATCCCTTTTGGGGCCCAATTAGCTTAAAAGCCATTTTGATTCCTAATCCAGTTCCTAGACTCAATTTTTCCTAATCTAACCTCGCCTAAGATTCACAGTATCAACGCATAGTCCCTTGGGCTGAGAAATTAAAATCATACAAAAGCACGTTGCGTTCCAATCATACAAATGAGGTTGAACCTAAATAAGAATTCTACGTTATAGGGCTTCAAGTCAGGTTTATAATAGTTCTATCACTACCCAAAAGCTTCATACGCCATCCATGGGGTGCATGGCAAGACTAGAACATTTCGGTTGCTTTCACATATCATGGAGACCAGGAAAGTGTGCCATGATGGGTGAACCGACTGCCTGCTCATTTGAAAGTCTAGTGGACCCACCGAGTGACCGCCTACTTTCTCATGGGGTAATAACAGGGTTTGTGCTAGAGATATTATTGATATGATAGATAGCGCCTCATAGTACAAGTATACCTAATGCAAGTACAATTAAGATAATTTCCTGTATTGAATTTTGAATCTTATTCTCTTCAAACAAAAAAAAATGTGCCCAATGGGGTCAGCATTATAAGTGATCCACCCCCTAAGCATGTGATCCCCCAAGAATGGTCGGGCTCTTTTACTAGATACTCTATATTTTTTAGAAGCATTTTTTATTTTTTTTATTTTTTTAAAAATAGAAACCGTAGGTAGAACTCGGCTGCAAGAAACTGCGGTGAATTAGGCCTTCGGCCTAACCAAGGAACCTAGTTGGCTTCCCTGGGTAGAGCTAGGTCCAGTTGCCTGGCTCGGGCCCCATCAGTGACCTCAGCCTGGCTCTGAAATTACATGGAGTTCTGATCAAAGTACTGGACCGGGTTCTTGGACCAGTTCTGAACTTGTTTTCTAGCCAGGCAGGTTTCACTGTCCAGATCCAAATCTGGCCCCCAGTTCTAGTATTGCATAGACAGAAAGTATATGAGCTAAGAAAGAAAAAGTGTTAAACTTTAACTAATAGAGTCACTGGTGAGTTTTGGGAAAAACATAAAAATTGTATCACTCTTTGAACGAAATCATACCAATAGGGGCAACCAACGGGACACCGAATGGACAAATTGATATTATCTCAAAAAGGGTTTTAGGAAGGCCAAGGCGCAATCCCTAATGTGGGGACTATGCAACTTCGTAGTTTTGAATAGAGGTTCTAAATGCAACGGTGATGGTACGGTGACGTGACAGGGTGCATCATGTCACCGACCGTCATCACTGACAGCCTCTACATCTTTGGCAAATACTCATGCAATATATTTATAGAACTCATATCAAATCATCCAAAAGGTACAAAATTTTGTCCAAAACAAGTAAAGTAAACAAGTTACAGTAGAGAGTACTAACTAAAGATTACATCTTTGGCAATATAGAATCAAAAATCATAAAAGAGAAATAGAGTAAAAGAGTAGGGAAAGATAAATTTGTTGCGCTCAGGATAGCCTACTTGATCCACTTGGGAACCCAGCAGAGTGATGTCTTCTTAATGGGTGACCTAATTTCTTTTCTCCCAAAGTATTTATCTCCTAAATTATTTATGCTCTCCTCTCACAATTTTTTGATGTGTTTTGAAGCCAATTTGATTTGATGCCAATCAACAAGGGAAATTTTTTAACGCCAATTAACTGATGCCTCTAACCCCTAGGTGCAGGCCCCTACTTATAGTGGTTTAGGGGATAGTCTGAACCAGTTTCGAGAAAGGAGACCTTATCCTACTCTCATTATGGTTAATTTAAACAGGTACACTAACTCAGCTACTAACTTATCAGTCTCGGTAAACTAATCAACCTAAATTCTAGTTAATTAATCCAATTTACGCAAAAAAGGACTCAGAGAGAAGAAGAAAATTATAGAGCCTAGTTAGGTTCCCAACCATAGAACCAGGCCAAGATCTTGGTCTGGTCCATTCATATGAAGCAGGAGCCCGATCGGGTTCATGGGCTGCATAGACAACCCAATTTCTATTGACCATAAATTTCACATTCAACCTGTATTTTGAGTAACTCTTTTTCTCTAAAAGGCTACTAAGTCTAGTTTCTAATAAAACCAAATTCATAATGTTTACATAAGCGTGGAGTAATATATAAGCAAAATAGTAAACAGGTATCATTTTCAGTACAAGCCTGAATATTCGACTTATATCTTTTTCGTTGCTTATAGGACTTTGGTGCATAATAAATTTTTAGAAAGCTTATTCAACGAGGAATGTTGATATCGAGACTTAATAATTTTATGCTCCATATAGAGGACCTTAATTGGATGTCAAACACTATCAATTTAGAACTACTACTCCAATGGGTCCCCAAGTAAATAAGTTGGATTACAATTTTCATCATTGGGCAATTAAAAATATGATGTCATTTTTGGTCATCATTGGTGCTGCTTAGAGTAGCCTCTAGTTCAGTCCAAAGAATATGGTTATCTCTTTGTCGCGAAATATTTACCATGAAGGAGTCCTAACTGTCTAGAGAAATGTAGGAGAACCCCCCATGTTGTACAATGGGTGAGTGCCCATTTAGGAAAGCCAAGAATATAAGGTATCCACTTTGGAATTTATAGTCATGGTTGGGACCAAAGGTCCTCAAATTTGGAATGGAGGTGAAATTAGAAGGCATGATTAAGAAGTAATGGTTTGTCTAAGTTTGATTCGGTCAGTGTAGGCAATGGAATGCTTCCTCGTCCTCTAAAAGCTAATGTTTTATTTTCACTCTCCTTTTGCCCGGTCTACCTTTTCGGTTTTCAGGCCAGTCGCTCTTTATTCTTTCTCTTTCTTTTCTTTTTTTTAGAGACTAAATTATTCAATTCAAATGTTTCTTTATGGAAAAAATCTTCGTGGCCATCCCTCAAAGGTGTTACCTACGTATCCAATGTGAAATTAGGTCAGTTGTGGTTCAAGAGTAAGAACATAGAGCTGTAGACACCCAAAAATGACATCTCTTTCTAATAAAACTGATGACGAATTTAGGAACCCAATTTAATTGCTTAAGGGCTATAAAATAAATAAAAATTTTAAAAAATGGAAAACTAACATCACGGGAGAAACTGGCCCAATGGGCCAGTATCAGTGTGAACCTGGTCAGGTTTCTCAAAATGAGAATCGGACCAGCTTCTTCTCTGCTTTGCTAAGGCCCATTCTTATTAGACTAAGTCAGAGAAAACCCCACTAGAACTTAATTTCCACATTTAATTAATGTAATTTCAGCTAATTAATTAGAGTCCTAGTCTATCAAGTCATTCTGTTCAATTAAGCTTAGTCGGAAAAGGACCAAGTCTCCTTTTCCTAGGGTAATTCACATAGCCTCCTCAACCACTATAAAAAGGGGGCTAACCCTTTGGTTGAGGGCACAATGAAGTGGATAACTCTATTGCTCTCCTTAAAGATTCAGGCACGGTTATCCTCAGAACAAATTTTATAACCTTCTCTGCCTTCTTTTTACTTCTTTTTGTTGAGCGTCATTGATTGTAGTCTGGCAAAGATATAATCTTTAATTAACTTCGTCCCCATCCAATATAACACTTGAATTATTTTCCTTTTACTTATTTAATTGGACATTGTTTTTGATTTTACATGAATTTTTCTAAATTGTGGTATGAATGTATGTTAGTATAATTAAGTTTCAATTTCCCGTATTGATTAGCAAACACTGTCAATGATGACAAGCAATGGTGAGATGTATCCCATCACATCACTGTACCATCGCTCCCAAACCTAGAACCTCAATTGAAGACCAAGGAGTTAGGATGGTCCCCACATGAGGGATTACTTGGGGCCTTTCTAAAGCCCTTTTGAAGAAGTGTCAATTTGTCCCTTCAATGCTCCTATCGACATGATCTTCTTCAAAGGGTAGTGTGGTTTACAAAGTTTCCTAAATCTCATTGATGACTCTAATTGTTAAAGTTAAATGCTTCTTTTTCTTTGCTATTCCATCCGGTGTCTGCTTCTTCATTGCTGAATTTGAGGAAATAGATTTAGACCATGGCCATGGAATCAGCTTGAACAAGAATCAAGGTTCTAGATGGGTTCTTGGATCAGACTTGCACCCAGATTTTGTGTTAGGTTGGGGTTACTAATGAGAGTCTAAATCAGGAAGACTGGACTTGGCTCTGCCTAGAGAAACCGATCGGGTTTCTTGGTCAGGGCTAAGGCCTAGTTTCCTATGATTCTTTAAGCTTAATAGGACTATCATTTTCTTTAAAAAAATTCAATATACTTTCTAAGAAAATATAAAGTACTTAGCAAATGAGCCCGACTACACGTTCGGGGAGTCCTTACAGCAACCCAAGAGAAGAATGACTCCAGGAGGACTTTTTACGGTAGGGTTCTGATTTAAGGTGCCAAAGGTAGGTAATCGACAAGAAAGCTCAAATAATCCTTATGAAATCCCCAAGAGCACATGGGCGATGAAGTTAGTGTGAATAAGTAACTTCTTTCTTTTTTCATCCTTCTTGTTTTCAAATTCTTTTCTTCTTCCTTTGACAGCCTTCGTTTCTTTCTCTTTTTCATGACCATTTGGTCCAAACTTTTCTTTTCTTTTTGTGATTACTGATTTTGATATTGATGCCACCCATAACACTCCCACTTCTTGATCAGGTTATATGTGGTTGTGAGAGAAATAGGCGTATTTGAAGGCTCAAAATGGTTCAAAATGGTAACTTATCATGTTTAACAAAGGTATTAATATAGGTTGTGAAAAGAGGCTTCCTACCCCAGGCGTGTCCCATAAATTTGCATGATCCATTGGATAGAAATTTTAGATCTTTTCCCTGTTTCAGATGATGGCTTGAAATCCTTAGTCTCTTCGCATTGTATTTCTCTTCATCTCCGTTTGCCTAGCTTACCTTGTCAAGTTTTTAAGCTAGCCCCTCTTTTTTTTTTCTTTTCTTTTTCATCTTCTATTGTTTGTTGCCAGATTTGTCATTGGACAGAAGCACTCCATAAAAAGAATATGAGAATATGCAAAAACTAATGGAGCAGATAATTTCATTAATATTCAAGGCGACATTAAACTCAAATTCATAAAGGAAAAGAAAGCAAATGACTGTAAGTCTTAACACATGACTAAGCATGACAAATGAGATTACATCATATCTTCTAAATTCAACAAAACTTAACACTCCTTGTGGGGAGGGATTTTGGGCTTGGACTCAACTATGCTCGCTATGTAAATAGACAAGTCCCACTTTTCACTTTGGTGGCCTGAAATGGCCATAATGTTATCATGCAAGCCAAACGGGTTACATTTATTGTAGGTTTCTCTGAGTATTTTTCAGTTAGATGCAGCTCCCCTAGCTTGAACATACTTTCTAATTTGTTCATGAAGCCACAACAGTCCTGAGTATTATGGCCCCTTATTCAGTGATATTTGTAGTACTTATTTCGGTCCCAGTTCTTGCGTTTCCATTTGTTTTCCATCTCCAGCTTGAGTCATGGAAGGTATACCTTAAAAAAGCAAGAATTTTGGCGTTTAAGTATATGTGGTATCTATGGGGGAGTATTTGACATAGCGTTGTAGACCATGCATATCTTGGCTGGTGGATCCAATATCTTTCTTATCCCTATTCTGGTGGTTGGCCTTAGAAGTGTTAGTGGCTTTGGTTGGCATGTCCCTAATATAGATTTGTAGTGTAGTGGGCCCTAGTTCTAGCTTTTTCTCACTGTCATCTAGTGTAGTTTCCAGTTTTCTCATCACCTTCATGAGTTAAGCTAGTTCATTACCTCCTACCACTGAGATTGATGAAGTATTGGACTTTGACTTAGATTTTGACTTTGATACAACTGGTGGACTTACATTGAACTCTTCTCGCGATAGAAGTCTCTTGATTCGTGGACTCCGCTTGTATACATCCTTAGTCTTCTTTATCCTGATTAATAAGGTAATGGTCTTAGACGAGTTAATAATGGGAATGAAAGGTTAACAGCATTAGCTGTAGGTTGAAGGAAGTGGTCAACTTTCGGTTAGGTAAGAAAAGATGATAACTTTGTGGACTTGGAAGCTTATGTTGTGATTAGAATAAATGCGGTTAAGGTGTGGGGTTTTACGTTAAAATGGGCTCTTACCTTGGATTAGGTCCTAAGTTGGGCTTAAAGAGCCTACTTATGAGCTAAGTCGGACTTAAATCTTTCTTAGGTGAATCACAAGCATATATTGACCTAAGTGTGACTATGGTTTGGTTTACCTAGAATAGGTAGTCTACGCACATGGGTAAGTCTAGGTCGGTTAATGTAGGGATCTTAGGCCTACAGAGTGGATGTATGATGCATTGGCCATGGATTTATACAAGGATCATGTATCCTAGTCCTAGTCAAACTATACATTAAGTCGGACTTAAGTCTTTCTTAGGTGAATCACAAGCCTATATTGGCCTAAGTATGACTATGGTTTGGTTTACCTAGAATAGGCAGTCTACGCACATGGGTCAGTCTAGGTCGGCTAATGTAGGGATCTTAGGCCTACAGAGTGGATGTATGATGCATTGGCCATGGATTTATAAAAGGATCATGTATCCTAGTCCTAGTCAAACTATACATTATAAATATAATTCATGATCTAGAATGGATCAGACTAGGACACTAAAGGCCTAATGGGGCTTCATTATGGACTTATAGTGAGACCTACAAAAAAAATAAAATTAAAAGCTTAGAATGTTGACTTCATGCCATAAATACAGACCTATAATTGAGTTAAAGACACAGATTGCACGGAATTACTTTCTTCTAGATCCCAGTCGGGTTCTAGAAGACTATGATGCTTCTACCCTACCTCCCTAACTCATTCTCCTAAGCGCTAATGCATACAGTCTGACATATTAGCTACTACACCCTAATGCAACCGGGTGCCTAAAATAGACTCAATCTTATTACTAGACACAAACTTCCAAATTGTTCCTTTTTTTGTCAAGGAACCTGGCTTGAGTTTGCTAAGTCTCAAACTATCATATTGGATATCCTTATTTACCCAACTTTTGTTGATAATAAGTTGTAGTTCTTAGGATTTTTATTTGATTTTTGATTACTTTTGTAGGAAATGAAGTTTACCCAAAGGGTGACAGAGATTTAGTTCAAAATGATGTGATGATAATCGAGAGAAATGCACCCCCTTTTTGAGATGAGGCAAGGGCAGAAGAAGTCCCGAACATGATTTAGCAAACAGAGGGTTCAAGATGTAACAGAGTTAAAGAAATCAAGTGAAGAAAGGGCCCACTGGGTGTCGTGGTCATGACCACGGCCGTGACCACCCCTACAGGGATCCCTTGTGAAGAGGAAAACATCAGGAGGTGGCCACTAGTTGTCGTCGCCAACCTTGGTCAATTTGGCCATTTTAGCCACGATGACCAACGTCCTTCCCCACTCGTGTGTCGTTTTTGTCGATTTTGATCCAATATAAAAAGTGGTTTTTCCTAGTTTTGAGTGAGGAAGCTTTTTGGGAGGTTTTTAAGGCTGTGTTTTGGTTTAGGTTTACCCACCAAAACCCCTCTAGGGGGAGAATAAATTAGGTAGATTAGTCTATATTATGGAGAAGATTGTGGATTTTGCTATGGAAGACTAATTTTCTCTTCTCTCTCTCTTTAATTTCATGCTTCTTATTTTCTTATTGCTTCATAAACTCTTTGCTTTGATTTTCATTTTTATGTTTAGTTGTGGTTAAAGTTGTGATCTTTAACTATGATTTAGCCCTTAACATGGCTACTTGATCGTGTTTAAACCTTAGCCAACATTGTTTATGTTTGGATTTGGAGTTTTCTCTCACGCCTTCTAAGTGTTTGATGAAATGCTTGAGAGAGTTTTCATCCTGTGTTTTAGGGCAATGGACTTACACTAAAAGGTGAGGTCGATTGTTTAGTGTGGGTGCATAAGATAGCTAACGTTTGGACATGAAAATAGTCCAAATTATACATAGATTTAGGGTTACCACTCTTGTAATTTAATTGAACTAACCCCATTAAATCAGGTGGTTAGAGCAATTAAACTCACCTTAGACCCTTGAAAGAGGGCTTGGGGAGCTTTATGGTGCAATCAATCATCTTTGAATGCTAGCATAACTTGGAAAGGCGAGGGTTTAACCTAATTAGTTGGGTAATCTTGGGTTTAATTAAAATCTAGGTCCTTTCTGTTTACCTTAGTAGTTTATTCCCTTTCCTTTCATTCCTTTTCGCTTAGCCTAGATTGAAACACTTGAGCTTAACTCCAATACTTGAAACCCAACTTTCAATGGAGAACACCCTAAGTACTTGATGATAAACCTTGCATTTGAGGATATAAACTTAAAACTTCAATTTTTCATATCAAGCTTTTGGCGCAGTTGCCGGGGCATTAGCAGTTTTCAATATTGGGGTTTGCTTAGGCATTCGAGTCTAGTCCTCTAAAAATCCAAAAATTTTGAAAAACAAAAATTTGGAAAAAAAAAATCAAAATGACTATTTTTCATTTACCTCAATTTAAGCATGAGCCTTTTTGGCAATACTTGCTTAGATTAAATGACTACCACGCTCAATATGTCCATTTGACGTATAAAAAATGGTAAATGTGCAATGTTGTGCTTGAGGGGATAACACATAAGACCGATGCCACCCTCAAGTCCATGTCTTATGGTGGTTTGTGCACTTTTGATGTTGATGATATGTGGGGCTTGTTTGAGTCTTTCGCTTGGTATCAATGGCAACATGAGAGTGCTAGTGAGTCTTTTGTGTCCACTTCCCCTGTTGGTATATTTTTTAGGAAATGTGAATTGAACTGAATTTAACCTCAAGCATACAATATCATTGTAATCCTTAGAGGGTCGATCCGCAGGGAAAAACGTTTGATTATGGTCATTAAAAGTGAATTTGACTAAATGCAACCTAAACTAATTGAGCAACTCTTTTGTTTTTTTTTTTTTTCCTGGGAAATGCCAAGTAAACTAGGTCAATTTAACCTAAACTAGTATTTATACTTATGCTAATTAACCCAATTAATTATACTAAAGTTGAGATTAATCAGAGTTTAATCACAAAATTAAACTAAACAGCTTTAGCACTTGATTTAACTAAGTAGAATACTGATATTGCAAGTAGAACCTGAAAACAGAATTTGTAAACAGAACGCAAGCAGAATACGAATTCAGAATCGAAACAGGGAAAGGGGAAAGGTCAGGATCGAAATGGCAAAAGATTACCAGCACACGACTAACTCCATGGTTGAACTTTTCGCAGTCATCGAACACCAATCAGGTGAGCAGTACCGAGGCAGGGGAATAGATTAAGGGGGAGGGAATTGTGCCAATGCTAGCTTAGGCTTCAAAGCTTTGCAGCTCAGCCTTAACCAACATCAATAGCTAAACCACCATTAACATATTTTTCAAGCTTTCAACAAAACCGAAACAGGGGAGAATTAAATTGCAAAATCAAACACACGAATCCAGGGCAAATCGAACCAAATTGCTTACAGACTCGAATCAGAAGTTCGAATTACACCAATAACTCATGAAATTCAACCCAAATACATTCAATTGAAACCGACTAACATAAACCCTAATTTGCGAAAATTAGAAATTCGACTAAAACTGAAATTTACTTTGAGTATGAAATTGAACCTCCTCCAATCTGCCTCTTCAATGGACATCTCCACCCCTTTTATACTCGATCAGCACCCATCTGGACCATCGAATTGTAGCAATTCGTGGACGGTGGATGGAGGGTGTGTTGGCTGCTTAGCTGGCATCAGGAGCGTAGTTTACGGGTGGTGATGGTTGAAGAAGATGGTGGTGGTGCGTTGTATGGCTAGGATGAAGCCAGCGAAGGTGGTTTCGGTTTTTGGGGAAACCGTGGGTAGAGGGATGGTTTGGGGTTTGGGAAGGGGGTGTACGTGGAGTGGTGTGCTGGCGGAGAGAGAACGGGTAGAGAGAGAGAGGAGATGAGAAACTAGAGAGAGAAGGACTGGGCATGGCGATGATGGTCTAGGGTTTCAGGGTTGGGGATCGATTTCGGGGAAGAGAAGATGAAGAAGAAAGAGAAAGACGAACGGGTGGGGGGTTATTAAGTGGGCGGTTCACGCGAACCGGCCGGTCCGGTTCAGGCTGGACCGGTTCGGATTTTTTTTTCTTTTTCATTCCTTGGCCGGTTTTGCATCAATTTTGGCCCGGTTCTTCAACCTTCAATTTTTCTTCAATTTTTCTTGAATTATCCGCCATTTTAAGCCCATTTTTAGTATTTATTCAAAATCTGCAAAATAAAATAAAATCAATTAAAAACCCTAAAAATATTAATAAAACGAGCATAAAATTAGTGAAAAAGTACCTTAAAAATATCACATTTTTGGCTCAAACATCCCCCCTTCCATATGGTTTGCATGCTCGACCCCCATGTGTAGATCAATTTAGGGATTCATTTCATCACCGTTTCTCTTATTCTCTTGTTTTGTACTCTTATTGCAAATTTTTTGACCATAATGTGAATTCTTATCCCTATTATGATATTTCCAGTAACTGTTATGCAAAACTTAATGCCCTAATAGAGAAGATGAATGAGCAACATGAGTGTTTTGTTAGTGAGATAAGGGAGTGTGGCCTATTGCATGAGACCGACCCTAGTATATCTTCCCCTACACTTGAGGTTAGTCTCTATGATGATTATAAGTCTTCTCTTCCCCTAGCAGCCGATTCTATTGTTGATACACCTTTAATCAACCTAAAGGAAGTGTTTGACCCTCGCTTGATTTATTTACCATTTGTCTCTCCATCTTTGTCTAGTATACCTAGAGATACTACCATTGATGACTTGACCTTACTTGCTTCTATCCTCCCTTTAGTTCAGTGCATGGGGTTAGAGATGAGTGAGTCTTTTAAAGGGGATGCTAGTTTTGTTAAGGATGATTTGCTTGATTGATTAAAAGAATCTACCTTGATTGAGCCATTTCTTGAGGAAACTCCCTTTGTGGAGTCGTGTGGTGATGGTGTGATGGTTGGTGCCACTCCTAGCATTAAGCATATAGACCTCATTCACACCGATTACTTGAGCTTGCCCCCATTTCATGCACCTTACTTTCCACCACCACCTCTCATTTAGGTGACATTAGAGGGTATACTCCCTCATTTGACACTTATTATGCATGCCTAGAACACATCCCTAGGAAGATCATGCACTTTCTTTGATTATGCTTTTGATTTTTCATTGGTATTTGATAAGTTTAGGAGGGCATTGACTACCTTTGTTATGATCTAATCAGTGTTCTCTTATTTACATCATTTTTAGATGCATGCAACGGTACATGATAAGCTCTTATGAGTGTTGACTGCATGTGAGTTAAAGACTCGTATCTTGAGACATGAGGAGGAGTGGCTAACGCTCCTCAAGCCTCCACGGCACCATCTTAGGGCATGTTCTATTTCATGTTTTAGATAGATAGATAGATATAAGGAGATGTAAGGAGCTGTAAGGAGATGTAAGGAGCTGTAAGAAGATGTAAGAAGCTGTAAGGAGCTGTAAGAAGCTGTAAGGATAGATACAAGGAGTTGTTGAATCGTAGAAGAGTTATACAGTATAATTTGTTTCACAATGAACGTTTTAGATGAAAAATAATATTATTAAAATAATATACTTATTGAAAATAAATAATTAATTAAGTTAACTACACAATAATAAAATATATTAATCCACATAAATTTGGTGAATAAAATTTCGTCCACTTGGGGTGATTTTTTATATGAACATTAGTTTGATCGAATAAGCAAATTATAACAAAAAAAAACAAATTTTTTTTGACAAAATTGAATACAACTCGTCAAATAAATTTCTATTTTAAGTAAATAATGTTTAATATAAATAAATATATGGTCATCTATAATAATATATATTTTATGTCAAAACTCAAATATAATTTACGTCGTTATATTATGTTTTTATGTTTATGTAAATGTTGTATTCATAAGATATTTATAAATTCTGTATATTGGTACTATCATTAAAAAATATACATATTTCTGTAACTCAAATAAATGAATGTTATAGAAAATCTATGAGATGTAAGGAGATGTAAGAAGATGTAAGGAGATGCAAGAAGATGTAAGAAGATGTGAGGAGCTGTAAGGAGATGTAAGAATCTGTAAGGAGATGTAAGCTCTTAGTTAAATCCTAAAAACGCGAAATAGAACAAGGCCTTAGAGAGGTAGAGTTCAAGTACAATCAGTACCCGACCTGGTATAATCATTCTAACTCTTCTCCCTTCTATTTATGTTCTTTCTTTATCTTTTTGTTTTTGTTTAGTTGTTGATATTAGGTTGTATTATTGTTGGTGATTAATATTGAGCTAAAACTTAGGATGTTCAGAAGCCAATTAATGGCTATGGTCACCTTGGTCTGCCTTTTGTGCATAGGTATGTTTTGTGATTGGTGGCATTGTTGGATTTATATATATATATATATATATATATATATATATATATATATATATATATATATATTCATTATTGGTGGTGTTCGTTTGTATATATTTGTGGTCTTGTTGTTAATTGGATGAGTTTGTATTTTTAGGTAAGCATGTTAGCTTTTGTATATGTGTGTTCATTGAACATTCTTATGTATTTTGTTTTGTTTCGTGTTCTGTGTGTTTTGTGGTTGGTGGTGACTCCTCATCTCCCAATGACGACATTGTGAGATTCAGGTATGCGGGTGGCGAAGTCATATACCCGTTTTGTGCATATTTTTGTGAAAATTTTTCAATTTTAATTTTTTTATAGCTTTTCTTCTCTGCTTTGGGGGAATTTTGTGTCTTTGTGATTGGTTTTTGATCTTTAATAGCTTGGTTAGTAACTTGTATATAGACCGAATATGCATGATGGAACACTTGTTTACAATATAATTTCTGGTTTTTCATAATAACCCCAATTCTCATGTCCGATTTTGTGCTTACCTTGTACACTTTACCATTGACTTTTGGTGTTAGTTGTTGAAATTTGGGTTTGGGGACACTCAACGTGGTTAATTGACTTCTAGTTTTGGCTTCATCATGAGAAAAAGAAAAGTGAATGCAAAAAATAAGGAGTGCCAAAATAAGCATAACTCTGGTACCTCTATTTGGGCTTGAATAAGTGTTTTGCACATCCAAATAAAACCCTTAAATACGGAAGAAGCCCAAATATGTGCTAAGTTGTTCCTTCAGGTGTTCAAGGCTAGATAACCCAAGAACTACCCACTCGGGTGAAGGAGTATAAGGAGAAAATCGAAAAAAAAGAAAGGAAAAAAAGGAAAAAAAAAGAGCAAAATAAAGGGAGCCATAAGCCAAGTGGAGATGACCTTTTACCTAATTTTAGCCTAGCATTAGTAGTCAATACACTTTGCATAGAGCACCAAAGTATACAAATCGTGACATTGTATTGTGTAGGGTGAAAAATGGGAGCCGGGATGCATTTAGAGCCTATGTGCGCTTTGAATGTATGTTTTGCTTGTATATGGCTTAGTAGCTAGGTTGCTAGGGTGATAGAATCGATCTAGATGTGTACATCTTTCCCCCTTTGCCTTGTACATATGATTTGCTTTTGAAAAAAATCCAAAAATATTTCGAAGATTTTGTAGGTATATCTTCTGCAAATCCTTACGAAACCTCACTCGTCCATTCGAGGGAACCAAGTGGTTTAAAAGGCTTGTTGCATACACTAAATGCAGTTGTGATTCCTACGAAAGTGAGTAATAAGGTTCTTAGGTTAGTTTTTCCTTTGTTTTTCTCAAGGACGAGCAAAAGATAGATGTGGGGGTATTTATTGGGCACTAATTTGTCGTATTTTACATGCCTCTATTGCTTAATTTTAGTTCGTATAATAATATAATCTTTATAATTGTTACTTGTTTTATTTACTTTTGTAGGCAATAAGTTCAACCGACAAGTTCCACAAAAAGGAGCAAAAAAAGTAAGAAAAGAAGAAAACAAGGCAACAGGCAATAGGTGCCACCGCTATCCATCAGCCCAACTAACGGCTAGCGACGGCTTGGCCATTGGTAGCACGACAGGCCATTGGGCCTGGCGACGGCCGTTGGCTAGCCTAGTTTCCTAACCTCCCACGCACTGTTTTAGGGCCCAACGTCATTCCTTTTTAACGGGCCTTGTTTGGGACTTTTAATGGGGTTTCTTTGGCAATTTTTAGGCTAGTTTAGCTTAGGGTTTAGCTTCCAAAACCCCATTAGGGGGAAATAAAGTAGGTAGATTAGGATTAAGTGGGGGAGATTGGAATTCAAGCATTGTACATTCAAGTTCATCTAAGTAATCTATAAGTTTTCTCCTTCTTCTCTTTCTTATTATTTCATGTTTATTCTTGTCGCCTCTTGTTTAATCTTGTTAGTTTAGATTATATTTAATTTAAATGTTTACTTTTTATTATGATTTTGGGTACATTAGTTGTTTTAATCAATGTTAGACTATATTAATTTCTCTAGTTCATGCTTGTTGAGTTATTTGCTAGCTTAGGTTTAATTTGGGGCTTTTTGTGTTTTGTTAACAATTAGTTGTTAGTTTTGCTGGCTTGGATTGTAATTAGCCTTTTGATGGCTAATTAGCATTGTATTGGACCTAACCACACCCAATTTTTGCTTTGAACTTAGAGTTTTCTTTCATGCCCACCAAGTGTTCGATGAAATGCTTGAGAGAGCTTTCACATTTATTTTTGGGAAATCGACTTATGTCGAGAGGTGAGGTTAATTAGCTAGTGTAGGAGAGAGGATAGCAGGGTTTGGGACATGAAAATAGTCCCGATCCTAACTAGATCCGAGGGTTGCTAATCTTGTGGTCTAATTTGGCTAACTCTATGAAAATATGTGGTTAGACTAATTAGGCTAGACCCTTGAAAGAGGATTTGGGTAGTCTTTAATGGTGCAACCGGCCATCTCTAATTGTGGGGGTAAGTCAGGTAAGTTAGGATGCATCTTGACTATTTAGTTCGTCAATTGGTCAAATCATAGTCTCAGGCCATCCCTTTTTCTTTTATTAGCCTAATTTAGCCTTCTTTTCATTTCCTTCCTTCTTGGCCTAGATTGAGTTGCTCTAACTAATCCCGGTATTTGAAACCCAACTCTTAGTAGACGAAACCCCGAGTACTCGATGATAAACCTTGCACTTAGGGTTACAAATTTTAAAACTCGAATTCTTCCTATCAATGGGAAGAAAAGTCAAATGATAAGAAGCCTTAAGTTGGAATTAACCACACTGTTCAACCATAAATTTGATATTTTATACCCTTTTATTATCTAATAATTGCTCAAAATAAATAATTAAATCAGGATTTTAATATTGTTTTATTTATTTTGTAGGAATCGGAAAAATTGGAGAAAAGATGAATAATTAGCTCAAAATGAAGCTTGGGTCAAGTGGGAAATGAAGAAGGAAGAAAAGAAAGAAAAAAAAAATAATAAGCCAGGCCGAAGCCCAGTGATCAAAGGTCTCCTCAGCTCCTCTTCTTCCTTTCCCTAACTACAGGCCTGTTCGTTTATCTCCAAACGCAACCATTTCGTGTCAGGCGAGCCTGGTCTTCCCCACTTCTCACTTAAAGACCACGCATATGTCATGTGACCCTTGTCTTTCTTCTTCCTCTTCGTTCCTCACCAACCTAAAACCCCAAATCACCACAGCCTTGCGCTGGTTCAACTTCTCCATAACTGCAATTCTCTCTCTCTCTTTAATTCTCCCATTATGACATCTGGTCATTACCTAACATGCCATTATTAGTGTCGCCAATCCAGCAGTTACAAGGTTTTCATTGAAGAAGTAATTGGAGAAATAAAGGCAGGGTAACTTGGATTTTTAAGGGGTGTTTATGAAGAGCAACAGAGATAGGAGAGCTGTAGAGTTTTTTCAAATTTTCGACTTCATTTTTTCACATTTTATTTCACATTCAAATCTAGTTTTTAGGATCAATAGTTTGGCGTTCGACCTAGATTGTGTTCACATCAAATGAGCATTTCAATTTTGGGGCTGAATTTGTAAGCTACTTGGAAAGAATTTGCGTTGCAAAGTTTTTGGTACCATTGCTCTTTCTCCTCCCCTACTTCGATTCTACTTGTCCTGATAAATTATGAGCCATACCTGAATGAGAATTTCAATTTTGGGGGTAAATTTGTAAGCTATACCACTAACGATCAGAATGAACATGTAGTAATCCTCGTAATAAACACCTTCTGATATGTCCTCTTCTCATTACCACCCTCCTCCTCAGATTTTAAAGGCTAGTCTGGGGGGCTGTCTGAAGGTCCTGTGTCGAGGTTGTTGTTTTCTTCCCTAGCAAAGCACCATGAGCATTGGATTGAGCATTTTTTTACCAAGTCCCTTTATCACCTTTAGATTTTAGTAAAGGTTTGTTCCTCTTTGGAACAGCCTTTGCAGTTTCAGGAATCGTGCTCTCTTCTTCCCCTCCTTTCTCGTTGTCATTGTGATCAACTTCTTCATGTTCATAACTCAGATTCATTTCTGCATCTAAAATATCATAAATTTCTACCTCAAAAATGTGTCCTTTTTACACTAGAGGCTTTGATAAGGCTCGCATCCTCTGAACAGCAACTACCTTCTTCTTCGACTCCTCCCCTCTTTCTTTCTTCTCGAGTTTGGTGGGGGATTTTTCAAAAGCTTCCCCATCCTGTAGGGGCTTCTCAGAAGTTTTCTCAGATCTTTCATCCTTACTTGAAGCCTCCCCTTTCTCTGCCAAACTATCATGCAACACCTCTTTCTCTCCACTTTTCTGGGCAGATTTGTCACCCTTTCCTGCTTGTTCATGAGATGTGTCCCTCTTTGCCTTCTTCATTAGAGGCTTCTTTGGTTTCTTTTTTGCTGGCCTTCCTCTTCTCCACTATATCTTTCACTTTCTTTTCACCTTCAGATATACTAGGGGATTTTTCAAAAGCTTCCCTTCCTCTTGGGGCTCCTCAGAATTTTTCTCGGATCTTTCATCCTCACTTGAAACCTCCCCTTTCTTTGCCAAACTCCCATTCAGCACCTCTTTCTCTCCACTTTGTTGGGCGGATTTGTCACCCTTTCCTGCTTCCTCATGAGATGTGTCGCTCTTTGCCTTCTTCGTTAAAGGCTTCTTTGGTTTCTCTTGCCACCCTTCCTCTCCTCCATTATATCTTTCTTGTTTCTTTTCGCCTTCAGATTTTAATGAAGGCTTGTCCCCATTTGAAATAGCCTGCACAGAATCAACAATAGTAGTTTCTTCTTCATGTCGTGCCTAGTCGTCATTAAGATCAACCTGCTTCTCTAGATAACTTGGATTGTTTTTTGCTGCATCAGAACTATCAGAATTTTCCACCTCAGAGATGTGGCCTTTCTGTATTGTAGGGGTTGATAAGTGTCGCGTCCTCGATGATCTCCTAACAGGGACTGTTTTCTTCTTTGGCTTCTTCTTCTTTCTTTTTTTCGACTTCTCTGCTCTCTGCTTCTTCTCAGATTTGCTTGGGGATTCTTCTAAAGTTTCTTCTTCTTGTTGGGGCTTATTAGGACATTTCTCAATCCCTACAAGTTTACTTGAAGCCTTTTCAGCGATGTTCTGCATCTTCTTCTCCTCCACCTTTCCCACTAAACTCTCTTTCACTATCTCTTCGTCCGCACATTTTTGCTCAAATTCATCACCCTTTCCCGCTCCCTCAAAAGATTTGACCTTCTTTGCCTTCTTTCTTAGAGGCTTGTTAGTCTTCTTCTTATTATGAGCTTCTTCATTATGCTTCTTGTCAGTCTTAACCTGCTTCTCATTCTTCCTAGGGGGTTGGTCTTCATTGGTCTTTATTTCCTCTGGAGCTTTCTCAGGCGATTTTTGAGACTCATTTGTACATGTCATTGCTTTCTAGTTTGTGGAAAAATACTTTGTATCAATGCTTTTTTCCTTGGCCAGAACTGCTACTAGTCTTACCAGCAGATTCTCTTCTTTGATCAGTGTCTTGTCCACTTTTATTGATATCTAAAGCTACTTTAGGACTGTAGAATATAAAAGGCAAGTGCATACTTCTATGAATTCATAAAATATAATGTATCACCAATCATAGTTCTAATAATCACCAATCACAACTGCATTGATCACAAATAGCCAACATATGATGCAAATTGTAAGCGTAAGGGAGTTATTTATTATGTGAGTCTTTTTATATTAGTGGGAGGAAAGAGCTGCTATTGATTAGTTGAAGCAAATGTTTACGTAGAGTAGGATAGAATAAGCGAACATTTATCCAAAATGATCATTAATACCATATCTAACAATCACTAATTACCCTTTTAACAATAACAAAATAGATAACACACATATGCAAAATTATCACTAATATTACACCTAACAATCACTTATTACCTTTCTAACAATCAAAAATAGATAACACACATATACAAAATGATCACTAATATTACACCTACTGATCACTAATTACCTTTCTAACAATCACAAACTAGACGTGTAGTATCAAAAAACTGTTGCTCTGGAGTTGTTAACACAATTTTTCATCTCTTTTGAAGAAACACATTCAGGGTGTGTTAGAATTTTAATTTTTTTTAAAAGAACGTAATGAAACTCATCAACAGAAAAACACAATTAAGGTGAGTCTATTTATATCGGTGGTAGCAAAGGATGTTATTGATTAGTTAAAAGCAAACATTTATGCAAAGTAGGATACAACAAGCAAATATTTATACAAAACGATCATTAACATCATATATAACGATCACAAATTACCTTTCTAATGACAAAACAGATAACACACATATGCAATATGATCACTAATATTACACCTAACAATCACTAATAACTTTTTTAACAATCACAAACTAGATGTGCAGTATCAAAAAACTGTTGCCCCGGAGTTTTTACACATTTTTTCACATCTTTGAAGAAACACATTAAAGGTGTCAGAATATGAATTTTTTTAAAAGAACGTACTCAAACTCATTAACTGACAAACACATATGCAAAACGATCACTAAAACTGTACCTAGTGATCACTAAATATATAACAAATGATCAAAAACTACATATGTAATATGAAAATATTCTCTTAAGTTTTGAAATGCATTTTACTACCTCTTGGAAGGTGATTCTTCTAAATTTCCCTTACTTGTTTCTTGAACTTTTTGTGTGGCCATGATTTCTCGCAAGGAAACCCTACAGAAAAAGCAAATTCATGTGAAATTAAAAAGATTAAGGCAAATAAATCCTTTGAGAGCACACTATATCACTAAACACTGCCAAATTGCATAATATTAGTAGAAAAATATATTTGAAATTGATAGAGGCAACTCGTAAGTGAGAGATCAGGTCATGGTACATTTCCAGAAACAAAACTACATTTTTTTTTACTACAAAAATAGATTAGAAGCTTTTAAAAGTAGAATTCAAACCAGATTCTGAAAGAAAATGTTCGAACTTAAGAAAAGATAAAAAACAAATCAAAGCTAAATCGCTAAAAAAAGTAAAATAATTGCACCAAAATAAAACAAGAAGAACAATATGAACAAAAGTCAAGAATCTCACCTTCAAAATGCAAAGAATGTATAGAGAAGTTGATGAATGTCGACAAGATTGTAGATTAGAACTATGAGAGAAAAAGACACAGGGTAAGAAAAAGAGTGAGAATAGCAGAGCAAGATGCACGTGAGAAAATGAAGAGTCTCTTGGGAATTAGAAGAGTTGATTGGCTATCATAACTGAGAGTACATATTAGCTGGGACTAAATGAGTCAACACGTTGTTTAAAAACTAAATTGCAGTTTTTTTGTTTTTTTGGGGTCAGAATTAAAAGATGAAATATTTAAAAGACAATGCATGATTGAATTTTATAGAAGACGGCGAAGTTTTGAATTTTAAGCAGATAACAATTACTAATTAAAAAAGAAATTCTTTGTTTTTCAAAAAATTAACATTAAAAAATCTGGAGAATGAACAAATAACTTTGTGTCTGAAATTAAGATTTATTAAGGCTTACGAAAAATAAATCAAAAGAATAACTTCAATACATGAAAAAATGATAATATATGTTTTGATTATTAAATGATATCTTTTATCGGAAGAACTATGTTTACTGATCACTATATTTGTTCAAGGTGATCAACATATCATGAATTGTAGTTGGTGATCAATAGACATTGCATTTATTCATTTTTTTGTTAAGTCATGATCACTAGATTATTCATTGTGATCAACATACCCTCAATTGTAGTTGGTGATCAATAGGTGGTTCTTTGGTGATCATTAGAGTTCCTTTTTTGTGATCAATTGATAAAATTATGTTGACGCATGGGAACGTGGTTGTTTATCATTATATGTGGCGACTTATGAACTGGGATTGTGGTCAACACTATTAGTTTTGGTGATCATTAGAATTGTGTCTTGGTGATCACCATAAGGTTTTTTATGGTCAACATAAATATGTTTGTTTTTCTTGAAACATATCCTGGATCATAGTTGCATTAGGTGCTATTTTGTTGCATTTGTGGGTTTACTCTCATTAAAAAAAATCATAGCCTATGTTTTTATCAATTGTATCCGTTGGTAATCAACAGTTCTGTTTTTTCTAATCATCAGAAGCATTTTTCATTATCACTAGTCCTATTTATAGTTATCAACATATTCTCAATTATAGTTACTGATGTAAGACTGTTAGTGATCAATAGGTGTTGTTTCAATGATCATTAGCATTGCTTTTGGTGATCAATGGATCAATTATATTCTCCTAGGTGATGTCTTTGTAGATCACAATACATGTGAAGTTATAAACTTAGTTAATGATGAACACAAGTAGTTTTGGTCATCATTATAACTATGTTTGGTATTCATGAATTACATATCTAATGATCACCAAAAATAAAAAACTATAAACTTAATTCATCACTGGTCACTAATTAGATATCCAATTATCACTAGAACTAAAATACACTATCTTGACTGTAAACAACAACCATGCTTGAGTTGAGCACTACTTTCTTGACTTTTTCAGCCTCTTGGTTTCGTGAAAATTTATCTTAATTTTCACATGTAGGGAACTCACATTGGTACCTGAAGTGAGGATCTTGTGGCAGCACTCCACCCTAAACTTATGAATTGTAGCAGCCTGAGATCCAAATGAAAATAAGGGGTTGTGAAATAATTATCATATATCTCATGTTTAAGTGTGTTGCTTTAGAAAAATAAGTTTGCATTAGGAAATTTTGTTCTTTAACACGATCGAGTAGCATTTTCACCTGATCATTTTCGAATCCTATGTCCTAATGACAAGGGACTCCTTAGTATTTTGGCATGTGCTTTATAACATAACTGGTTTCATTATGATCTACCTTCGAAGTGTCTTGCTTCCAAGGCTCATCTATATATTTCAATTCAAAGTCTTCAATCGATTTAGCTCCTCTCTTATAACTCGATTCATCGGTGAGACAATTCTGAAAAAGCAACCTCTGCAAGGCTCAGATAAAGCCAACAAAATTAGGAAAGAGCATCAGCTTAAGTTTGTTTTTAAAGCAAATTAAAATTTTATGAAGCTTTACCAAAATCTCTAAATGGCATTCACATACATAATGTTCGCCGTGCTTTCTTCTGATATGTTCAATTATGTCCAAATTGTTTTTCTTGAAATTGAAGCAAATGAGAAATTACTTTCCCTCATCACAACAATGGAAGAATACCTGAAAAGACTAAATTTATCAAAAACTAGTGCCTCAAAAATAGGCAACGAAAGAAAAACCCCTTTTTATAAAAAAAAAAAAATGTATCTGCCTCACTTAATTCTTACCATGTCAACTTGCTTCAAGTTAATATGTGGACTCGAGGACATCTCCTTGTTCAGCTGGCGGAAGAACACAGCTTTAACATGGCTCTCCTATTTTGTCTACATGTACGAATGCTTCAAAAACAAAACAAAAAAAAAAGACGTTTTGCTGCGACAGTCAATCTATTTTTATAAAAAGCATACATGTTTGTGTAAAATATCATTGAAAGTATTTTTTCTTCAATTAACTTACAAGCGCTTCGTTTGTAAAGAAAACCCTTTGAACACGGGAACTATATATATTCAGTCCACTTGCATTCAATATATTTGCCCAAATATTGACGATGATTTTGTCAACACGGTCACCACCAACAATAGTTGAAAGTATGCCTCGGTTGGCCACAAAGTAAAATATGCCATCATACAGCCCTAGGCTAGAGAATAGACAAACAAGTCCATCACTAAATTATCGTTTTATAAAAGACTTGCATATGAATCACCTTTTTTGGGAGACATATGCATTGTTACCTCTGTTCTTCTTTTTGAGTTGAAGAGAAAGTCAACATACACCATTAGTTCGTGTGAAATTGCACAAGAGATCTTCTCATTCCACTACATGTAAACAGAGCACAAAGAAGGTCGAGACTCTATTACATGGGTACCATAAAAGCAACAGTGGTTGGTACACACATCCAACTCTTACAAGGGGAATCTATCCCAGAACAAAAATATAAGATCATAGACATTAACTTTATCACAAACAAAATAAGTATCGTTTTTTTTACCTCCTAGGAATTTTGTGATATTACATTACACTAACCTCATTATTCGCCTTTTCGGGACTTCAACCGCTAAAGTCTTTCCTTTATTAGTATTGGTTGTTGTTTGTACGTCTCATACCTCAAGATCAGGCTCTGCAATTCTCATCACAGATCGATCAGCGAATGCTTGGTTCTTTTCCTGGTAGCATGCCATTATTGGACCTATGAAACAAAACAAGTAATGATAAAAATGTTATAAAAATATATTTACATAGACAACAATGCTTAGGACAACTGTTATACACTGTTATACAGATCAATCATATAGTAGCTATATGATTTAAAATTTTCATGCATGGCTAGGGACAAAGCATGTCTACATGATGTGATCACTAATTCAACAAATAATGATCACAAATTTATCAACTAATGATCACCAATTTAATATACTAGGATTATACCCTTACAATGTAGGAGTATGAGTTAAATAATTTTTTAATATATTATTAAGAGAATAATTTTTTTTATAAAGCAAACAATAAATTGATGCATTGTATTATTTTGTTGATGCAAAAGTAAATCTATCTTCTTTAGTTTTTTTCCTACTAATAACATACTTTTGTATTCTTGATTAATACCTAACTCACATTTTTTATTGAATTTGCATAATTAAATAATATATATTTCACAGTTAAATTTTATTATTAACTAATAGGAAGATATGTGAGAAGTTACCTTATTAAATAGAATTAATATTATATTAAATTTACATTCATCCTACATAACCTTTTCTTTTTATTATAAATCTCATGTAGCGTTCGCTATTGCATTAAAGTATCTCACATGACCATTCTTTCTTACGTGGCACCATACTTGGCAAGTTTATGTGTCGCTAATACATGACTTCAATCCAACTTTTAATATATACTAGTATGTATCCCGTGCGTTGCACGAGCATATGTTGAAATTTTATAGCCTTATTTTTTTTCTAAGTGTTTGCAGTCATATCGCTAATATTAATTAGAAGTACTAATATATGTATTACAGTACTGGTACTATGTATATAAAGATATTTTTGACAAATTGTTTGCATTGAACACTATGTTCCGAGTTGGATATTATTTTTAGGTAATAAGAGAACAATTCCTATATCGGATGTTGTTAAATTAGAAAAAGGAAAAAGAGGGGGAAGTAGTTAGTGTCAAACGGTATGAATATAATATGATTGTATATGCAACTTTGAAGTACACAAATGAATTTATTATATATGCAAATATAATAGAATCATTGGACACATATATGTAACCATGAGATGTATTTGACAAATATGTCCATGTGACCCCTAAATAAATTAAGGTATTTAGGAATTGAGACCTAAATTCATCTTTAAAATGATCCTAGGTTCTTTTAGCTATTAAATACAAATACATAGGCACAAATATATATATATATATATATATATATATAT
>JACYFF010019584.1:74722809-74771024 GCA_017589665.1 Selenicereus undatus | reverse complement strand
AAATCATATATATATATATATATATATATATATATATATATGATTTTTGGTGTAATCTTTTGTGATCATTGATTTGTCTCCTAAATATAAGTAATTTTATCAATAACGATTGCTAGATTTGCTGTCCATTAAAAATATTTGAACACAATAGATCACTAATGTCCCTATTTTTTATGACTACATTTTAGGTTGCAGACAAATCTACATGCAAAAAGATCAACAACTCATTAGGTAATGATGACTAATTTATCAATTAATAATCACCAATTTAATGTATTTCTGGTGAAATCTTTTGTCATCACTGATTTGTCTCCTAAATACCAGTAGATTTATTATTAACAATCACAAGATTTGCAGTTCATTAGAAATATTTAAACCATAAAATATCACTAATGTGTGTATGTGTCATCTGTACTTTCTAGGTTGGAGACAAACTTTACATGCAAAAAAATCATTGGTAGCATGATCAACAATTTTTCTGCCTTAAGATCACTAATTTATATGACCATGGTCGGAAATAATGCAGAACCGTAATGTCATTTACTTTCATCAAAGAGCAACCAAAAATCGGCCACGAGACAACGAGAAAGAGTACCTAGTCGCCATGGTTTACTGCTACGCATGTGCGAAGCTCTTCATACATCTCATAAGGATATCCTGCACATCACAATTTACTACTTGCACTTTTGCTGTTGAAATATCAGACTTCAAATCAACAAAAACAACTCCGTTGGGCAGCACCTCTTTCTCCTCTTAAAACACTCTAAGGGTGAAACTGGGTGGAGTGAACTTTGGGAAGTCATGCACTGTATCTCAGGAGCCCATGAAATGCTCCTCAACCGCATCAATCTCCATCAAGAACCCTTCCGATTCATACGAGCCCTTTGAGAGTGTCGGGCTTCTACTCTTGAACTTATTAGGCCTATCACTGATGAGTGCATCACTCGTCGATTTTGCAACTACCTTTCTTACTTTCTTGAGTGGGGTACGTGCTTCAGGAATCAACTCCTCCAATTTTGTTATCACTTCTGCTAGCAATTGACTGTTGGTTATTATCAAATCGGTTACTGCCTTACCATCCCCAAAAAGAGCCTGATTCAAGCAAACAATACTTATAGTCAAAAAGGATATGTCATCTTAACTCAAAAGAATGCAGCACAACACCATAAGCACAATTTTTTTTCTTGAAGAAATAAGTAATACATTAAAAATATTGACTCACCTTAACCTGTGAAACTTCTGTTTCATCTTTGGCTTTAGCTTCATCTTCATCATTTTAGTTGTGACGTTCCTCTTCATTAACTTCTTCCTCCTTATCAGTTATGGCCATTTTATTCAAGGTATCCTCGAGATAACCTCTCCCAAATCCAATTACGAATTCTTGTCTCGTCCTAGATTTTATTTCACTATTTGTCCATCCTCTTAACGTTGGAAATTGATGGGGCACCGAACTTTGTCTGAAAACCACACGATCAAGGCAACACATGTGCACAATCATACACATATTGATACGAAGACAATTCAAGACATATTATAAAATAAAAGCCTAGCTAATAACTCATTGTGACCCTAATGATCACCAATTTTTTTGCTAATGGTCACTAATTTATTAACCTTAATATGCTAGAATATTTTCTTTTTTATCCCTAATTTTTGTTATATTGATCACCAAATAGACAGATGGTGATCACGAAGCAACAATCCATGTATTGATAGGAATTAGGGATGTGAAGTTACTAAATGCTTAAACCCTGCTGAAAATAAATTGGTAGTCATCAGTAGACAAATTAGTTATCTGCGGTTGATCATTTAGTAATCATTACTGCAACAATTCCTTATCAGCAAATGTTGTAGCATATTAAATGTAACAGATTAGTGATAACCAGACAAGAAATTAGTAATCAGTAATTTAAGATATGGTGATCATTAAATTTGGATGTTATTCACATGTTCAAATGAAAAACATATCACTAATTTTGTATGCATGATTAGGGTATTTATCACAGCTGAAATGCAAGGATCACGCTATGAATTATCAGTAATTTTCTGATAACGATCACTAACCCTTCTGAAAACAATCACTAATTCAAAGTTTCATATTGCACAATACAAAATTAAACATGTTTAATTAGGTAAGACTTTGAATGTACCATTTGGAAAAGGATTGGCCCTCTGAAGAGCCGTGACGTCGTCGTTTTCCACTCATCAACTGATGACACAAGCGATCTCATCGTGTATTGCACCCAACTCAGTCGTCTTACTTTGCTCAAATCTACCAGCGCATTCATTATTAGGTAATTGACTTCTCCTCTTTGCCTGCCACGGAGAGTTGTAGACACCACCAACATTACAAAAATTCTTCTGAAGTCGTCGCCCCCATCTATTTGACCCTGCATCATTTCAATCACCTCCGCACATCTAGGGATGCTATCACATTCAAGCCACTGCTATTTCTGACAGTTCAGGAGGCTTGCGAACTCAACGTTCACATTGCTTTCATTTTTAGGCTCAACTACCTCAAGCGGCCCTTTAGGCAGACCGAACATCATGTGCACATCATGCTTGATCACCCTCATCCTGTCATGGGCGAGTGGCAAGGAGCAAGAGCATTTGTCAAAGTTTCGTGCCAACCGCATTACAAGCTTCTCCGGGATCATGTCAACTTGTAAATGTAAGAAGCCCCCAAACCTAATCTCTCTAACAGCTTCCTTTTGCTTATTGTTTAGATTTTCAATCACTTCCCACAACGCCTTAGATGACATCTGGTTGTTAAACTCCTTGACCTTCATGCGTCTAATTTATGATTTATGTGACATCTCATGCTCACCATTTCCGGGCCACCATGCCCTTCTTGACCTTCCTAGCCCTTGTTCATCATTTGGAGATCAGCCACATGTTGGTCCTTGTTCGTCATTTGGAGATCACCCATGTGCACATGTATTTCTTCCAGCCCTTGGACACTATCCTGACCTTGTGAAGGTGTAGTCTGTCTTACGCATTCCAAATCTACCTTAGAGTAATGCTCTGGACATTGTACATCGCTCTATTGTGTCTCGATACTTGTATGTGTAGGTGTAAGGGAAGGACTAGGTGCCCCCAAAGGTATACAACAACAACAATAACTTCCAGTGTGGGTCCCGCTTTCGCAGGGTCTGAGGAGATCCAGATGCAGGCAACCTTACCTCTGCCAGCAATTCTGCCCATATAGAAGCTGATTCCAAGAGACCCATAAAAATCAGATTTTGTGAAAACATTTTATAGAAGAAAGGTTTTGAGAAAACACTTTATGAGGAAAACTAAGGATAACTATCAGGGAATAAATTAAGAAATACGAAAAAATCAAGCGGCAGTAACTATGTGACCATAAGTGCAACAAGGCAGAGGGAGATACTGTACCTTAATCACCAGAAGTAGGCAAACAATGTCTCTTCCCAGATGCATGAACTACCTGCATGCAAACATAACAAACGAAGAAATGGCAACCAAACTCATTCTTCTACAACCGAGTGACCAACTACGAGGCTAACTCTCTGCGATCTAAGATCTTAATCCTATCCCGCCATAGTCTCCTATCCTGAGCCAAGTCCTCCGTTAACCCTACAACTTTTAAGTCCTATCTAATTACCTTGTCCAAACTCTTCTTTGGTTGTCCCTTCCCTCTTTTACCTCTTGGGATGGTAATCCTCTCACATCTCCTCACTGGAGCATCCGCACTCCTTTTTACATGGTCAAACCATCTGAGTCTTATTGCTCTAAGTTTATCTTCGATAGGGGCCACTTTAACTAAAACTTTGATCACTCCATTAATAATTCTATCCATTCTCGTGTAGCCACACATCCATCTAATCTTCCTCATCTCTGCTACCATTAGCCTTTGAACCTGAGTCTTCTTTATAGGCTAACACTCCGATCCATATAACACAGCAGTTCTAACTACCATGCCACAAACTTTGCCTTTTAGTCCTACAGGCATTCTCTTATCGCACAGCACACTTGGAGCATACTTCCATTTTTGTCAACCCACTTTTATGCGATGGCTAATATCTTCGTCAATGTCCCCTTCATGATGGAGGATGGAGCCTAAATATTTAAACTTCTTAACCTTTGGTATTTGCATTCCCTCAATGGTGATTTCTCCCCTCGCATCTTCCCATCCACTAAAACAACAATGAAGGTATTCAGTCTTCGATCTACTAATTCTAAAGCCTCTAGACTCTAGTGTATGTCTCCACCGCTCCAGTCTTCCATTAACTCCCTCCCCGGTCTCATCAACAAGAACAATGTCGTCTGCAAATAACATACACATGGTTAACTCATCTTGAATCCCTTGTGTAAGTTCATCCAAGGTTAGAGTGAAAAGAAAAGGGCTCAAAGCGGAACTCTGATGCAGGCACATCCCAACGTAGAAGTCGTTGGTAACCCCTCCTGGCATCCTAACACTCATCTTACCTCCCTCATACATATCCTTAATAAGTCATGTATACATCGACGACACTCCTTTCTTTTCCAAGCATGTCCATAATACCTCATACGGGATTCTACCATATGCCTTTTCCAGGTCAATAAACACCATATGAAGATCTACATTTCTATCTCTGTACACTCCCATAAGCCTTCTAAGGAGGTAAATCGCCTCTGTGATCAACCTGCCAGGCATAAAACCTTGGTTCTCTATTATTACGATATTCTTCTGCAACCTTTTCTCAATCACCCTCTTCCACAACTTCATGGTGTGACTCAGCAACTTTATACCCCTATAATTAGTGTTCTTGTGCCCCAAAGGTATGTACTCCTCAATACAGCCATCACTAGAGATGATTTACGAATCACGAATCTCATATTTATGTACACAAATGGGGGAGTTGACATTTGCTGTCACATGTAGTCTTTACGCCCGAGTTCACGTGTCCTTTGCGGACTAATCTGTTGACTGCAGAAGTTATCTTACTAAAGTAACCTGAGTATTCTTAACCATCAATACAAGCAATGACCAATGAAAAGAACATAAATCTTTCGCCACTATCTTTGCTTAGTTTGAGTTCCAACACCAACATGCTCTTGAGAGTTAGCAACCCTTATTGAAGTTTGACTGCTACTTGTATTGACCATTTCTTAAAAACAAAACACAATAAAATGAAATAAAGAAAAAAAATAAGAAATCACTACTATATAATAATCAATTATCAATCAACAATCAATGGATCACTAATAACACGTCTATTAATCACCAACAAACAAAAGCAAGAAGTTCTAAAAGCAGCTCAAAATAATTAAGCACTTATTCAAGAGATCACTAACAACGAGCCTATAGAACACCAAGAACACAAGAGGTAAGATGGATACACAATTGCAGAAAAACAACTAAAATATTTATTTAAGACATCACTAATCACATAACAAACGATCACTAATCAGATAACTATTGATCATAATAACACATCTATTGATCACCACCAAACAGAAGCAGGAAGTTCTAAAAGCAGCTCAAAATAATTAAGCACTTATTCAAGAGATCACTAATAACACGTCTGTAGAACACCAAGAACACAAGTAAGATGGATGCGCAATTGTAGAAAAACAACTATAACATTTATTTGAGAGATCCCCGTGATTAGTCTCCCCTAGGGGTGATTATGAATGCCCATTGCTAATCTTTGGGGGAAGCTGGTCAAGTTCGTTGAGAACCCTAGTAATGTCAAGCACGAGATGCTGAGCCAGTGTTTCGGAGAAGTCTTCTCGGACCACCACTCGAAGGACTGCCACATCTTGTGCATCAGCCGGCATCGTATAGGCTGGAAGGATCCACCCAAAGTTTCGGACCATTTTTGAGACATCAAACTCATTGTACTTAGTATGATCCTTCAGGGAGAAGGCCACCACTGGAAGACTATTATCCTTGGATGCAATGGTGAATCGCCCTGTCTTCTCTAGTCCTTTCTTCAACACCATGGCATTTCGGTGGCAACTCTCAACAACATTGCGATAGCCCTCAAATCCGAGGCGGATTAATTGATAATACTGAGCAATTACATTGCTTGACCCTACATCACATCATACCATTGCAAATTTAGTGTTTCTTCCCCAAATTTTTGTGGATTTACATAAAACTTTAAAGAATCCATTTGAATAATGATAACTCATAACTTTAGATGGATCACATTCAATCATATCAACCAATGAATTAAATGTTGCGGCTTGTATCACTTATACAGCTTAAATGATATGATACTTAATTGTTTGCAAGTTGTCATAGAGTTATAGGTGTTAGATGAAATCTTTGAGTTATCGAATAAATTTCTCTTGGTCACTTAATGAATTTATAAGAAATTGAATCCAGAAACTTTAAGGCATATGAAAAGCAACATAACTATGTTATATTCCGAAAAAATGTTTACCTTTAGAGAAGTTGAGAGTGAAGGTAGGCCTATTATCTCCAAGATAATTGAAACTAAAGATGAGATCTTCTGGTAAATCTTGCTTGGTCCTCCAAATTACCCACCCAATGCCAACATATACAAATCCATATTTATGACCACTTACATTAATGCTTTTAACCAATGGCAACCTGAAGTCCCATTCTAACTCCGGGTATAAAAATGGTGCTACAAATCCTCCACCTGCTGCATCCACATGAACTGGAATCTCCCATCTGTAAGTTTTCAAATAAAAAATGTATCATTATTATGTTAACCAACAATTAACTAAACCCAAGATCTTGGAAAATAGGGTATGGAAAAGCAATCATATATTGGGGTGTTGGGTAAACAGTCGCAAATTGTTAACTTTTAACTTATTGAATTAACTATTCGCTATTAGTTGATTGTATTAATTTACATAGTCGTTTTCAGGGGAAAAAAAATTGGTCCTTTAGTTGTCCCTTAAAAACATGTGAGATGAAAAAGTCAATGATTTGAACCTTTTGAGACTTAAATTTTTGCCGTAACAAGCTAATCCAAAACATGATTTTACCAACTACCAAGTTGGTTATTTGACTAAATAAAACAATAAATTTTATCCCAAGAAACAAAACTTTTTGGAGTCTCTTCAACCATCTATTTAGCAAACAGTCCATGGTAGACTTGAAAAATTAGCTAGTCGACTTGAGCTAAGGTCGATTTACTTTTGAGACGAGTGTTGTTAGAATGATTGCCATTTCAGTTTTACTTGGTTGGTATAAGATTCACTTTGCTGTTGGATCAAGAATAGTGCTCTATTTTGGGCCTTTGGTTGCTGTCACAACTGGTTTTAATTTTTTAGGCTAAATAATCAGAATTCAGAAGGTTGGCTTCAATAGCTCTTACTATCGGAAATTGATTATACAATTTGAATTTGCAACAGGTTAGTCGGGATTGTTTTTACTAATTACTATCCATTTCAATTCAATGATTCAAAGTTGGGTTTGAGTTAGGCAAGTCAATTCATATTCGAGCAAAATTGGTTGCCCCATTTTCGTCTCCAAATTAATGTTCGTGTTGGATTTCTTAGGATAAATAATTGCTTAAAGTTTGCATTATCGGATTCACTTATGTGAAAGTACATGAATCAAAAACATACCCAGTTTTGTTGTTCCTTTCCAGCAAGAGATCATTCAAAAATTTGACATCTTCGAACTCTCCATTATAAGTGGAGCCAAGAATGGTGGCTACACATATAGTGTTCTCATCCACCATTTCCACAGCCTTGACAGGGTCGATCACGTAGTGTCCTTCCCTTAGCTTTACTTCCTTGATTTCCACATCAAAGTAGCTTGCAAATTTTTTCCAACACACCTACACAATCATACAAGAAGAAAAGTTGTCATTAAGTCGCTTTTTTTGGCCTCCCTTTTTTCTTTGATATGGAGGGGCATAAAGTAAACCCTTATTCCAACTTCCATTTTTATAGCTAACTTTACGAAATTTTGTCGGATCATGGAGGTTAGAAATCAGAAATTTATGATGTACACTTGGTCTAGACAACTCGTTAGTAGATACTTGGTCTAGACAACTCATCTTGCAAAAAATTATTTTCAGTTCAAGTCGATTTCCACTTGGTGCAGGTTAATTTGGACTTTGTATTAAAATTTGTTGGAGTATGAAAGTAGGTGTTGTCCCACATTGATAAAATGAAAGAATATGAAAGTGAATATTGTATCATATTGATAAAATTAAAAGGTTTGAGCATATATATAAATTTGTGAGTTACTCCACCCATTGACAATTGGTTTTGTATTGAAACCTCATTTGAACTTATATGTATGACTCTTTGTTTAAAGACCAATTCATATATAAAATTTAACAAAATTGGGTTAGCTTATCTCAAGTGTACAAGTTTAAGTCAAGTGTGAGTGACTTAGTGTGAGTCACTGAGTCATGTAATTTGAGTTTAGGATCTCATGTCAATTTGACCAGGTGGAATAGCGACTCCATTCAATACCAATTTGCGCTTATCATAACATTGAGAGGCTCAAATGTGAGGGGTTGGACTCGGGGAAGGGAGGGGGCAGTGTTTGACAAACACATAGTTGAATGTTGGATACATACGTGAATGTTGGCACCGGTGACAATGTTGGGCTTGTCATAAGGTAAGTCCTGAGCTTTACGCTTGTTTTGCCATTTCCTCTTGAATGCAAGCCCGGCCAACATTATGGCCTCCGATGAACCTACAGTTCCAACCCCAGTGGCTCCCTCTGACTCTCCTAATGGAGCATTGAATAGCCTTGCTATCATGTTTATGCATCGGTCCTGGTCATGTGATAAAAAATCACGTCAATGTTTGAACAAGTGTTGCTTATAGAATAATTCCCCCTCTATTATCTTTTAGAACATTAAATTTCCCAAAATTATTTTTCCAAAAATTACATCAAATTGTTGGTGATAGAGTTCAGCATTCAAAACTAATAATATTTTTAAGAATATTCTGGTTTATTCCTTTTTTTATAGAAAACCTCAGCTAAAATCATATTTTTAAACAAATATGAAAAAATGTTGTACTCAACCGCAATTCAAGCTTAATGTCTACCATCACAAATACATTTCAATAAAAGTTAATGAAGTTTCTTAGGTTTCCTTGCAAAATAAATAAATAAATAAATCACCCCCGCCCCCGCCCCCCCCCCCCAAAATTAAAAAAGACTATTGCCTAGCAGATAAAATGCTCTCACAGTCCATGATATTGTTTTTGCCTCCTTTGGTTACATCCAGGGATGGGCAATGGACCGGGCCAGGTCAAGATAGGATAAATCCATTTACAAAGTGGGTTGGGTGGGTTCATAGTCAGCCGGTTAACGATTTAGGTCAGTCCGGACATTTTATGTAAATGAATGGACTGGGTCCGGTCAATGGACGACCCTTTTGGCCCATTTTAAAATGGAACAAACTTGTATAGAAAAATTTTGTATAATAATTAGTGTTATGTATAAAGTGTTGGTAATAAATTTAACTAATTATAACATGTCAATTAGTGTGGCAAACAAGTGGAAAAATTAACGGGTCAGTAAACAGACCGTTAACAGACTAACCCAACTCGTTAATATATTTTAATAAGCCGGTCCACTATTGATCCGATTTATCATAATATGATTCTTTATTAACCTTATTTTAACTATATTGACCTACTTAATTCTATGAATATTTGATCCGTTGTTCACGTCTAATTATAACAGTGTGCAAGAGCTTTTCACTGGGCTGGCAACGTTGCCAGCTGTTAGAAGTACAATGTGGAATTGATTCAAGCTACGGCAACCTTGTGACTCCTTCGCACCTTTGATTGTTATAATAGGGGGCTCACAAGTCGTCTGTGCAATTGTGCAGTTGTGCAGTTGTGCCTTTAATTGGACTCATCTAATGCGTTCCGACACCCTGGACCCACTCCACCCTATCCAAGTAGTCCAACACTAAATTCGGAGGCCATCGCTTTTGACTGGCTCCCACTTTTATATGTTCTTTCCCATTTTGTTTGATTTATTCACACTAGGGGCCGATAATGGACTGGGTCAGATTGAATTAGGGTCAATTTATTTACAAAGTGGATCAAGTCCGGCTATGATTGACCTGTTAATTATTTGGGCTGGGTTGGATCTTTTATGCAAATAAACAAATCGGGTCGAGTCGGCCCATTGGCGATCTGTTTTTGGCCTGTTTTAAAATGAAACAAATTTGCACAAAAAAACTATGCATAATAATTATTGTTATGTATAAAGTGTTGATAATAATCTTAACTAATTAAAACATGTAAACTAGTACATCAAGTAGGATTAAAAAGTAATGGGTCACTAAACGGGCTGTTAGTAGGCCGACCCGACCCGACCCATTAATATGCCTTAATGGGTCATCCCACTAGTGACCCGATCCATTATTGACCCGACCCTTTATCGGCCCTATTTTAAACGGACCTACCCACTTGATCCATTGGATACCCGGCCCATTGCCCACCCCTAATTTACACTCTTTAAAGATAAATTCTACTCTTTTTCATTCTCTCTCACTCATTTCACCCACTTGCGTTCCTTTCTACTCATTTCCACATTTTAGTATCAATAATTCTATCTTTCTCTCACTCCATTGCATTCTTTCGTACTCCATTTTATTCCTTCTTACTCTTTCTCACTTCTCACTCTTTCCTACTCCATCAAGAAAAATAGCATTTATTTTCACTCCATTTCATTCCTTTTTATTCCATGCCCATTCCATCCCGACGAGAAGAACATGCCCATAGGTCGAATTTAAGCTCATGTCTCTAGCAATAAGTTTGAAAGAGCTCATCTATTATTAATTCAGTTAATTGACACCCATAAAAGAAAGTTATATACATTATGTTGTGCACTTTATATTTATCCAAGAAGGATGTCACAAATAACATTAATTGCTTGCTAACTCATACATAGAATGGTGTTGTGATTGTATTATAATGTTTGATCTTATATGGTTGAATTTTAATTATTTTGGACTATACATTTTGTTGTTATTCTAAACTTTAGGTTCTCTTTTGATATTAGGAACAAAGCTTTTGTAGGATTATTCTTGAACTTTAATATTTTACTATGTAATATTTTTTTTACCCAATTTTTTGTGTGAGACTAACTCACATAAAAGTTATTGTCACACAGACTCTTTCAGAGTTGATGTTTTTGAGGTTTTGTAGCTGACTAGTAATTTGTTGTGGAATGACTTTTTTCAGAGTGACTAATAGTTTATCTAACAGTAACTTTTATTACAGACATCCCTAAATGCACTTTTAGCCACCCAAATTATTATTAAAAGTTACTATGAGATCATTTGTCTCATGATATGTCTTCAATGAGACGGTTTTACACAAGACTTACTTTATTTTTATTGTGCCATGATATGGTACCTAATTTAGTGCATTGTCCGAAATTAATTTATCTTGATGAGATATTTGGAAATTGCAATCCTAAATTTGTAACTTCACTTATAACTTCGTTGTATGTGAAAATTTGATTGTAATAGAGAAAAATGCAAAGTTGCCGGTGAAACAGTTCTTATATTATGGTCATGAGACCATACTACAATATGAATCAAGGACATGTGCATAGTTTGCTTCGAATATTCGTATGCTTAGTAAATGTTGATTACTAAACCATAAAAATGTTCATTTATAATATGAGAAAATATTCATCAATTTTTAAATAAAAAACAATGAGGATGTATTTTCAATACACAATAATAATCAACAAATCAAATGTCAAATGTTAGAAACGCAAAAATTTTCCAAACACGCTCATCGTTATGCTAGTAAATGTTCGTCTCGAGACAATTTCAGGAATGCAATGATAGCCTCGAAAATGAGCAAACCAAATACCAAATGTTAAAATATCAAAGATTTTCGAAATGTTCATCACTATACCTAATAATTGTTCATCGCTATACCTAGTAATGTTCATCTTATAGCTATGTTCTTCACCAATCCTTTACAAATGATCATTGGCAAACACAGACAAATGTTCATCGCTATCCCTGTGAATGTTTTCGAAAACGTAATTATAATCTCAGAGATAGGCAAACTAAATATCAAATGCTGAAATACCAAAGATTTCCAAAATGTTCATCATTAGACCTAGTAAATACAAGACGATAACCAAATTTTCCCTATCGGGGAGAGAGAGAAAGTCATTCGTAATGGTGGGAATGGTTGGGGATTTCGTGCTAGAAAAGCTTATGAGAAATGGTAAGCGAAATCCAATGGAAATTATTGGCATTTTGCATAGTCGTCATTAATGTTTGCATTATAGAGACTAAAGACTGTAATATATTGATATTATTTGTATTATGTTACTAGAGAAAAATCAAGTGAGGCTTCATCCTATAACCAAATTGGTTACAAGAGGGAATAGCCCATCAAGCTTATATATCATGATCTTTCTCCTGAAATTTTTTTCGTGAGAGTCTATAAGGGAGGAGAGGTTGGGATATATCACATGGCAACTTTTCTCAGCACTTTCCTCTTGGTTTTGCAGGGAAAATTTCGTAACTTAATATTTTCTTATTTTTTTCACCCAACTTTCCTATCTATTGTTTTTATCCTTACAATTTTCTTTAAAACATTAGAAAGAAAATTACTATCTTGATTTTTTTCTTTTCCTTCAAACTTTCCAAAAATCAAACAAGGCTTGAAATTGAAATCTCCCCATTTGCCCTTTATCTTTTTTTCCTATTGTACGCTTCACATCTGCACCAAGAGAAAAGAGAGAAATGCATTAACCTGAAGTTCAGCGGTGGCGGGGTACTCATCAACATCAACACAATTCTTGTTAAGTGAATCCAGAATGAGGTTGTCACACTCATGTTCCATCCTGGCAGTTGTCACAAATGAACCCGCATACAATGTTGGATTTCCGTCTCGCTTCAACTCCTCCTTTATTATTTGGTGTGCCTCCTCCTTAGCTAGTGATCTCTCGGGCATTTTAAATCTACCCATGCATATCACATTATCAACTCATTATATCATTACCTAATCAATCAATTAATATCCATTTCCTATTGATTTTCCAATTTTAATGAGCCATGCAAATTTTTGAACTAAAACATAAAAGTTCAAACGACGTGATACAGATCAACAAACCAAACAGTGAAATAAGATAGGATAGTTTTATTAAACACCCCCCCCCCCAAAAATCATACGATAGCACCCAACAGTCAAATAATCTATTTTAATCCACATATTAATTGTTGGCGTATCGAGTAACACCTGTGTAATGCAGATCAATTAATTTTAATTTTTAAATAATTATCTAAAGTATCGAGTGTATACAATTTTTTCTTTTTTGTATTTTTTTCCCCCAAATGCAGGGTTTAGCAGTGAAGAAAAGATTCTTTAATAGACTATTTATGTTAAAAATAATAAGTTTCAAAGCAAGAATTTTATTGAAGAAAATCCATAGCTTGTTACACCAGAAAATGATTCCTAAGAGGACGAAAATATATTTAGTCATTCTCAACTTCAATCCTAACCTTTTGACTCTTATATGGTTGCTTGATCATGATTATGAACGATGCAAGAAAGCACTTAAAGCAACAATTACACTCTATTTACATCAACTTTGAACAATTTTTCTTTACGGTGGATTGATATTTTCTTTATTGGCGGAAAATGTCCTCAAAAAATCATGTCTTCAAGAAAATGAGTTTTCTAGAAAACTATGCTCATCCTAACTCCTAACAAATACAAACAAATTAGTTGAAAATGTGTTTCCCATAAAATTGTTTCCTCCCATTTATTTGGCCCAACACTAGAAGATTGAAAAAGCATGTTGGATTAAATCAATTTTTTCTCAACCGAACATTAATTCATTAAGTAGAAGATGTAAGGTTAGTTTGATTCCCTATTAAGCCATTTGATTTCGCTCCCTAGTATGCTCCATTTTTACTCAAATAGCAGCATGTCATGATTCTAAATGGAGTTCGCAGTTTATTTAACCAAAATTTATAAACATACGTAGCTTTTAGTTGATGATAAATTTAAATGGAACAACAAAAACATTACATTTGCATATACATGAATGTAATAGACTTAAATAACTTCAATTATGGTACGCTAACAAAAAAAAGGTACCTAGAAAGTGGATGTCGAACATAACCGGAGAGCAAAGTAGAACCATCCGATGCATCACTGCCTGAGGCTGTCTTCGAAAGAACCATAGCTTGGTTTATCTGTGGGCGCATAGAGGATTGGGTTGTAGCTAATTCAAATTGTAGAAATAGGATGGTTGGTTCTGCGTGGAGAAGAAAGGCGTAGAGAGGCCTTTGGGTATTTTAATTATTTATAGTACACGAAAGGTTTTACCGTTTCATAGTCTCAAGTTGGATTCTTGGTGCTCCTGTTTTTAATTTAAAAAAATTTAACATTTTTTGCCCACTTGTTGGCGGTTGAGGATGGAGTTGCGTTTTCGTTTTTTTTCTTCAGTTTTGGCCTTTTGGTGGAAGAGGGGGGACCGTGCTAAAAACGTGGAAATTAAAGCTATATATTCATATACAGTAATGTCAAAGAATAATGTCCTCTAATAGCACTAACATCATGTACAAGTATGTAGAGTGTATAAATTAAGAGAGCTGCAAAAATATCTGTGCTTGTAATGTTTAAAAAAAAGGTAGATATTTATACAGAAAATCATATGGATGAACTATTAGTACACTATCACAATATTGGTGAAATGTTTGGATGATATTGCCCAAATTCAGGTTCGAATCTTGTCTATGTCCACCGTTATGTATACTTTGTCTAACTAAGAGATGTTGATGGGCAACAAGCATATATTCATAGTGAAAAAACTTGCTACTATTCTGTGCAATATATAGTAGGGTGTTTTTCCATTTGCACTAAATTTGGGTATTGACCACTACTATATTGATCACTACTATATTTTGAAAAATGCTAACTTTATTTAGCCATATAAATTAATAAAATTAACTCTCCCACATGTTTGTTTGAATTTCTACTACTTTTAAACCATTGCATTGCGTTTTACAAAAATTTGAAAAAAGTAAAATGAAACTTCAAACAAAAAGAATAACTCCTCACTCTCAACTGTTCTCATCCCTCAATAAACTTGCCAACCACCAAATTTGTATCTTGAATGTTTTTTCACATAATTTATATTGGTTAATTTTACAATAAGTAGTAAATAAAAAGGAAGATTATACAATGAAGTTATGTCAATAAGACTAAAGAGGAATCCAAGGCAGCTATAACTTAATGCATTGCCCTCAATTGTTTGAGGTCATATCAACATTTCATGATCCACATATATAATTTTACTAGAAGTCCCCCCTGTTTTGAAAGAAACAACAAAATTTAGGCCAAAAGCAAGAGAAAAGTACAAATCAAAGACAAATTGCAAATGGTTTGTGAAGAATTCAAACTTAGCAAGTATATGTGAATGAGAGGTAAGGCAGTGAGGCACCGACCGAGTGAGTTAAGTTGTGGGCAGCTAGACCTAGATGGTCGGCGAGAGTGGGCTGTGGGTGGCTGGATGGTCGACACGAGTGGGTGGTGTCAGGTGTGGCGAGTGGTAATGCAGCAACGATTCAGGGCTAGGCGGCACCATACAGCAAGGGTCAGGGCTAGCAGGCTAGGGTTCGACGTGCAGCGAGCGGGAGAGGACTGAGAGGTCGAGAGGACTTAGGTCTAAGGGTCGATCAGTCGAGACCTTGTGGGACAAAGAAGGAGGAGTGTGAATCTATGAGTGAGGGCCTAAGGGATGACTGGGTGAGGAGGCACGAAGGGGCGAGTGACGGCTGAGACTCTGAATGCTGATCGAGTGAGAGTGTGAGTGTGAGAGAGGGTTGTGAGGTTGTGAGGGTTTTAGTTTTGCTTTTGTTAAAATTATTAAATTATTATTAGCATTTACTTTTTAGATTTTTGACTTGGGGGGGGGATTCTGAAATTTTAAAACTCAATTAGTTGAGTTCAGGAGGGAAAAGAAAAATAACATAAGACTTAAGAGAGAAATTTCACAAATAAGATCAAAGAAAATTTAAGAGGAAAAAATAAAATAGCTAATAGTTTTTAATTTTTAATTTGATAGATATGTAATAAAAATATAAGAGATATAATATTTTGTCAAAACAAGAATTAAAAAAAGATAAGTATAATTAACAAATTATTAAATTTATTAGGATCTAGCAATCTTATTTTACTATTTAATTCACTTAGTGACTTAATGCACGTTAAGATTATAATATCATTCTGTGACTACTATCAAAAATACTGCATTGCTGATCCACGATCCTAAATTATCATGTTTAAATTTTAATTATGCATAATCATATTCAAGAATGTATGTTTGCATATGATCTCATAATAATGTGACTCATTTGAATTTTAGACAACTAAATTCCAAGCCTCGAGTATCGATAACCAGTATTCACCATCACATAAATGTAATGCTAACTAACACATACTCGTATATTGCAGTTGCTTTTAAGTTTTTACTCATTGAGAACATGTAAATCAAGTTATTAATCTCACAAAGACAAATCTTTAAATCTTGACATATGATCACTTAGCGAGCTATCAAAAGAGCATTGAATCGATTATTGAAAATGTCGAATTGAATCAACCTGTTTCTGTTTACCAACTCCAAATATGACAAATGTGAAGTTATGAATCAGTACCAAGGTCAAAATAAAATTTTTATTATTTTCTTTCTACTTTTGGTCATTTTTCAAGGTATATATATTTTGGCGTTGAGCCTTACAAATGAGACAATTGACTCATGATTGGCGCTAGGTTGGTTCACTAGTTTTGTCATAGCATGAGCTCAGTTGAGATATATGAAACTTTACTTAAAAGCTCATAATCCTTTAGATAATTGCACATTGCATAAGATATAGTGCCATGGATGGGTTGTACTTGTAACTTACTAACTTTCATAGTAAATGTATAACTAAACCCATAAAAAATTCAATATAATATATATATATATATATATATATATATATATATATATATATATATTATACGGACGTACAAATGTTAATGTATGAATTAAAACAATATATGATAAAGGGGTTTGTCTAATTAAATGAATTTTATCTTTTAAATATAATTTAAGATTAAAACTGAGCACATTCAAAATATACACTTACCTGAAATTAACCAGACTTAATTTATGTCTAACCCAATTTACATCTGATCCGACATTCACCCAAACATTAAACAGAATCCCTCCTACCCAAATTAGACTAGACTCATACCTGATCCGAACCGGGCTATCGTACACAACCCGAGTCATACCTGGCCCAAACTTTACCCAAACCTGACCTGAATATAGTTGACTTGAAATTGACTCGAAATGAACTACCCAACCCGTAGCCGATCCGACTGACCAATTTGTTAGGTCTATACCTTATCTGAAAAAAGTATATCATTCTCCTTTCCCAAGGTTCTGTTAAAAGAATCCATTAAAAAATCACAAGTTGTATAGTAAAATAAATAGAAACCATGGAGTGATACATTGGAAGAATCTAAGATTAAAAGAAGTCATTGCAGAATGCACACATGAAATATAATAATATATAGATACATAAAAGAACTCGAACTGTACACACATGTAATTCGGTGAGTATCAACGAGGCAACGCCTGGTTGATGCCATCATATTTGCTCCACCTTCACTACTTGGGTTTGAATTTAGGTGAAGGAACTCTTTATTGCCATTTATTTGGAATTAAAGGTTTGGTCTCACTCAACTGTTAACTAGTTATGAGGAAGCTCAGTGGGCTGAGACCTGGGCCTGCATGGTTCCTCCCTTCTCATGAACTAATTGGCCCACTAGAATATCCCCTGAGATAGAGACCTAGTTAGTGGCCCAAGTTTACCATAGGAAAAGAAAAAAAAAAATTGTAATTCCGTGAGTCCTTAATTTGGCCATAGTTAACTAATACAATCAAAGAGCATCATTCACTATTTTAGTCACTGAGATAACAATGTATGATATTAATAAATTTGGACAAACTAATTAGAATTCAGTTGTCTAATCCAAGTGATAATAACCCATATTTCAACATAAGAATCAAACAAAGACAAGCACCGTGTTTGAGACAAACTGAAATTAAATTGACAAAATCGACCCTAACATATTTTTCTACGAAAGTGCCTATTTTTGCAATATAAGCTTACAAAATTAACCACTATCCAAAAAAAAAAAGAAATCATTCAAAGTTTTGGGTATCAATTAGCTGAACTGATAAACTCTGTTCGAGTTGCATTGTAACCAAAAACTTACATTTGAATCCTACGTACAATGATCTTTATACCTCATTCGCACCATAAAAAGATTGACGAAAATTAAAAATGACATGATGCAAAACAAAAATTGAATTCATTGTTATCAATCCAAACCTAACACAACTCAAAATCAACCTTTAAAAGAACCCAAATCAAATGACCATGTACCAATTTTCTAAACATTAATAAAATAACATAATTAGCAGCCCAAAATTCAAGAGAAACGTGCCCACCCATTGCATAATTGAAGACATTGCCCCAAACAAAAGATGCTCTGCAGACATCCGACCCATTACTGATGGGGAACAGCCAGCAGCTTCTTGGATTTGGTGCTTTTTCAGAAAAGTTTGGTGACCAGCGAGAAAAACTGAAGGGGTCAGAACAAATTGATCACGGGCTACCTTGGGGAACGATGAGAAATGACATGACATTATTGAAAGCAAATGTGTCCACGTGATATCTTTGGCATTTTTCTTTTGGTCATTCAAGCTCAATTGGTGACTGTCATGCTCTAAGTAAATATCTCCCCAGTTCTTAAATAAATATCTCCATAAATGAATATCTCCCAATTTCTTAAACACGAGATGCCCAATTTTCTCCACGATAAAAAAACAAGAGGCCACAATAACAGAAGGACCCAGAGACTACGTGGCATTGCTTTTTGCAGGGGCTAAATGCCAAACACAGGTGGCAATGGCACTATAAGAGCAAAGGTAATACTTAGGATTGGGCATGGGGCAGGTTCGGGACAGGTTAAATTATACCAGCATCCATACCTATTTTCATAATAGTTAGGGCTGGGCATGGGGCGGGTTCGGGGCGGGTTGAACTATACCAGCATCCATTCCTATTTTCAAAAGTCATACTCATACCCATACCCATACCCATACCCATCGGATTTTGGATGATTGTACTCATATTCATATCTATCGGGTTTACAGGTTTTATTCGGGTATATATAGAGTGCGCAAAGTGTCACCCATATTCAACTCATATGTGCATACACGGTATATTTGATTAACAATTTCAGGCGACGCTATTAAAATTCATGTCAGATAAACTCACGGAAGTTAAAAATGTAAAAAAAAAAATAATTTTTTATTTCTAAATAAATAAATAGTATACACTTAGAGTTTCATACCAAACATTTATTTTTGAATTTTACCGTATTTTGGTCGTCTTTTACTAGCAAATCAGGTACACAATCGGGTACGGGTTTTAAGAATCCATACCCATACTCATACACATTTTCAAATGCAATACTCATACCCGTCCCATACCCATTTTTTTACAAGTTTTCGTACCCATATCCGCTATAAATGGGGCGCGTTTGGGGCAGATTTTTCGGGTTCGGGTGCAACTCCCATCCCTAATAATGGTAAAAAAATCCACATAGATATTGTCCATTTGTCTGCTTCTACATGATCATAATATCTCCCAATTTCTTAAATAAATATCTAAAATTAAACACATAATTAGTCATATCTCCAATAATTACATATCTTAGAAAACATCATTAGTATGGCGAGTGAGAGACGTATAGAGAAGCATGACAGAGAAAATTGTGAAATTCTAAAGGATGAAGATGAATATTATGTTGGAACTAAAAATGGGATTGTCTTAAATTAAAAAAATATGAGTCTTTCAACATATTTATAACGTAGTGAATTGTTTCACCCATTGTAAATTGGTTTTGCGATGGAATTCCACTTGGATTGTATGCATTGCTAGTTTGTTTCAGGCCAAGTTCGTATAAAATATATTCAGTAAATCTTGTACGAAATCGTCTCACATAAGACATATCATTAGATGGTTAATTTTATGATCACTTTTAATTATAATTGGGATGATTAATAGTTTATTTGGAGGTGGCTGTAATAAATATCATTGTTATATGAACTATTAGTAACCCCTGATTTAAAAAGTCAGTCTGAAACATATGACTAGTCACCGCAACACATCAAAAAGTCACATCTGAAGGAAACCATCTCATAACAGTTTTTATGTGAAACGGTCTCATCCAAAAATTTGTAAAATATATTTATTTTATTCAAAACTGCAAGTGCACGACATAGATATAACTAGCAACTGACAAGTATGGGTTGATCTCATGAAGAACTTGCTTTCAAGTACCAACTTGACTTCGGTATTCATCCTAGGCCAACACTATTGAAGACACTGATCATCAAAGTAATCAAAAAGAAAGATTATGGGATGAGAAGTCAAGTGATAAGAAGCCTTAGGTTGAAATTGACCACACTATTATGCCTAACAATCAACCATCAACACTTTAGAACTTGCCTAGGCATATGTTTGGAGTGATCATATTGTAAATTATAACATATCTCCTCCCTCTTTCAAAGATTGAAAAGTAATCTAATAACATTAATCACCTATTTCTATGGGATTAAAAATCAAAGAATTATAGGATAAATAATATTTGGAGCCCAATTAAGATTCCTAATTGTTATCATATCAAAATCCTAATTGTTCACTAAGTCATGCTAGACAAAGGTTTGATCTTTCAATGTTTCCCTAATTCCGAAAAAGATTAAATGAAGACTCTTTCAAACCTTTCATCGAACATATAGTAAACAAAGTGAAATTCTGTGAGAGTACAAGCATGAAGCAAGTTCAGTTAGGGCTGATTCATGATCATTAATGCATAAAAGGGGTTAATCCCCACCTAGGTTGAGGTTTCCAGGGTCTAATCATTGTTCTAATTATGCCAACAAATTCAAAAATCACAAACATGACTAATGTGATCGCTAATTAAAATAAGAGATTAAGAGAGAGATTAAAGAACAAACTATGAAAATCTTCTAATTAAAAGGAATCAAAACTTTCAATCCACAATACTTGAGCTTGAATTAGACAGTGCTAAACTTCAAATAAAAAAACCTAAAACTGTTGTATTGTTAAAGGCTTACAAGCTTGACTTCTAAAATAGCACAAGTTTGATTTTAACAGCCGCCCAGAAATAGACTGATAAGCCATGTCAAGTAAAATCCTAGAAAACCAGCAGCTTCCATGGGTCGTGTTGTTGGGTATAACCACATGTGTCAGCCTCTTGGACTCATTACATAAAATCATTCGGTTCTGGCATAGTCATGCTGCTTAGCACAACCGCCTATGTCAGTCCTTTAACTTTAACCTCTTTTCTAATAACTTGTCGTGGTTATCCCAATAGCCATTGGGAGTCATGTCATATTTGATCCTTTTCTTCATGATTTTAACTTTTCTTACCCTTCTACCCTCCTTCTGAGCATAATCTCCTACGTACTTCATCCTTGTGGTCATCAAAGCAAAACTCTCTGAATTTGAAAGTGAAAACACATAAAATGAAACAATTACTCAAGTAAGATGATCAACAACGAAAGTGGGTAAAAACTTTTGAATTCTTACCAAATCAACTAAAATGGCAAAAGGAAGAGGGCGAAAATGAGGGGAGACATATGTGACAATAGGGATTTATCGATTCCCTTATGCTTACCTCTTATTGTCTGCAAGCAAGATTGAAATTATGATTAATCAACACAAGCAGATAAACCTCTAGTTCCAGCCTCCTCAAGTAAGGAAAGGACTTAAGCAAACACGATTATGCTCAAAAGGCAATTGCAATGCAAAAGATTTTTCGTGAAAATGCACTTGAAAATGCCAAAAATGACAAAGTCACAAAGCACAATGGCCACATACCAGGCCACAAAACACTTGTAAAAAACCCTAGGCAAGTAATGAACTAACCAATCTAATAGAACATCACTTTTGGGGGACATATGAACACTTTCACTCATGTGTTTGCTTTTATAGAGGTTGTCTCAATCCTTCATCAAATTGAACGCTATTTTCATAGACTTGGTTATACTGTCAATTCCTCATAACTCTAAGAAAGCATGCAAGATACAATCAAGAGAACTTTCAAGGGTTGTAATAGGGCTAAAGTAAAAGGCTGAGGAATCGAGCCTGAGTAGCAAAGAGCACATAACACTTCCAACAAAATCTTAAAATTCAAACTATCCCCGCTATTCACAATAAAATGCACAATACTCTGCAAGTGCCCTTTAGAATCAAGTTTTAGGGCACAACTTTGAAACATATCTATTCCAAACACTTGTTCACTTTTTTTTCTTTTTTTTCTTTGTTATTTTCTCTTTTTTTTTGAAATAATGAATGGCATGCGAATAAGAATCACAACTGACATCAAAAAGGCTTTTGGGAACCAATCGCACTAACCATCAGGGGGTATACCAGGTCACATATCGACATCAATCTATTTTTTAACCAAGTAAACCACTAAAGCAAAGTCAATCCCCCAAGAAACAAATCCAAAAGAAAACCTAAGTTTTGCTCCACTATCTTGGCTTAGGATAGAAACTATATTGTGGTCAACGATGTAATGAATATGGTGCAACAATAAACAAGCAAGGCTCAAAGCAACTAGCAAAAAGAGTCATAATGTACAACAAGGATGCTTTTAAGCTAATGTAGCTTGAAAAACAATGAATGCCTCAATCACTCTGTGAATACACGTGCCATGTGTGATTTTAAAGAGACTAAGACCAATTATAGAAGACATGCACCATGGAAGAGTTATACATAAAATGAGACAATGAGACTAAAAATGACAAACTAGTGCATGCGCAAAGTTTGACAAGTTCAAACTAGCAAGGTCAATCCAACTAGCTTTGGGAAGTGTCCCGTAAGCAAAGGTTCCATGTTCATGTTCTAAGTCTTTCAAGAGCGAGCAACACGTAACATAAGGTAATGCAATCAATGCAAGATCTCTAAAATCAATTTCACAAAGCTTTCGCCCCAAAGGGCCACACCATGATGTGGATTCATGCCAATCAACCAACCATTATACCTTTTAGTATCATTACAGGGGGTTTTCCAAACTATTTTCTTAATTTTTTTTTTTCAATTTTTTCAATTTTTTAATAATTTCTTCAACCTGTTGTTACAAAGCACTAAACATACCTAAGAGCATCATCAGGAAGATAATGAAGATAATGGTTAAATGATTACCTTAGAAGTTCTTGGATTCCCTACTCAATCATGTCTCCACTTACTATCAAAAGCAAAAGCATATATAAATTTAGTGACCTCTTCATTAATGAACATATATTTTATGTATGGACCAAAGCAATTAGCATGAACATATATTGCTTGGCTATTCATGTTCAAGAAGCTTCCTATTAGATCATACATTATGCAAATTCAAACAATACCTTAATCCTATATGTGTGATTTGTTCTGAGGATGTTGAAGACCATCATCATTTTTTTTTTCTCATTTGACATGGCCCAATAGGTGTGCTAATTAACTGGCTTTAGATTCCTAGTTCCAAGAAGTTAGATAACAACTGGATCATTACACTTATGAATATGCAGCTATCACAATATGTGAAAGAGAAGGCCTATGCAAATTTTATAGCAGAGATATACCACATTTGTTATTAAAGAAACAAAGTTGTATTCTGTCAGCAGCAAGCAAGAAGTCAGAGTGTGTTAGAAACGATCAAAACAACAAGTTAGACGGAGAATATGCTTCTTGGCTAGATTTTCTCCTAATTTTGCAAAATATATAGATATAGTTCTCAAATGTTTTGAGCCTTAACCATGGTCCTTCCATGTGAATGAGTGCTCTATAGGTTGTGAATATGGTTGTTGGTAATGAAGTTTTATTTATTACCAAACAAAAAAAAAATTGAAACATATTGGGTGCCATAAGTAAGCACATATTAAGTATGTAAGATTTTCTTCCAAAGAAAAGACAATAGTCAATTATGATATTTATAATATACTATCTACATTTTATATTTTTATTTATATATATATATATATCTGTCTATACTCTCTGTCTCTCTTTCATCAATCTTAAGTATGTTTCACTCTCTTAAATTTTTTCATGCAGCACATGAAATAATAAATAATTTAATTATTATAGAGTATATATATTTTTTTATGGAGAAGTATCTATAGGTATTCCACATCGCATAAGTGAAAAAACAATAGTTCTACAATAAATGACCTACAATTTTATTGAAAATTTCTGTAATGAAAGAATTTTCCTTTCAAAATAAAAATAAGCTTGACTTTCATACAATTTTTAACTTTATAAACATAATAAAAAACTGAAAAAATACAAGTTTAACTTTTAAAAACTTCTATTGCTAAAATCTTATAAAAATAAGAAACAATATCTGGAAAAAGAAAAGAATGGATCATAATCATGTTCACTTTTCCTAAAATTTCATTGCATTACAACAAACATAGTATTACGTTCTTAAAGTTATTTGTGGACTAACACATAAGAACAATTTATTACAAATAATCCCAAGAGACCATCTCCCACCCACCCACCCACCCAGCCAGCGAAGCCCACATCAACAATGAACCGTTGCTACCTCGCGCTATCAAAGCATCCATTGAGATCCAATCCGCTGACGCTAGTAAACCCATTTGGGATGGCCAACCCTCTGAACATTCAAGCGGTTACACTATTATCCCCATCGTCAATCCCCTCTATCTCCTCCAAAACCCTAAAGACTAATTCCATTATAGCCGTCGCTTATAATGCCACCTAGGACTGTCAAAAAACTCTACGATGTCCCCTCTTCACTCACGATGTTTCACTCTGGAATTGGTTCTCCTCTCACTCTGCACAATGATTTGGGTCACTGGTGACCCAATCGCAATTGTTGCCAAATTTAGGTCACCGCCCATGATTTGGATCATACAATTGATTTTACCACATGTTCTTGATACACTTGATGCCTAAGATCTAAAATCCAAAATCATTCAGTCAATTTCGCCCAATAAGCATCTACAATGTTATCTACAAAGGAATCTATAAAGGAATCTCAAAATGCATCGCTAATCGCCTCAAGCTAGTCATGACCTCACTAATTCATCCATACCAGAACGCATCTTTTCTAGGACGACTCAGTAAAGATAGTTGTCTAATGGTCCATGAACTTTTTCACTATATCAAGCGCAAATGGACTAGCCCACTAGTTGCCGCTATTAAAATAAACCTTAACAAAGCATATGATCATTTGCGGTGGGACTTTATAGAAGCAGTCCTAAGGAATACTAGATTCCCTGAGTTATGGATTTCCCTTCTTGTGGAATGTGCATCACAATCATCTCATACTCAGTGTTGATTAATGGTAAACCGTCCCCTCTTTTTAAACCTAAGTCAGGAATACATCAAGGGAACCCTTTATCAGCATATATATTTGTCTTATGCATGGATGTTCTATCCAACTTACTACTCCAAGCATAAGAGGGCCATGCATGCCCAGGTATCAAAATATCCAGAGGTGCCCTCCAATTAATCATCTATTGTTTGTTAATGATGCAGTTTTCTTTACTTCTATCCAATTGCACCAATGTCAAACCATGCATCGAATCATAAAGAAATTTTGTTTGGGATCAGGGGAAGTAATCCATATGGCCAAATCATATATGATAACTTCCCCTAATACAAACATAGGCAAATGCCACAAGATATTTTCAGCATGCAAACTGCAACATCCTTTGGGACATACCTAGGAGTACTCGTAAGCTTTCAGAAATTCAAGGTGAGCGAATTTAACTACCAGATAGAGAGAGTTCAAAGGAAGTTGCAGAGCTGGAAAGCCAAACTTCTATCACCGACGGGTCGACTACTATTTATAAATAATATAATTGGAGCATTATGTCAACATACTCTTTTGGTCTACCAGGTCCCGATTGGTATCCTGAAAAAAATCAACTCTTTGATGATCAGCTTATTTTAGACAAACTCATAAGGCAATCCATCTATACACTAGATCAAGAAGGAGCAGTGTCAACAACCTTGTGCAAGAGGAGGCTTAGGAATATGGGACCCAGTCACATTTAATTATGCACTGGCATATCCACTCAAAACCCGATCTATTAATTGCTAAGATCTATCGTGGTAACTATGGAACCCATTCCCCAGTTGAAATTGCATATTACTATAGTAAATAAAATAATGCTTCATAAGGACGTAAGGGCCTAACTAAAGTCGCCTCTAAGTTCAAACAAAGATTAAGATGGCACATTCAGAAAGGTCACACAGTTCGAATACTCGAAGATCGATGGTGTAAGAATAGGTCCACTAGACTATGTTCTCAAATAAATCCTACATCTTGGAAGGATTGCCCAATATCGGATTTATTTAATGAATCCAGAACAAGGTGGAACATAGAAAAAATCAGATCTCTATTTCCCCATTACACAAAAAGGTATATCCTTGCACAACATATTAGACTAAAGGAATCTCCGGATAGACCATACTGGCGCCTAACTAATAATGGGGAATATAACTCCAAGTTAGGCTACAATTGGCTAATGAGTCAAAACCAGAACCATATGATAAACGAGAAGTCAAAATCTGGAAAATTCTATGGGCTCTTCACATTCAATCCCATTGGGAAGTACTATTGTGGAAAGCTGACCACAATGCTATGCCAACTGGGCGAAATAGATGCATAAGAAAAATTGGACACAACTTTCACTATCTGCTATGTGAAAACTCTAAAGAATTGATACAGCATCTCCTTTGGGGTTGCGATATCTCTTAATTACTCTAGGTGGGTCTCACCATTAGCAATGAAGGTCGATACGAATCCTAACATCCCTTGGACTCAATAGATTTGTGATTGGATATTAATGCTACATCGTTCCCACGCTATGACTCACATGGACTAAAGATTTTTGTAACTGTCGAATGGACTATACGGTCCTTTCGAAACAAGTCTATATCAAGCGGTTCACAGAAATCCAGTAAAGATGGTTGATATACTACAGACAAATCTAAGCACATCATCCAATGTTACCACAAGGAAGGGCATGCAAGAAGAAACCCCTCTCGTATACAATCACCATGATAAGAAGATAAACAATGTTGAATAGAGAAATACCACTACACAATCAATAGTCATCATACAAATCACTAGAGTATATAGAACAAAACAATGCTGGACAGGGATTGCTATTCGAGTACAGATACATAACTCAACCTTAATGATATATCAAGAAACATTCACCTACAACTCGAAACTCGAGGTTGTTGCTATAGCTGCAGAGAGGGCACTTACTTTGGTTATACAACACGGATGGTTGTTAGTTGAAATCTGGACGAACATCACAATGCTTTTAAGATCCCTAAGCAAGGCTGATAATGCACCGGGTAACATCTCTCTATTTCTAGAACAATGTATTTTTCTCAAACAAAGCATTGTGTCCTGGTATATTTAAAAAGGTAAGCAAAGAACAATCGCAATCAACTGCACTCTTAGCTAAGTAGACGTGATACCAATATATGTATTGCAGCTATATCATGCATTAACTAGCGGACAAAAAAAAGTTGGACAGAAAAAATATAGTGGTACTATGACAAAGAAAAAGAAAATAAGATTCTTCCATCATTGAATTTTTTTTTCAACTACAATAGTTAAAAATCATAATTACCATTGATTATGTCCTAATAAATATGAGGCGTTACTTTGACGTACAAAAACTGGTTACAATAAGTGATAGGCTACCGACAATTTTGCAAGCCATCCACTATTCCCACCTCTGACGCCCTTCTCTCTCTCTCTCTCTCTCTCTCTCTCTCTCTCTCTCTCTCTCTCTTTGCCTGTCTCTTTGTCTCTCTGTCTCTCTCTGAACATGATTCTCTATGCTATGCTATCTTCTTTCTTATCTATGGCATACCGTAGCAGTACTAAAAGCAATGCTCCATATTAAAGGTGGCTCAGGAGAAAGGTGCAGTTTGTTAGGTTTGTGACTAAATTTATTAAGTGTTATGATTTTTCGCAAGCATACAGTTTAACGTCGTAGCACTTACGGGTATCGTCCTCAGGGATGACTTGCGAAACTAGATTACTGATGACCTAAACTAGCATGTTTTCACAAAGTTAACAAAAGACAATTATTAATTTAAATCTAACTATGTGATTTGCCTAAACTTGTTGGATTTCTTTACACCTAACTAAAACTCACTAGACTCTTAATAATAGAGTTCACAGATAGCCACTAGCTAAATGAGAACATTGAACCCGATGTATTACAATTGACAAAAACCCAAGCTACACTATCACCAAATCTGAATCTCAACGCGCTTTAAAGGACAACAAAAACCAGAGAACAAAAGCAGGTGCCCAGAACTCAACCCAAGCAACACAAGGGAGGTGTACACCGAATTAGAACACTAGTAGCACAATTAAATTGCAAATATATGCCAAAGTCGAGAACCAAACGTCACGAATCAGAGCAAGGGACCGAAAACAGAGTTTGATATTATCAAAACCCAGCAAATCCAAATTCAAACCCCTAGAAATCTCGTTTAGATTGAACAATTGTGTGAAAATGTTACAAATTTGAGAGCTTAGATGATTGAACCAACGAAACTGAAAACAAGAAAGAGAACAAAAATTAAAGCCTAAACTCTACTCCACGCACGCTACCCCTCTATTTCAACCCCGATTTGAAGCCTCCAAAAACATCACTCCCATCCGCTTCGGTTGCCTCCTTTACTCCTTGTAACCGTTCGATTTATGAGGGTGATAATGATGGAAATTGATGGTGAAGAAAGAGAGAGAGTAACGGCTCTATTCGTGGCCCAATTTTCTGGTTCTGGGCAAGGAAGAACGCAGCATGCAGATGGGGAAGAAGAAGAGAAAGGGGGAGGGGGCTGTCATGTGCAAAGCATGTGCTCTTTTAATGAGAAAACAAGCTGGGCTAATAGAAGGGGGAGGCGTGAGAATGGACCAGGTTACGTGTCTCATGGTTTTGCTTTTGTTTTTTTTTGTTTTTTCTTTCTTTTTCTTTTGTTTTACAAAAGACCTAGGCCAAGTAAGTTTGGTCGGGTTTGAGTCAATTTGGCCAAATGCTTCAAGTGCCGACATTCCTTCACCTTTTTTGAGTATTTTTTCCGAATTATTCAATACCTGTAAAATAAATTAAAATCAACTCAAAACCTAAAATAACAATTATTTCGAGCATAAATTAGGTAGAAAGGTATTATAAAAATTACACATTTTTAGCATCAACATTAAGCTTTGAATTCCGCATTATCATGTTAGAAAATACAAACAAATTATGAGATTGCACCAAATCAAAGCTAACCATATATAAGCTTTTCTGCATTATTATTTTACTATAAGTTTACTAGATAGGATCCAATTTATTGGATTAGTTAGATGGACAAAAGAAATTTACAAACCACTATTTTTCTTTATTTGTTATCACACGCAAACTATGGATGGGAGTTCCATCTGAATCCAAAAAACTTGACCCGAACCTGCTCCATTTATCGCGGGTATGGGTAAGAAAATGGGAAAAAAATGACTATGGGTGGGTGTGCTAAAAATGGGTTTGGGTTCGGGTACAAGTCAGGTACATGCATACCCATCCCCGAAGCCGCCCCATTCTTATACGCAGTCTTTTTTAATTTTTAAATCTTATTTTTGAGATTGAATCTTTTAGAATGTTCATATCAATAATGTTAATGTTACAGGAAGAAACGATTACTTGGCAGTTCTAAAATTGAAAATGTACCAAGAATTCATAACATCAAAGACCACTGAATTAATTTAAGATAATAAAAGAAGAACACATGAATTGTAAAAAGAGTTACACTAATAGATTCTTGATGCACCACAAAAATAATGTATGTATTCTTTATTTAGTTTTGAAACTTTAAAAATTAAACTTAATGAATCCGATAGGTATTGTTTTTTACAATGTATATGTACCCGAATAAAATCCAAAATAATCGAATTACCCAATGGGTATGAGTAAGGTATAGATTTTTAAAACTCAATAGGTATAGGTATGGATACGAGGATGATATTTGAAAACGGGAATGAGTGTGCGTATGGCTCCATCCACTGCGAACCCACCCCAATGCCCATCCCTAGCGCAAGCCATTGAGTAAAAACCTTGTACAATTTTTCATCTTGATGATTGACTAGTGAACTTGCAAAGCTAATTGTCAATAACATGTTACTACTACCCACGCAAAAACTTCAAATCATCTTGAAGGCCATATCTATGGATGCCACTGAAATCTAGTGGAACTTCCAATCAGGACCCAATTGAACAAGAAAGAGAAAGACGTGTCACAGGTGAAGCCCAGGAGACACAACAATGGTCACTGGCTATGGAGTTTTTTTAGGAGAGCAGGGGAGGCTAATATGGATGATTGATACGAGAGGACCAAAGTAGAAATCAACAAAATACAGACACAATGGGCCTATTCTATTTCACATTTTAGATAGATAGGTAGATGTAATGAGATGTAAGGAGTTGTAAGAAGCTGTAAGGAGCTGTAAGGAGATGTAATGAGCTATAAGGAGATGTAAGAAGTTGTAAGGAGCTATAAGGATAGATGTAACGAGTTTTTGAATTGTTGAAGAGTTGTATAGTGTAATTTGTTTTACAATGAACGTTTTGGATGAAAAATAATAATATTAAAATAATATACTTATTGAAAATAAACAATTAATTAAGTTAATTACACAATAATAAAATATATTAATCCTCATAAATTTGGTGAATAAAACTTCGTCCACTTGAAGTGATTTTTTATATGAACATTAGTTTGATCGAATAAGCAAAGTATAACAAATTTTTTTTTTTTTTGACAAAATTGAATACAACTCTTCAAATAAATTCGTATTTTAAGTAAATAATTTTAAATATAAATAAATGTATGGTCATCTATAATAATATATATTTTATGTCGAAACTCAAATATAATTTACTTCGTTATATTATGTTTTTATTTTTATGTAAATGTTGTGTTCATAAGATATTTATAAATTTTGTATATTAGTAGTATCATTAAAAAAAAAAAATATTTCTGTAACTAAAATAAATAAATGTTATAGAAAATCTATGAGATGTAACAAGATGTATGCGGATGTAAGAAGTTTTAAGGAGATGTAAGAAGATGTAAGAATATGTAAGAAGCTGTAAGGAGATATAAGAAACTGTAAGGAGATGTAAGCTCTTAGTTAAATCCAAAAAAATGCGAAATAGAACAGGGCCAATGTGAAAGGAGAGGGCATAATTTTTTATTTTATCTTATTTTATTGTGTGTCAGCAAGAGGGGGAAGAAATTGAAACCTCAAACAAAATTCAATGTTTATAGTGTAGAGGCAACGTCAAATCTGAAAAGAGAGCATGCCATGCAAGACATTTTAGAAAAGAGAAAATATTGTCTTTTACATGTTATATAGGTCAGAGGTAAATATTTTTGAATGGTTGAGATTCATTTCAAGTAAATCAACGGCTCAATTTCTCCACTATCATAATTGAAAAAAAATTCAATTAGAATTTTGCAATTTCAAAACATGGTGGCAATTTGAGCCCAACTCACTAAGCGCCCAGCCAATTACTAGTGATGTATCCCTCAAGGGGTCCAAGCTAAAACTCAATTCAAGAGTGAAAGCTTAAAACCAAGAGAGAATACAATCAAGGAAAAAACCAAGGAAAGTGGGAGGTTAGGGGCTGGTTGTGAGGCAGCAACAACGTGAGATAGGGAAGGGATTTAGAATCAAGGGATTCTAAATGAAAAAGAAAAAGAAACTTGATGTATCTTCAAAGGATTAAATGAAAACTCAAGCTAGAAAGCAAGAACACATGGTTTGCAATCTAAATTCTAGCTAAGTACTCTTCAAACCCGTAGGATAATCAAGGTAGATGGATAGAACTAAACTCTTGTTTGGATATAGAAACACCACCAAAATAAAGTTTGGGGCCCCTAAACTTGATTAAGATACAAAAACACCACTTAAACAAGTTTAAGATTTCACTTGAACACCACCTTAATTGACCTAGTTAAGGATAAACAAGTTTAGTATTTGAGAGGAAACAAGAGCAATGCTCTCAATTCTGATTTTTGATTCAAAGTAGGACGATTTTATACAAGGGGGGTTGTGTGCTTGTTTTATACTAGCCTGGCAAGCAAGCACACTCCTAAAGTTTTCCTTACTAGGTAGGAAAGGTCTTAATTAGGCTAATCCATTCGGTTAGGACTAACCGTGTACATAACAAGCTTAAACTAATCTAAATACATCCAAAGCATAAAGTAAAGCTAGACTAATGTTTATTACATTGTAATTAACTCATACTCAACCTTAAACAACCAGAATACTAGCTGAAATGTGATTGGTCAGCCGAAAAGCAAGTCTTCTTTTTGGCTAGCCAATTAGCTTCAAGAACACAATTTGCTGCCTTTGCTTCCCATCGGTTGCTCTTCTCTAGACAACTTCCTTTTGCAACTTGATGATTGAGTCTCTAGAGGCCTTGGGATTTGTTCCACTCAGCATTGGAAGGGAGGGCCTCCCTTTGGAGAAGCCAAAAACAAACCGTGCTGCTGAACCGGTTTTAGGGTAGTTTATGGCCGGTTTTTGCAACCAAGTTTTACCTTAGCAAAAGTGAGTATGATCTCGTTTTCATCCAGGGGGAGGGGAACCTTAGGATGTCTACAAAACCCCCAAACAAAGAAATCAAGGCTAAACCATGTTTAAGTAGGTTAACTCTACTAAAACATTTAACCGCGCAGTTTTGGACCAAAATTGGCAAGTTTGACAAAATGACTTGATCTCTTTGGTTCCTTTGGGTATGATTGGAATTCAATGCTTGGACCTGAAAGTAGATGTCTTGGGGATTCCAAAAAGATAAAAATCCAAGACTTAAACCAAAATATATCATCAGAAATGAAAAGAACAAAACCGGGTATATTTTGGTCATGTTGGGCAATTTGGACACCTTGGGTTTATTTGCTAATTTGAATGGGTAAATGAAGTCCAAATGGGATGAAACTTGTTTTGGTGCAAACATGACTTCCTGAACTTCAATCCCAATGAAAAATATTAGACTTAAACCTTAAGGAGGCTTGAGTAATTAAGCACACAAAAGCGGGTTAGCTGTTGCAAATAACCTGTGCCCTGTAGTTTCAATACTTAAACAAAATTTGGATGATTTATTCATCCTTTAAGCAGCAAATTGAGATTACCTAATTGATTTGCTTCTTTTAAATCAAGGGTATAGCGGGATCTCCATTGTCCTCCCCTTGTTAAAAAAGATTTGTCCACAAATCAGTTTAGGTAATTACCTCCTCTTCTTGATTCATTGTGTGGCTGAAATAGAATCAACCATTCAAATAAGTCTCCTTTGAACTTAGAGACTCTTTTCTTCTCATGCCCCTTGCTGATTTTAGTGTTGCACATAGGGGACTTCTTGAATATGCTTTGAACCACTTCTTCAAATGTTCTTAATTCGAAGTTAGGAGCTTTTAGTAATGGTTCTGAAATGGATCGATAGAAATTTAGTTTGAGTGTTTTGGGTGTGGGTGGAGTGGGGAAGGTTTTGGTGGTTCATGAAAAGTGATAAGAAGGCCGAGATGCTCCTTGGTGGATGGTTGGTGTTTAAAGTGAGCATTTCTCCTTCATCTGCTTCGTCTACTATCTCCTCAAAGTCATCTCCATCATGCTTTTCATTTACCTCCTCTGATTCAACCTCCTTTACTGCCTTCCTTTCGGCTAGAGTAGCATATCTTCGGTTTGTACAATCTGATGCTAAGTGGCCAAAGCCTTGGCACTTGAAACATCTTTGAACACCTTTAGAAAGGGGTTTTTGTGTGGGTTTTGGGGGTTAGGTCTTTTTGTGGAGTTTGGCTTTTTTATGGAGCAGGGGAAATGAGTGTCGTGGGCTTAGGGGTGTAAGAGGAACTCCCCTTGTTCAAGGTTTGTTCATATAGCGATGGCTTTGGATTTTCATGTCTTGGGAGCTGTTTGTCCTTCTTTCGCTGCTCCACCTTGTGAGCTAGCACACATACCTCATCAAAAGAAGTGTAAGCTTGCAAATCAACAATATTAGCGTACCTAGGCTCAAGACCTCCCAAGTATCTAACAATTGTTTGTTCTTCTCATTCTTGAATATCACACTTAATCACAACCTTTTCAAATTCACGAGTGTATTCTTCTACACTCAAGTTACCTCAGTTCAAGTGATGGAGTTGAGAGTAACAATCTTGAACATAGGTAGGAGGAAGAACTCGAGCTTTAAGCTTAGGTTTCATCTTTTCCCCAGTTCTGATTTTGGACTTCCTTTCTCTTACTCTTTTGGCACACAAATTAGTCCACCAAAGAGAAGTATACTTACAAAGCCTTAAAGCAATAAGCTTCACCTTCTTGTCTTCTGGGATGTCCTTGTACTCAAAAACTCTTTCAACTGTGTGTAACCAATCCAAAAAATCTTCAGGTTCAAGCTTGCCTTCAAATTCTGGAACTTTCACTTTGAAATCATTGGAGTTAGCTTGAAGCCGTGGGGTTTGGCTAGTCATTCTCAACGGTTCATCCTCACTAGATGAATCAAGAGTATAACTACACACTTGTTCTTGTCTTCGGAATCAGATTGGAGTGGTTTTTCATTGGCTTGTTGCTTTTGCTTTAGATATGCATCAAGCTGTTTTTGGAGGTACTTATTTTGAGCTTGAGTTTCTTGATCCTTTTGTGCATCCTCTTGAATCTTTCTAGATAGAAACTCATTTTGCTTCATCAAAGCTTCAAACCTTTCTTCCAAGGTCATGTTTGTAGCACTCATGTTTGAAGTAGGTGGCTAAAGCAAGTGAAACAACATGAAAATAGGGTGGCACGGTCGTGCCTATGAGCACGGTGTGGCCGTGCTAATTTTCTGCCTGGCATGGCTGAAAAGAGTCGATTTTGTGGTTTGTGTTTGTGGATGTGTTTGGGTGGCTTTTGGAAGTATGGGGGACGTACTAGGCCTAGGAGAAGCCAAGCCCAGATACCAAAGTTGATGTATCCCTCAAGGGGTCCAAGTTAAAACTCGATTCAAGAGTGAAAGCTTAAAACCAAAAGAGAATACAATCAAGGAAAAAACCAAGGAAATTGGGATGTTAGGGGCTGGTTGTGAGGCAGCAACAACGACAACGTGAGATAGGGATGGGATTTAGAATCAAGGGATTCTAAATGGAAAAGAAAAAGGAACTTGATGTATCTTCAAAGGATTAAATGAAAACTCAAGCTAGAAAGCAAGAACACATGGTTTGCAATATGAATTCTAGCTATGTACTCTTCAAACCCGTAAGGATAATCAAGGTAGATGGATAGAACTAAACCCTTGTTTGGATACAGAAACACCACCAAACTTAAGTTTAGGGCCCCTAAACTTGATTAAGATACAAAAGCACTACTTAAACAAGTTTAAGATTTCACTTGAACACCACCTTAACCGGCTTAGTTAAGGATAAGTAAGTTTAGTATTTGAGAGGAAACAAGAGCAATGCTCTCAATTCTGATTTTTGATTCAAAGTAGGATGTTTTGATACAAGGGGGGCCGTGTGCGTGTTTTATACTAGCTTAGCAAGCAAGCAAGCACACTCCTAAAGGTTTCCTTACTAAGTAGGAAAGGTCTTAATTAGGCTAATCCATTCGGTTAGGACTAACCGTGTACATAACAAGCTTAAACTAATCTAAATACATCCAAAGCATAAAGTAAAGCTAGAATAATGTTTATTACATTATAATGAACTCATACTCAACGTTAAACAACCAGAATACTAGCTGAAATGTGATTGGTCAGCCAAAAAGCAAGTCTTCTTTTTGGCTAGCCAATGAGCTTCAAGAATACAATTTGCTGCCTTTGCTTCCCATTGGTTGCCCTTCTCTAAACAACTTCCTTTTGCAGCTTGATGATTGAGTCTCTAGAGGTCTTGGGATGTGTGCCACTCAGCATTGGAAGGGAGGAAACCCTTTGGAAAAGGCAAAAACAAACTGTGCTGTTGAACCAGTTTTAGGGCAGTTTATGGCCGGTTTTTGCAACCAAGTTTTACCTTAGCAAAAGTGAGTATGATCTCGTTTTCATCCATGGGGGGAAACCTTAGGATGTATACAAAGCCCCCAAACAAAGAAATCAAGGCTAAACCATGTTTAAGCAGGTTAACTCTACTAACACATTTAACTGCATAGTTTTGGACCAAAACTGGCAGGTTTGACAAAATGACTTGATCTCTTTGGTTCCTTTGGGTATGATTGGAATTCAATGCTTGGACCTAAAAGTATATGTCTTGGGGATTCCAAAAAGGTCAAAATCCAAGAATTAAACCAAAATATATCATAAGAAATGAAAAGAACAAAACCGGGTATATTTTGGTGCTGCTGGCTAGTTTGGACACCTTGGGTTTATTTGCTAATTTGAATGGGTAAATGAAGTCCAAATGGGATAAAACTTGTTTTGGTGCAAAGATGACTTCCTGAACTTCAATTCCAATGAAAAATATTAGACTTAAACCTTAAGGAGGCCTAAGTAATTAAGCACACAAAAGCGGGTTAGCTGCTGGAATTAACCCGTGCCCTGCAGTTTCAATACTTAAACAAAAGTTAGATGATTTATTCATCCTTTAAGCAGCAAATTGAGATTACCTAATTGATTTGCTTCTTTTAAATCAAGGGTATGGAGGAATCTCCATCAACTAGTCATTAGAGCAAACCCAATGGTGAGTCAATTTTTTAGCTCACATGGGTGCCTACTACTGCTAAATCAATCATTTCTCCAACTTTTTACCTCACAATCCTCATTCTCTCCATTGGAAGGCTCACCACTTTGTCTCACCAAATTAAATAATACCTATGGACCCACTCTACAACATACAATTTATTTTTAAAATTAAAAAAAGAAAAACTAATTAAATACATTTAAAAAAAATAAAACATGTGAAAGCATGTGAGCCTCCTCATAACGCATGGTTCTTGAGTTGCCCTTTGGAGCTGCTTCACTCCCCTTCTCTCTCCTCAATTTTGTCCCGTGAGAAGACCAGTGGACATGCTCTTAGGCTTTCACAGTTGATTATTTTTAGTATTTTTGACAAGTGATTAGGGAAAGTCAAAGAAAATTTAAAATTAAAATAATTAGGTTAGGTGGTAGTCAAATCAAGTATGGTCATTAGCTCCAATTGGATCTGGGTATGCTCAGATTTGGAAGACGTTTTAATTGTACACTAATATGATTTCATGCGATACACACGAGAAGTTTTTATTTGCACAGTAATTATATACACAAATTACAACTAATAGTCTTAGCAACTCTATACAAAATTTCGAAAGTTTTTTAAATTAAAAAAATTAATTATTTTAATTAATTTAAAAATTTAAATGAAGTAGTACTATGGCAGAGAAAGAAACACAGCCACCAGTGGGAATAAATTTCAAAACAAGGTGGCAATTTGATAAAAAATTACCCTGAGGCATCATCTATTTTGTTGAAACATTTCACGGTCCGTATAATTTGATAACACATTTTAGGGTACCTTATTATTTGTCGAATCAATTCAAGTGTTCTTTTTCGTTCAATAGTTCCATTATTCAGATGAATTTTGTGAGAGAACAAATATAAAATTTGAAAAACCAAAAATACCCTTGATCGTTGATAAAAGAAATCCTCTTTATTTTCGGTCGTGTTCAACAACAACATTTTCGATAACGTTTAGTATTTTAATCAAGTCCATATACTAATTAGTTATTTTTTAGTGTTCGGTAAACTAGTGTTTTGACTAGCATTTTAAGTAGCATTTAACGTTTTAAACAACATTTTTGAAAAACTAATAGTATTAACGTTTGACATTTAAAAGTAGCGTTTCATATATTTAGCCCAAAAATATGCTTTAAAAATTTGTTTGAAAATTATCTATAACTTTTTGTATCAATTTACATTAATCAGTTAGCATAACAGCTAAATTTACCGAATGCATTAGTTATATTAGAAACGTTATCTACTATCTAAATAACTATTTGCTATCTAAACCACCATCTGCTATCTAAACAGCTAATTTTACAGAACAGGGCCTTCCTCCCTACCATCTTCATCAACCCTCAATCCAAATCGCCATTGGTGGCTGGACAAGCTTACCCGTTCGAAGCCAACGAGCTAACTCGAAGATAGCTGTCCCCCCGCAAGTTTAATGGGGTTGCATTAAGGTTCTACCCCCTCCTACTTCCATTGTCATGGATCCTTTTCAGTCCCCAGTGCTACCTTGCAACACTGTTCTCATCGCTGATTTCAATCATCCTCTAACAAACCTAACACAACCCCATTTCCTTTTCAGAAGTTCGCAAATCATCAAATTCTCTAAAATAAACAGAAATCAGATTTTGGTACCAAAGTCTTCATTCTCAAAAACCAAAGAGAAACTCAATACCTGAAATCCTGCAGAAGCTCTCAATCCCATTCCTAAATTTCACAAAATTTCCCCTCTCTCTGTCTTTATTGGTTAATTTGATAGCCATTAGAACGTTGGATTTTCTGGGCATTTCGAAAATTGAGGGATGAATGGGGATACGCAAGATCACGGAAAGGGGGGGAGGGGTATTCGTCATCATCTTCAACTGCTTCATCTTTGATTCAAGCCTAAGATCAGAGCCAGCAATTCTGGTGAGCCCGTTCTAGTTCCAGATTTAACAAGAAGGAAAATTTTGTTTCAAAAATCAAAGATTAATGCCTTCAATGGTCGAACTTCGCTCCTAATTTGTACAAAGCATATCACTCCTAATGTGATGGATATCCCTCCATCCCCTATGTTTTAAAATGATTCAAATCAATTAGGTAAGTTTATTATGCTGGTTAAAGGATGAATAATTCATCCAAGTTTTGTTTAAGCTTTGAAACTGTAGGGCAAAGGGTTCGTTCCAGCACTAACCCGTTTTTGTGTGCAAAATTCAACAAGCATATTCACGGTTTAAGTCTGATTTTTTTATGGATTGAAGTTCAAGATGTTAGCTTTCCAACAAATCAAGTTTCATCCAATTTGGACTTCATTTGGTCGTTCAAATCAGCAATTAAACCCAAGGTGTCAAAACTGCCCAGCAGGACAAGAAAAAGCAAGGTTTTGATTAACTTATAACTTAAGCTATATGATGGATTAAGTCTTGAAATTATACATTTTTGGAATCCTCATGATGTCTACTTCCAGGTCCAAGCATTAGTTTCCAATCATACCCACAAGAGGATGAGAGATCAAGGACGTTTCCCAAACCGGTCAGATTAGGCTCTAATATGCGCGGTAAAATGTTTAAGCCTAATTACCCTACTTAAACATATCATAACCTTGATTTATTTTGGGGGGGGGGATTTATTCACATCCCAAGTTGCCCCACATGGCCTGAAAACACAATCATACTGACTTTAGATAAGCTTAATCATTGTCCTAAAAACCGGCCAGAATTGCCCTAAAACTCGGTTTAGCATAAACTTGGTTCTTTTCAAGCTTTAGTCGAAATCCTCACTTACAAGGTAGCTTGGCACGTCCCTCAAGGCTTGGCACACGTCCCTAGGCTCTCTCTAGATAGGGTGGTGCCTTGGAATGTCCAACCAATGAAGAAACAAGGCAGCAAAGTTGGTCTCTTGCGTGTGATTGGTTAGCCGTAAAGGAGCTCTTGCTTTTCGGCTATCCAATGAGAATTCAGCACACTCTCAGCATGTATTAAGCTTAGTTTAAGAGTAGATTGATTGTATAATAAGCATTAGTATTGTTTTATTTCATATTTAGAAAGTATTAGGTTAGTTTAAGCAAGCTTGTAATTTGGTTCAGCACAAATCAGTTTGTATTAGCCTTAATACTTTTCCTAGCTAGTAAGGAAAGGTTAGAGGTGCTTGCTTGCTTGCTTAGCTCTATTCAAAGAGCATGCACACCCCTCTTGTAAAATATATCTCAGAACGTAGAGAGCTTTGTGCTTTCGGTGCTTAGGCACACTTCAAAAACTTAACTTGCTTATCCTTAACTAGGGCGGCTAAGGTGGTGTTCAAGTGTAGTCTTAAACTTGATTAAGTAGTGATATCTGTATCTTAATCATTGTTTAAGGGCCCTAAACTTGAGTTTGGTGGTGTTTTTGTATCCAAACACCAAGTTTAGTTCTATCCTATTTGGTGTTTATACTCAAGGATTCAAAGAGAGTTAAAGTGGGTTTGCTAGCTTAATTTTGAGTTAGTAAATCTTAACTTTGATTCTTCTTTCCATTCCACACATCCATAACCCTTCCTACATTCATTTCCATGCTTAATTCAAGCTAAGGCTATTCCCTTTGGCTTAGCTTTCCACCCAAACATCTAAACACCTCAAACCGTGAACTTTGGGAGATGCTAGGCAAAACGGGTAGTGAAGTGGCACGGTCACCCCGTGCCTAGAAGCACGACCGTGCCACCCTATGGCCGTGCATTATTGCTTGCTTTGAGTTGTGTTCTTGAAGTGTTTAGCTTGGTTCCATCCATCCCTTGTGATATACATCAGATAACATCAATTCCCTGCTGCTTTGTCACTTAGAATCACTTGATTCTAGGCTCCACTCTTCCCTCACATGTTTGATGCCTCACAACCATCATATTATGTGCTCACTTTCCTTGATTGTATCTACCTTTGGTTTGTAAGCTAACTCACTTCAATTGAGTCTTAGCTTGGGCCGTCGGCGGATACATCATATTTGGTATCAGAGCTTGGCTTCTCCTAAGCTTGGTATGTTTCCCCCACACTTCCACACAAAAAAAAAAGCCATTTCCCCTTTGTAACCAAATCAGTTCCCACTTTATTTAAGCCACTTACTTCAATATGAGTTCCACAACCATGACCTTGGAAGAGAGGTTTGATGCTTTGATGAAGCAAAATGAGTTTCTATCTAGAAGAATTCAAGAAGATACATGAAGAGATCAAGAAACTCAAGCTCAAAACAAGTACCTCCAAAAACAGCTTGAGGCATATTCAAAGTAAAAGCAACAAGCCCATGAAGAACCACTCCCATCTGATTATGAAGAGAAAGAACAAGTGTTTAGCCATACTCTTGATTCATCTAGTGAGGATGAACCATTGAGAATGACTAGACAAGACCCACAGATTCAAGCTACTGCAAATGATTTCAAGGTTGAAGTTCCTGAATTTGAAGGCAAGCTTGACCCTGAAGATTTTTTGGATTGGTTACATACAGTTGAAAGGATTTTTGAGTACAAGGACATCCCAGAAGACAAGAAGGTAAAGATAATTGCTTTAAGACTTCGAAAATATGCTTCTCTTTGGTGGACTAACTTGTGTGCCAAAAGAGTAAGAGAAAGGAAGTCCAAAATCAGAACTTGGGAAAAGATGAAATCAAAGCTCAAGGCTAGGTTTCTTCCTCCTACCTATGTTCAAGGTTGCTACTCTCAACTCCATCATTTGAACCAAGGTAATTCGAGTGTAGAAGAGTACACTCGTGAATTTGAGAAGCTTGTAATCAAGTGTGATTTGCATGAACCAGAAGAACAAACAATTATTAGGTGCTTAGGAGGTCTCGACCCTAGGTATGCTAATATTGTTGATTTGCAAGCTTACTCTACTTTTGATGAAGTATGTGTGTTAGCTCACAAGGTGGAGCAGCAAAGGAAGAGCAAACAGCTCCCAAAGCATGAAAATCCAAAGCCCACATCACATGAACAAACCTTTAACAAGGGGAGTTCTTCCTCCACCCTTCAACCCACGGCATCCACTTCCCCAGCTCCACAAAAAATCCAAACTCCACTAAAGAACCTATTCCCTCAATCCACACAAAGACCCCCTCCTAAAGGAGTTCCAAAATGTTTTAAGTGCCAAGGAGCTGGTCACTTAGCATCAGAATGTCCCAACAGAAGGTATGTTACCTTAGCTGAATGCAAGGCCATAGAAGAGGTTCAAATAGAAGAGGAAGTTGAGAACCATGATGGAGATGAACTTGAAGAAGTCATGGTAGAAGCCGATGAAGGAGACATGTTGACCATAGGCACTCACCACCCACCAAAAGGCAAGGAAAATCGAAGTGTTCTTTTCCTATCTCTTGGTGAACCATCAACCGTTTTCCCCACTCCACCCACGCCCAAAGCACTCAACCCAAATTTCTGTCAAGTGAATTCAGAACCATTACTTACAACTCCTAATCTTGGATTAAGTGTAAGTGAGAACATGGTTCATGGCATGTTCAAAGAGTCCCTTACATCCTACACTCAAATTAGCAAGGGACATGAAGAGAAAAGAGCCAGCAAGACCAAAGGCAAGCTATTTGCATAGTTGATTCTTTTTTCAGCCACCCCATGAAGAAAGAAGAGGAGGTAATTGCCTAACTTGATTTGAGGACAAATCATTTTTAACAAGGGGAGTATGATGGATATCCCTCCATCCCCTATGTTTTAAAATGATTCAAATCAATTGGGTAAGTTTATTATGCTGGTTAAAGGATGAATAACTCGTCTAAATTTTGTTTAAGCTTTGAAACTGCAGGGCAAAGGGTTCGTTCCAGCACTAACCCGTTTTTGTGTGCAAAATTCAACAAGTATATTCAAGGTTTAAGTCTGATATTTTTTGATGGATTTGAATTTCAAGATGTTATATTTCCAACAAATCAAGTTTCGTCCAATTTGGACTTCATTTGGTCATTCAAATCAGCAATTAAACCCAAGGTGTCAAAACTGCCCAGCAGGACCAGAAAATGCACGGTTTTGATTAACTTATAACTTAAGCTATATGATGGCTTAAGTCTTGAAATTATACATTTTTGGAATCCTCAAGATGTCTACTTTCAGGTCCAAGCATTATTTTCCAATCATACTGACAAGAGGATGAGAGATCAAGAACGTTTCATAAACTGGTCAAATTAGGCTCTCATCTGCGCGGTAAAATGTTTAAGCCTAATTACCCTACTTAAACCTATCATAACCTTGGTTTATTTGGGGGGGGGGGTGTTATTCACATCACAAAGTTACCCCACATGGCCTGAAAACACAATCATACTCACTTTTGATAAGCTTAATCATTGTCCTAAAAACTGGCCAGAATTGCCCTTAAACCCGGTTTAGCACAAGCTTGGTTCTTTTCAAGCTTCAGCCAAAATCCTCACTTGCAAGGTAGCTTGGCACGTCCCTTAAGGCTTGGTACACGTCCCTAGGCTCTCTCTAGATAGGATGATGCCTTGGAATGTCCAACCAATGAAGAAACAAGGCAGCAAAGTTGGTCTCTTGTGTGTGATTGGCTAGCCGTAAAGGAGCTCTTGCGTTTCGGCTATCCAATGAGAATTCAGCACAATCTCAGCATGTATTAAGCTTAGTTCAAGAGTAGATTGATTGTATAATAAGCATTAGTATTGTTTTATTTCATGTTTAGAAAGTATTAGATTAGTTTAAGGAAGCTTGTAATTTAGTTTAGCACAAATAAGTTTGTATTAGCCTTGATACTTTTCCAAGCTAGTAAGGAAAGGTTAGAGGTGCTTGCTTGCTTGCTTAGGTCTATTTAAAGAGCATGCACGCCCCCCTTGTAAAAGATATCTCAGAATTTGAATCAAACAAACCTTAGAGAGCTTTGTGCTTTCGGTGCTTAGGCACACTTCAAAAACTTAACTTGCTTATCCTTAACTAGGGCGGCTAAGGTGGTGTTCAAGTGTAGTCTTAAACTTGATTAAGTGGTGATATCTGTATCTTAATCATTGTTTAAGGGTCCTAAACTTGAGTTTGGTGGTGTTTTTGTATCCAAACACCAAGTTTAGTTCTATCCTATTTGGTGTTTATACTCAAGGATTCAAAGAGAGTTAAAGTGGGTTTGCTAGCTTAATTTTGAGTTAGTAAATCTTAACTTTGATTCTTCTTTCCATGGCACACATCCATAACCCTTCCTACATTCATTTCCATGCTTAATTCAAGCTAAGGCTATTCCCTTTGGCTTAGCTTTCCACCCAAACATCTAAACACCTCAAACCGTGAACTTTGGGAGATGCTAGGCAAAGCGGGTAGTGAAGTGGCACGGTCACCCCGTGCCTAGAAGCACGACCGTGCCACCCTATGGCCATGCATTATTGCAAGCTTTGAGTTGTGTTCTTGAAGTGTTTAGCTTGGTTCCATCCATCCCTTGTGATAAACATCAGATAACATCAATTCCCTGTTGCTTTGTCACTTAGAATCACTTGATTCTAGGTTCCATTCTTCCCTCACATGTTTGATGCCTCACAACCATCATATTATGTACTCACTTTCGTTGATTGTATCTACCTTTGGTTTGTAAGCTAACTCACTTCAATTGAGTCCTAGCTTGGGCCGTCGGCGGATACATCATAATGGAGCTAAAAATTTCTCAATCCTCTTTAAAGAAAATGAAAGATTTCAAAACTGACATAAGAAAAATGCAAAAACTCGACACTGTGATGCTCGCATTTCAGTAGCCTTCGATCTGGGGTCACCATCTAGCACCAAACTGCTAGTGAATCAAGGGTGGAGGAGGGATTGCATTGGAGTTGGGGTTGATATTGCTTAGGCTTTTTTATTTTTGTTTTCAAAAGTTTTTTGATCTTATTTGACTCATTTAAATAAGGGTATTGTTGCCAATTAACATTTCCAACAAGCACAAATACTGGAAAATCACCAGAAAATAGTTTCAGCAAGTTATAAAGTACTTTATAATATCTTTATATAATAAATGTAAAAATGTATAAGAGGTTGAGAAAACTTCGCTCCAATTCTCAAATCTCAAGCAACAGTGCTTATAAACTGTTGACCATTCTGCAACATAAATCTTAGCAATTGAGGTCCTGAGTATATTAGGTCTTAGGTTCGACTCTCCATTCCCTTATTACATTGTACTGCTTTCGTGGCTTATTTGAAATTTATAAAAAAAAAAACCACATAAATCTTATCCTTTAGATTATTTTAGTTTTTTTGGGGGAAAAAAAATTCAATCCCATACTTGCCTTAATATCACAACTCCGGTAACCCCCTTTCTTTAGTTTAACCGTTCTTGCACTACCCATAACTATTTTTTATCTTATCAATTTCCATAGGCCAATAGGTCATATACTTAATTTTTTTAAAAAAATAAAAGATGGCCCAATAAATTATATATAAAGTTAAAAATGTTAAAATTTTTAGAAATAAATATTGTTTGCAGACAAAATTATAAAAACAAACCTTACTCAAGATTGAAAACATCAACATCAATTTTTATGCATATATTAGAAAGATAATAATGAAGTTCATTCCTAAAAAGAATAAATAACTACATTTAAATTATTTTGTGGAGGATAGAAAACTTTAACTACATTTATATGTTATATTTATGAATCCTAACAATAAAAAGTAAAATAATTTATAAGTAGTATATATATAGTAAAAATTAGGAGATATGTTTTATTTGTTTTGGAGTTCATTCCTATATTCTAAATGATGATTTTAATTATTTTTAATATTTAAATATTAAGATTAATTATTTGTAATATAATATATGACTTACTTTTATTATTCAACTCATAATTCCTTTTTCTTTTGACAATAACATAGGATTGTTTTCTTATTAAAAAAAGAATAAAAGGAGATAATTAATTTTAAATAAATTTTATTTCTAGAGAAGAGAAAATAATAGCTATCTATAGTACTTCTTCTGTGAATTTTTATAATAAAAATAACTAAAACATATTACAATGAGATTACATAATTAATTTATTATATAAAGATATCTATGAATCCTAATAATAAAAAGTAAAATAATTTATAAGTAGTATATATAGTAAAAATTAGAAGATATGTTTTATTTGTTTGGAGTTCACTGCTATATTCTAAATGATGATTTTAATTAGTTTTAATATTTAAATAATAAGATTAATTATTTGTACTACAAGATAATGACTTACTCTTATTATTCAACTCATAATTCCTTTTTTTTTTTTACAATAACATAGGATTGTTTTCCTATTAAAAAAAGAAGAAAAGGAGATAATTAATTTTAAATATTTTACTTCTAGAGAAGAGAAAATAATAGCTATGTATAGTATTTATTCTGTAAATTTTTATAATAAAAATAACTAAAAGATATTACATGAAGATTACGTAACAATGTATACAATTGCATTATTGATAATAGAGTTGCATTACACAAAGAGAAAATGCTCTTGAAACTTCTAACATCAGGATTTTAGAAATTCCAATGCATAAAGTTTGGTTCCTAGTGTTGCGGAAGACCAATAGTTCAAACGCTTATATTATATTTTAACACACGTAAGTATTAAATTACATGTCAGTAGGAGTAGTTTAAAATCTCGATAAACATATGAATATTAAATCAAAGAGCACACTGAACCCTAAGCCCAAAACAACAGTCTTAAACCCACAAGTTATAAATCTTTAAACCAACCATAAACCTTTAAACCTTCGAGGCTCACACCCTAATGTAGCATTGCATAGGATTAAATTTAAGAAAAAAATTATGGGATCATATTGATGATAGTCTTTTTGACTTTCTCGAGTTTTAAAAATAAGATACAAGAAAAAAAAAATAGTTTCAAATTTTAAGAAGATAAAAGTTAAATTTATAGTAAAATATTTAATGTTTTACTCTTTTTGGGTATTAGTTATTGTGAATTGTTTTTGAAATTTTCAACATCTCTATCCAAATTCATACCTAATATCCTCCTAATGTGCTTTTGATGGATTGAATATATATTTTTTTCTATTGAAATAGAAGATTACGATAAGAACAATTTTTCACTATTTACATTGTGAACTACAATTAATTATTTAGACTATCAATTTTTTTTTTTCATTTTAGAACTAATTATACCTAATTTATATTTTAAAATATAAATGATCCATACAAAAGTATGGATACGAAGTAATATTCTCATATTAGAGCTCCTTTAAAATAGTTTGTACATAACAGAAGGTAACTAAGAGTAAAATTGTTTGCAATTTGAGTCTTCAAGTTGCGGCCGCCCAATCATTAATCATAGTTTTCCACGCACAATAGCAATTGATTTTGTTGTTCATTTGATGACAAGTAATTAGGGAAAGCAAAAGAAAATTTAAAATAAAATTAACTATGTCAGGTTTAGGTGGTGAGCAAATCGGATGCGACCATTAATTCTAGTCAGAGCCAGGCGTACGCGCATGTGGCCTCATTAAAATGCTTAATTTTAATTGTAAACTAATATTTTTGTACCCGCGTTGTACATCAAAAGCTTATAAGTTTTTTAATTGTAAAGACATAACATAATATCATCACACTTTTACAGGTTATATAATTTTCACACATCACAATAAGAATATATGTTAAACGAAATACAAGTTTATGACAACGAAATCATTAATACTCACCTAAACTCTTGTACTCTGAAAATTAAATCAATATTGTAAGCTTCACATGTTAGAATTAAAATATATGCTAAAAAGAAAGATAATCCTATCACTGTTAATTATTAATAATAGTTTGGATTTGTACTTTACAGATTGAAAACAACTTGGCAACCGTCGGTGATATCATCTTGTGTATAGAATCCACAACCAAGATTTTATTTTCTAGCATCCCATATTTATATTTATATACATGTTCCAAGACATAAGAAAAAATTATATGATGTAAGTCATATATCTTCTTTTATTTATTGATAATAATAATTGTGCATATATAATAAACAATATTTAAAACATGTAAATGTAATAACATATCTTTATAATATTTCATATTGACTGACAAATTTTGGAAAAGTTGGGAATCAAACATGTACAACAGATTATTTCATAATCAATGCACTTACTTAACTATGATAAAATGCATCATCTGTGAAAATATTGGAAGCGATACTAGCAATGTAAAAAATGAATAAACACAATTTCGCAAGACCTCCTCCATTTTTTCTCGAAAGAAAATAACAAAAATTGCAAATAACTTCACAAAATCATATCTTTTTTTTGGGGAAGAAAATCTTCGATTCGTATTTGGCTAACTTGTATTGTTAAAAAGAAAGAAAACAAACACCATAACTTACCCTAGCAATTTTGTGTGAATCGCATGCGTTAAAGATTAAAAAGGGCTCATTTAGTTTGTGCGCCCACACACAAATACACACATATATGTACACATACATACATACATATACACATACGTACATAAGTATACATATGTGCATATATATATATATATATATATATA
>JACYFF010019584.1:74684719-74705968 GCA_017589665.1 Selenicereus undatus | reverse complement strand
AAAAAATTAGGAAATAAAAAAGTATAAAATAAGAAATTTAAAAAATTGCAAATTAAAATTAAAAATAAAAAATAAAAAATAAAAAAAATAAAAATAAAAAATAAAAAATAAAAAAGTAAAAACAAAAAAAGTGAAAAATGAAAAATGAAAAATAAAAACTAAAAATTAAAAATTAAAAATCAAAAAAATGTAAAAGAAAAAATAACAAACAAAAATTTCACAAAATTTGGATAACTTCATAAATTATCACACATTAATGACGTTCTCATTATTTTCATCCATTTCAACCCACCACATAAAAAATGTACCAAATTCAACCAACATTAACTCACTTCAGCCTATTTCAACCTATTTCAACTAACTTCCAAAAAAAGAATACCAACTTCAACCTACCTTAACCCACCTCAACCAACTTCAACCTACTTTACCCTTTTACCGACCTAATTTACCCACGAAAACAACAAGCTCTAAATCTCACATGATACTTTACAAATTATTAAAATTATGAAGGGGTGGGTTGAAGTTGGTTGAAGTGGGTTGAAGTAGGTTGAGATAGGTTGAAGTGGGTTGAAGTTTGTATTTTTTTTTCAAGTGGGTTGAAGTAGGTTGAAATGGGTTGAAGTAAGTTGAAGTAGGTTGAAGTGGGTAAAAACGGATTGACCCACGAAAAGAACAGGCCCTTAATTAACTACAAATTTGTACAAATTATACACAAGAAAACCTTTTCAAAAAGTCGGCGACAAATGCCGGCGTAGGAGGTGACGGCGGTGGAGTGATGGCAAGCGACAATAATGCATTGCTCCCTCTCTCTTTATTTCTCTTTATTTTGTGAAATGAGCACCGAAAAATGAAACATGGAGAGAAATTTATAAGAGAAATTCCGATGAAACATTCCATCAAAATAATTTTTTCTTACAGAATTTTCCGTTGGAATGTTTAGAAAATTTTGAATTTTCCCTCCATTCAATTGGGTCAAAAAAAGCTTTTTTGAAATTTTTAATATTTTCCGATAGAAATTCCGTTGGAGATTCCAACGGACCTTTTTTCCATCGAAATAAACCGAATTTTTAATAGTGTCTTATGAAGTATCATCTATGATGTTTTCTTCATGAATGCCGGAGATAAAATGAACCAATTGTTGAGCTCTCTAACTTTCTTTTTGCCTTCCCCCCCCCCCCTCTTTTTCAATCAATAGAGGCAGGAATTTGCTTAACCAAACCAAAATAATTCACCAATGCACCAACATTTTGAGCAAAAGAAAAGAAACTTTTGCTGATCGTGTGAAAAATAACACATTGGGTTAAGTGCTTTAAGATTATAAGGTTTTGTGTTTGTTTTTGTTATTTTTAGCTGTATACAAAGCAATAGATTGGATTATCCACTTTGACAAGTGAATAATCCAAAAAAATTGAAATACTAAGTATAACTTCAAAAAGAAAAGGAAAAAAAAAACGCATATGACTTTGTAGTTTCCTACATTGTCATCTAAATGTACACTAACATGCCAACCAGACAATCATAGTTAGGTGTTTTATAACTAAAATATAGCAAAAACTTATAGTGGTTGTCATTGTATGACAACCACCATAACTAGGTAAATCTCAACCATACATTTATTATATTTTGATCTAAACCTTTGATTTTTTTTTTAAATGAATAAAAGCATATAATCAAAATAATGTTTATTGGGGGGCTGTTTGAATTTTGTTTAACCCACTAAAACATTCAAATTTTCCGGCGACCTTCTTAAATTTTCCGGTGAAGTACTCAAATTTTTCGGAGACCTCCTTTACACTTAATCTAATAGAAAATATAAACCAAAACATTTAAACCGATGCTCTGCGGGACTCAAACCCCTGGCTTGCTGCCAAAAGAATTGAATATGGCCAGTCTCTTACCACTGGCTGTTGCGCTTCTTCTATACTTCAATTGCAACTTAAACATACTAGCCAAGCAAGGTATAAATCCAAAAAACAAAGAAGCCAAATTGAAATTGATCATAACTGCGATTACCAGTTACCACACCTAGCGTTGCCCACAAGTGTCGGGCACCGGAATGTTGAAGTCTTTCGCCGGAGAAAATGGCGCCCTATGGTTGGATATGGACTTCTAGCTGGAATGTTGAAATCTTTCGCTAGAAAATTCATATGTTGCGCCAAAAATCCTACGGAGGTTACCGGAAAATTTGAATGCTAATTAATGGGTTAAACAAAATTCAAACAACCCCGATAAAAATTATTTTTTTCTCAACATCTGTAAAGGTTTTATGAATATATTAATATGCTTTTATTCATCGAAAACAAAAGGTAAATCAATTTTTCAAATTAAAGTATAATAAATAGATCGTTTAGATTTATCTACTTATAATGGTTGTCATATAGTGGCAACCACTATAAGCGCTTCCAATAGCTGAACAAGCTAAGCAATTTGATAATCATGCATGGTAAAATGCACTCATCCCACTAATTGTCCATATATAATTGAATTGTTCATATATGACTTAATGATGATAAGTGCATATAACATAACAAGCACCACTCTTAATAATATCTTAATCGGACGAAACGTATCACCTAAGTGGCTTGTCAATGATTTACATCTGGGAATTTGTTCAACCCTTATATATTAACACATTATGTTTATATGAATTAAGTTAGTGATCTTATGCTCAATTTATTTGTTTATATAAATAAGTAACGTGCAGTGGCGAAGGCAACGTGAAATAAAAGAAAGAAATATAGCAAAAATTAGAAAAACAGCAGTGTACAAATAAAAAATGAGTTGAAATGACTCATCAAAAGGCGCTTAGTGTAGTGGTTGGAGTTTGGGTGTGGCATTCTTAGCTGCTAGGAGGGCGTGTGTTCGATTTTTTTTTGCCATATTTCATTTTTTATTTGTTTTTAAAAAATTTTCTTCATTTTTGCCCACACAAACTCAAAAAACTCACCCACTCAAGTCTCCGCTCATTCGACTCTCACTTCTCATCCCAAATAGAATGGCCTCCCAAGCTCCAAAGCACCAAAACCTTAAGCAGCTGATTCCTAGGTCCCAAGCCTCCAAATTTATGAGTTTATTTGTTTATTTTATGATTTGTTTGTGGGTTTAATTTGTTAGTTTATTTGTTTAATTTGTGAGTTTATTTGTGGGTTTGATTTGTGAGTTTATGTGTAGGTTTAATTTATGATTTTATTTGCTTATTTTCTGAGTTAAGTTGTGAGTTTATTTATGGGCTTAATTCGTTTAATTTCGAATTTATTTAATTTGTGGGATTAATTCAATTCTAGGTCAAAATACATAGACTTTTCAAAATATGAGAGTTTCGTCGAGAACAATTAGATTAGATACAATGTAATAGTTATTTGATTTCAGGTTATGACTATTGTTGAATTTTTTATTACGTACTATTATTTTTGATACCTCTTCTTGAAATTGCTGACTTCACACTGGTAATGCTTGTTTAATGTACGTATATTAGTTGACAACTTGAAAACAATACAAACTCCTTTTTTCAAAAAAAATCTTTGTACACATTATGAAGACTTCGGTCATCAAACTAAATTCTTCGTAGTGAACATGGAAGTATGGCTAATTAATTAGTTTAATTATGTAGAAAAATTGACGTGATTCTCCTAGTCAAGTTATGAAATAGATTTTAGTTAATATCATTCGTGGACTTTTGACCAAAAATTAACAAGCATGAAGTGGAAAAGAAAAAGCTGAGCACTGAGCACTACATGCCACCTACTTGGACCTAATTAGATTGGGTGGGCAATGGCATGCCTCAGAGAGGTCAAAAAGGTTTTCTCCCTCCCTAACAAACTAATCATTGTCCCAAAAGAGACAAATCCCAATTTCCATCGCTTTCTTCCCACTATGAGTGGACCACCTCCCTTTGCCTTGCCGTAGGTCTCCCATAAATATTTCTTTTTTTTTTAAAATTTGAACTGAATCATGAAAGCTTGTTGTAATAATTATTAATAGAATTATTGGATATTCCACTAATTGTCTCTGGATTTTATCTTTCAAAAAAGTTTGATTTGTCTTGAAAAGACAATTCAAATAGAGATTTAAGTAGATTGCAGTTTTTAATATCTGAATTACTTGAATATTTCTATTGTCTAGTTTAAAAGTTTACAAAATAATTTATTCGTAGAAAAAAATGTGAGAAATAACTGTAAATATTTAAATTAAAAGATAAAAAATAGACACTTATAAGATAAAAATTCATTGAATATTTCAATCGGATAATCTAAACATTTACAAAATAAGTTAATTAAATATTTATTTAAAAAATTCCAAGTTTACCATTAATTCAATTTGGTTGTATGTGGTATATCTGTGTAATCAGTGGAATGCATCTTATTCACAAAATCCTGATCACATTAGGTTAAATTTGCTCATAAAAAGAGGAATTTTTACATTAGCTTGTCATAACATTTTTCCTCTCATCCACGCCCCCCCCCCCCCCCCTTCTTTTTTTTTTTTTGTTTTTTTGGTGGTTGAAATTATTAGCATTGCTATGATGGCAATTGTCAAAGTATTTCAAGCAGGTACCCTTTTATGTTTTTCATTTGAAGTGACCGATGAGTATGCTCGGACAGACAACGGCTTCGTTTACCAAATGCTGCCATGCTGTTCAACATTGCTTGTTTCAAAACGAACCAGCTAAATGCCCATGTGTCCTCTTTGCTTTGAAAGATCAGATTATATACACTGACCCCACTTTATTTTGTTTTATTCTATAAACAGTTTTATGAATTATATTGGACTATTTTTTGATAGTCAAAACTATGATGTGTGTTACGTGTCTGTAGAATATTGTTATTTATTTCTCATTGTTAGAATACAAAATTAATTCATGGGATTTCAGCCACTAATTTTAACTTTTAGTTAAATTAATTCTTGAATATAATATTAAATTTTTTTTTTTGAACCTTAAGTTTAAATTTCAGTAGCATCCATATTAAATTATTATTTAGGGTAAACGGAGGAGATGTTGCAAGATCCATTTTCCAAGCTCTAAGGGCATTCACATGAAGTGAATATTAGAGTATAAAATCTATTCTCAAACCTTTACCCATCAGTTTTAACTTCTAGAGTTTCTCGAACGCTCACAATCCTTAAGTAAATTATCAATCCTAAAGTCAACTATCAATTTCACCCCCAATGCATTCACAATTATGGTAAGAGATGTGTTTTCTTTTACTAGGTTATTGGCTATCTACAGTGGCTAGTAATAATCAACCTAATTGCCATTGCATTATCATACACATATTGGCAATTTAAAAATTGAAAGATTTAAATATTAATGGTGCGGGTATAGTGATTTCCACCAAACGGTATTTACAATAATTATCATAATTTTTACAATTTTCATCGTACATGTATCAGGGTTTAATCTATATTATTAGCTTTTATTTTTTTTTAAAGGGAGTTGAAATTTAATATTTTTGAATAATTAAAATTATGATAGATTGCTTGTGAAGCCTATTTTTAGTAAATAGGTTATAAACGGCCACATAACCCTAAAAATAGGGGTTTAGTGGGGTTGAGGTGAATAATTATAGCCCTAAAAGCTGCTAACCTAATCAGATTAGTGTTAATCGGTTTTTCCTCTAAGGCTTGATTATTCTTGACTCTCTCTCTGTCTCTCTCTAAAACGCTAAGAGAACCGTCTCAGATCCGGGTTTTTGCGACGTGGTTTTCACCGGGACTCTAGTAGCCGCCGGTTTTTCATCTGTTCGTGGTTCAACAACAACTGGGGATTCACACGCTTCAAGAGGTTAGTCCTTATGCAGTTTGTTCTAACAGTGGTATCAGAGCCACCCTAGTTGTTTTGTTCCCGAACCAAAGGCATGTTTTAATATGTTTGTTTTGTTCGAACATGCTGATGAAAAACAGGAAACAATATGTATTTTTTGTTTTCTGTGTGGAATCCCCCTCGGCTTCGAACCCCCCCCCCCCACCCTTTTTTTTTCGACCCCTCAGCCCCCTTCCCCAACCGCAGGCTACCTTTTAATAAAAAAAAAAAAAAGGGAAAGGTAGAGCAGTACCATCAGCCGCCGCCAAAACCCCCGGGAAGGGTGGCGCGTGTATCCCACGCGCCGCCGAGAGGTCGTCGTTTCGCCTCTTTCTTCCTCGATCTGACCTCCAAACGCCCCGATCTACAACCTTGCACAACCGAACCCTCAAAAAACCCAACATAGGGCGGCGCGTGTGACACACGCGCCGCCGCCTAGGTGGCGCGTTCCGAGAGTGGGTGGTACCGGTGAGATCGTCATCGCCCGATCTATGTGATGACGACGGTGGTTCTTCCAAAAGGTTGCCGGAAAGGGAGATCGAAAGCGTTTTAGAGGCCTTGGGGGGGGCGGCGGTTCATCATGTGGTTGTTTTTGGTTGGGGGGGTAGACGGCTAGGCTTAGTGCCAGAAACCATGGAGAGCTCGGTGCCGGAAACCATAGAAGCCGAAAGCCATGTCTCTTGAGTAGAGAGAGGGAAAGAGAATTGAGAAGAGAGAGAGGTAGAGGGTCGAAAAATAAGAAGGGCCAAGTAAACGGGGGGGGTCTTAGGGCATAACGTGACCCCTTTTTTTTGTTTTATTTTTTTTATTGTTTTTTTTTTGTTGGACCTTTTTACTAAATAAAAAAAGGGGGGGGGGGAAATTTTATTAATGAAAATGATTGTGTGTCACATTTTGATTATGTATTTGCATTTAAATTCATTACTTATTGAATTTAAATTCATTTTTGGATTATTTTTTTTGGGTGATTGTGTATCATATTATTGATTATGTACAGAATTTAAATTCATACTTTGATTATGTATCGAATTTAAATTTGTTTTCGTAGCTCGTGAATAATTTGTTTAATTCATTTCGGTTTTGTATTTAGAATTAGGTGATTGTGAATTTGTTTTACAATTATCATGAATGTGTTTATGTGATGAGCATGTGTTTAGATATGTTTAATAACACATGATATGGAACTTGTAAATTCGTTTTATGAATTAATTAAGTAAATTTGTTTTACTTAGTTTTTTTTGTGTGATGTTAAAATGATTTATGTTTGACGTAATATGTTTAGTTAATTTGTTATGATTATGTATCATGCAATTATTTAACTTTATTTTGAATATGCCAATTTAATCAATTTATGTATATGAATGAGTTTCATGCCATAATTAATTCAATTATTAGTTAATTTTATGCTTATTAATTGGCATGTGAAGCAACAATATACGCTGTGTGTGTTGGACCAATAAGAGATTAGTTCTTTTTTATTTTAAGCTTAAATTAAATGTGTTTTATATTATGCTTATTTTTTTTTGACGTCTTAGTGATGTTTAGATTTTGAATGTTAATATGTTTAACGTTGTATCCATAAGAATATGTTTATTGTGGATTAATAATAATCAAATTTTTTTTCTCAAATTCTTAATTCATATAGTATGTGATGATTATGAGCTTAGCGAAATTTTCGAACATATAAACATGAATGATAGTTTTTGAGATTATTTTTGATTACATGTATGATATGCCTGAAACGTCCATTTTTCCCTTCTTACTTGTAGATATGGCTTCGAACACCTCTATGATTTTTGACTTGTCCACCAGTAACAAGTTGGATGGGTCCAACTATGATATGTGGCACAGGAAGATTGAGTTTCTCTTGGAAGAACGTGATGTGCTAGAGCACATAACGTTCATTATGCCACCCCCTGCGACAACGGACAATGACGGTAAAGATATCACCGCCACTGAGGAATACAAGGCACGCTTGGTTGAGTACCAAGCGTGGTGTAAAAAGGATCGTAAGGCACGCTATACTATGTTGTATTGCATGCACGACGATCTAATCGGCGAGTTCGAGGTTTTTCCCACAGCTAAAGAGATGTGGGATAACATTCGAATCCGATATGGTCAGACTTCGGAAACGAGGCTACAAGCAATGCATCTTAAGTGGATGTCTTATGTGATAGACTCTACCCGAAGTGTAGCTAAACATATCAGGACTATGCAGTCCATGATTCGAGACCTCAGAGCTGGCGGGATAGACCTTTCGGAGAAAGACCAAAGAAACAATCTATTGCGTGCACTAAACCAAGGCGATCCTAAGTGGAAACCATTTCTCACTCTAATGGTGCATAGTACTCACATCAAAACTTTTGGTGAGATTGCTAAGCACCTAGAGTTAGAGGATGAGCGCCTGAGAGCAATGGCTCCACCTCCCTCAGCATTTGTTGCCAGAGTAGATAGGCCGAAAGTAAACAAGTTCAAGCGAGGGAAGAAAAATGTTCGTCCCTCACAAAAACTTGGCCCTAGAGGTGGGATTGCTAAGAAGCAATCGAAGCCTAAGGGTAAGGTGGAGAAGAACATGGCACGTGTGACGTGCTATGCCTGCAGGAAAAAGGGCCACTTTGCTCGGGATTGTCCCGAGCCTCAGGCCAAGGTACCTTCTTCAATCCCTACTAGTGATTTGTTTGTTTGTTCCCATGCATTTGTTGCTAAATCTTTTCCTAACTGGATTATAAATTCGGGAGCAAGCAAGCACGTAGTTCGAGACCAAGAGGGGTTTGTGTCTTTCTATCCTTACCCGGTGGGGACACAAACTGTGACACTTGGTAATGGGACTGCAGAGGACGTTCTGGGTGTCGGAACGTACAAGCTCAAGTTACGTGGAGGAAATTCGTTGCTACTCCATGATGCCCTTTATGCACCTGGGGTGCGATGTTCGCTAGTTTCTTATGTCTCTCTTTGGAAATTAGGTTTTCAATTCGTTTCGCAAACTGATGGTTTGAACATTGAGTATGGTGGCAATTTGTTTGGCCATGCATCTTTGGTAGACGATTTCTTTGTGCTTGACTTAGATATTGATTATTATTCTAATAAAGCACCTTCTGTTTTTGTGTCATCTGTTGATTCTAGTAGTGATTCTGTAACATGGCATGCTAGACTTGGACACATAGGTCAAGATAGAATGACTAGACTTGCTAAAGAAGGTCTGTTAGGCAAACTTACTAAGGTTAAGCTACCTATATGTGAGCTTTGTTTAGCAGGAAAAGCGACTAAGAAACCTTTTGGTAAGGCTTCTAGAGCGCTTACTCCCTTAGAACTCATTCACTCCGACATTTGCGGACCAATGAATGTTCGAGCACGTAGTGGTGCTGTATACTTCCTCACTTTAATAGATGATTACTCTAGATATGGGTATGTATATCTGTTATCACACCGCCACGAGGCTCTAGATGTGTTCAAACGCTTCGTCGCAGAAGTAGAGACCAAGTTGGAACGAAAAGTTAAAACTCTTCGAACCGACCGTGGTCGTGAATACCTTTCTGATTTGTTCAAGGTGTTCTGTGAGGAAAAAGGCATCGTAAGACATCTAGCGATTCCATACACTCCGCAGCAAAATGGTGTAGCTGAGCGTAGGAATCGCACATTACTTGATATGGTCAGGTCAATGATGGCCCAAGCTAATCTTCCGATTAGTTTTTGGGGTGATGCCTTGCTAACGGCTACTTACATCTTAAACCGAGTACCTAGCAAGAGTATACCTACTACTCCATATGAGTTATGGAATGGTAGACATCCCTCCTTGGACCATCTACGACCATGGGGTTCGGCAGGCTATGTGCATAACCCAACCCATAAACATGGTAAGCTTGGTCCAAGGGCCACCAAGATGATCTTTATTCGATACCCGCAACATTCAAAGGGTTATGTGATGTATGGAGAACATCCAGATGGAGGCATGAAAGAATTAGATTCCCGAAATGTCGATTTCCTTGAGGATGAGTTTCCTAGTATTGGTGACATAAACAAGGACTTTCGATTGTATGAGTTACAAACGAACGTATCTCTCGGTGAGGGGGAGGATTTGTATACTGCCCAAGACACCGAGGATATTCATCTCCCTGACGTTAGAGATAGTGGGAGTGTACCTACTGTTGAGACGCAGGGAGACCTGGCTGTTCAGGACACTCAACCAGAGACTGAGAGTCCTCATTCTCCGGAACCCACACCCCAAGGGGTTAGTGGGAGTGGTTCTTCTCCTATTCGAGGTTCTGTATCTCGAGATTCTGTATCTCAAAAGAAAAGGGGGAGAAATCCTGATCCCGAGTCTGAACAGGTTAGACCGCCTAGTCCTAAAGTGTTTCGACGAAGTGAGCGTGGAAGAGTTCCTCGACGGTATTTTCAAATCGAAGAGGAAATTTTCTTTTGTGCTCCTTTAGAAATAGAAGAGCCAACCTCTTATGTAGAGGCTTTGGAATCACCAAACGATAAGGAATGGATGGATGCCATGAGAGATGAGTTGGACTCGATGGCAAAGAATGAAGTCTGGGATCTAGTTGACCTTCCCCCCGGACGCAGAGTCATTGGAAACAAGTGGGTTTTCAAGGTCAAGCGTCGGGCAGATGGATCAATTGATAAGTTCAAAGCCCGTTTAGTAGCGAAAGGCTACACCCAAGTTGAGGGTGTAGACTACGAGGAAACTTTTTCTCCTGTGGTGAGATTAGCCTCGATTCGCTTACTTCTGGCGCTAGTAGCCCATTTGGATTTAGAACTGTTCCAAATGGATGTGAAGACTGCTTTCCTAAATGGAAATCTTGAGGAAGAGATATATATGGTCCAGCCTATTGGTTTTGTATCGAAAGGCCAGGAAGACAAGGTTTGTCACCTTAAAAAATCCATATATGGCCTCAAACAGTCTTCTAGAGCATGGTACTTCAGATTCCATGAAGCTATCACTGATTTTGGCTTTACCATGGTTTCAGAAGATCACTGTGTATATGTCAAAAGGACAAGTGTAGGAATTATGTTTCTTACCTTGTATGTCGATGACATCCTACTAGCTGGAAGTGATCTGGAGATGATCAATGCCACCAAGAGGTGGCTATCTTCTGTCTTTGAGATGAAAGACATGGGTGAAGCTAGGTATGTCCTAGGTGTGGAGATTCTCCGAGACCGTTCGAAGAAACTTCTTGGTTTAAGCCAAAAGGCATATATCGAGAAAGTCCTAGAACGGTTTCGGATGCATTACTCCAAACCCGTTGATACTCCAGTAGACAAGGGTTTGATTTTGAGTCTAGAGCAATGCCCTAAAACAGAAGTTGAAAAACAGAAGATGAGCAATGTCCCATACGTTAGTGCTATAGGAAGCCTAATGTATGCCATGTTATGTACACGGCCTGACATTTGCTTCGCGGTTGGTTTGGTAAGTCGTTACCAAAGTAACCCTGGAATCGCTCATTGGCAAGCTGTCAAGAGGATAATGCGTTATCTTCGGGGGACTACTAACTTGGTACTTTGCTACCAAGGAGTGGACTTAAAACTAAGAGGTTACTCTGATGCTGACTGGGGTGGTGACTTGGATGAGTCTAAGTCCACCTCAGGATATGTCTTCACTCTTGGTGGGGGAGCCATATCTTGGTGCAGCAAGAAGCAGGAATGCATAGCTTTATCAACTATGGAAGCAGAGTATGTCGCTTGTTGCCTCGCCGCTCAGGAGGCGATTTGGCTCAGGAGTTTTCTTCAGGATCTCAATCTCACTCCGAGAGTTGATGATCCTGTTGAAATGTGGTGCGACAATACTGCCGCTATCCAATATGCTAAGGATCCTAAATTCCATAGGAAGGCTAAGCATATTAAACGGCGTTATCATTTTGTAAGAAACGCCATAAAGTTAAAAGAAGTCATTGTAAAGTATTTACCTACTAGTAAGATGGTTGCTGATCCCTTAACTAAACCTACTCCTAGAGATACGTTCAAAACTCATGTGATGAGTTTAGGTCTTCGTAGGTTTTAGTTATTGGGGATGTTTTGTTTTGGACATGTGTAATGAATGTTTCTTTTGAATAAAGATTGATGTTTCTTTTTCGAAATGTTCATTACCATATTGTGGTTGTTTGGTCAGGCATATCTAAATGTCACTAGGCTTCTGATCATCTTATCACATGGATGATCAATCTTGACGCCTAAGTAGCGGGCAGGATAAGACTTGACCATATTGACACTAGGTGTGCAATATTGGTTGTCACCGCAATTCTAGTAATGCGGATAATGAATAGTCGCCTTAGTAAGTCTAAGATGAGATTTTGAGTAAATCGGATATAACACAACCTTATATCGAAGCCTAAAGCCGAATTTTGAGTACGGAGGTTACGTTTTGTACGGTAACCAAGTAACTCTAGTCAGTTTTAAGAAAACTGGACTTGTAACTCGCATGGTATATAAAGTGACAGCTCGCCTAAGTGGGAGTTATACCATGACACACAATCATACTGTGTGTGCTTAAGTCGACCTGGGGAGTGACAATTGAATCCCTTCCTTGTCACTATGTGATCCCTACAGACTTCGTGGTCTATTTAGATGACACCCTTTGACCTAGAACTGTAATGTGGATTTGAGGTATGATGTAGCTACTTTGATGTGAACTCCAAGGGCTATAAAATAGATAGTCCAGCGGAACACGTTAGGAAAGCTATCATGCTAAAATGAAGCATTATAAGTGTCTAAGGAAGAATCGATCCACCATTGCTATATCAGCCCGGGCGGTTATACTGAGGTTATAACCATATGATATATCAGACATAAAGGGACGTTGTATGTCGTTAGCAATGAGAGGATGATTCAGGGTAACATCGCAAGCATTGAAAGTGCCTTTGTTAGATTGACGGTGTCTTAACAAAGCGCTACCTGTTATTTGCGGTCGCACGTCTCATTCCTGGTATGATGCGTTTAAAGAGGAAACGATTGTCTTCGAGACGTCGTTATGGCTTAAGTGGCCGAGTAGGAGCTGAAGCCTATTTTTAGTAAATAGGTTATAAACGGCCACATAACCCTAAAAATAGGGGTTTAGTGGGGTTGAGGTGAATAATTATAGCCCTAAAAGCTGCTAACCTAATCAGATTAGTGTTAATCGGTTTTTCCTCTAAGGCTTGATTATTCTTGACTCTCTCTCTCTCTCTCTCTCTAAAACGCTAAGAGAACCGTCTCAGATCCGGGTTTTTGCGACGTGGTTTTCACCGGGACTCTAGTAGCCGCCGGTTTTTCATCTGTTCGTGGTTCAACAACAACTGGGGATTCACACGCTTCAAGAGATTAGTCCTTATGCAGTTTGTTCTAACAGCTTGAAAAATGATTTTTTCGAGGCCATGTTTGAATTGCCAAATTTGTTTGCTTAAATGAATGGAAGATTTAAAATAAACATAAAAAAAAAGAAATCAATTAGCTTATGTGTGAACCTCACCTGCAACTAGCTACATATTTTCTGGCCACCAGCTCTGTATTTTCCGGCAAGTTATCGCCGGACTTGAGGCTGGTCAGTTGAAGCCGGGAACGACGCTTCTAAATCTCCCTCTGCCTCTCCATCTCCCTCTCTGGTGGTAGACGAGTTGTCGAAAGTGGCCAACGTTCACAAGCACGAGGACGGCGCCGGCGGCGAAGGGATGAATGGTGATCGGTGGGCAGAAGGCCGGCGTTGTCTAAAAGAAGCGGATGTCGTCGGCATCGTCAGAGCCTCTGAGTCATGCGTGCGGGTTGCGTTGAGGCATGTCAGGGGGAGGAGTCAATTAGTGGGGGCTGCTGTTGCCGGAAACAGGGTGGCCGGAGTTACGCTGACCAGCTTCTACCTGAAAAAATGGAGGGCCACCAAACATATGTACCTCAGAGCGAGGGGTGGAGATTGAGGAGTTGTATCGTAGCCGGAAATCAGGCGGACACTGGCCGTGCGTGACACCCGTTTTACTTTTTCCCCCCATTTGCTTTTGGTAATTCATTTATTTTGAATTTTGGTTGCTTAGTTGAAGGTAAATGATGAGACACAAATGTGCCATAGTAAATTATTTCCTTTTTAGATATTTATTGAAATTTATTCATTTAGAAACTATAATTTTAATTTCAAAAAGTACTTACAAAAATCAATAAATTGTATTTAATCATGTCAAATGTACGATGTATATCATTGGAGTGAGGGTAATTTTCATAATTGTTAGCCATTAGCTGAAGGCTAAATCAAATTAAATGTGCATGATAATTGAGTAACTACCTCAACATTCCCATGCTTTTAAGAGACATGCCTAACAGCTGTTATATAACTTTTGTGTCAAAAAGAAGATTCACATTTTTTTAACAATCCAGTATATATAAAAATACATATACACAACTCTCTTTTCCCATCACCAACCAGAAAGAGGAAATCAGCCTCTGGGAGTATGATTCATTTGTGATCGATTTAATCACTTACTGAGACCAATTTCTTTTGGGTGCTAATTAAACATATACATCATTTTAGTGAAGTAAATTTGAGCTTTAATTTGTTAGCCCTTGGTCCTAATGATGGTGATGGTGCCCCTCCCGTGGGTGTGGATTCGGGTTAGGGCAACCACCGCCTTGCCGGAGAGGCCAGGGCCGTGGGGCGACACACCTGGGCGGCAAGCAAAGTCTCCAACAGGGTGTTTGAGGGGCCTTGTTGGGGGCATCAAAATCCTCTTGTTTATGTCCTTCAATGTTATGTCGCCTTCTTCACCCCCTGGCTTGACTAGTCCAAAGGGATACACCATCTTTTTTGTTGTACCCCTAGGAATAGTACTTGCCATCATCACTGCCTTCCTTTTGCTCATCTTTTCTCTTTCATCTGTACAAAAAATTACATATCTAATTAGCATGAAATTAAGAATAATATCATAGCTAGGATGAATTAAATGTATGGGCCAAATGAGATGTATAGCTTGAGATACTCAAGAGCTATAGCAAACACAAGATTAAGCCAGTATGCTGGATTTTTCCTTATCTAATGTAGATGTCCAGGAAACACAATTGACTCGTTGGGATGTTTTTGTTAGACTCTAAATTAGTTAAAGACGTTAATTGCTTGATTGTGCATATATGATAATAGAACTAGTTAGAAAATTGAGTTTTGTTGGGTTGGGGGGGGGGGGGGGGTCTTACTATGATCCACCATAATTTTAAGTTGAAAAAATTGCGAAGACTTCTTCCATAAAAATTAAAACACCGCATAAGCTTTAGGAGAGTACTACACTGCTATATGTTCACTTCCATTTTGTACAGACCATGGTCAAAGTGAATATGTCTTGACTACATCTGTCAAATCAGCACAATTAAAATGGAACAAAAGGAACATTAATTACGTACAGACGACATTATTTATACACACGACATAGGTGTTCCGAAAAAAATTATATCTATAGATGAGATTCAAACCGACATATATATATACACACATGCACATACATATTGACCCCTATAAAAGTAGGAACTAAGGCAATGAACAGGAGGAGAAGTACCAGAGATGGAAGAAGAGTCTGTCGAATAGGTATCACTGCTGTAATTATAATGAGCTAGGCCAGTACTGTAGCTATTCTTAATTTCCATAATCTTTGGGGTGCCTGAAATAGCCGCTTGCTCTAGGAGTAGAGTTTTCACCTCTGGAAAAAGGTTAATAGCTTCCTTGGTTATTTCTTTTGCTGATTTCTCCATTTGTAACTCTGCCACCACATATAAATAAAATTATTCTAATTACTGATTCCATACAGCTAAATCCATCATTATCTGTTAATTTAAATCTATTTTTCTAAAACAACATGAAAAAAGACTCCTATAGTTCGTGTTATTTGAACTTAAATTTTATTTGAAAAAAGTCCTTTTTCTCAAGTCCAAATAAACAATCAAGCATTTGCATCTATACTAAAATGCCAAGTATTAGACGTAAATGCTTTTGTTTGATAGATTAGGCATGAATACTTGAAAGAAAATGAAAAATTCAAATGATTTTGGAGTATGCTACTTAAATGTACCAACTTACAAAAAGAAGCGCCCATTTTCAAACATACACAAGAAAAAGGAAATCTTATGATTTATAAATATCTAACAAATTGCTAACAACCTTTGACTATTGGATACAAGTTTGAAAAATATTTATTGATAATTATTACCTGGGCCATAATGCTTGTCATTAGTGAGAAGACTTGCATGGCAGAAGTCGTCCTCTGATTGCATGCCGTAGTTTTCACTCCAATTAGCCCAACAGCTCTGCGTGACATACATACCCTTACAGATTTTGAAATGCCAACTAATATTCGACTAACAAAATTCTCAATAATGTCACCAAAAATTTGAATTATGTTAAGAAAGCTTACGAGATCATCATCAAGGCTTGCATAATGATGATCTTGGTGATCATCATTCTCTTGACCACTAGAGCACAACATTAATCGCCTCCTTTTGAATCGAATGCTAAACTCGATCAAAGCATCTTCGAGGTAGCCAGTCGAGAGAAAATTAGAGTAATTGTCCTCACTTGGTAACATCAAAGATGGCGCTGAATTCTCCATATCTGCTTGAGCATATATCATAAGTTGTAATGGCGAAGAGGAAGACTAAAAACAAAGAAAAAGAATTAAACAGAACGGAGAAAATTAAAGACGAGGGGGAATACAAATTAAATTAAATTACATGAGATGTCTGCGTTGAGAACTCCAAGGCTGTGTAGATCCCAGTAGCCTAGGGAAAAGTTGGGGAGGCTGTGATTAGTGTATGCCATTTTGATTTTTGTGTTGCTGACTCCCTCTTTCTCTCTCTCCTCCCCCTGTGAGAATGGAGGGAGACAAGGGTCTATTTAAGTAGGAGGAATGGGGGAAAAAGTGAAGATGAGGAGATATATGGATGATCTCAAATTAATGGTCAGTCAACCATTTTTAAAAAGAAAAAGAAAGAGAGAGAAGGACAAAGAGAAAGACAAAAGACGAAAGGCATGTCCAGTGGTGAATTAGTGTTTCTATATGTTTGGTTTTCGAAGTATTTTTGTTTACTTCTTTGAAGTTTTGATATATTATTGACCTCTTTTAATTATTATTTGTTTCCTTTGATATCCATATAATTAGTTATTTTTAATCTAAAATTTAGCACAATATTGTCTCATATGTAACTAAAAAATAACGAGGATTTTTTCTAAATTTATTGGTTAAAAATTATTTAACACAATAGCAATTTGATAAGGAAAAGAGTATGCAAATAATTTTCCAAAAGTCTGCACAAAAAAAAATTCCAAAAAGTTTGAGACAGGTAAAAAAAATAATTTTTTTGTAAATCATTAATGCGACGTTCTGGTAGTATATAGCACATTTTTTTATTAAAGAATTATAAAATAATTTTTTTATTTAGTTGGCTTAAAGGAGAGATTTACATCCTCTTTTTTCTTTTAATTACATTTTAGTTTCTACAAAAAAATAATTAAATTGGTCAAAATAAGATGTTTTTTCTTTTTATCCCCTTTTCATAATTTACCAAAATATATAGACATGGAAAACTAGCCCAATTGATCACACAACCAGAATACAATGACCTAAATTTATACCTTATCTAAAATCTAAAATAGTTAATCCATTGTGGACCCAAAGACCCAATTCATCAAAATCAAATTGAATCCTACCCGAATAATTTTTTACCAATACACATGGCGTCCTGACTTTTCTAGACCCATTATGAGGTATGTCATAATTCTTGGTCTAATCTCATTTGCTGACATTCAAACAAACAACTGACAGTCTCCAAATCTTCTACTAAAGCATAATGCTATGTAGTTGCTCACAATATAGCTAAAACCATCATTGTTCAATATCTACTTTCTAAGCTTGGCATTGTTTTGACTCATCTAATCAAGGTATTGTGTAATTACATGAGTGCTACTGACATTGTAGCAAATTCCATTCTTCACAACCCCAACAATTACATTAAAGTAGATTATTATTTTGTTCGTGACATAGGGGTGTCCATTAGTCCAAACCTGAACCAAACTGGGTTGGAGTGAGGGTTGAATACAAGGAAAGCAACATATCAAGGACCGAGTTGAATAAAAACCGGTCTGGACTAAGACCGGATCAGAAAAAAATCAGATTAGACTAGGACCGACCAACATGGAGCAAATTAATTTTTCAAGTACTGTGCTGCTTGTGCTACTAGAGTCACTGGACGAAAATCATGTTGATGCAATTAAGCTTGAGTTGCTACTGCTAATATTTGGGTTTGACAAAAAGTCAACTGGAGTTCCAAACACGAGTATTTTCTTCTTTGCACAAATCTTTTTGTTTTGCTTGTAATCAAATGATTCAAACACAAATTCCAATGCCCTCAATTAAACTTATTCTAGTATCTCCCAGAAACAACCACAGTACGCAATCGTTAAGGAATTGGTTCCTTGAGGATGCAATGAAATCCGTAGAATTTTTAAAATTTCTAAAAATCAATGACTTCAGCAGAAGCCATAAAGGGAAGAGACAAAGAAAGATTTATGACTTCAGCGGAAGCCACAAGGGAATAGACAAAGAAAGATTTATTGGAGTCACTGGTCAAGGGTAGCAGGGAGATCCGAGTAATAAGGCGATGAGCTGAGCCGAGCATTGACAGCGACCACCAGATCGGAGCAGCCACAACGACGAGCAATTTGTCAATTGGGGAGGGACTTCTTGGCTGGTAAACAACAGTGGATTTCCAGGGCTGGGGAATTTTTTTTTTCTGGGTGGGGATACACCATCTGTGAGTGGCGACCGCACCAGCGCTAGATCGTGGCCGTGACAGAGGTCGTTACGCGTGGGAGGAGGGACAAAGGCTATGTTTAGCAAATAGTTGTTAGTTGTTTAATTAGCTATTTTTTGTTAGCTGGTTGTATAGTTGTTTCTATTAACTAATTGCATTAAATGTTTGTAAAAAAGCATTTGATAAAATTTGCTATTTATGTAAAAGTTATTTGATAAAATTACTTTTCTATCCTTAACTCTATTTTATTATTTATATATAATTTTTATTCTTTAGTTTCAATTTTCTTCTCAATATTTATGACTTAAAATTTAAATTATATATACAATAACATTTTTTTTCCGTAAAGTTCTATTTTCTTAATTGTACTTATGTTTATCTAATCTTCTTTTTAATATTACGAAATAAAATGTACACAACATCTACTACCCATAACATTGTTTGCCTTTTACTTGGACATAGAATTTGTGTATTATTTGTCTATTTTTATTTTTTAATATGAGATGAAATTTACATGATATTTAAAATATTTATTATGTAAAGTTAATTGACATAAATGATTTAACATTTTTGTTGGAAATAACAATTGGTGTAATTTAGGTCAACCCTTGGGCATTAAGGTTATTTGGAAACCAAAATCTAAACAACCATTTGAAAAAACTACTTGACTTAACTTTTTGAGAAATGACTTTTTGGTGTCCAAACAACTATCAATCAAATACCTAAAATAACTGTTTGATTTAGTTAAATAGCCAAAATGCTCCAAAATAGTCAATTTTGATCAAAAAGCTATCTAAACAACCAACATCCTAACACCCCCAAACACTAACGCCTAAAAGTCTACAACTTGCCTATTCATCTCACACTATCTTTTTCAAAAACACAAAAATAAAATTTGGTCCACCGGTCCGTTCCAATGGACCACCGGTTCAAACCAGGATCGGACCAATAGTGAAAATGGTACGAATCAAACCAAGCCAAGATTAGACCAACATCGAGAAGACGAAAGCCTTGGATCGAAGACCGATTCAAATTCAATCGATCTGGTCCACCTCGATCTTCAATCAGTTTCAGATTTGAACTAAACTATGAGTAGGCCTATCGTGACCATGTTGCTACTCAGTAACAATTAAGCAAACATTTTTGCTTAGTCCTCTTTGGCTAATTAATAGATTATATCCTTGGAATTCAATATGTCTATTGTAGAACCCTATAGACTAGGGGCGTGTAATAGAATATAAGGATCATATTGTATTTTATAAACTCTTAACTTATTATAAATAAAATGTTAGGACTCCAAGTGTATGCAAAGTCTCTGATAATATTTCTTTGTATTCAATTCATAGGACTAATGAAAGCATTTTTTTTTGAGCGTATAACTTGAGTAAAGTAGTAAATTATTCTACAAACACCTATTGGATTTATGTGATTGCTAATTTTAGGTAAATGTTCTTGGATCTGCTGAGTCTGGTAAAATACTTTTGGAAACCAAAAACTTGAATGTGGTAGCTTGAAATGACCTGTGCGGCTGTGCTTTTGATTCCCAAACCATTAATTAAGGGCATATGTTTCATTTCAAGCTGCCTCTCACTTTTTTTTGCCCGAAATTACAAATTTTATGTTGGAGTTGATTCTCAAAAATATTTGAGCAAGCTTAGTGACCAAAAAATATTTAACCGAAATTAATAAATCACATAAGTATTTACCCAAACCTAAATGAATTCACAAGAAAAGTTTTCAGTAGTATGGGAGAGTATGAACTATACTTCACTTTAATAAATTAAAGTGTTGTTAACAGGTATTAAAGCATGTACCCATAAACTAATTAGCAGGTATTATGAGCTTGAGAATTTATGAATTTTATGTTTTGAATAAACTCAAAAAGATAATATGAAATTTTGGTACAAAAAAATCGGTGCATTTGATTTTAGTTCATTTATTGGGATTCGTTAGTGCACTTTTTTTCAAATCTTTAAACTTTTCACTCCCATTGGTGATTTGGTAGAATTAGTTATGAGCTGTGGTGTAACATAGGAGTGGGAAATGTGGGGTTCTAAATAATTGCATGGGAGGGACTAATGATATAATGTTTTGGTATGCCAAGGCAAAAAGTAAACGCATCGAGGACAATACACCATGCTTTAGGTTGGAGTAGACAGTGGGACACCCAACAGAAAGAAAAGAAGGCACAATTCTAATTCTATCTTTTGCTTTTCACTGTCTTCGTTGCCCTTTTCCTTGGACAATTCTAGCTTTTGCTTTCCTTTTCCATTTCTTTGATTATTTCTCTTCACCATTATCTTAGGTGTATGTGTGTACAAAAAGGTAAAACTATACTGTTGAGAATGTTATTGTCCATCCAGAATTCAAAATAATAAAAAAATTTTGGCTAGAGTTAAATTTGATTTTTAGCTCGTCACGTGATGGTTTAATTAGGATAGATATTGCAAGATTATACATCATGGGTATGATTGATATGAAGTGGCTAACAACTAGGTTCAAGTAAGCCATTTACTGGGAAAGGAAAAAAGGGGTTTTTTAATAAAGAAAGATGAATAATATTCTAAAGTTGGTGGTTATTTCTTATACATTAAGTTTGAAATAACTTTTCTTTTTAAAGTTCTAAGATGATGATTGCATGGATTTTTAAAATATACGTGTTTTATATAAAAAAAATAGTGTCTTGGATATATATATAT
>JACYFF010019584.1:74670535-74684619 GCA_017589665.1 Selenicereus undatus | reverse complement strand
ATATGTATATATATATATATATATATATGTATGTATAAGACATGGAGAGAAGAATAGCCTTTGCATCTAATTACAAGATCCAAAGAGAAGGATTTTTTTTTTATTATTATTTCTGTGATGAAGTCAAATGAATTGGATAATTTTTTATTAGATATATGTGAAAGGGATTTTCCTAACTTACATGAAGTTATCATAGAGTTAAGCTCATTTAGATTTATCAAAGCTAAAACACATTGGTAATCTTGGGCTTATCTAATCTATGGAGAGGTGTTTAGAATTTGTTCTATAATTCTTGACACAGTGACCCTAAAATGTATGAGTAAAATAAAAATATAAAGGGGCAAAATGGATCACTACTTGCAGCTTTACTATGGGTGTCTGCAAAATGGTACAACTCAATTGTACATAGCAAACACATTGACGTCACATTATAAGGCAACAAAGCTACTTACTGTTCACTTTATTTTTTTCGGGTGCAAGTGTAAGATTTTATGTTCAAGGAACTTGGTACTTAATCTTTAATAACTAAATACTTGTATTTACTGATAATGAAGAATTTAAGTTGGGAAAGAATGTTTTCTCACGACCCTCTCCATGATTGAGTATTGCTTATATTGATTAGAAAAGATATAGTACAAACTAGACTTGACAAAAATTGACCCGACCTGAAATGCGACTCGAATCCGCTTGAAATTTTGGATTTTGAACACGATTTTTTCGGCCTGAACTCGAAATAAACTGAACCAAAAAAACCCGTAAATTAGCAAGTCAAACCCAACCCGAACCCGAACCCGAACCCGAACCCGAACCTAAACCCGTCTGCTTGACCTGAACATTATATCCTTAGTTTTTTATTTTTCTATAATTTATCCCTCTTAACAATAATGATTAGTCATTTTTATCGAATAGTTTAAAAAGACATTATATGACTATTGCATCTATTTACAAATTAAGCAATGATACCTTTATTTTTTTCTTCTCCATTCTCTGAAAATAATATTGTACACAACTTTTAAATAAAAAAGTTTAAAATGGGTATGAAATTACATGAAATAACTATCTAATCTTAAAAAAAAAAGTTAATTTAAAAAAAGACAAACATTAAAGAGCGCAAGTCATACCATTATATACTCAGTTAAACAAATATGTCTAATTATTTTTTAAATTAATTACTTTGTAATAATTTTTTGATATTATAACTGCAAGATAATAGCATGGCATAGTAACCATTTTGGCGACTTGAGCAAAAATCTCATTAAAGTCTTCTCCTTCAACCTGAGTATTACAAAGAACCACCAGGCGAGCTTTGTACTTTTCAATAGTACCGTCAACATGATATTTTATCTTATAAACTCACTTGCATCCTAAGGCATGTTTTCCAGGTGGCAAACAAGTAAATTCCCAAGTATAATTTTCTTCGAGAGCACCAATTTATTTTGCCATTGCTTCACGGCACTTTGGGTTATGAATAGCTTGGGAAAAATATTGAGACTCAAACTGTGATGAAATAGATGCAAGTAAAGCTCGATAAAAAGGAGAAAAATGCTCACAATCAATAAAATTAGACAAAGGGTAAGAGGTACATGAAGAGCTTTCATGGAGCAATGTGGAGACAGGGTTTGTAATAGCATGACATACATAGTCCTGAAGTCGCACGGGAGATCCTCTCGGTTGTTACGGTGTACTATTATTGGGCTCCCCCTGAGTTACCAATTCTTGTTCGGCTTCAATAATAGGCCCAATAGCTGAAGAAGGTCCACTCTCCTCACTTTCAAGTTTGGGTTCCCATGTTTGGGATGCTAGTGAAGAGTCCATATCTCCAGCTGTGGTATTGGCTCCAGGAAGTGCCACATTTTTGTTGTTCTGGGCCTTCTGGCCCGAATAGTGAATCCCATGTGGTAGGTGAAGGCTAGGTCGGCGGGACATCCTTAGGCGATGCAGGAAGAGAGTGAATGGGTCCAGCATGTTCCCCATCATGGGATTAGAAGGCACAATGGGCCCATCATCATATGTGTGGATAAGACCATTAGAACTACGCCATGGCACTGGTTGATGGTCCACAACATATATGATGATCCACAACTTTAGATAATGAATTCCTAGCATCCCCCTCACTTTGTGCAAACGAAAGAATTGTCTCATAAACAGACACATCCCTGGAAACAAAAAGTCTTCGATTGGCAATGTCATATCACCGAGTTACCCTAGCGTCAAACTTATCACGAGCTTTGCTTTTGATTATGATATAGCACAAGCACCCACAAATTTTAATATGGCCATAACTAGGCTTCTTCCTAAACAAAAGCTCATAGGGCAAATCGAGCAATTTTGTAGGTGCTCAATTTATAAGTTATGCGGCAGTAAGAACACACTCACCCCAAAAAATTCACAGGAAAAGAAGCTTGAAAGCGTAGCGCCCTAGCCTAGCCACATTGAGGATATGTCGATTTTTCCGTTCCATTCGTTCATTCTGTTGACGTGTATCTACGCAAGAAGACTCATGAATGATTCCATTTTCAAAAAGATAGGTTCGAAGTGGCCCATTAATAAATTCCTTACCACTGTCACTACGAACTTTTTTGCACTTTTAGGTCAAACAGAGTATTTATCATGGCGCAAAAACCAACCAATTTATCATAAATCTCAGTTTTATCTATTAGTAAATAAACCCATATAACTCTACTGTAGTCATCTACGATACTAAAAAAATAATAACATACACTAAGGGAAGGTGTTTGGTAATATCTCCATAAATCATAATGAATTAAAGCAAAAGGCCTCTGGGCCTTAGAGTCAATTAAAAGGAGAAGCACTTCTCATTTGTTTTGCTCGATAGCAAGTATCACAATAATCAAACAAAATTTATTTAGCTGAAACCCACAATTTGCTGATATAACAACGAAACTACCAAGCGACGGATGACCCAAGCGTTGATGCCAAATAAGAGACTTTTTGTCTTGTATAGCAGTGAAAGATGTTCCTCCTGCTTTGCTCTTCAAATAATACTCCCTGTTCCTTTCTTCAGCTGCTCTAATCAGCATCTTCGAGATGAGGTTCAGAATAAGACAATAATGCGCAGCATAAATAGCAATAAAATCTTTGTCATTGGCTAACGGATACACCAAAGTAAGGTCGCCGTAACATAGAGAATGTATAACACGTTTTGTAAGACAACTCCGTTTCCCAAATTTTCCATTCCACCTTTCGTAACTATTTCTTCTTTACCATTGGGTATAGGGATATAGACAGCAATAGGTAGTTTACCAAGATGAGAGAAAACATTGCGGTTAAACATTATGACCATGTTTGGCAAACAACTTTTTGGCTAAAAAAAGTTTGTTTGACCAAAATTAGCTTTTTGATTAAGTAAAAAAGCTAATTTGGGTAATTGGTGAAATAGCTTTTTAAAAGAGCTTTTTGGATCCAAAAAGCTAATTTGAAAAAGCTAATTCCATGAGCTTTTTGAAAGAGCTTTTTGAAGAATTAGCTTTTTGTCTCACAACTTTGTCAAAAACAGCTAATTTTACCAAACAGTTTTTCAACAAATAGCTAATTCAATCAGCTAATACAAACAGCTAACTCAAACAGCTAACAGCTAATACAAACAGCTTCCAGCTAATCGCTAACAAATAACAACTGTTTTTCAAATAAGGCCTATATAATGAGATGCACCAGAATCAAGAACCCATTATCTTTTTTCCTTATTTTGTGTCTCCGTAAATATGGTGAACAGGGCTTCTAACTGTGCTGGATTAAAGCCACTATAGTTTTCCAGACCTTCTTCACTTGAGTGACCACTGAGTCCTCTCTGGGTTCCCGCCGTAGCCTCCCCTTGTCCTCCATTGGGTGATCGGTTCATGGTGGCATTTTGGGATATTGCAGCGAGCTTCGCTTTCTGCGCCGTCGCCCAGATCTGTCGGTACCGGTGATGCTGCTCTGTCTGTTCTAGCTTTGATTTGTCCCTGGATTTGCTGGGTTCTGTCGCTGATTTTACCAATTTGGTGGATATCGAACGTTCTCAAAGCATTGGCTCCTTTCATGTCCAACTTTCTGACAATGAGTACATCTTGGACGATTTTCGGACTTGGGTTTGTCCACAGTCGTCGCTTGAACGCCGCTCCTTCTACTATGATTTTAATCTCCATGCTTCGAGTCAGGGTTTGCTGCCTTTCTTCCCTAAGCATCATAGAGTGTGCTTTGTTCAGGTTTGGAAGAGGCTCCGTGCTGACAGTGTTGAACCGAACGATTCCAACTTGAAAATAATTAAGCCCCATTAGAAATTGGTGAGTTCTTTTGGATCCTGATATTTGAAGAAATTGAACTCCTTCACACACTAGCAATTAGATAGCTATAGGTAATCATCGAACTCATCCCACAAGCTTGATTTGTGAGATGGATTTCTCTTCTTAATTGATAAATCCGAATGTCATTCCCTTGGGAACATGTTTCCCTCAGATCTCTCCAAATTTCACTTGCAGTTTCAACACAAGCCACTGAACCGTGGAGATTCTTGTTTATGATGTTGCATAGCATGCAATTACCATGGCATTACACTTTCCTTAGGCGTGAACATCCAGGGAAGTGCTCTCTGGTTTGGTCAGAGTTCCGTCAACAAAATCCAATGTATTTTTGATTTCAGGGCATTAACCACCAATCTGATCCAATTAGCGTAATTTTTGCCGTCAAGACCAAGGTTGAGAGAACCGACCCGGCGATCGACCCGGTCGACCGAGTGGGTCGATGGTTCAACCGGTCGGACCGTTTGGACCGGGTTTGGACCGGTTGACCCGGTTTACCGTCCAACCGGGTTAGACCGGCACAACCTGGTGAACCTGAAAATTTTTTTATATATATTTGTTATATATTTTTTTTTCAAATTACTAACTAAAATCTAATAGAAAAGTTACAAGTACAAAATAATAAAGAAGAATAGAAATGAGAAATTTATTTATGGTTTCACATTAATGGAGTAGCCTTATAAATATGAGTTCTATTATAGAATGAAAATTGAGAAGTCCCACATTGCCAATTTGAGCATATTCTCAAACTTGGTAGCCTTATAAAAAAGCATAGAAGGCAAGTCAAAGACAATACAAAGTCATGGGCTTGTATTTAAAGCTATGCTTTGTAAAAGAACTCAAGGTTTTTGTGCTTTTATCACCTATAATTGGCATTCACACTTAGAAAAAAGTAATATAATTTAGATATAAATAATATAGTAACACAACTAATTAGAGGGTCATAATTTTTTTGATTTGAATAATTTGGTAAACCATACTTGAATATACAAATTACAAGAGTTTGATATGATAAACAAAAAATATACATTTATTACATTAAACGAAATAAAAATTACAATAAGTGAACTACTATAAAATAATGTGGAAGAAGAGATCATTAAATTATATATTTGATGAAAAAAATACTTTTTGATTTAACAACATAAATTACTAAAATCTAATAAAAAAAGTTACAAGTACAAAATAATGAGAAAGAAGAGAAATAAAAAAATTAATTATAGTCCCACATTGATAGAGTAAGAAGTGATTGCAATACTCTCATTACATAAATATAAGGTTTGTTAAATTGTGAGAAATGAGAAGTCCCACATCGCCATTTTGAGAAAATTCTCAAACTTGGTAGCCTTATAAAAAAGGTATGGAAGGGGAAGTCAAGCCAAGGATGCTATTGAAGGTTTGAGTTGTGTTCAAAATCTTCATAGCAAAAAAAAAATATTGATTTTTTTATAAAAAGCCAGGAAAAACCGGTTCAACCGCGGGTGGGCCGGTTTGACCGAGTCAGCCGGTCCAACCGGGTTTTACCGGTTTTCCCCGGTTCGACAGCCTAAACGGTTTTAGAGAATTTCCGGACCGGTGCTATGGCCGGTTCCCGGTCCAACCGGTTGAACCGGCCGGTCCGGTCCGGTTCTCTCAACCATGGTCAAGACTAATCGGGCAGATGATGTTTCGCGGATTGTCTGAGCTACATAGGTAATATGCTGATTAAGGATCACTTGGATCCACTTTGAATGTTAGGGTCTTTTTCTCAGTTGCTTCTTCAGCCATGATATGAAAGTTAGAACATTAAGAAGAGGATTAAATATTTAATAGATTTGGGCACAAGGCTCTCATACCATGAAGAATTTGAGTCGGGAGAGAATGTTTTCTCACGGCCCTCTCCATGGCCGTATTGTTATATTGATTAGAAAACATATGGTACAAACATGAGTAAGGAAATTAAAAGATTACAATACATATAATCAAAGAGTACAATAACCAAACTGCCTAAACTTGCCAGCTCACATAATAGATAAACTAGTTGATAATTAGTTATTTGCTGTTTATTATTGATTAGAAAGTGTTGGAAGAGCCTAATTAGATTAGGTCCGACGGCCACTTAAGTCGCCTAGGGCGACAACCCTAGCTATCCCCTAATCTATATAAAGGGATTTAAGGGGGTTAGCCTCAAGGGTAAGCAACAAAACACTCCTCTCTCTCTCTCTCCTCACGGTTACCCTACCATCGCTACCGGGTATTCGGGTTTAGGACGTGAACATCTATAAAGCGACTCTAGTAGCCGCTTGGATTTATTATTATTGAAGAACTGGTATTCTTATTGTGGACTATTACCGACAGTACAATTCTGCATCCAGGTTAGTCCTGAATTTATTTCCTACAGTGGTATCAGAGCCTAAATTGTTTGGATTAGTCCCGATTGATAGGTTGATAAATTTGCTAAATCCCAGTTATTGAAAGCATGCTAGTTTATATGTTCAATTGCTTAATTTTCGTAATTATGCAACCCTAATATTCAAGCAGCATGCTTATATCGTTAAAAATCATGTCTATGGACGAATTAAATGTTGCACGTTTCTGTTTCTTCCAACTTGGCATGCCCAAATTAATTCCTGAAATTATGCCTTAATTGATTACACGCAAGATGATTCTGCCAAACATGTTTCATGATTAATTTTCGCCAAAGACTGAACTCTTCTAATTAGTTCGTGCAATACAAACATGCTTCAGCCTAAATTTGAATGACAGACGTGATTAATCGTTGCTGAGTACTATGCTACTTTTCAATACAAGCATATTCGTCCAAGCTGTGTGCAATTCATAAGTCAGTGGCGTAAAATCGTTTCCCCTAATCACGATAAAACAAAAAATAAAGAATAAAATTGGTTGAGAACCAAAAACCCTAACCCTAAGAGCCTCTCTTCCCGCAAAGCCTAGCCCTAACAGTTCCTCAGCCACGAAACCCTAACCCTAGAAAAGCGGCGGCATGGACCTTAGTGGTCCACCGCCCAGTCGTCAACCACCGCATGGCGCCTTTGTGGCTGCGGTGGCGGTGGGCTTTGCGGGGCCTCAGTGGCCCTCGCCAACCACCGCCGACATAGTCCCGACCAAAACAAAAAAAAAGGGGAAAGAAGGCATACCCATCAGAAACCGGCGAGGGAAGGGTGGCGCGTGTAGACACGTGCCGCCAACGAGGCCATCTTTTGGTCCTCTTCTTCCTTCATTAGCTGCCGAACAGGTCGATCCATGCAACCACAGAGAAAGCACCGTGAGAAACGCCGGCCTTGGAGGCGCGTGAACCCACGCGTCGTCACCTCAGTGGCGCGTTGGACGCGTGGGGGACTTCACCGGACTCGGTTTTGGTCGATCTGCACGGTGACGGGGTCAGCTCTCGCCGGATTGGCGTGGATCGAAGGGAGGAACTACTCTTTTGGTGGCGGCGGCGGTTTGACATCACATGGGTGGTTTTTTTAGGGGCATAGCGGTCGGCGAACGGCAGAGGGGACGACGGGCCTGGGTGGAGTTTGGTGCTTCACCACCATGGCGCCTGAAGTGTCTAGGAACAGAAAAGGAAGAGAGGCAGAGAGACTCGGGCGAAACAGAAAGAGAGAGTAACTTGGATGGCAGAGAGCCTTCCATGGTCAAGGAACAATAGAGCTCGGTGCTCCATAGCCACAATGAGAAAGAGGGAGACAGAGAGCCCCATCTCGAAACATGAAGGCAGAGAGGATGAAGTGTTTGAGCAAGGGTAGAGAGAGCCGAGTGAGTGAGTGAGTGCAGCAGAGTTAGGGTTAGAGTGAAAAAGTCACTCAAATGTACCCAGGTTTTCGGCCCTTCATCAAAAATAGTTTTTGGGCTGTTTTCCATTTCAGCCCCAATTTTATTATTTCTGCTTTAGGCCTCCGTGAATATTTTATGCTTTGGGCTATTTTTCGATCATTGTTGTTGGGTTTTAACTCAATTATTATTATTATTAATCATGGCAAGTTTGTTTTTTGAATTATGATGATGTTCAAGTTGATAAAGTTTCATGCATTTCATTCATTTGTTGAATTAAGGTTTCGCTATAAAAACATTAATATGTTTAATGTCATATATAAATTCGTTTTATATATATGCATCAACTTGACATTTTCTTGACCAAGTAACTTGTTACCGATTCATTGGGTTGAAGTTATATGAATTCGTTTCATATATATGATTAGTATGTTGACGTAAATTTGTCTTACTCGAACTCGATAAATATCTATGTGATATGAGGATCCCCTTGGTCGATAAATAAATATGTTTCATAAGTTATATTATATAAATATGTTTTACATAATATTCAGTTGCATGAATATGTTTCATTATTTAATATGAGCAATTATGGATCAGTTAATTGTTCTGTCATTCTTGTAGTTAATAAAAATGATTAATTAAGCTTTACATGAATAAGTTTCATGCTATTATTTGGATATATAAGATACTTGATCTTCTTATGGATTTGTTTCATAAATTTTAAATTTGCAATATTATATGAATACGTTTTATATAATCTGTGAGCTTTATTATGAACTTGTTTCATCCAAATTTTAATATTATATAGATCTGTTCTATGTATGAATTGTGATTAATATTTGGATATATTTTATGTTACAAAGTATGTTGCATTCGATACATGAATAGGTTTCATGTCAGCCACTAATTAGCAGCGTTATATAAATGTGTTTTATATGTGCAAACTGCATGAGTTGTAGTAAATTTGCTAATTGTTTTAGCATTTTTTTCTTGCCCAAATTAATGAATGTGGATTCGTTTCATGTTACCTGCTAGTTATGTATTTTTAGCAGTATTTTATGAATTGGTTTCATGAAATTCAGATTCGTAACATTATAAATGTGTTTTATAATTTGCGAATAACATTTGCATAATTTTCATCTTATATATAATTATATAAATGTGTTTTTATGTAATGCTATTTGGTCCTTTTATGAACTTCTTTTGTAACATGTTATATTTCGAATATGTTTCGCATTATAGATTCATTTTATTATATAAATATGTTTTATATAATAATCTAAATTTCATGTTTGAGATGTCATTAATAGAGTTCTAAATGACATATTAGAAGTTATATATAAGGAGATAACTTCATATAAATTTGGTTACATAAAGTTTGATATCTTCGTGATATTTATGAAATATTAATATGTTTAACCGTACTGTTCTCCATAAATTTTGTTTCATGGAAAATTGTGATAAATAAGTTATAAAAACTTCTAATTCATGTTTGTATGAGATGATTATGAGCTTAGCGAAATTTTCGATCATACGACATGGATAATGGAGTTTTTGATAATTTATTTATTTGAAAATATGCCTGATGTCCACTTTACAGAATATATACCTTTAGCTATGGCAATTAAAATAAGGTTGGTAATTTGTTTACCAATAAGAGAACTTGATAGCGCTGACTATGATACATAATGTCAGAAGATTCAGTTTCTTCTGAATGAACGTGAAATGTTAGGACACTCATTAGGTTCTAGGTCTCATAGGATGGCAAATATGGTACTGTTAGTGAACAGTATCTAGAAAACTTAAAAGCATACCAAAAGTGGTTCGAAAATAGATCGATCAAGATGTCATACTTTGTCGTATTGCATCAATGTCGATCTAGCGGGGGAATTAAAAGTCATCCCACTGTTGGGTATGCGTGGGATTAGCTTAGCATCAGGATCGTCTGGATCCATTTCCTTAAAAGGTTCTGAACCTAAGATTGGTATTGCGAAAGGGGAAAAGACCAAGGAAATAAAGAGAAGCATATAGCACGTGTGAGTGCTATGACTGTGGAAATTAGGCATCTTATGCTTAGGATTGTCCTAAGTCGATTAAGGTACTTCCTTCCATAGCCCCTCCTGGATAATGTGTGCGCTCCCAAACATTTGTTGCTAACTATGATCCTTAGTGGATTGTAGATACGGGAGAAATAAAGTACATAGTTCGGGATTGAATTGATCTTTGTGAACTTTCATTACTACCCGGTGGATTCACGAATTGTCGTTTTAGGTAACGACGATGAAAAATGTGTCCTTGAATTAAAGACGAATCATTCGAGGCCCCTTGAAGGGACTACGTTGTCTCTTCCGAAATACTCTTTATGCACCTGGGGTGCGATGCTTCCTTGTGTCTTCTGTCCCTAAGTTTAGTTTGCTTTAATTTTCATCTAGATGTCTTAGGCATCACATGACATGGTGAATTGTTTGGCCATGTCACATTGAAAGGTTTTTCAATGGACGAAATAGAACATCTTCCATCCTTGTCTCATTTTTGAATCTGTTTTAGACGTGCTCATTTTGACCATAAGGGTCAAGATAGAGTTAACTAGCCAAAGATGGCCTTTTAAGACCGGCTCACTAGGCTTAAGGTGCAAAATGTGAGTTATGTCTAGCTAGTAAAGGAATAGGAAATCCTTTTTGTAAGGTTTCAAGGGCATCGAATCCCTTAGCATTCGTTCACTTTAGACATCTGCGGGTCCATGAGTATGAAAACATGTCATGGAGCCACATGTATTTATGAGATAGGTATATGTAGCTACTATCTCACTGATATTAAGTACTTGATGTGATCATATACTTTATAGCGGTAGTAGGACTCAATTGGGACGAAATATTAAAACTCTTCGAACCAATTGAGATCATGAATATTTTCTTCGTGAAACAAAATCCCGTAGTATCGATTTTCTTAAGGATGAGTTCTCTAGCATTTGGTGAAACTTAAAAGGACCTCAATTTGTATGCGTTACAACAACACCTTCAACCACCTCTCGGTGAGGGGAAGGATTTGAATTCTCACTAAGTCACCGAGGGTGGTACACCTTCCTTATTTGATAGGAATGATGAAGGTTTGTCTGTTAAAGAGAATGAGATTCGTCCTCAATCTCCAAATGTTGAGGACAGTCATTCCTGAACATGTAGTTAGTCCTCACGTTCAGGATCCCACCTCCAATGGATAGTGGGAGTAACTTTCTCTCCATACTCAGGGTTCTATACCTTTTAGAGAAAGGGGGAGGAACTCCTGGTCCCATACCTCTTAGAGAAAGGGGGAGGGATTTCTCACCTCGTCAGACAAATAATGAAGGTCCTAGAACCCGAAAGAGTTGGCATGGAAGAATTCTTCAACGATCTTTCTACATCGAAGAAGAAATATCTTCATGCACTCCATTGGGAGTTGAGAGATCTACCTCTTATCAAGAGGCGGTAGGTTCACCAAATTACAAAGAGTGACTGGATGCCATAAGGGATGAGATGGACTCACTGACAAGGTTTAAGAACCCCTTGGAACTCCACCCCAATGTAAGTCTTCAAGATAAAACACCGGGTGGATAGTTCAATTGATAGGTTTAGGCCCGAATATTCCTAGCCCTAGTTACCCATTCAGACTTTGAGTTGTTCAAAATGGAGTAAAGATCGTTTTTCTCAATGGTGATCTTGAGAAAGAGATTTATATGGACTAACCCATTGATTTTGTATCAAAGGGATAAGAGGATAATGTGTGTCGTCTTAAAAGGTCCATATGTGATCTTAGGCGATCTTCCAGTTTTTGGTGCTCTAGATTCCATAAAGCCATTTTGGTTTTTTCTATGGTCTCAGAATACCATTGTGTATGTCGGAAGATCAACATAGGGATTACGTTCGTCACGTTGATGACATACCGATGACTAGGAACAATTTGGAAATGATTAAAGCTACTAAAAGGTAGTTATTCCATGTTTTTGAAACAAAGGACACGGGTGAATCCGGGTATGTCCTGGGAGTGAAAATAATCCAAAGCCGTCCCAAGAAGCATGCATCAAAATGTTTTGGAATGATTTTGGGTTTATAATCCCTAGCCCGTAGATACTCCAGTTGAGAAGGGTCCAACCTTTGAGTCTTGTTTAATGTTCTAAAACAGATGACAAAATAGAGATAATGAACAAAAGTCCCTAACCTCAGTATCATAGTAAGCTTATTGTAAGCCATGTTATGTACATGACCCGACATTACTTTGCGGTTAGTTTGATAAGTCGTTATCAAAATAACCCAAAACTTGCTGGTTGGCAAGTCGTTAAGAGAATCAAGTGCTACCTTCGTGGTATTGATAACTCTGTCTTTTGCTATCAAGGAAGAGGCCTCGAGTTGAGAGGATACTCAAATATTGATTGGGGTAGTGATTTGGATGAGTCTAAGTCAACCTCAGGCCATGCCTTCAACCTGAGTGGGAGAGCCATGTCATGGTGTGCAAAGAAGCAAAGTTGCACAACAATGTTAGCTATGGAGGTAGATTGTGTGTCTTGTACCATAGAGACAAAAAGCATTGCCATTGGGTGTGTATATATATATATATATATATATATATATATATATATATATATATATATATATATAGACTAACAAGGTGATTATGTTCCCTTAACTAAACCCATTCCTAGTGATGTGTCCAAAACTCATTGGTTGAGTCTTGGATTTCATAAGGTTTGATATCTAGACATGTTCTGTTACGTGATGGACATGTTTCTTCTATGGGCATGATGTTCATTGTTGTACGTTAGGCATATTGAAATGTCACAGGCTTATGATTGGCCTAGTCACACAGGCAATCGCCCTGACGCTTGAGTAGCGGGCAGGATGAGACGTAATCATATTGGCACTAGGTGTGCAATATTGATAACTCATACTAGAAGTGTATGAATGAGAAATAGTCGCCTCAGTAAGACTAAGATGAGACTCAAGGGAGTCGAGTATAAAATAAGTTTTCATATAGAAGCCTTAAAAGCCGAATCTTGAGTGTCAAGACCAACATTCAGTATGTTGATCTAGTGGCTCAGGTTAGATTTTTTAGTGAAAATCTAGACTGACGATTCGCATGGCATAAAGAGTGACGAACCCAGCTAAGTGGGAGTTATGTCGTGACACATATCTCATACTGTGTGTGCTTGTAAGATGACCCATATGTGGGGTGACGATTGAATTCCCTTTCACTTGTCACTGTGTGACCCTATGGACGATGACCCTTTGACTTAAAGCTATGATATTAAGTCAAAGCTTAATGATGCTACTTTAATGTGATTCTCAAGAACCACGATGTATACGATTCAGCGAGAACACGTTAGGAAAGCAATTAAGCTACGATGAGATTTCATGAGTGTTTAAGGAAAATTTATCCACCATCACCATATCAGCCCGGGCGATTATGTTGAGAACATAATCATATGATATATCAGGCATAAGGGACTAAAGATGCCACAGGTGATGTCTTGGGATATTTTTGGGGTATCGTATTTCATGAAAGTGTTATGTTAGTTGGATGGTAACTTAACATAACACTACTTGTTATTTTTGATCGCACGTCCTATTCCTAGTATGAAGCGTAAGGAGTTACGATACGTAGAGAATACGTGTTTTACGGCCTAAGTGGCCGAGTAGGAGCTGTTGGACGGGCCTAATTAGATTAGGCCCGACGGCCACTTAAGTCGCCTAGGGCGACAACCCTAGCTACCCCCTAACCTATATAAAGGGGTTTAAGGGGGTTAGCCTGGGGAAAAAGCAATATAACACTCCTCTCTCTCTCCTCACAGTTACCCTACCATCTTTGCCGGTGTTCGGGTTTAGGACGTGGACGTTATAAGGCGACTCTAGTAGCCGCTGGGATTCCTATTATTACTGAAGAACTGGTATTCTTATTATTGTGAACTATCACCGACAGTATACTTCCGCATTCAGGTTAGTCCTGTATTTATTTCCTACAGCTTTTAATTTTTTTTTTTTT
>JACYFF010019584.1:74612929-74641839 GCA_017589665.1 Selenicereus undatus | reverse complement strand
TCATAAACAAAAGACTCAAGGGAACATGGCACCCCAAGTGCATAGAGGGCATCGTGAAGAAGTAAGGCATTCTCCTCACAGAGGTACATCCTTAACTTTAAGAACACCTTCTTGACGGTCGTTACTAAACACGAAAAAGAAAAAACAAAAAGAAAAAATAAAAAATTGTGAACCCGCCACGTAGCGGTGAAAGTTCATAAATCAGCCTTTTTCGAAATATGTGAAGGGACTTGATGTCCTCAAAACCTTACAAAAAGATTTCATATTTGCTTACTAGCGGGACTCACATCAGGCAACTTAAGCCTAGTGTGTTCGTGTTAAAAGACTATCTTTAGCAAGTTTGTTAACTCTACCTTAACCTCATGGTTAAGTGGAGCATGCCTAAAATAGAGTCAAAAATAAGGCAAAGATGGAAGATGCCTTGTTTCGTCCATAACATTGAAAGACCTTTCAATGTGTCATGAACAAACTAATTGCCATTTTTTATGAAACTTAAGACATCTTATAAAAAATTAAAGAGAAAACTAATCTCATAAACAAAAGACTCAAGGGAACATGGCACCCTAAGTGCATAGAGAGCATCGTGAAGAAGTAAGGCGTTCTCCTCACAGAGATACATCCTTAACTTTAAGAACACCTTCTTGACGGTCGTTACTAAAAACGAAAAAGAAAAAACAAAAAGAAAAAATAAAAAATTGTGAACCCGGCACGTAGCGGTGAAAGTTCATAAATCAGCCCTTTTCGAAATATGTGAAGGGACTTGATGTCCTCAAAACCTTACGAAAAGATTTCATACTTGCTTTATAGCTGGACTCACATCTGGCAACTTAAGACTAGTGAGTTCCATTTAAAAGACTATCATTAGCAAGTTTGTTAACTCTACCTTAACCCTCACGGTTAAGTGGAGCATGCCTAAAATAGAGTCAAAAATAAGGCAAAGATGGAAGATGCCTTGTTTCGTCTATAACATTGAAACACCTTTCAATGTGTCATGTACAAACTAATTTCCATTTTTTTATGAAACTTAAGACATCTTATCCAAAATTAAAGAGAAAGCTAATCCCATAAACAAAAGACTCAAGGGAACATGGCACCCCAAGTGCATAGAGAGCATCGTGAAGAAGTAAGGCATTCTCCTCACAGAGATACATCCTTAACTTTAAGAACACCTTCTTGACGGTCGTTACTAAAAACGAAAAAGAAAAAACAAAAATAAAAAATAAAAAATTGTGAACCCGCCACGTAGCGGTGAATGTTCATAAATCAGCCCTTTTCGAAATATTTGAAGGGACTTGATGTCCTCAAAACCTTACAAAAAGATTTCATACTTGCTTACTAGCTGGACTCACATCTGGCAACTTAAGCCTAGTGAGTTCATGTTAAAAGACTATCTTTAGCAAGTTTGTTAACTCTACCTTAACCCTCATGGCTAAGTGGAGCATGCCTAAAATAGAGTCAAAAATAAGGCAAAGATGGAAGATGCCTTGTTTCGTCCATAACATTGAAACACCTTTCAATGTGTCATGAACAAACTAATTGCCATTTTTTATGAAACTTAAGACATCTTATCCAAAATTAAAGAGAAAGCTAATCTCATAAACAAAAGACTCAAGGGAACATGGCACCCCAAGTGCATAGAGAGCATCGTGAAGAAGTAAGGCATTCTCCTCACAGAGATATGTCCTTAACTTTAAGAACTCCTTCTTCATGGTCCTTACCAAAAACGAAAAAGAAAAAACAAAAATAGGTACATTGTAATGTCACTAGGCTTCAGATTGGCCTTGTCACACAGGCAATCGCCCTGACGCTTGAGTAGCGGGCAGGATGAGACTGAATCATATTGGCACTAGGTGTGCAATATTGATTACTCATACTAGGTGTGTATGAATGGAAGGGTATAGTCGCCTTAGTGAGCCTAAGATGAGACTCGAGGGAGTCGAATAGGAAATGAGTTTTCATGTTGAAGCCTTATAGCCGAATCTTGCATATTGTAATTGACATTGTGTATGTTAATCTAGTAACTCGGGTTGGTTTTTTTTTTTAAGTAAAAGCCAGACTTATGATTCGCATGGCATAGAAGAGTGACATGCCCAACTTGGTTGGGTCTATGCCATGACACACCCTCATACTGTGTGTCCTAAATGTCGACCTATTTGATGGGTGACAAGTGAAATCACCAACCTTGTCACCGTGTGACCCTCAATGGCAATACTATTGGACTTAGAGTTATAATATGAAGTCTAAGCATGATGTTGCTACCTTAATGTGTTATCAAAGGGTCAAGATGTATACGGTCCAGTGGAGCACATTAGGAAAGCAGTTATGCTAAGATGGACTATTTTAATTGTCTAAGGAAGAACCATTTCCCATCATCATATCAAGCCCGGGCGATTATATTTAGTATATAATCGTTTGATATATTAGGCATAAAGGGATAATGTATGCCATTGGTGATGCTTTTGAATGATTCGGGGTATTGGTTTTCTTGGAGGTGTTATGTCAGTTAGATAGTGACTTGATGTAACACTAATGTGTTCAGTTTTGGTCACACCGTCCATTCCCAGTATGAAACGTGAGGGAATATGTTGGTAGAGAGATATGAGATTTGAGGTCTGTGTGACCGAGGGGGAGCTGTTGACTGGTAACGGTCACAGACACTAAATGCCCATAATCACCCTAATTGATTTAGGACGTACCTTAGTAATGCGGAAACGATGTCCGGGTCTCACTCGTTGAATGTTGCCCACGAACACGACTAGAATCACCGGTGGCTATGTTTGCATGATCGAAGATTTCGCTTAGCTCATAATCATCACATACAAACATGAATTAGAAATTTCTATAATTTAATTATCTCACTTTTCCATGAAACAAAATTTATGGATAAAGTTAAACTAATCAACGCTTCAGAGATATCACAAAGATATTCAGTTTAATCATGCAAAACAAATTTACATGAAACTGTACCATTATATAAAACGAATTTACATAACTACTAATATGTCATATAACACTCTATCAATGACATATCATCCATGAAATTCAGATTATTATATAAAACATATTTATATAATAAAATGAGTATAGCTCAATCTATCATTTTATTAACTAGGGCAATGACAGTACAATTCACTAACTTGTAATTGTTCATGTTCTTTCAACAAATTATTAAATCATGAAACATATTCATGTAATTGAATATTGTATAAAACAAATTTAGATAAGTAATGAAACATATTCATCCATATACCAAGGGGGATCCAAATATCACATAGATATTTATTAAATTTGTGTAAAACATATTTACAACATACATAATTATTTTATATATGAAACAAATTCATATATCTAGAATCCAATTGATTATTGACTGGTTATTCGGCATGAAACTTTCAAATTGATACATATATAAAACGAATTTATATACGACATTAAACATATTAATGTTTTGTAAAGAATTCAAGCATACAAAATTGAAACTGATTCAAGATTTTAATTCAACAAATGAATTAATTACATGAAAATTTATCAACTTATATTCAAATTATAATTCATCTAAAAATTATGCCATAAATAATAATCTTGATAATTGTTTTAAAACAATCAAATAACCAGAACAAAAACAATTGAATAAGAAACTGCTACTAACCAAGGAGCCCCTTTTCATAAGTACATAACTGAGGCCTTCATCTATCTCTAACCATAATCCATTTCTCTCTAGAACCTTCAAGCTTATCTCTCCCTGACCCTCGATGGAACTTTTGTTTGAGGACTCCGGTTCTAGCAGTAGCAATGGAGGTCTTTCTTCCTTTTCATTACACAAAAGCATCAACGATTCTTCAGCCCACAGCCCACGCCCTCTCTTTCTTCAACCTCGAGAACCCTTCTATGTCGGCACTCAATCGAGGCTACTGACCACTACCTCGATTGGCCGTGGTTCGATCTCGGCACCCAGCCGAGACCACCCTGACCTGTCTGGTGCTCCTATGGCTTATGGCCACACAAACAACCCAAATGACAAAAAAGCCTCCCTAACCGCCGCCTATTCAATCGCTCTCGAGCTTTACTTGCTCATCCTCCGATGAAAACACCACCACCATCATGTAGATCGGCCACCGGTGAGCAACCAGAGGTTGTCCACTCGCCCAACGCACCACTCAGGTGGCTGCGCTACACGCGCCACTTCATTGGGATTCTTGGGGTGGTTTTTCAACGGGGCACATAGATCGGCGAAATTAGAGGTTAACTGGAGAAAGAAAACGGCCAAAAAAGGTCTTCTCCAGCGACGTGTGACACAAACGCTCCAGCCCTCCAGGTGGTTCTGATGGGTATGGGATATTTATCTGTCAAACCCTTTTTTTTTTGGATTGCGTTTTGGGTTCGTGGGTATGGGATGTCACCAGATCTGAGAAATTGGGTTTCCATTCGAGATCTAGTTCCAGATCTTTGTAACTAGAGGCATGGTTCTCAGTTTGGGCAATGTTTATGTTGGCCTTAATACGAAACAGAATTCATACCACACTTAAACATCAAAAGTGAGAAATTTCGAGTTTACCATATATACACAATAATCTCAAAACATGATTATGGAATATTCAACTTTTTTAGTTCATATGCATGTGCAAACACTTAGTTGACACAAATGCTGGTTCTCTATTCATGCTTACGTCGTCAGAATAGCATGCATATTTGAACAGGAATTTCATACCTTCAATTCACGCAGAACAGCTTAATCAATCTTCCAGATTAAACATTATTATCCAGATGAATAATAATCACACAGATGAAACGTAATCATCCAGGTTCATATTATTCATGCTTAATCAGCAATTATCATTTTCGGGGTTAGCATCAGACAAGTGTGGCTCTGATACCACTGTTGGATGATTAGGACGTACCTTAGTAATGCGGAAACGATGTCCAGGTCTCACTTGTTGAATGTTGCCCACGAACACTACTAGAATCACCGGTGGCTACTAGAGTCACCGGTCAATTTCACACCCTAAATCTGATCCCCAAATGATGGTGGGATTGACGTGAGAGCAAGTAGAGAGACCTAGGGGGAGATTAGCATTTTTTCAGCCACTACTAACTTCTTAGTTAGCCCTTTTATAAATTAGCACTTACACTAGTAACTGTCAAATGATTAATACATAATTAATCAATCTGTAACCGCCCATTTAATGTTGATAATCAATGTGACCGTTATACATTCGGCCAACAGATTAAAACCCCAAAAAAAAAATCATACGATAGCACCCAACAATCAAATAATCTATTTTAATCCACATATTAATTGCTGGTGTATCGAGTAATACCTGTGTAATGCAGATCAATTAATTTTAATATTTAAATAATTATCTAATGTTGTATTTTGCAAAGGAGAAAGACTGGATTGTAAAAGGAATTGAGAGAACACTGCCATACTTCTTTATTACATTTTGTATGAAAGAATCGGTATTACAAAACTAAGGGATCGTCCTATTTATACAGCTAAATACAAGAAAGGATGAGACACCTGCTAAGTTTTTGTTGAAAGTTTGTTATAACAAACTCTAACAAACTAGTGCAAGAAAAAGGAGAAAAGGTAAAGGGGAGAATTAAGGGAAAAACTACTAAATTCCAACACCCCCCCTCAAATTGGTAGTTCTCTGAACTCCCAATTTGCTGATAATGTCATGATGAGCCGTGCCTGGAAGGGGCTTGGTGAGGACATCAGCCAGCTGCTGATGTGTAGGGATATAACTAAGAAAGATCAAACCTATAAGGAGTTTTTCCCTGACAAAATGACAATCAAGTTCAATGTGTTTTGTTCTCTCATGAAACACAAGATTTTTCGCAATATAGATGGCTGCTTGGTTGTCACACTTGACAGGAATGGGAGTGATATCTTCTATTGTCAACTCATGAATCAATCTGCTGAGCCATGCCAATTCAGCTACAAGCCTTCGAAGGCTTCTGTATTCTGGTTCAGCCTAGGACAAGGAAACAGTACCTTGTTTCTTAGACTTCCAGGAGATCAAGCTTTAGCCAAAAAAGATGACAAACCCACTGACTGATCTGCAAGAGTGAGAGCAAGCAGCCCAGTCTGAGTCACAGTAAGCTTCTAAGGTGAACTTTGAATCATTACCAAGTAATATACCTAAATCAGGATGTCCTTTGATATATCTAAGGACATGTAGCACAGCTTGGTAATGGGGTAATTTGAGTTGCTGCATGAATTGACTAAGATGTTGAACTGCAAAGGCCAAATCTGGTCTGGTGTGAGTTAGGAAGTTTAGCTTTCCCACTATTCTTCTATAAAGGCCTGGATTATCCACCAATTCCCCATGATTGAAGGAGAGTTATGATTACAACCCAAAGGGCAAGTTACAGTTTTTGCATCCTCATCTAGAAACTCCTTGATGAGTTCAGCTGCAAACTTCCTTTGTGTCAATATAAGGCCTGCTGATGATGACAGAATCTCCATGCCAAGGAAATAATGTGCCTCTCTTAGGTCTTTAATTTTGAAAACTGTATCAAGATAGGCCTTGAGAGCCAAAATTTCTTCACTGTCATCTCCAGTTAACAGTATATCATCCACATAAACACCTAAGAACACTGTGCAGACATTTGTTTTCTTATAAATCAAAGAGTAGTCATTTGTGGAATGCTTATATCCTCTTGTGTACAAGACCTCTGTCAACTTTGAATACCATTGCCTGGATGCCTGCTTTAAGCCATAAAGAGATTTTCTTAATTTGCACACCGCACTGGGTACATTGCTATGGACACCTGGTGGTAATTTCATATAAATTTCTTCATGTAAATCCCAATGGAGAAAGGCATTATTAACAAGTCAATGTAGTTTCCATCCTTGCTTTGCAGCCACTGATATAAGAGCTCTTATTGTTGTCATCTTGACAACAGGTGAGAAAGTTTCCTCATAGTCTATACCTACTTTTTGAGTGAAACCCCTCACTACTAATCTGGCCTTAAGCCTTTCCAAGCTCTCATCTACCTTGTATTTGGCTTTATAAACCCATCTGTAGTCTATTGGTTTCTTGCCTGTGGGCAATGATATAATGTCCCAAGTGTGATTTTGAATTAATGCTTGAATCTCTTGGTCCATGGCCTCTATCCAACCTGGATGAGCTGCTGCCTCCAAACAATTTCTTGGTTCAGTGATGGTGTGTCCTTCTTGGATTGTCAACACCCTATGAGATTGAGCTATCTGAACACAAACGTTGGTGATTGTGGAAAAACAAGATGCCTCCTTCATGTCCCTCACACTGCAGCAGACATAATCATGCAGATAGTTGGGAACGTTGTGTGTCCTGCTGGATCTTCTTTGCTATGGGGAGGAATTAATGCCTTTGGTCTCATTAACCTGGTCCTCAAGGGTTGAAATTTCATCATGGGCTCCTGTATTGTATTCTTCCTCTATATGTAATGAAGGAATGGTTTGAAACAAAGGCTTACCTTGCTGGGGCACTGCAAAAGGAAACACTGTCTCATGAAAAACCACATCCCTTCATACATGGAATTTGTCGTTTTCTAAGTCGATAACTTTGTAGCTCTTTTGACCAAAAGGATATCCCATGAAAATACATGATCTTGCTCTAGGTTGAAACTTATCTTTGCCTTGTTTTGTAGTGGTCATAAAACAAAGACAACCAAATACTCTCAAATGGTTATACAAGGGTGCTTTACGATGGAGTAACTCATAAGGGGTCTTACCCCTTAGTAATTTGGTTGGCAACCTGTTGATCAAATATGTTGCTGCTAGAACACACTCCCCCCAATACTTCATAGGCAGAAAAGACTGAAACATTAAGGCCCTAGAGACTTCCAACAAATGCTTGTGTTTTCTCCCTACAATTCCATTCTGCTGTGGTGTCTGTATATAGCTGGTCTGGTGCATAATGCCTGTGCTAGCAAAAAACTCCAAAATCTCACAGCTTTTACTTAATTCTAAGGCATTATCAGACCTAATGGTCTTAACTGTTGCCCCAAACTGTGTTTTAGCCATCACAACAAAGGACTTCAATAGAGAAACTGCCTCATCTTTGGTGACCATAAGATCAGTCCAAGTAGCTCTTGTGTAGTCATCCACAATGGTCAAAAAATATCTATGTCCTATGTGTGTTTTAGTATGATATGGGCCCTAAGTGTCCACATGAATCAATTCAAAAGCACAAACAGAAAGAGATTTACTCATAGGGAAGGGTAACCTATGTTGCTTTGCCTTAGGGCAAACTTCACAAATAAAATGAGTCATGTCATGTTGTAACATCTCCAACTCAGGAACTATTCTCATTTTATTGCAGGAGATATGTCCAAGTCTTTGATGCCAAATATCAAAATCAATAGAACTAGCTGCACTAATACAAACTCCATTATGTTTGTTACTAGTGTCTTCAGCCTCACTTTAATTAACTGGCCTTCTTTCTTTGTTCAAGAGCTCCACATCTTGAATTACTTCTCTGTCCAACACATATAGCCCCATGCAGTCCTTACCAATTTCCAGTGGCTTCTTCAGAAAAGGGGCCTGTAACATGCACAAGGTTTCTGTGAACTCCACTGTGCATTTGAGTTGCTTACAAAATTTCTTAATTGAAAGCAAACTGAACTTGAAGTTGGGCACCAGTAACACATCTTGCAGTGTTAAACCCTTTGCTACTTGCAACCTTCCTTTATATACAGCCTTAACTTGTGTCCCATTTGGTAAATTTACCAATACAGGATATTTAAGTAAGGTTAAGTCATACAATGCCTGTCTATCTGAGCTCATACCTTCACTTGCACCACTGTCTAGAATCCATGCTCCTTTATGCATTGCACAGAAAGAATGTACTGCATTTAAAACATGCATAATACTTGCCATATGAGCTGTTGATGCAGTGGCCTCTGATACACTCTGCCTTTGCTCAGTGTTTGTTGTCAAATTTGCAATAAACTATAGAAGTTGTTTGGATTGTTCTGGATTTAATCCTGGTAGTGCTGGAGTGACTTCAGGAGCTTGATCTGGGCTTTCTTGCTCTCCCCAAGCATTGTTTGCTCCTTTAAAAAACTTGTTCCTGCCTCCCTGCTTGCTTGGATATCCATGTATCTTGTAGCATTTCTCCTTTGTGTGACCTACTTTCTTGCAATGATCACAAAATGGTCTAGATCTGACTTCTTCCTGCCTTTTGATTGGAAAATATCTTATTGCATTTGAATTGTTCTGGTTATGGTTTATTCCAGCAGAGAAAGATGCACTTTCAATCTGAAAATGTCCTCCTGATATCTCCTGCCTTTGCTTTTCCTCCTGTACAAGCAAGGAGTACAATTGACTCAAGGTAGGGAGTGGCTTCATCATAAGTATGTTGCCTCTAACTGGTGTGTAACTTTCATTCAGTCCCATCAAGAGCTGAATCAACCTTTGTTCTTGGTTGTGGCTTTGCAATCTGGAATTTATCTCACACTCACACTTTCCACATGTGCATTTTGGTGTTGCACCAACTGCTGCTGACTCATCCCATGCTTTCTTTGCTTTGTTAAAGTAGCCAGCTATATCCAAATCACCCTGTGAAAGACATGAAACTTCCTTCTGAGCTTGGAACAATCTAGCTTTATTAGATTGTCCATATCTTTCACTCAATTCTTTCCATATATCACTAGCCTTCTCACAAAACAAGACGTTGTCTCTAATGTTTTTATGCAGTGAATTCAAAAGCCATGAGAGGATCATATCACTACACCTCTGCCAATATGGAAGTAGAGGAGAGTTTGCACCAGGTTTCTCATATGAACCGTCAATGAGAGACAACTTCCGTTTCGCAGATAGAGCAATAGTCATAGAATGCCTCCAGTTCTCAAAATCATCACCACTGAATACATCCGTTACTAGACTTTGGCCTGGATGATCTGAAGGATGTAAAAACAAAGGATCAGTAGTATCAATTTGAACTCTGTTACCTCCAGTTGCCGCCATTGATTATGCTTTTCAAGGTAGTCAAAATGATTCTTCTGATTTCCTCAAGAATCGCAAGAAGAGAGAGCAAATCTATCTGCAAGGTCTAACTGATCTATGAGAAGAATCAATTAACCAAGTTAAGGAACGATTTAAAGCTAAGAACAATTGACAAGATTAGAAGAGTAATCGGTCAAGAAAGAAACTGGAGCTCATGATTCTTCTCGGCTACAAGAATCAATCAAGAAAAAAGCAATAAAAGCTCATGAATCAAGATCTTGAAAGTTTGCTCTGATACCATGTTGTATTTTGCAAAGGAGAAAGACTGGATTGGAAAAGGAATAGAGAGAACACTATCATACTTCTTTATTACATTTTGTATGAAAGAATCGGTATTACAAAACTAAGGGATCGTCCTATTTATACAACTAAATACAAGAAAGGATGAGACACTTGCTAAGTGTTTGTTGAAAGTTTGTTATAACAAACTCTAACAAACTAGTGCAAGAAAAAGGAGAAAAGGTAAAGGGGAGAGAATTAAGGGAAAAACTACTAAATTCCAACATCTAAAGTATCGAGTGAATACAATTTTTTATTTTTTGTATTTTTTTTCCCCCAAATGCAGGGTTTAGCAGTGAAGAAAAGATTCTTTAACAGACTATTTATGTTAAAAATAATAAGTTTCAAAGCAAGAATTTTATTGAAGAAATTCCACAGCTTGTTACACCAGAAAATGATTCCTAACAGGACGAAAATATATTTAGTCATTCTTAACTTCAATCCTAGCCTTTTGACTCTTATATGGTTGCTTGATCATGATTATGAATGATACAAGAAAGCACTTAAAGCAACAATTACACTCTATTTACGTCAACTTTGAACAATTTTTCTTTACGGTGGATTGATATTTTCTTTATTGGTGGAAAATGTCCTCAAAAAATCATGTTTCATGGATAATTTCTTCAAGAAAATGAGTTTTCTAGAAAACTATGCTCATCCTAACTCCTACCAAATACAAACAAATTAGTTGAAAATGTGTTTCCCATAAAATTGTTTCCTCCCATTTATTTGGCCCAACACTAGAAGATTGAAAAAGCATGTTGGATTAAATCAATTTTTTCTCAACCGAACATTAATTCATTAAGTAGATGTAAGGTTAGTTTGATTCCCTATTAAGCCATTTGATTTCGTTCTTTAGTATGCTCCATTTTTACTCAAATAGCAGCATGTTATGATTCTACATGGAGTTCGCAGTTTATTTAACCAAAATTTATAAACATACGTAGCTTTTAGCTGATGATAAATTCAAATGGAACAACAAAAACATTACATTTGCATATACATGTATGTAATAGACTTAAATAACTTCAATTATGGTACGCTAACAAAAAAAAGGTACCTAGAAAGTGGATGTCGAACATAACCGGAGAGCAAAGTAGAACCATTCGATGCATCACTGCCTGAGGCTGTCTTCGAAAGAACCATAGCTTGGTTTATCTGTGGGCGCATAGAGGATTGGGTTGTAGCTAATTCGAATTGTAGAAATAGGATGGTTGGTTCTACGTGGAGAAGAAAGGCGTACAGAGGCCTTTGGGTATTTTAATTATTTATAGTACACGAACGGTTTTACCGTTTCATAGTCTCAAGCTGGATTCTTGGTGCTTCTGTTTTTAATTTAAAAAGATTTAACATTTTTTGCCCACTTGTTGGCGGTTGACGACGGAGTTGCATTTTCGTTTTTTTTTTTTTTCAGTTTTGACCTTTTGGGGGAAGGGGGGACCGTGTTAAAAACGTGGAAATTAAAGATATATATTCATATACAGCAATGTCAAAGAATAATGTCCTCTGATAGCACTAACATCATGTACAAGTATGTAGAGTGTATAAATTAAGAGAGCTGCTAAAATATCTGTGCTTGTAATGTTTGAAAAAAAGGTAGATATTTATACAGAAAATTATATGGATGAATTATTAGTACACTATCACAATATTGGTGAAATGTTTGGAAGATATTGCCCAAATTTAGGTTCGAACCTTGTCTATGTCCACCGTTACGTATACTTTTCCTAATTAAGAGATGATGGGCGACAAGCATATATTCATAGCGAAAAAACTTGCTACTATTCTGTGCAATATATAGTAGGGTGTTTTTCCATTTGCACAAAATTTGGGTATTGACCACTACTATATTAATCACTACTATATTTTGAAAAATGCTCACTTTATTTAGCCATATAAATCAATAAAATTAACTCTCCCACATATTTGTTTGAATTTCTACTACTTTAAAACCATTGCATTGCGTTTTACAAAATTTTGAAAAAAGTAAAATGAAACTTTAAACAAAAAGAATAACTCCTCACTCTCAACTGGTCTCATCCCTCAATAAACTTGCCAACCACCAAATTTGTATCTTGAATGTTTTTTCACATAATTTATATTGGTTAATTTTACAATAAGGGTGTGTTTGGTAGGGGGGAAAATCATTTTTTTGGAAAATGATTTTCCTATTTTACGCCGTTTGGTAAAACAAGGAGGGGAAAATCATTTTACACCATTTGAAGGAAATTGTTTTTCCTTGAAAAAGTAGGGAAAACGATTTTTCAAGCTCAATTTTTGTTACCCAATTTTGTTTATCGTTCTATTTTCTTTTAAGTGTGCATAAAATCACTATATTTTCATTCTCATTTTGTGTCTCATTCTTCTCATCTTCTTCATGTTCATCATGTTCATCAATGATTTCTATCGTTAATCTCTATAATTATTTCTTGAGTTCTCTGATCTTGGTACAGTTGCCATTTTGAAAAAATTCGCAATCTGAGACACTCATCGTCTCCCCGTTCATCATTTTCTTTAATCTGAATTTAATATCACTTAAAGTCAACTGGGTAACCCCTGGGAATAGTGAAAAAATTAAGATTCATTAATGTTGACTCTCTCTTTAGTTGGATTTATTACTGGGTACATTTCTTACTGATGTTTTGGGTTTGATTTTGAAGAGGACAGAGAAACAGAATTCGTTGGCTGTGTCGGGTCAGATTAGTGAGCAGGGAAGGGGGTTGATGGTAAAAAGAATTGAACTGAGGACGGAGGGTTCATTCTATCAAATAGAAAAAAATGAAGTGGAAAGAAAATGATTTTCCATTCTACCAAATAGCAGAAAATGCAAGTGGAAAATCATTTTCCTTGGGAAAATATTTTTCATGGAAAATGATTTTCTGCGAAAATGATTTTCCCCCTACCAAACACACCCTAAGTAGTAAATAAAAAGGAAGATTATACAATGAAGTTATGTCAATAAGACTTAAGAGGAATCCAAGGCAGCTATAACTTAATGCATTGCCTTCAATTGTTTGAGCTCATATCAACATTTCATGATCGACAATTACAATTTTACTAGAAGTCCCCCCCATTTTGAAAGAAACAACAAAATTTAGGCCAAAAGCAAGAGAAAAGTACAAATCAAAGACAAATATCAAATGGTCTGTGAAGAATTCAAACTTAGCAAGTATATGTGAATGAGAGGTGAGTCAGTGAGGCGTCGACCGAGTGGGTTAAGCTGTGGGCAGCTAGATCTGGATGGTCGGCGAGAGTGGGTTGTGGTGGTTGGACGGTCGACGCGAGTGGGTGGCGTCAGGTGTGGCGAGTGGCAATGCAGCAACGATTCAGGGCTAGGCGGTGCCATACAGCAAAGGTCAAGGCTAGCAGGCTAGGGTTCGACGTGCAGCGAGCGGGAGAGGATTGAGAGGTCAAGAGGACTTACGTCTAAGGGTCAATCAGTCGAGGCCTCGGGGGACAGAGAAGGAGGAGTGTGAATCTATGAGTGAGGACCTGAGGGATGACTGGGTGAGGAGGCACGAAGGGGCGAGTTACAATTGAGACTCTGAGTGTTGACCGAGTGAGAGTGTGAGTGTGAGAGAGGGTTGTGAGGGTTTTAGTTTTGCTTTTGTTAAAATTGTAAAATTATTATTACCATTTACTTTTTTTTAAAGATTTTAGACTGGGGGGGGGGGGAAGTCTGAAATTTTAAAACTCAATTAGTTGAGTTTAGGAGGGAAAAGAAAAATAACATAAGACTTAAGAGGGAAATTTTACAAATGAGATCAAAGAAAATTTAAGAGGAAAAAATAAAATAGTTGATAGTTTTTAATTTGTAATTTTTAATTTGATAGTTATGTAATAAAAATATAAGAGATATAATATTTTGTCAAAATAAGAATTAAAAAAAGATAAGCATAATTAGTAAATTATTAAACTTATTAGGATCTAGCAATCTTATATTACTATTTAATTCACTGAATGACTTAATGCGCGCTAGGATTATGATATCATTATGTGACTACCATAAAAAATACTGCATTACTGATCCACGATGCTAAATTATCATGTTTAAATTTTAATTCTACGTAATCATATTCAAGAATTTGTGTTTGCATATGATCTCATAATAATGTGACTCATTTGAATTTTAGACAACTAAATTCCAAGTCTCGAGTATAGATGACCAACATTCACTGTCACATAAATGTAATGCTAACACATACTCGTATATTGCAGTTGCTTTTGAGTTTTTATTCATTGAGAACATGTAAATCAAGTTGTTAATCTCACAAAGACAAATCTTTGAATCTTGACATGTGATCACTTAGTGGGTTATCAAAAGAACATTGAATCGATTATTGAAAATGTCCACTTGAACAAACCTGTTTTTATTTACCAACTCCAAATATGACAAACGTGAAGTTATGAACCAATACTGAGGTCAAAATGAAAATTTTATTATTTTCTTTCTTTTTTTGGGCATTTTTCAAGGCATATATATTTTGGTGTTGAGCCTTACAAATAAGACAATTGACTCATGATTGGCGTTAGGTTGGCTCACTAGTTTTGTCATAGCATGACCTCAACTAAGATACTTGAAACTTGACTTAACAGCCCGTAATCGTTTAGATAATTGCATGTCACATAAGATATAGAGCCATAGATGGGTTGTACTTGTAACCTACTAACTTTCATAGTAAATTTATAACTAAGTCCATCGATATTCTATTACGAAAGTTCCTTTTAATTTTAGTTAAAATTTAAAACTTATATATATATATATATATATATATATATATATATATATATATTATAGGGACGTATAAACGTTAACGTATGAATTAAAAGAACATAGAACAAATGGACTTGTCTAATTAAACGGATTTTATCTTTAAAATATAATTTAAGATTAAAAATGAGCACATTCAAAATAAACATTGATCCGAAATTAACTTGACTTTGATTTATACCTAACCGAATTTATACCCGAGCAGACATTCACCTGAACATTGAACCGAATCCCACCCGACTGAAATTAGACTAGATTCATATCCGATCCGAACCGGGCTACCATACATAACTCGAGAAATACCCAACCCAAACTTCAGCTGAACCGAACCCGAACCTGGCCCGAACATAGTTGACCTGAATCAAACTAAAACCTGACCTGTACCCGATCCGACTGACCCATTTGCCAGGTCTACCCATAATCCAAAAAAGTATATTATTGTCCTTTCCTAGAGTTCTGTAAGCATAATCATTTAAAAAATCACAAGTTACATGTAAAATAAATAGAAACCGTTGAGTGATACATTGGAAGAATCTAACAATAAAAGAAGTCATTGAAGAATGCACACATAAATAAATAGAATGCACACGAGAGAACTCGAATTATACATGCATGTAATCCGCTGAGTCCTTAATTTGGCCATAGTTAACTAACCCAACCAAAACCATCATTCAGTATTTTAGTCACTGAGATAATAATGTCTGATATTAATAAATTTGGACAAACTAATTAGTATTCAGTTGTCTAATTCGAGTGATAATAACCCATATTTCAACATAAGAATCAAACTAAGACAGACACTATTTTCGAGACAAACTGAAATTAATTTGACAAGATTGACGCTAACATATTTTTCTACTGAGGTGCTCATATTCGCAATATAAGTTTACAAAATTAACCACTTTCCAAAAAAAAAAAATCGCTCAAAGTTGTGGGTATCAATTAGCTCAACTAGTAAGGTCTCTAAGAGTTGTAACCAAAGACCTGAATTTGAATCCCACTTACAACGATCTTTATACCTCATTCACACCATAAAAAGATTAACCAAAATTGAAAATGGCATGATGCAAAAACAAAAATTTAATACACCTTATCAACTCAAACCTAATACAACTTAAAATTAACCTAAAAGAACCCAAATCAAATTAGCATATACCAATTTTCTAAATATTAATAAAATAACACAATAGGCAGCCCAAAATTCAAGAGAAATGTGCGCACCCATTCCATAATTGAAGACATTGCCCCAAGTTATGTTATGCAGACATCCGACCGGTTCCTAATGGGGAACAACCATTAGCTTTTTTGGATTTGGAGCATTTTCAGAAAGCCCCGATTGGTAACTTGGTGAGACAAGAAAAAATTCCCAGGAGGTGTTACTTTAATTTTAATATTATTCAAAGCTGTTGGGCACTTTTAAGAAGCCAAAGTCATCAGGGCAAGGCATGCCTGTGGTAGAAAAGGGATATGATGGTTTGGGAAACTACCCGCAATAGCTTTGCTATGCCTCACTAAGAGGTGTGAAAGTTTAAAAATATTTTAAGCAAAGAAGGCTTTATATTTTGAAAGGGAGGGAGAGAGGTGTAAGAGGGAGAGAAGCAGGGGAAAGGGGTGAGTGTAGAGTGGTTTGTCAAGAAGTTGTAGAAGGAGTACAGGTGATGCAGACGAAGCGTTGAAGTTGCATTGAAGATGTACAGTGGCGAAGGGCTTCAGGACTCTTGTGTAATCGTGAAAGGAGGGGCAGACGCTATGCAACAGGTGCTTGATGTGGGCAAAGCGAGAGTGTGTAATTTGAAATCAGAGACTGATGTAAGCACGTTATGAATCTGAATTTTATGTTATGGGAGTGAATTGCATCTGAATTTTATGTTGTGGGAGTGAATTGCATGATTTATTATGTGGTTGGTAATTTTAGAACCTGCAATTAGGGTAAACTAGGGAAGGGTGGTTGACTGTGTGTGTATGGTGGGAAAGAGGGGGGTTTTTTTTGATAAGGTAGTTAGTGTGGAGGTAGATGGAAGTGAGTGGGAGTAACAAATTTGAGTAATGTATGCAATTTGAGGGAAGTGTGTGGTGAAAGGTTTGGGATTGGAAGTAGCAGATAAATGAATAGCAAATGAAAACTAGGGACTTGGGTGTAAGGATTTAAATTAGAAAGGGGAGAAGTTAGTATGTAAAGGGGTTTAGGTTTGAAGATGCAATAAGTGAAGGGAATGAACTATAGGAATTGTTTTGGAGGAGGTAAATTGGCAATAATTGAGGACTTGGATATTTTGTATGGTGTGGCACCCTGAAAGTGGGAACGTGGTTGTACCCCTGCTATAAAATTCGTGTGTGTGAAGGGTACTAACGTTGGTAAGTGATGCATACATGCTGATGTCCTGGACAAGATAGGGGGTTATCCCTGGTTGTAACATGTAGCAAATTATGGAATCGTTGATAATGTGTGTATGTGATGTGGTTGTGAATGTCAGTATATTAGGTAAGTATATTAGGGAGAAATATGTGATATGCAATTGTAAATATGGTTGGAATATGTTGAAATGGACTATGTGTGGGAGTTTGTGATGTGGTGTTGTAGGGAATCGGAGATGAACTTGAGAAGTGCACAAGATCCGCGGGAATGGCCTAAGGGGAGCAATCAGAGGACATAGTGTGCAAGGGGAGAACATTGTATAGAAGTAGGGAAGCGTAAAAGGTGAAGGAGCAGTGACAGGTTGGGTAACGGTGATGTGGACGCATCGAAGTTAGGGGAATGTGTTTGTGGTGCTAGAAAGGCAGGTGAGGATGCAAAGGGCGAGGGAAGCAACTGAGGGAAGCGTAAGAAAGAAGATGTCGGACATGGGAAGGGGAGAAATAGGAAAGAGGCGGGGGGAGAAGGGTAATGTGACTACCATCGGATGAGATGGTGCAGATGTGAGGGGGACAGTGAAGGATGTGATTATACGTTTCAAGTGCACATTGCATTGCCTATGTGCACTGCATGGCCGGATGACTCCATATCAGAGGGATGCGGTGATGGGAACAACAATTCGTCTTCTACTGGAGTATGGAGAGATAGCAATGGAAATGCATTTGACTCTGGCCCTCATCCAGTTGTGGGAATGACAGAAGAAAGCTTTTAAGATTGCATGTAGGCAGGTTCATTTCATGGTATTTGATGTTGTGTTGTTCACCGGGTTACCTGGAATAGGGAGGAAAGTTGAATTAGATGGGGAAGAAGTATCAACGAAGGTAGGGAACATGATGAGAGCGCATATGGCTGAATGGGAATGCTAGGGATGGCAAGGAGGGTACTTGGCAAATGTGGGAAGAAACAATGCTTCTTTAGGCACTATGTGAATGTGATGATGGAGTTGTGCCAGGAGAATGCCAAGGGGGACCGAATAGGGATCTGGCTGAGGCTATATGTGTTCATTGTATTGAGTAGTGTGTTCTTCCCTCGCACACCTTATAGAGCAGCTTAGAGTCTACTCCATTATGCAGATGATGTTGAAGGCATGAGGTAGTATACATGGGTAGAGGCCATCTAGCGGGTCGTTGTCAACACGATTGAGGACACGCTGAAGAAGCTATGTGGTGGTCCATTATCGGAGGTGCAACTGAATTGTTTATGCCTTCTAATTCAGGTACGGGTGATTGTGTAGGAGCAAGTATGGTTGCATGTGTTTGCACTGCATAGTAATGGTGGGCTTTTGTGAAGTTTGTTGCATTGTGTGAAGTAGAAGGTAGAGTTGTATGACTGTGTGTGTGGCGTTCATCAGTATGTATGTTATGTTATGGTTGATGGCATATATATGCGACTGAAGCATTTGTTGGCCTAGGTTTGGTTTTATAAACACACGACGAGGTTTTGTAGTCAAGATGGGGAATGATTCCCTCAGGTTGCAAGCTGGTGTATAGTCGATCATGGCGGCATCTATGATATGAATGAACTCCTGACAGAGCTGGAAGAGAAAAAGGTAAATTTTCATATATGTCTACATGTAAATATATGTGAAGATAACTGATTTCATATGCATTGCATAATTGTCGGAATCTTGTTCCATGGAAATGTTGGACAGAAAGAGGTGGTTTTGTGTTGTCGTGAAGTGTGTGGGAAATGGAAGACAAATAACGTAGTAGGAAATGACAGAGTTAGGGTGTACGGTGGTGGGAAATATAACATTGACATTTATGAAACTGTACGAAATGGTAGAGAATTGTATGCTTGAAATTAGTAGCACGAATAGAATAATCTCGAAATGTAGGTGATACGGTTGCGAAAATTAAGTAACGATCACGGAGTGGGCCATCTTTATGTAACTGTAAGTCCATGTAGAGTTGTAATTAATGTAGATTACAAGATAGTCCATTTTATATAAATGTCGAGAACAATGAAGAGCTTTCTGCATACGAGTCAGTGTAACAGTAGAGTGTTAAATGGTACGTGCAAACTATGCATGCCTGAATGCTAACCGCCTGTGGTAAACATGTTCAGCCCTTTATGTCATTCAGTGTAATTAGTTAATAGGAATTGATTAGGTGAGAGTGATCATCTTATGCAGTGTATACGAATGTTAGGAAATCTAATGGTTGTTTGTAGTAACACCCCTTACAATTTACTCATGTGTCAATAGTCAGAGTAAATTCATTAGATGACGGCAAATTTAGGAGCAAGAATAGAGATAGATTTTATATATATATATATATATATATATATATATATATATATATATATATATATATGTATGTATATGTGTGTGTGTGTGTGTGTATGTGTGTATCTGCATACACAGAAACGCACACAGAGGCACACAGAGAAATATTTACTTAATAGTGTATGTGATTACAAGTTAAGCCCATCTTGCATCCACACGATGTTGAGCGTGAGGAAGCATTAGTAAGAGATTACATGGAGACAGATGAGTACTAGTTTTATGTGGAGGATAGAGAGGTGTGTTGGTTCTCTGTGTTAGTTGTGTCATAGTTAGGGAAGGTAAGTTCACGGGAATTCTATCTTCTACTACGCTATGTGGTCCAAAACATAGTATAGGTTTTTCATGCAGGGTGTCCTCAGCATTGATGAGCGCCTTAGACGTGTAAGGGAGGCATATGCATTTGACAAACAACAAGCCCACGACAGTACTCGTCAAGAGGCGGCACTGATGAAGGCGAGGGTTATGGAAGGCAAGGAACGGCTAATGCAGTTTGGGGTGGGGGTACTGATGATGTAAAAGGGAGAAATGCTGGAGGACAGGGCAGATTGAGGAGGCACACGAAGACGGTGATGCCGGAGGTGAGGACGAAAAGAGGGATAACAGTGCTGATAGAGGTGTCATTGTGAATCTGTCTTGACCACATCGATGTTGAAGGGGGGGCTTGAAAGATGATGCTATGGAACTAGTGTACAATGACGCATGCAATAATGGCACTGTCTTCACAGAGGAGACAGAAGTGCAGTGTAAGTGTGCATTTTCTGGGGCCAAACAGGAGAAATGTGTGGAACAATCACCTTGTGCTCACATCGCAGAAGGTCGAAATGACTCCGCTGATCAGCAAGTGAGGACTAGGGCACAGGCACTGACGATGATGCGGACTTTGTTGGGCATAACAGTGAATTTGTTGTGGGCTCTAATGTCAAACTAGAGAAGGTTGATGACCCTTTCACTCTAGGTGATGGCGAACACTGTGGGCCCACAGTGGGAACCTGCACTGTAGCTGATGTCGAAGACAATGACAGTAGGCGGACACCGTCGAGCATAGTGACCAAGTTGAAGAAGGTACCCCATAACTTTCTGGGGATCACGATACACACACCCAATTTGAGGTAAAAAATGTGTGAGGAGGACCCAAGAGTCGACCACCGTGTTCAAAAGGGCAGCAGGATGAGGCATTGGAGCAAACCTGGAGGGGGAGGTGGTCAATGATGACCTATTTGTCTCAGTCGTGCGCATTGTGGTAGCAGCTATAGATGAGGAGATTCTTGAGAGGACAGTGTCAGATGTAAGACCTAAGGTGAAGTGCCTTATACGTAACTGATTCCCTACTCTCGCACAAGCAAAAGTTGGGAGGAGGTTAGAAACCATTATTATGTATGACATGCGTTCGATGTTGTTTATTTATAGTGCAGGATGATGTGCCACATGTGTCTAGGGTCGCATCACCAACCATGAAGGCAGCACCCACCCGCGGGAAATGCTCCACGTTGGTCATATGCGAGGAGGTAAGGTTTAGTAGCATACAAAACATTGAAAATGAAATGATGCAATAGTTGGGCTTTTGGCTTATGAATAAAAAATCTAATACATACTACGATCACCAAAGAATGACGTGTTATTCCTAGCATTGTGAGTGCAAGCAATACGAGTACGGTGTACTTGTGAAGTACATTGGACTTTCATGGAAAGGTGTCAATGTCAATCACTAAAACCATGTTAATGTGTGCATTTCAGGAGTGCGTGGGTTACGTACATCCATGTGCATGAACGATCTTATATGATGCCAAAAGTTCAACTGCTTTTGAATAATGTATACTGCTCCCTAAACTATTTGCTTGTCATTGTTTGGTGTGCATATATGGTTTGAAGTATGTTACAGTGTATCTGACATGGACATTGTCGAGTGAGGAGGTGAACCTACTATCAGTTGTATGTAGTCGGTGCAAGGGATTGAAGCATGGTCAGTGATAAGCTTTTCGACATTCACATTCAGTTGGTTTTTGTGAATAACTACATGAATGCATGTGTGACGTGGCAGACATGGATGTAGGAATTATCCGTGCTAAAAATATGCTATTTTTATGATACTTTTACACCTGATTTATGCTCAAAATAATTGTTATATTTTGATTTTGATTTTGTTCTGTAGGTATTTAATAATTTGGAAAAAATACGTGAAAATGTTGAAAAAAATACCGAAAATGAAGCATTGGGCCAGATTGACTCAAACCCGACCCAAATTCCTTAGCTTGTTTTCTTTTATAACCCAAAAGAAATAAAAATAAAGGAAAATTAAATTGAAAATAAAACCCCCAGCCCACGTGCAAGGCGTGTGACCTCTATCTCTCCCCCTTAATCTCCTCACTTCTCTCTCCTCCCTCTTGGTGCTTAATCCAGAGAGCCCGACTCCCCCCCCCCCCCATCCTCATCATCTCATCTTCATCCTCACGCCTCTCCATCATCTCAACCCCATCTCTGTTTGTCGCTAACTCCCTCTCTCTCATCCGAATCCCACATCACCAGCCTCTCCAACAAACTGCTAGCGCATCACCACTATCTAGATCCATCTCCACCATCCACGTCTGGGTGAGGTTGATGGCCAAGAATCAATCGAGTTCGAGTATAAAAAGAGGTTGTGGCACATTCAGGTGATAATCTAGGTTTAGGTTTTAGTTTAGGTTTAATTTTAGGATATTTACGCTTTAACTTCACTTTTTAGCAATCTAGGGTTTGTTCTGTTTCAAGTCTTTGATTCAAATTTGTAACAGCCATTTCAGGCTGAATTTGAGGTTTCTTGTCAGCTTTGTTTTAGTGTTTAGATGTTTAGGGTCCGAGTTACATTTTTAACGGCTATTCTAGATTTTAATGGTTCAAGCTTGATTTTGAGGGCCTACAGTTGAAGGGGTGCTATTTGCCTATTTTCGAGCTGCGTTTTTGCTATTGATGGAGCTTGGCTTCATCTTGTTCATGGTCATGAGATTTGGTTTGATTTCTATCCCCCATTCTAAGTTAAATGCTACTAAAGAATCCTGAAATCCCTCTCCCCTGCTTTTCTGACTTTGGCTTCTGATTTGTGTTTGACATGTTTTCAGCTGGATGCTGTATGCTTTGATTCAATTTCTGCTTGTCTTTGTTTGGTTATTTCGCTACTTGGTAGCCCCGATTTAGTTGCGTTAATGTTGGGCTTGGAAGTGTCGTTTCGTTATTTTGAGTTCTGGGTATGTTGTTTTCTATCATAGTTGTTTTACTGAAATGCAGTTTGTGTGGTCTGTTGCTATAGCACGATTTTTGCTCAATTTTGGGCCTGTTTTTCCCATTTCCATTATCCTCTGTTAGTGAGATTTGGATGAACTCGATTCTGGGTTATGATTGTTGAATTCCTACTCGCCTTTTCCCCTTGTTTCATTGTTTCTATTATAGATAGAGTAGTAATGTAATGTTGGAACTACCTAGGGAGAGGGTTTATGATGGGCCATGAGTAAGTGTGAATTCAGGCCTAGCCAAATCTGAGGATGCCTGGTTTGATCAACAATCTTGCTCCTATTCTTTATGTTCTTTATCTGGTTTGGTGTTTCATTCTTAGTTCTTAGTTTTACTTTAAGTTTTCTATTTGGTTGGTCCTGGAATTTATTCAAGTAGCAGGTTTAATTCTCTTTTTTTTTCTTGGTTTTGTTTTTGGCTTGTTGCTTTTCTTGCTTAGAGTGAATATATTTTTCTTGTAATGTTTTAGTTTTTTTAATCGTTTTGGTTAGTATTCATATGGTCTAGCTAAATCCTTTGGTTTAGTTTGTTGTAGCTTAATCGGACGCGATTCGTTGATGACATGTATTTAGATTAATTTAGCCTATTTCATTAGTAGAATAGTTTAGTTAAACGTGACCTCATTCTCATCCTCGTCCCTGTGGAGACGACCCTCAAGTACTATGACGATAGTCGTATACTTACGGATTTTATTTCTCACTCAAAATTACCTTACAGGAATTTTGACCTGCCTAAAGCAAGTGAGAAACATGTGAATACAGAGTTCCTTAATTGCCTAATTAATGTTATACCTACTTGGGGGGGCCCGGGGACAGACCGAGCAAGTACTGCATTGGTGCTTTTGTGGTCAACATGTAGTCCAAACTCCTTGATCAGCAGTAGCAGCAACATAAGACATATTGTCATAAGTTCGTTTTCTTGGACCAGCATGATCCGGTATGGGCAATGAATGCACCTCACTTGTCCTGAGGGTTATAGTCGTAGAGGCTAACGACAGATATGCATATTTGTCACAGGCTGTCCTACAGAAACCTGAAGCAGCAACGGGGAGGATATGGGAGATAGTGAAGGTGCACAAGGATTTCAACTTCTGCTATGTGAGTCAGTTCGCGTGGGCTTTGAGTTATGAAGGTCATCATGTCGGACCATTAGACAACACTGATTGTGAATGTTGTCAAACATTTGTGGTTGGTTTTCATGCCATTATTTAAAAGTGTTGCTGACCATTGGCTGCTCTTTGTTGGAGTTGTGAAGAAAAGACATTTCTTAGTGTATGAATCATTATGCACTAAAAGAGACGCTCCACGACAGCAGCTAGTACTGAGTGTTGTGAGTGACAGACCTTTCTAACTAACTACCGTAATGTACATGTCATTGTCATTAACCCCTTTCCAACATTGTTTTCAGAAGGTTGCCGTGAGCCTTGCATTGATGAGGGTTGCTGAGTTCACGGATGTGCTGAAATAGGACATTAAACATCTAGACTGCCCACAGCGAAGACGTAAGTGAACGTTCTCATCCTTCATAGTTGAAGCTCGTAATTGGGGTGGACATGTTGTTAGGATAATTATTGCAATTGTCATTTATGTATCGTAGTGGTCATGATCACTATGTATACATGCAAATGTTCATGGACTTATTGTTGATGAACACTGATGGGTTGTTGTTCGGTGCACAGCAGGTGCACCATGTTCTGGAGAAGCTGCTTCTAAGCTTTCTACTGGGACGCGTTGCGCACTTTCCAGATGCTTTGTTGCAGGATGCGTAAATGGACATCAACTTCAGGGATCACTTCTTCTCCTGTATAGCGAATATGTTTGTGCTTGTGTGATGTTATGATTCCCCATTGTGCACACAAATTCCTATATGCTCATTCGTTTCTGAACAACTATATGCGACTTTGATATTGCGATGTGTACCCACTTGAGGGATGACATGTCATTCAGTGGCTATTGAGTTGGTCATTCCTCATTGTGGGGAATGGTTGTAGGTTGTATTTTTGGGACACAAGGTTAGGGTGGAGGTGGAACTGCAAACTCACATCCGTCATTGTCTGTTCACTACATCGTAGTTAACCCAGGATAAGTGACTGCTTAACCGTGGTTAGTTTTGCTTTTTGTGAAGGTTGTCGTCAATGGTAGCTGCCAACATTATAAGGCTATTGGCAATAGCTTGCCCAATCTTTATAGGGGTCTTACCCATCGCTGCAATGCAGGTCCACTAGAATGAGCATTTGTTGACATTTCAATGGGATACATATATACTGATATATTAACACATGTTACCATGCGCGTTCAAGTACAAGCACAGTGACCCTTGCCCATTTACATAAGTACATACTACCTTCTATATCCCCCAAAAAACAAACCCAGCGCAAAAAGACATAGTTAACTCATTGTCCAAGCATTCTTGATACAAAATGGAAGTTTTCGTGTCGGTATGAAAGGCATGATAACTTTATTTATGTAAGACTGATTCAAAACCATGTGCTTGTCTGTCCTCATTTGAGACTGGCTACAGTGTGATACGTTAAACCCACATTTAGGCATCCCAAAAAATGCCTGACTCTTCTACCCAGGCATTAACTTACGCGCACATACTCCCAATTACGACCATAAACATGATGAACATAGTCATAGTGAGGAGTATATCCATTACTTGTCCAACATGGGCAGCTTCTGTCATATATTTTAGCTGTGTTTGTGATTCAACGTTTTGTAACAATGCCTGTTTGGAAAGGAGAGTCGCTTTTAGTTTCCGGTTCTCCCTTTCAAGGTTGAGGACACAGACCTTCTCCACCCGTGTTAGTGGATGATTAACCAACACAAAATGAGAGCATTTTCACTGAGAATAACAAATTCCAGTGGTATTATGTCAGTAGTATTGAAGTAATGAATCAGTGAATGGTTCGTGGTAATTCAACGGCAAAGGAAAGACAATGATTATGTTGGACAGTGTGAAAGTTGGGGATAAGAAATATAACCTCATGGCATATAGTGTGCCTACGAAAACAATCACCATTGCTGGAATGACGTCAATTGGGTTGCCACAACTGCACAAGATGTCATTAACCTATGCCACACTATCGACATTATCAGCCATTAATTTGATCACCTATTTGGAAGTGGAGGAGTTAATTCCGCGTGGTTGGGGATGATCTCCAATTAAATTGCTCTAACTAGAAGCATTGCACTTGATAAGTGGAAATAAATAGGGGCTTCATCATTGAAGGGACAGGTACTAACCTAGGTTTCCAAAGGGAAAAGGCAGGAGATTTCCATCCACAACCTACCCATTCCCGCCAAACTTGAAGGACAGGTGGTAGCAACCAATGCTTCCAAGTATCCTACACTAGTCAATTATTGAGTGGACCGTTGTTGGACTATACATAATTGGAGCTCCAGGAAGAAGGTCAAGGCATCTTGACACCATGACGGCCCAATATTTTAAGTAATTGCACCCAAGTAATCACCGTCCTTCAACAATGTACAAATTTTTGAATGGGAAAATTACAACCAATTTTATTACACTTGATAAAATATATGATAACGTTTACTCAAATTCCAAATTTAAATGAATGAGTTCAAATATTTTTCTATGAAATAAGGAAAATGTAAGACAACTGAATTGTGCTTCACTACTATATATGTCAACTTTTGTCTCCACATGTCTATGACAGTGTTTAATATATGCAAAATGATAAGCGTCTTACTACAAGACACATTTTAAATGTCTTATTTTCACTTCAAATGTATGTTGTCACACATGAAATTGAAAAAAATGGTATGATTGAATAGTGGAGGGATATCAAAACTTATAAATTTCATAAAATCATCATTTCATACATACTCTTTCACATTTAAAGAATCACACATATGATATGGCGTCGCAAATAGAAATGATCTAGTTAGGGTGTCAATTTGTATTCATTAACATAACCAATGGACGTTAAAGCTTTATAACTCATAATAAGTCATAATTATTACAATTTTGGTGATTCCAAATCATAAAATTTATTACTTTGAGTTCAGACAAGACATTTACGAGTGTCTTGCAGCAAGACACATATCATCACCCTTAAGCAAGACACATATCATCACCCTTAATATATTGCATGCATACATATATGTATATTTGATCACATTTTACAATAGAAGGTTTATGGTATACATGGTAGGTGAAGGTAGTTCAGATTATTTATGACAAGAAGTGCCATAAAACTCGTATACTTTCAATGCCATGTTTATTTGGAAGTGCTTCATGCCCAGCGTTCTTCTTCATGCATGTAACTCAAACACACCAAGTACAACATACATACACTCATTGTACCGTTTCCTTATGCCATGGCTAAAGATGTTGAAGGTGCTCTGTCCCTCCCAACCCTTGGGTGGCTTGAGGATAGGGACTTCATTCCGCTTTCAAACAAAATACTACAGTTCTTCATGGACTGTCCGGTTTGTTCATGGGATGATGACTTCACCGCAGTGGATCGAAAATGTCTTCGGAACCTGAAGTGCATGCCTTCTTCTTGGACAAATGCCCATTGTGAAAGAGTTCGATGAGAATTGGCTGCAAAATTAGAGAGCAAGTGTGTGGGCGGATGGAAGGCGTTGCTTCTGTGTTGAGTATATGTCTGAACGCGAAGGTCTTCTATAAGCATTCAATATTGGCCGCACCCCCGCCCCAACGTACGTAGCCCAACCACCCCGTGTAATAAGTGCCCATGTTAGCAACATTCATTACGGTGGGTCGACGAACAACACCTACTTGTTCGTCCTCTATAGTGGACGTCAAGCAACTGCTGTGGATGTCAACATGTTCACGCTTGAGGAGCTTGATGGTGTCTTCGACGACATCCACACAAGAACAACTACCAATGGGAATGGGATGCCATGAGGGGTATCGGATGCAACCACGAGCGATGTTCACATCTACATTTGGAATTGTAAAGGGATTCCAAGATCCTCATTTCGACTAAATTTGTTCACAATAACATCTATGACAGAGGCCCGTATCATAGTTTTGACCGACACAGGTGTTGGTGGTCGCAATGCATGAACTTTTGAAGCAGGCAACCCAGATAAACTACTTCTACACGGAGCCACTGGGTTTCATTGAAGGACTTGCAGCGTTATGGGACACCTTGAGAGTGTTCGTGACAAGTATCACCCTAGAGCCCATGCATGTGTCCTTTGTCGTGAAGGTAACAAACTCCCATCGAAGTCCATACACTAACATGGTCTTCCTATTGTCGTTCACATTGATTGCACCAATGGCTCCACATTTGAACCCATGACATAGGGCCTTGCATGAAGCAACTGCGATGTCAGCATTGTTGCTATGAGGACATGTGTCGTTCGTGCTTCCCTCTACCTCTTCAAGTGTTTGCCTCGGACTCACGGCGCGACAACGCAATAGCTCTCCATTACAGTGTTCGTTCCCCTTCCTAGCAATTACTCCAAGTGCCCTACTCAATTTAGGAATTTTACGTGCATTCCATGTTCAAGTCAGCTTATAGAGTGCACTCCCCCTCATATTTGTGTTTCATTTCATACAATCATGATGTAAGGTGCTCTTCACCAACCTCCCCTACATAATATGTACTTATACGTTCGATGCATGTGTTCCTTCCGAGCATTTCATTTAAAGTGCATAACTTAATGCGCTAACCTCACAATTTCAAATAGGTTACCTGGGCATACACAGTAATTATTAAAAAATAAGAGTGAAAAAATACATGACCGCCAACAATTACCGGGGTTCATACACTTCCCCCCCTACGCGAACACACACACACATATATATGTATACATATATATGTATGTATACAAATGTGTGTATGTATATATCTGTATATGCATATGTGTGTCTACATATACATACACACATACATACATACATACAT
>JACYFF010019584.1:74570253-74607929 GCA_017589665.1 Selenicereus undatus | reverse complement strand
ATATATATATATATATATATATATATATATATAGACACACACACACACACACACACACACGTGTATAGTTACCATGTTTACGCCACACACAGTCACAACATATAGGACATCAAAAACCCATATGCACCACATATGACATGCATAGTTTACAACTTCAACTTACTCCTAACCAGTACAACATCCCCAAAATGCACTGACCTCAATATATCTTATGATTCAAACTGACCACATTACAACCACAGCTGCAACGAGTCCTACAATAACTGGAACAACAACCCCAACCACATTCTTCATTTCAACAATTTCTTCCTTCAACGTCTCATCCACAACTATATCCTCATTTTCCATCCAGTGTTGATTGTTTCATTTGTCAAGTAGCAAATCATGTGCCTCCCTCCTCTCTGCAACCAAATCATCAAAAGCTTCCATGGCCTTATTAGGGTGCTGAGGATCCACTTCTTCAAAGTAACCACATGCAAACTCATCCTAGTTGCAACAAACCCGACTATTAGGTACCGTCCCCCCCCAAATGAGGAGTATATAAATAAAGATGAAATACCATTAAGCTACACATAATTCACTATCACAGATAATTTCTGCTAAACATGAAGCAACAGTATTACCTGCTTGGGACAACAAGTGTATCTTTTGCGATAATTGTCATGGTGCTCAACAGTCTTAGCCTACAGCTGACAATGTAATTGATATGTCATTGCACATTCAGGAAAAGTACATTCAGACTCTGAAGTACTGCTACTGCAATACCCCTCACTATTGGTGCCCATGGACCACCTGCCACGATTGTGTCCCAGTTTTCCAATTGTGGAAGGGGGAGATTGTATGTAGTATTAGTGAGGATGGGAGTGGGATAGTGACCACACAAAGAGATACTTAAATAAAGAAAGTGATGAAGTCAAGAATTGAATGCATGTGCAGTGGTTATGACCATTAATTACTCACCAATATCCTATCTCAGTACAACTCTCTCTTCACCTAAGCACAATCAACCATATTAACCCCACCAACCTTTCCACCATATTAATAAATTAATAGTCCCAAACCTACAAGTGTACTTGCACATTAGGGATGCATTAAACCACGTAATAAATACAAGGTGGAGGAATTGACCACAAGCATGCTTACAATATTCACAGAATCTTAACAACACAACAAATAATAAGGATAACAACTGCACGTAGTGCATCCCTTTACATTACCATTATCACCCATGGCTTGCTTACACTCTAATGTAGAATCAACATGTGTGGAAGTCATACACCCTTCACAAATACTTCCTTAAAACCTTTACGATCTATCATTATAGTACTATGTCAATGTTACATTCAGGTTCACTTAGACAACCATGTGAATGTCCGGTGAGTCTGCTAATAACATATTCACTGCTAATAAAACATGGCTACGATGATGACATATTACGAAACCAAAAACATTCTTGGCCACTAGAGTGGCAACCACACCCAACTCACCATCAACATGTTCTGCCCCCAATCATTACCACAGTTAAACATAAGGTCCTCCCATTAGATGGCTAACATCACATGTGAGTTACAGACATAACCAGCCACCTAGCTCATAGTACCAAACATGAGTGACCCCCATCAATTTACACATGATCCTAATGCATTGCTTGCGCGTCATACATGTACATGAACAGTTGCACCCCCAAAGCTGAGTCCAAAGCTGTGGCCACTATGACATCGATGTGAACAATATAACTTCAAAAGATGATCACGTTCTCTAGAATAAGTCAGTGTAGGTAGTTGCCACTAAACAATATAACTTCAAAAGATGATCACATTCTCCAAAATAAGTCAGTGTGGGTAGTAATGTCACTACCGGGATAATAAGCATCAAAATCCACCTGGATGTTGCACCAGGTGTTCTTATAGTGGCCAAGCTCACCACATTTAGACCACCTACGAGGTTTCACCCCTTGGGTTTGAGATTCAATCCTTAGCTTCCTGGGCCTCACTGTTCCTCGTGGATTCTTAGGTGGCAATATGTGCCTATTAAAATCTTCATCTAGGTCATCGCCTCCAATAACAAGCCCTGTATTACCTTCAACAACTCTCGAATCATATGTCTCTATTAGATGTATAACATTCATATAGATAGTCCTCTACGTAGGGGCCTTGTACCAAGGGTGCACATAGTCATACATGGACAATTTCTTCTAGTCAATCACAGCCATGGCATGGACGCAAGGAAGCCCACGAAGCTACTATCACTTGCAATTGTATGTCCCATCTCCTAGTTTCACCATCAAGCAACAGTCATTTGTTAACCTGACATTGTACTCTCTAATCCCACAATTGTAGCATTGCACTTCAACAACCGATCTTATCTTATCATATGTTTTCTTCAGCTTCTTCTCTATCCTTTCACCCACTCCATTCTTTTATGTCTCGACACCAAACTTCCGGTTGTCCATCTTACACCCCACCTTCTGTAGATGCCCCTTGATTAGGCTCGGGATGGAGATTTGGCACAGCCCACACATCCAATTGTTCTAACTTTCTTTTGGGTTACTAATTAATTTTTCGCACCTTTCCTTTGAGAACTTCGGCTACACCCACTGCTTTGGTTCATTCTCCTCCACTCTCACCTAATGCCAACTCATATTCAGCCGTCGTTGCTGCATATGCCACCCGATTGAACATTTCTTTCAGTAGATCCTTCAATGCATCCCTCCTTATGATAAGTTTAATAGCCTTTCCCAAAAAATTATCCCTCAAATGTCTCATACAATAAAAATGGTTTTTCGGCCGAAACACTTTAGGAACTGCATACAAAAGTCCTTCATTCCTATCAGACATTATGACAGGCTTCAACCCTCCTAAACACTCATGCACCATAATCAAGAACCACAACCAATCCTCTTTGTTCTCCCCCACAACAACTACATATGCTACATCAAATAGGTGGTTATCAACATCCAATGCAGTTGCAGCCATCAACATCCCCTTGTATGGCCCACTGAGATGCGTTCCATCCATGAACAACATCTTGTGACATCCCAATATGAATCCATTCAGCGATGCACCATATACAACGAACATTCGCTTGAACCTACAATCTTGTACCTCATATAATGCTCTTGAATCAGGATTTGCTCTAACAATTGCAACATACCTCCACGGTAACACCTTGTAGTGATCCTCTGGCGGTCCCATCACTAGCAAACGAATACACTCCCGCGCCCTCCACGCTTGCATATATGTCATTTTTATTCCTAACTCGAGCTCTAAGTCCTTCATCAGCTCACTCAGTGAATAATCTATAGATAGTCGTACTTTTCCATCAATAACTTGCGCCAGTAGCTTTGCTCTTATCCTTGTACGACCGCACCTCCCTATTTGACATTGGTCACCCACAGTATGCACGTGTTCCCCTCTAAAGTCCTTCATAATCAGTCCATCCATATTACGGTGACCCATAATGCACATGTAAAAAGGACATCCTTATGCACTGCACTTGACTACAATTTGCTGCAGGCAGGTCCGCTCAAAGATATAATCAAATCTATTCGAAATTGCATACTTCCATATTGTACACCTAAATGCATCAGCAGAAGGGAAAAACTGCCCCTTTCCTTTTATAAGTTCTTCCAAATTAACCACCTCCTAATGTATGCCTCCGCTTCCACTCCTGATCGCACCTACACCACTCTTTCCTCATCTTCATCAGACTCAGATGTCGAGTTCGGGTCATTGAAATCGTCATCTAGCATCACATTCACTTGTGCCACAGTTGCCAGTTTATTCCCTCATGTATATGCACCTTGCTTTGATCCCCTGCCTCCAACAGCCTTGCATACACATCACCTTTGTCAATTTGCACAATATATCAAAGTCAACTACAAATGAGCTCACAAATGACATTAATTACCTTCCATCATTCCCCGAACAACGAATGCCATTACCATTCCGTACTACGTCCTCCACATGCCTCAACAACATCGACTGCAACCACCGATCCAGCGCCATCAGCACACGCCACATCCTGACTTCCCCTTAATGGGCGAGCATGGGGGCCTTCCTTCCCAGCAATGTACAAGTATGCATGCCTATCATTGCCTCTCACCAACTTCACCATATCCTCATCTTTTTCAAATGACATTAGCAATCTCCTATCAAACTTCAAAGTATACCAAACGTGGTGCCCTTTAGGACTCTCTCCCATCTCCTTCTCCAACAACTTGAACATGTCACCAATTGCCAAGCTCGATGAAATCCACATACATGCATTACTCCTACCAACATATGTCATTACTCCATTAACTCCATCATCCAACACCCCACCCCAACACAAATACACAACAATATCTCATATGAACAACTACGTCCCCAACTGAAGTGCTTTGCATCATCATTACTGCCCGTACCCAACTTCAATTGTTGCACACTAGCGATGCAATCTGCATACAACAATCAAAGGTCAATAACTAGATAACATTAACAGGTTATTGGCCACATTCACACAAGCATCAAACCCCTACATATTTCCATTACGCTCTGTAATACAACTATACAAATATATCACTTTACATCATACACTTTGCCTACAAACAACCTCTATAAATGTCATAGTCATCCCAGGATATTACCAACTGTTAACATGGTCATATCCCACTTCATTCATGTGTAACACACTAATCCACCAACACACACTGCTTTCAAACCATGTCTTTGTCAACTTCATCCCACCACCGCTTCCCTACCTAACTTCATACCAACTTCACCTTATTACATATATTTATTCCCAACCATTTGGACAACCCACAACCTTCTCTTACTTACATCATATAACAGTTTTATTCTATCAAATGACTGAAATTGAACAACCACACAAACAGTTTGGCAACCAACTCTAACTTCACTTACAACAGTAAACACTCTTCTCCCAAGTGAAAAAGGGCACGAACAGGGAAAGCAACTACCAATCTAGGCACTGATAGTAAACAAATCTGGTTAAACTCAATGGGAACTTACTTTGATTGCAAATTGCTGACCTCTTCTTTGTTGCTTTTCAATCCAAACACGGTCGGGTCTCCACACTCCGCAAGCCCATCAACTTCATTGTTCACACTCAATTGACTCCCATCCCATCATAGAAATCCTTCACTACTGCCACCTCTTCCCCTACTCGACTGAATGTGCACATCATACATTAAGCCTCTCCTTGGTGATTCTGCAGCAGAGAGAAAGACAGAGAGAGAAAGAGATAGAGAGACCGCGATCTTCACTCCCACTTGGGCCTGCCTTATACAGTATCCCCACCCTCCTTTTCAGTCCCACTTGCTCTTCCTCTTAGTATAAGGGAAGACAAGTAAAACTGTCCTAGACAAAACATTGCCAGCACAAAAGCAAGCTGACAACTTGTCTCCTAGAACCGACTACCCTAAGTAAAAACAACACCTTTGGATAATATTAAAATTAAACCAACACCTGCAAGTAATTTTTGCATGAGAAAAATTCGACGTCTCAAAGCAAATTGATTATGGGCCACCTTGGAAGACGTTGAGAAATGCCATGACATTATTGAAAGCATATGTATTGATTACTTCTCAAAGAAGAATTGAAATAAATACATATGTTAGTTGATCAGTAATAACATGCTTGTTGATAATTCGCTAAAAAATTATCGAACTGTAAACTAATGATGAGAAAATTGATCCCTAAAAGCATCAGGTTTCATCACTAAATAGCATCAGTACTGATTATTAGTCAAAGAAGAATTGAAATAGAAGCAATGTTGACAAAAGATTAAACACTAAGTAATATGATAACCAAGGTTATGCCAACTGATCACAAATAACATCTCTCATGATCAACACCTAAACAAGAATCGAAATAGAAGCAATATTCAAGCATTAAGTAATCTGATTAGGAATGTTACGCCACTTATCACAAGCAACGTCTATAATGATGACCATACACAAAAGCAATGATTGTCAATCAAAGAATAAAATAAGTAAAATATTAATTTAATTGATCACTAATATTATTAATAATGACCACTAAAAATATGACCACTGATCACGTAGTACTTATGCCATAAAACAACATAAATTCAAGTTTGAGTTAGGTGATCAGTAATATGTATTCCTATTGAATCACTGATCATACAAGTATTGATCACCAATAACATTTCTATTGATCATCATATACTGACATTCACACACATGGACTGAGCTCTAAGGAGTGGACACAAAGGGGGATATTTTATTACCTCAAACTCTATCTTCTTTGTGTTTTTAGCAGCTTCAATTTGAGCCCTTGGTGGTTGTGGAAAATCTAGTGCTGCTACAACCACCTATTTGCCAATGGCCTTCTCCACGATGCCTTTATATTTATTTTTTAAAAAAAAATAATAATGTTACCATATTGAACTTTAAGCATTTTTTAGAAAGAAGAAACAATTTATCTACTTTAAGCATTGATCACCGTGCCTTGCTATATTTGTAATCAATAGAAGTAATATTGGTGATCAACAACTATGTTATTAGTGATCAGTACAAGTAAGATTAGTAATGACTGCACTTAATATTTAATTAGTAGAAAAATTTAAGTTTGAGTTATTAGTTATTAATACAAATAAGATACGTATGTTTTGTTTACTAGCCCAATTTCAGAGCTCCTGATGTCTTCAGTAGGGTATTGCTCATTCATTGTTGGGTGTGGTACATTTAGGCAAGGTTCAATGGCACCTCTCCCAAAACCATGGCTGCGGGCCTCATCTTCTACCCTTTTCTTGATGTCCTCATTAGTCCATGTGGACATCATACATAATTCTCTCTTCACTATTCTCTTAATGACAACAACTCTATCTAAGTACAGCATCTGCAAATGCAGTAAGATAAAAAAGTATTTAATTAGTAGAAGCAATTAGGTTACTTACACACATATCAACAGTTGATCACTAATCCACAACTTAGTAATCACTAATGCACAACTTGCTTATCACTAGTAAGTTAATTTTTGATAACTAAGACATTCCAGCATTCCTTTATTAATGATCAGTGTGTTTTTAATGATTAATGTGTTTGCTTATATTGATCAACAATTTTTTAAAGGCATAGGTCGCTGAATAGGAGAACCCACCATAAAGAAGAAGAGTGGACCATCGAAATGCATGCATTTTGCAACCTTAGTCTCTTTGTAGTGCCTCACAGTGCTGATTAGCTTGTCTAGCACAAACTGGCACCAGTCTAGGGATACGAATTGATTCACATCCTTCACATATTTCAGCACAAACTTGCTACAATAGTTGTTCTTTGATACGCTGAAAAAGCAATTCACCAAATATATAATGAAGTTACTCTTGAAGCTCTCTCCCCCAATCTTTTTTAGCGAGTGTGAACTCCAACATTTGAATAAGTTCCAGGGCATTCTAATCAATTTTCCATTCCATGAACCACGCAGCATTCACCTCACCATACTCTTCATCCATGGAAGATTAGTGATTTCTACAATTTGCCTTCCCCCAAAAGGCACACCTAGGGTCACATACACATCAAATGTTGTGACGGAAACTTCTTCCCATCTGGATGTCTGAAGTAGACAACGTATGGATCAAAGCTCTCTACGAGCCATTTGGAGAACTTCTGCAAGATTTGCTTCAAATCAACCTTCAAGAAGGAAGCAAATCCCATTGATCTGACTGCCTCAGTCTGGGCTTCATTGAGTTGTGCCACTAGTGATGAGAATGAACGCGTAGTCATTCTCGTAATGAATGCTTTTTGGTATGTCCTTTTTTCACTAGTAGCCTCCTCCTCAAATTTTAGAGGCTACTCTTCCTGGACCATCTGAAGCTCGCATGTTGAGCTGGTTGTTTTCACTACCACCAAAGCAGTACCAGCATTAGATTGGACATGTTTTTCCTTAATCGCTTGACCACCTTCAGATTTTAATGAAGGTTTGTTCCTCTTTCAAGCAACTTTTACGGTTTGATGAATGGTGGCCTCTTCTTTCCCCTTTGTCTGGTCTTCATCATGATTGACCTCTTCGCATTCATAAGTCAGATCATTTTCTTCTGAATTCGAACTACCCAAAAGCTCCCTGTCAAATACGTGGCCTTTCTCTACTGCAGCTTTTGAGTGCCTATTAGTGAGTGCCTTCTTCTTTGCCTTACTTGGAGCGTTTTTGTCAGGATTCTGCTTGCTGCTCTTGTTCTTGACATCTATGTCACTCTTGCCTTTCTTTTGTGGCTCTTCCTCAGTCAACCACTTATCTTTGGACCCCTTGTTGTCATCTGTGTTGTCTTCTTTATCAAAATGACTTGGATCATCATTATCGATGCCCGTTTTGTGCGCAAATACTTTGTATCCTTGACCAGAACTACTGCTGCTTTTTTCACCATATCCTCTCATTTCATCATCACCTTTTTCAATTTCTTTTTCATTCAATAGTATGTTAGGACTGCAAAATACAAAAGGCAAGTTAGTATACAAATTTAGATATTGTATATTAATTAGAATATATGGATAAGCAATACCTTTCCACTTCTTTGGTAAACAGACTTCCAGTGTTAACGTCTTCAATGATACTTTTTATTATTTCAGAAATTTGAACCTCGGTAGGATCACTTTGGCCCCTGCAGTAAAACCACAAATTTATGTACAAAAGCATATGGGAAAAAAAGTAGCATACTTCAATGAACCCATAAAATATAATGCATCACTAATAATTTGTTCAAATGATAACCAATCACACCAATCATATATTTATTATGTGTGTGTATTTGACTTTGTTATTGGAAAAGGGCTAATCATCAATCATAACTCTACTAATCACCAATCAAAACATTAGTGATCACTAATCATATCTCTATTGATCATTAAATTAATTTTTGTTGATCACAATTTAACCAAACACGTATGTAGTCTGTGTTCACAAACTGCACATCATACCTGTATTGATCACCAATCATAACACTACTGATAACCAATCATACCTCTATTGTTCACTAAATTAACTCAATTGATCACCAATCACAGCACTAGTGATCACCAATCATACCTCTATTGATCACTAAATCGAGTTGGTGGCAGCAAAAATGTTGATCACCAATTATAACTCTACTCATCACCAATGATATCTCTATTGATCGCAAACAAGGCATGGCTAATTTGTAAGCAGATCATAGTAAGTAAAAAATTTACATAACTGATCACTAATCATATTCAAAAGGATCACCAATCATAAATAATTGATCACCTACTATGAAAGGATTTATCACTAAAAATGCAAAAGTGGTTCAGATTTCAGCAATTAGGGGTGAAGTAGGGCAAACTTATCATTTAAATAGGTGATCACTAGTTATATAGATTAGGGATCATATAGATTAGGGATCAAACTAATACTTTACTTAATGATTACTAACTATATAACCAATGATCACAAACTAGACATGTAATTCGAAAAAAAAAATAACTTATGGTTTGAAAATGCAATGAAGGAAATATTTAATCATTTAAGAAAATGATTTGGTTAAAACAATCTCCTCAAAATTGCTCACCGAATAAACGCATATCCAAAAGGATCACTAATATCATATCTAATTATCACTAATTATCCTTCTAACAATCACTAACTAGACATGCATTATGAAAACCCGTTCTGGGGAGATTTTTCCACAATATTTGTAGGAAATATTTAAAAGTTTCTCAAAGATGAATGTTTTTCAAAGAATGTGCCAAAATTTATGAACAGAAAAACATATATGCAAACCGATCACAAATACTATACCTAATCATCACTAGATATGTAACTAATGATCACAAATTATAGATGTAATGTAAAAATATTCACTTAAGGTTTGAAATACATTTTTTGTATTTCTTGGAAGGTGATTGTTCTCCATTTCCCTTGGTTGTTTCCTGAACTTTCTGTGTGGCCATGATTTCTCAGTAACAAACCCTATAGAAAATGCAAATGTATGTCAAAACGAAAGATTAAAAAAATAACTCTTTCGAAAACACACTATACCACTAAACTCCATCAAATTGTACAATGTTAATCAGAAAAATAAATTAAACCTTAAAAACAGAGGTTCGTGAGTAAAGGATCAGAGCATGGTACATTTCTATAAACCAAAATGACACATTTTTTAGTTCAAAAGCAAAGTACAAGCAGCTAGAAGTGGATTTCAAAGCATATTTCGAATAAAAATGTTCAAATTCCAGAAAGATCGTCTAAAATCGAAGATAAATGCATAAAAAAGAACAATCTGAATGTACTAAAACTCAACAGACATATTAATATCACACAGAAAAGTCAAGAGTGTCACCTTCGAAATGCAGAAACAGTGCTGAGAAGTTGAATGATTTGATGAATGCTAGTGAGATTGCAAATTCGAACTATGAGAGTGAGAGAGAGAGAGAGAGAGAGAGAGAGAGAGAGAGAGCAAGAGTGAAACTGAGAATAGCAGAGTAATACAGAGACTTAGAAAATGAAGAGCCTCTTTCACGATCTTGAACTTTTAAACAATCACTATGCGGTTCTTTTTAGTTTCCCGTATTTTCTTTTCTTTTCTTTTCTTTTTTTTTGTGTGTGTTGTTTGGTTGCTTATATCAGTAGAGTTGGTTGACTTTCATAACTATACGCTTTTAATCCTACCTTGGGATAAGAATATAGATTAGGAGATATGGTTTTCAAAAAACTGAATTACAGGCTTTTTTTAATTTACAATTAAAAGATGAAAATATTTACCATAAAAAAAATGCATATTTGAATTTTATACAACAAAATAAAGTTTGTAATTTGAAGCAAAGAATGTTTATTAAGTAAAAATAAAATTCTATGTGTTTTAGAAAATAAACATTTGAAAATATGGAGAATGAACAAAAAAAAATTATTTAAATTAAGGTTTATTAAGACTTAAGAAGATAAATGAAAAGAATGATTTGAGAACCCAAAAAATGACATTACATGTTTTCATTAAATGATATCATTTTATAATCAACATGGGCAATTATGGTGATAATTAGAATAACGGTTAATGATCACTAGATTTCTTCATGGTGATGAACAGACTCTCAATTATAGTTGGTGATCAATAAATCAAAAGAACAATTCTAGTTGATAGAAAAATGATAATATATGTTTTCTTTAAACCATATTACTTAGTGATCAATAGGTACAGTTATGGCAATCATTACAATTATGTTTAGTGATCGCATAAAGGATATTTATTCATGGTGATCAAACACATGCTCAATTATGTTTGGTGATCAATAGCTGTTCTTTTACCATTATAATTTTGAAAAATATTATTCAATAATTACAATAGATTAACAAAGTACTGAATTTGATTTTTAAAAAAATGTATTTTGGAATAAGTCTATTAACTATCTGGGTGAGCAACTGCAGATATGGCGCTGAATGAAGGCTCGTTGTCATCCTTGTTTGGTTGCTACTTCGCTTGAAGCTTTGCAAACTCCATACAAGCGATGTGAAGCTTTGCAGCAACCTTCTTCATAACAAGTTAACAACATCCTGAGATTCACTTATTGCAGGCACTCTATCCGCACTACACTATTTCTGGGATTCGTCATGTACAATAGGAGCATAGTAGAATGAGGTGAACATTGTCGTGCTTCATCTACTATCTTGCGAAGACTTCATTTTCCCTAAACTAGTTGCATATGGAATCTATGATGCTCATAAAATTTTTGCAAGCAAACGCCAATTGCTTAGAAGCAGAAACTGTCTTGCCTACATCTTTCTACATTTTTCAAAAAAAAAAAGAAAAGAAATGTTTTTTTAAAAAACCAATATACATTTGTCAGTTGATCGCTAATAACATAACTATTGACAACATACTAACCAATCATCAAATTGTAAACTACTGACTAATATTATACATAAAAGCAGTGACATGTATTTAGAAATTCAAAATTAATAAGTCTTTTAAAATTCAACATAAGTTTTTCTGTGCAACATATAGTCAACAATCAGCAAAATATCCTCATTCCGAAAGCAAGCTAATGACTCATTAGCTCTAGCTTTTTGTCGGACACATGCAACAAGCCCATTACCGCACGTATGTCTTTATGTGCATACATCCCCACTCTAATTGATAAGTCTTTTAAATTCAAACTAAATCTTAGCGATTTTATAATTCTTAGCAACTAGTATTTTGGTTCCCCTATAATGTAGGGATATTTTTTGAGTTCTTTTTTTGGGTAATAAGTATTTAGAAATTAATATGAATCACAATGTAATTCGTGTCAACAGCAGAAAAATTTTAATTTTTTTAAAAAACTAAATAGCTTTTTCATATTAAATATAGTTACTGGAAGGGATGAAGATTGGTGGGCTATGGGTTGGCTCCACGAGGCCCTAGACCCATTTATTTTTTTTAGACCTGGACCCAGACCCACCCAAACTCATTGGGTCTAAACAGATGTGACCCAGACCCAAAATCTGTGGGTCTAGTGAGTCCGCAATTCCTAAACAGGTCTTGACTGTTTTTCACATTATAGATGGATTTTCATATCGCAGCAAGAATTACTATATTCGAAAGACAAATAATTGAGCAGAAAACATGATATTTATTAAAAAAAATTCTATCGACACATACCAAAACTAAGTGTTCTTATTTACGTCTTACACAAAAAATAATAGCTTAATACAAACCACAAAGACGAGGCCCACAAATATAACAGAATAGTTTTTCTTCTACGATCGATTCAAAGCAAAGTGGGTTTAAAAGTTACGTTAACCAATTGCCTTTGCAACTTTTTTTTAACAAAAACAAATTAATAGGTCCTACACGGGTAATGGGTCAGGTCTGGGTGTGAATTTTTGATACCCAGACGCAGACCCAGCCCGAGATACATCCCTTGAACCTAGATCCACTTAAGACCTAGACCCTCTAATTTGAATCGGGTCTGAGGGATCTGAGTTGGGTGAAGGATCCACTGTCATTCCTATTTATTAGGTAAGTAAAATTAATAATAATAAGAAATCATTGAGTTGAGGTTGTTTAATTTATGTATTAAAATAGACTATAATAATTAAGGTAACATTTTTTTCAATAGGAGTTTAAAGATTAACAAAATGATAAATGCCTTGCTATAGGACCCTTCTTAAGTGTCTTATCTTGACTTAAAATATATGTAATCATTTATTAAATAGAACAAAAAGATATGATTGAATAGTGTAAGAGTGCTACAACTTATAAATTTTGCAAAATCATCTTTTTATACATAATTAATGAAATTTGTGAAATTACACGTATTATATGCCCTTTGGGGATGGGGTTCATTTGATGAGGGTGTTAGTTTGTACCTATTAGCATATCGTACGGACGTTAAAACTTTACAACTCACAATAAGATCTCATTATTAAAAAACACGGTAAATTTAAATGATACAATTCATTAATTTGGGTTGAAGTAAAATATTTAAGAGTGCCTTGCAACAAGACATGTATCATTACCTCAAAAATTGCGATGCCAATCTAATTTAGACATAAAAAAAAATTAGCGGTATAAATAATTTCTAATATTTATTACTAATTCATAACAATATAATGAAAAGATATTTACTGAAGTTGTTAATTGTCTTTTACAATGGTTATATTAATCTATTTTTTAGTTATTGTTATGATGTACATGGTTTTGATGATGACATATCCAAGTGTTGTTGTTGTTCCAAACAGGTTAAACTTACTGTTCTCAATGCCTTAAAATTTGCTTGGTTAACAATGTTCTAGAACAGGTCTTAAGAACAGGTACTGAAGATAAGTTGGCTGGCAAAACTTTTCAGAACTTCAGAAAAAACCTTAAGAACAGCTCTGCGAAGTGTTTGGAGCAACAAGTTAAGAAGGTTGGTTGATTCAACAAGAGTCTTAGGTTTGCTATGGTTTTATTTTATTAGATTCTTGTTAATATGCCAATTAGAAAGTCTTGACTTATCACTTACTTGAAACGGTTTGCTCTTTTGAAAATCTTTTTGGACCAACTTTCAGAAACAGTCCTGGAAACATGGCGGCTAGGGTGTTTCCAGACTAAACTACGAAAAATGGTTTTACACGATTTTCTCCTTGATTTTTGGGCTAACATCTCTGAACTTTCTGGATAGATTTTCTGCTAATTGATAAAGTCCAAAATGGCTATTTTTGGCTTTTAAAAACTTGAAGAGGATTTTTAGCCTATTTTTTAGCCTTGCCTTATCCTCTAAATAACCTCTTCTCTATTTTTAGAAAAGGACTGGATTTTTGGAAAAACTCATGGGCTGAAAATTCCGAAAGTTTGTGGCTAATATTTAGCTGTTTAACTTAAGGGAATTACGTTCACATTTTTTCCTTTTTTTTGGGGTAAGTATTTTTTTTTTAAATTCGCCTAACTATTTCTATTTAAAAGGCAAGTTTCCACTTCTATTGAGCATCGGTTTTTGAAGAGAAAAACATTCAGTATTCAAGTGCTTTAATTTTCAAGAGAAAAACCGAGTCAAGAGAGTGATATTGTGAGCTTTCAAGATTGGCATACTAGGACTTCATTTGTACCCTATATTAGCTTAGTTGAGAAGTATTGTAATAGGGTGTTCTCTTTGTAATCTCTCTTTTATAAAAGTGAGGTGAGTGTGTCCTAAGTCAAGTGGACTTTTGGACGTGGGGTAACCGGTCTTAGGGAAGATGGTTACATAGGTTGCAATTAGTAGCAAGGTGTGTTACTGTTGTAACGTATTAAGCCCGTTTAGTGAAGTGGTTAAAATCCTACACAAGGTAGGTCGTGGTTTTTTCACCTCAGTTGGGCTAGAGGTGTTTTCTACGTAAAAATCCTGTGTCCATTATTTTCGCATTCAATTTCGTAGGATTTTCACTTCTGCTCAACTCAGGAAGAGTCTGTGAAAACAGGGTCTAAGACTGTTTGCCAGAAAAATCAAGAAAATCTGACACCACAATTCACCCCCCCTCTTGTGGCTGTGTACTCTCAAAACTAACAATTGGTATCAGAGCAGGTTCTCCTTGAAAAAGGCTAACACCTTGAGAGATCCTTGAAGATGAGTACCCCACAAGGCATACTTGAAGGTCAATCCATAACTCGACCACCATACTTTAATGGTCAACAATATAGTTGGTGGAAGAATAGAATTGAAAACTACATTCAAGCTGTGGACTATGAATTATGGATGCTTATCAAGAATGGACCACTCATTCCCACGAAGGTGATCGAAGATGGAAGTGAAGTCCCCAAAAAGCCTGAAGAATTCAATACTGAAGATTATAAAATGATGGAGAAGAATGTCAAGGCCAAAAAACTTCTATATTTCGGCCTAGGTCCTGATGAATATACTCACGTATCTGAATGTGAGTCTGCCAAGGAAATCTGGGATGCTTTACAAGTAGCTCACGAAGGAACCAATCAGGTAAAGCAATCCCGGATTGAATTTCTTATGAGAAAATATGAGCTGTTTGAGATGGGTGATCGTGAAAGTGTGATGGACATGTACACTCGCTTCACTCACATAACGAATGAGTTGAAATCCCTGGGAAAATCCTTCACCACCGAAGAATTGGTGAGGAAGATCCTAAGAATTTTACCTCATGCTTGGGAAGCGAAAGTAATGGCCATCCAAGAAGCTAAGGACATGAACAAGATCACCTTAGATGAGCTGATTGGAAATCTCCAAACGTATGAACTTAGAAGAAATTCTCAGCAGAAAGATGAGACAAAGAGAGATCGAGGCCTTGCACTAAAGGCCTTAGAAGACGATTCTGATTCTGATAAGGAGGAGATTGCCATGATAACAAAAAAAATTAAGAAGTTCTTCAAGAAAGTTAAAGAAAACAGCAAACGGAAGGACTTTGGCAAGGCCAGGAACACCTCTCGGGAACAGTTCTCCGGATGTTTCAAGTGTGGCAAGTTAGACCACATTGTGAGAAACTGCCCACTGCTGAAGGAAGAACAAGAACCTGAACACCCTAGAAAACAAGGTAGGAAACAGGGTGTAAGCAGCTCTGCAAAACGATTCTCAAAAGCTATGCTAGCGGCCTAGGGTGATTCAAGCGAGGATGAGGAAGGGTCTAAAGTTGAGGAAGCTGATATAGCACTCATGGCAAGAAGTGACACTGATTCAGATGATGAATCAACAAACAGTCTGACTCAACTCAAGAACAAGGTACGTGGTCTCAATAAATCAACCCTTGAAGAATTGGTGTACACTATAATGGATATATGTGCTGAGTTAAAAAGGGATGTTCGAGACCTAGAACTGGAAAATGAAACTCTCAAAATGGAAAAACTTAAAGTTGACAAAGAAACACTTGCCTTACATGAAAACATTGGTGTGCTTAAAGAGACCCTACTCATGAAAGAAGAGACTTGTTCCATTAATCTGACTAAGTTGGAAAAGGAATCCCTTGAACTGAAACAGAAGGTTGAATTCCTGCTTATTGAGAACAGTAAATTGCTTAAAAAATTAAAACAAGTAGAATCAGACCTTGTTGCAAACAGGCGCTGGAACAGGTCCTCACAGGCGCTAAATTGGTTGAACACTCACTTTAGCCGAAGCAAAAAGGGATTAGGCTTTGTGACTAAGCGCACCGTTTACCCTGTTAATAGAAAATATGTGGGACTACCTCAAAATATTGTTTGTTTTCATTGTGGTAAAACGGGGCATTATCGGTATGCGTGTCCTATAAGAAGGTATGCCATTGAAAGAAACACAGTTTATGTAAGACAAATATGGGTTAGGAAAGATGAGATTTGTATGTCTAAAGGAATGGGACCCAAGTGGATCTGGGTTCCCAAAACTAACCTTTGATTTGTTTTGTAGGCTGAAGTGAGAGAAAACAACCCAACAAACAACCCAGCAAACAGCTCAGGGAACAACCTAGGGAACAAGCAGTTGTGGTATGTTGATAGTGGGTGTGCGGGGCATATGACTGGTGAAAAATCCAATTTTCTCTCACTTACAGCTTCAGAAGGAGGGAGTGTGGCATTTGGAAACGGTAAATCCGGGACAATTGTCGGTATAGGTAAGATAGGTGAGTCACTCTCCCATTCAATTGAAAATGTTTACTTCGTGGATGGATTAAAACACAACTTACTAAGTGTGTCCCAACTATGTGACAAAGACAACCTAGTAGTGTTCTCTCCGACACGTTGCTTGGTTGTTAATATGAACACAGGAGATGTTGTGTTGAAGGGGAAGCGACACAAAAATGTTTATAAAGTGCGTGTTTATACTCTTCCCCAAAATAATTTGACTTGTTTGAGTGCCTTAAATAATGATGTTATGCTTTGGCATAAAAGACTAGGTCATGCAAGCCACTCACTTTTGAATAAACTTGTAACCAAAGATTTAGTGGTTGGCTTACCTTCCATCAAATTCAATGATGACAAGGTATGTGATGCATGTGCCAAAGGTAAACAAGTCAGAAATTCGTTTAAATCTAAAAATTGTGTAAGCACTACCCGACCGCTTGAATTGCTACATATGGATCTCTGTGGTCCAATGAGGATCATGAGCAGAGGTGGAAAGAGGTATGTGCTTGTGATAGTGGATGACTACTCTCGTTTTACTTGGACCCTGTTCTTAGCGTCCAAAGATGAAACATTTGAAAAATTTCTTGCACTTATCAAAAGGATTGAAAAGAGAGTAGGACACTCATTGGTTGGCTTAAGGTCTGATCATGGTACGGAGTTTGAGAATTCAAGCTTTATTAGCTATTGTAATGAGCATGGTGTAGACCACAACTTCTCAGCCCCAAGAACACCCCAACAGAACGAGGTGATAGAACGCAAAAATCGCACTCTAGAAGACATGACTAGAACAATGCTTGTTGCTAGTGGTCTTCCTAGAAATTTTTGGGCTGAAGCTGTAAACACATCATGTTACATTATAAATAGATGCATGATTAGACCTCTTCTTAACAAAACACCCTATGAGCTCTTCAAGGGAAGAAAACCCAATATTATGCATTTAAGAGTATTTGGGTGCAAATGTTTTGTGCATAATAATGGGAAGGATGCCTTAGGAAAATTTGATCCAAGGAGTGATGAGGCAATATTCCTTGGTTATTCCTCGCACAGTAAGGCATACAAAGTGTTTAATAAGAGAACCTTGTGTGTTGAGGAAAGTGTGCATGTGCTTTTTGATGAAACTAACTCTCTAAGTGAGAATGATGCACATGAGGAAGACCTTGAGCTAGGTCTTGTTAGAAAAGACTTATTGCTCACACATGAGAATGGTAAGAGTCCTGAGGATGGATCAGGGCCTGGAGCTATTTCCTTGGAAGGCGGGCAAGGTCTGAACCAGACAAGGGGAAGCTCTGCTGAACCTTGTTTGGATCAAAACCAGCCTAATTCTTCTAGAATAGGCTAGGAAACAGGCTCTAGAACAGGCTCAGGAACAGGCTCGGAAACAGTTCCTGAACCTGTTTCACCAAGTATTCCAGCTAGAGTAGAAAGCATGTCTGTGGATCCACTTACTCCACGACCATGGAAGCACCAAAGTTCGCACCCTCTTGACCAGATTCTGTCTAACATTAATACAGGAGTGCAAACCAGATCCAAGCTCAAAAAATTTTGTGCTTTTTATGCTTTTCTCTCTAATATTGAGACAACAAATGTTAATGAAGCCCTTGCAGATACAGATTGGGTCACGGCAATGCAAGAGGAGCTTCATCAGTTTGAAAGGAACAAGGTGTGGCACCTTGTACCACAGCGAGAGGATAGATCAATCATTGGCACCAAGTGGGTGTTCCGGAACAAGCTTGATGAGTTCGGAACAGTCACTAGGAACAAGGCCCGACTGGTGGTTCAAGGCTACAACCAAGAAGAGGGCATTGATTATGAGGAAACCTTTGCACCCGTTGCAAGGATTGAAGCTATCCGTATCTTGGTAGCCTTTGCAGCTCACATGGAAATAAAGTTATATCAGATGGATGTCAAAAGTGCATTCCTCAACGGATACCTTAAAGAAGAAGTGTATGTGATGCAACCCCCTGGTTTTGAAAATAAAGAATTTCCTAACCATGTTTTTAAACTTGACAAAGCGCTTTATGGTCTAAAACAAGCTCCTAGAGCTTGGTATGAACGCTTGTCAAACTTTTTATTGGAAAATAGTTTTAGAAGAGGCAGGGTTGATAATACCTTGTTTCTAAAATCTAAGGGGGGAACACTTGTTGATTGTTCAAGTATATGTCGATAGCATTATATTTGGTGCAACACACAATGATTTGTGTGAAGAGTTTTCAAAAATGATGAGGAGTGAGTTTGAAATGAGCATGATGGGTGAGCTTAAGTTTTTCTTAGGCTTGCAAATCAAACAAACTTCAAACGGCACCATGATACATCAACAAAAATATGTCAATGAACTACTTAAGCGTTTTGGAATGGAATCGGCCAAGCCCATTGATACTCCCATTTCTCCTTCAATGAGGTTGGAAATGGATGATGGAAGTCCCTCAGTTGAGGACAAATATTATAGGGGCATGATAGGGTCACTTCTTTACCTAACTGCTAGTAGACCTGACATTGTTTTTAGTGTTGGTTTGTGTGCCCGTTTTCAGTCTAAGCCTAAAGAATCTCATTTAAAGGCTGTTAAACGGATTTTTAGATATTTAAAACATACACCTGATTTGACTTTATGGTATCCTAGAGGATGTAACTTTAACCTTGCTGGTTATGCTGATGCTGACTATGCAGGCTTTTTGGTTGATAGAAAAAGCACCTCAGGTATGGCTCATTTTCTTGGACCTTGTTTGGTATCTTGGGCAATCAAGAAACAACACTCTATTGCCTTGTCCACAGCAGAAGCTGAATATGTGGCAGCTGCATCCTGTTGTGCTCAATTACTATGGATAAGGCAACAACTCAAGGATTTTTGTGTTGACATAGGATGTATTCCTATTTATTGTGACAATACAAGTGCAATTAACATTGCCAAAAATCCATGTCAACACAAAAGAACAAAACATATTGACATTCGACATCATTTTTTAAGAGACAATGTTGAAAAAGGATTAATCTCAATAAATTTTTGTGCCACCAAAAATCAAATTGCTGATATATTCACCAAGGCACTGAGTAGAGAAAAGTTTGAGAAGAATAGACTCGACCTAGGTTTGATAAAAACAGCCTGATCGTCCTGTTCTCTCACCCTGTTGGTAATGTTTAAAGGTTGCAGGTTCAATATGTTAAACAAAAATTTTGCAATCAATTAGTGTGCTATTTTTAGCATATGTGTGGTTTGCAGCTTGCTGACACTCATTGAGGTCTAATGAGATTGCCCTTATTGTCCCATGTTACCGAGCAAGAGACCTCAAGAACAAGCGTCAGAAACAGGTATGCCCTTGTTTGTCAAATGGTTGCAACAAGTTGATGAGAATTAAAACTCCTCACCCTTCCCAAAGCTCACGCGGCTAGCATTAAGTGATAAAGCCGTTGCAACGGGCAAATCTTCCAAGATCTTCCATTCCTCTCTCTATTAAATCCTCCCAGATTCGTCTCCCTCTCTCACCTCAGCTCAAATTGCTTGCCGTGATAGCTCTCACAAAACCCTAAACTCTCACTCTCACTCCCTTCTTGTAAAAATGGCGTCTCACATCAGCAATGAGAGTTCTGTGTCTTCGATTCAGGGCAGCAAGTCATCAATTGTAGCAGCACCAACAACTACAACCTTGTTCTCTCAACTCCTCACGACTCTAATTGAAGGTAAACATGCTGAACCTCCTCGCCCCATTTGCTATAAGCCGTTTGGGTTCCTAAAAAGTGTAGACCTCAAGAACATAGGTCTCAATTTAGGTGACATCTCCTATAATTTTGGGTGGAACTTGGTTCTGTTTGGGAATTTGGGTGCATGTCTGAGATTGGGGAAGGAACAAATTGGGGAATCAAGCGAGGATATGGGTGTCAAAAGTCAGTTCTTTTTACCTAAAGGTGACTTGGGTGATATTTGGGAAGCCGAGTCATACCCTTTCGGGTTGTTTCCAGAACAGGAAACAGGGGCTGAAACAGGGCCTGAAACCTTTGACCCAGTGTTCGAAGATGACCTAGGAGATGAATTGAGGGATGATTCGGATGATACAGGGGGAAGTGGGGAAAAATTGAAGTTGTCCCTTGCTGAAATTGAAAAGCCAACACCGGTACCACAAACCGGTGAAAAAAGAAAAAGATACAAAATGGTGGCTGGGCGCAATAGGATGCCGAGAACAAGGACACCATCAGGGCCCAACACTGGCCAAACTGAAGAGACCACCAAAACCCCTGCCCAACCTCAATTCACACCCAGACCAACAAGAAAATATGACAGGATAGCCTTTAAGGCTACACTCCGATATGTAGCACAGTCCTCTCCTGTAATTGAGGAAATTGACTCCTCTTCAAGTTCTTCTGAAACTGATACCGAGAACACCTCCTTCAAACAGGGCACCCCCGTGTTCTCATAATCGTCAGAGGACAAACCCCTGCCTGAACCTTCATTTGAGCCTGCCTTGCCCATTCCCAAACAAGCCTCCACTTTACTCTCCTTAAAGCCATCAACCACAAAAACCCTCAGCAAACGCAAAGTTTCTTACAAACAAGCCTCCAACCAAGGTCTAGCTGAAGACCCTCTTACTGCTCCTCATCCAAAGAAAGCTAAGACATTTGCCTCTCCTGCACCTCATCCTAAGCTCTCTTAACTCCTTCAGAGACGGATAGTCAGGGGCAAAATTGCCAAAGTCTAGTATTTTGAGGAATAGGGTCTTGGGGTGTTCTTGCACAAGTTAACGGCTCAGGGATGGTTTGAGTTATTCACAAACACCCAGCTGGGGTGTTCTGCTCATGAGTTGGTCGAGTTCTATGCCAACTACTCAGTCACCGGAGGAGTGGTGACTAGCACTGTTAATGGGAAGAAACTTCGCTTTGATGCGAAATCATTAGGAGAAATTTTGGGGATTCCCTCCACGGGTTTTGATGTGTACATAAGGGAAGATAAGACGGTTCTTGGGACAGCGCGGCTGTTGGAGCTTTCCCAAAAGCTGAGTCAGCAAACACGCTTACAAACACCCCAGTCAGTCAAAAAGGGGGATATGACATCTATTCATTAGTTGCTTTTTTGGTTCATCATCAAGAATGTCATCCCCAGGGACCAAGGCCGCAATCTAGCAGATGCAATGGACCAATGCCTTGTGGATCTGATGGACAGGGAGGAGCAAATAAACCTTCCTACCCTCATGATTCGTCACATTGCTAGGATTGCAAACATCTCCAGGGGGCATGATCTTGGGTATGGCTTCCTACTGACTTGTGTTTTTTAGCACTTTGGGGGTAGAATTGCAAAAAAGGGTGGGAGCTCAGTTTATTGATGAAATTGGGAGCAACACCCTTATGGGTTGTGGGTACACCTTGATTAAGGGTTCTGCTTCTGAACAGGGGACAAACACCCCATGTCCTCCTGTTCCTGGCAGTTCCTTAGACAAGGTTGAGGCTGTTCTAGAGCACCACTCTCACTTGAATGCTGAACTTAATGCAGTGAAGGCTGCTTTGGACGAGGAAAAGGCTCTCAACACCAAACGCCATGAAGATATCCTAGCCCTTCTCACTTCCCTCTCGGAAAAGCTCTCCCCTCCTGCTCCTTGACCCTTCCCTGTGAACTGTTCTTGTAGGGTGTTCTGTTCTGTTCTGTTCTATTCTGCTCTTCTCTTGATTTTGCCTTTTGCTATAATTTGGTTCTTCACTCCTTGTTGCACCCTCTGGCAAATAATAAATTATCCTGTTTTTGGTTTTGCCTTGCTTGTTTGTGTTGTGCATTGCTTATGTGTGACTAGGATGGCCAATCTGATTACCGCACCAAAACACTTGAGTGTATCGCTTGTTGGTTTTCCTCCATTACCCAAGTGGTGGTGATTGCAAACACCCTCTGTTTCACTGTTTGCTCCTTCCTTTTTCATGATGCCAAAAGGGGGAAGATAGGATGACCAATGTTGTTATAGTTTTACCATGGAAGAGTCATTTCTCTTGAATTTCTTCAATGCTAGATGCCCCCAGTGAATTTTTGGTCCTATGAATAATTGGCATAAATTACTTCGTTTGTCCTTGAAAGTCAATATGGTTGCTTGGTTTGTCATCATCAAAAAGGGGGAACTTGTTATGATGTACATGGTTTTGATGATGACATATCCAAGTGTTGTTGTTCCAAACAGGTTAAACTTACTGTTCTCAATGCCTTAAAATTTGATTGGTTAACAATATTCTAGAACAAGTCTTAAGAACAGGTACTGAAGATAAGTTGGCTGGCAAAACTTTCCAGAACTTCAGAACAACCTTAAGAACAGCTCTGCGAAGTGTTTGGAGCAACAAGTTAAGAAGGCTGGTTGATTCAACAAGAGTCTTAGGTTTGCTATGGTTTTATTTTATTAGATTCTTGTTAATATGCCAATTAGAAAGTCTTGACTTATCACTTACTTGAAACGGTTTGCTCTTTTGAAAATCTTTTTGGACCAACTTTCAGAAACAGTCCTGGAAACAGGGCGGCTAGGGTGTTTCCAGACTAAACTGCGAAAAATGGTTTCACACGATTTTCTCCTTGATTTTTGGGCTAACATCTCTGAACTTTCTGGATAGATTTTCTGCTAATTGATAAAGTCCAAAATGGCTATTTTTGGCTTTGAAAAACTTGGAGAGGATTTTTAGCCTTGCCTTATCCTCTAAATAACCTCTTCTCTATTTTTAGAAAAGGACTGGATTTTTGGAAAAACTCATGGGCTGAAAATTCTGAAAGTTTGTGGCTAATATTTAGCTGTTTAACTTAAGGGAATTACGTTCACATTTTTTCCTTTTTTTTTGGGGTAAGTATTTTTTTTTTATAACTTCGCCTAACTATTTCTATTTAAAAGGCAAGTTTCCACTTCTATTGAGCATCGGTTTTTGAAGAGAAAAACATTCAGTATTCAAGTGCTTTAATTTTCAAGAGAAAAACCGAGTCAAGAGAGTGATATTGTGAGCTTTCAAGATTGGCATACTAGGACTTCATTTGTACCCTATATTAGCTTAGTTGAGAAGTATTGTAATAGGGTATTCTCTTTGTAATCTCTCTTTTATAAAAGTGAGGTGAGTGTGTCCTAAGTCAAGTGGACTTTTGGACGTGGGGTAACCGGTCTTAGGGAAGATGGTTACGTAGGTTGCAATTAGTAGCAAGGTGTGTTACTGTTGTAACGTATTAAGCCCGTTTAGTGAAGTGGTTAAAATCCTACATAAGGTAGGTCGTGGTTTTTTCACTTCAGTTGGGCTAGAGGTGTTTTCCACGTAAAAATCCTGTGTCCATTATTTTCGCATTCAATTTCGTAGGATTTTCACTTCTGCTCAACTCAGGAACAGTCTGTGCAAACAGGGTCTAAGACTGTTTGCCAGAAAAATCAACAAAATCTGACACCACAATTCACCCCCCCTCTTGTGGCTATGTACTTTCAAAACTAACATAGTTATAATTTAAAAAATTAGTATGAAATGAACTTTGGGATTTAGGTTTTGAATTTCTAGGTATGAGAAATTGCCACATCTCAAGTGCTACATTTGGAATGTTTTATTTTAATATTCTATGGGGTATCTAGTGACATCAGTTGTTTGGAATAAATGAGATGTCTGGGGGCTTTTAGCAATTTTGACTAGTTGTTTGTTAACAACTATTTTGAAGAGCTGTTTTGCTTCAAATAACTCGTTTTCGAATAACTCTTTCCATTAGCTTTTTCCACACAACCAGGGGCGGAGCTACTGTGGGGTCACGTGGGGTCAACCGACCCCGCTTAAAAAAAATCTGCTAGATAAGTTGAAAAAACAGAAATAACATATATATAATTTGTGAGAGACTAATTGCATGATACTAAGAGTGCTCTGGTGGTAGAGGGGTCTTGGACTCTTCTCATTATTCTCATGCATCCCAGGTTCGAAGCTTGCTGCTGTTTGTTCTTGTTTTTTTTTTTTAACCCAAATTTCGAACTAATTATTCTGCTTACTCTTCTCTGCCCTTCGTCAGTTTCTCTCATTCTCAATCTCATTCGATTCACAGCAAAAGCCAAAGCCTTAGCCAGCAACGCTGCAACAAAGCAAGCCAGCCACCACGCGTCCACCACCCTGACCACCTAGCCGTCCACCACCCTGGGTCCCTGACCACCGACACCAGTACCGGACTGGACTGGAGCCTGGAGGAGTGCGTAGGCAGCAACCCAGCAAGGGAGCAGCTCCAGCAACTAGTATGTCCAGACCCGCGCAGCCGCCCCGAGTCTAGCAACCGTCAACCGACTCAACCCCGGCCCCACCGGCAGTCGACAGTCGACACTCTCAGGCAGCCAGGCAGCCACCCACGACCCACCCACAGCCCATCACTGAATTGATTTTGAAATTTAAAGAATTGAAGGTACAAAGTACAAACCTAAAATTTTCATTTTATTTTTCAAATTTTTGATTGTTTACTCTTTAATTATTTATATATTTAGATTAGTTTCAATTGTTGAAATCATTTGATGAAATTGGCTATAAATAATTTATCAATTTGTCAATTTTTGTTTTATTATGTTCAGTTGAAAATGCATAGATATTTCAAGAAGTTGGCTACCGAATTGTTTCCTTCAACTTCTACACCTGAAAATTCTCCTTTGAATCAAGAAACCGGCGAACACAACACTCAAACACAAACCTCATATTTTGATATTGATGCAAACACTAATCCCTGGTCTTGTGGGAGAAGCCAATTTGCGCAACAGAATATCAGATGTGTTTTTAAATGGTACTATTATTACTTATTTTGATGATGATATTTTCGAAACAGTATCGAATGATGATATCATGTATCGCTTTCAAAACATGAAGGTTCGCCAAGGACAATTATCGTAATTGTATTAGCTTTGTAATTTTGTTTTTATGACTATTGTTAAATTTCAAATTTCAAATCATATTTATGTTTGAGTCCCGACCCTGCTTGAATTAATTTTTGGAATCACCATTGCACACAACCACATGTTTATTAGCTTCCTCTAACTTCGATTTCCTCCATTTTTTCAATCGATTGAAGCAACAATTTCATGCAAGTTGTTGGTTTCCTCTATCTTTAATTTCTCTCACTCATTTGGTTTATTGAAGCAGCAACATTCAATCTAAAAGCGAACATCCAATTTCCCACTCTATTTCTATTTCTAAATCTCTTAGGCCCAACTTCAACTTCTTCTTTAGAGCCTGCTCTTTTTTCCAGGTAGGTTTTTGTTTGAAAATTAGGTCGTACAGTAGGGTGTCAAGATCATTATCAACCTCTTGATGTAATATATGGGCTATCAACGATTAGTATCAGTCTCCCGACGCTATGAGCACTATTCACTTTTATGGCCTATGCTTATTCTTTAATTCTATCGTACATAATTTTCTATTTAGTTTTATTACCCTTTTTCCTTTTCACTCACTCTAATTGATTAATAGGATTGGTCTTGAGCATTATTTCTAAAGTGGTTAATTGTTGAATACATATAAGGTTTGAAGTTGCACGATGTTTATTATATTGATTATCATAAATTTTAAGACTCAGTTTGTTGCAAATATGATCAAGGGAAATCATTAATGTGGTTTAATTTCAATTTTAGCTGCAGTTCTAACACTGAATTTTATACTTCATACTTAATTTATAAATTTTGGTTTAATTTTAGTTTATGGATCTCGTTTTATGTTTATTGGTATGATATTATTTATGGAGACTTGTATATGAAAAGATTAGTAACAAGTAAATTATAATTTCACAAATATGCGCGAAACAATTGTCCATTAGAAAAGAATCATCACATTTATATCATAGGGCACCACCAGGAGTGCAAATTCTAAAGACATTGCGTCAAATGCTTACTTATGTGGTTGGTTAATGGTCCCCATCTTTTATCATCTTTGTCGAAAATATTGAAATTAATTGTTTATCTCATGTGGGAAAAATATTTCATGAGCGTGACAAAAGTTTACTATTTGAGATTGTGATAGAATGACCCCCCTTAAACTTGGGTTTCTACATAACATTTGTGCTTAGAGCACTCAATATATTTTGTGATAGAATGATCATATTCGGATCACATTTTTATTCATTCTAGGCATTGAGGGCATTCAACACGAGTGTTTTCTGACTGTAAAAAGATTTTTGTGATTTTGAATGTTTTAACATCAAATTATGAAAGTGTTCAACATTGATGTAGTGGTGACACCAGCAAACAGTTTATTAGGGTTAATTTGTAAATATAATTTTTCCAATTTTCAATATGCCCAATTTTTCTTATGATCATTGGTTGAATTAGTAGGGACGTGCAATACGTCAAGAAAGAATTTAACCTTGATCAAGGCACATTTAGAATGTAATTGTTCATCACATATCATGTCTTTTTTCACATAGAGGCTCATTTTTCCAATTACATATGATTTTAGTTACCTGATTGATATAAGCTAGGTGTTATATTTGTGCTCAACGAATGTAATGTTTATTTAACTTTTTATTTCAGTTTCTCAAATACAAGTTTATCTTGGAAATAATTATTTCATGCTACAATATTTGTGGTATGGGATGGATAATAAACGCCAAATTAAGAAAAATTTCATTACTGTCAAAGTTTGTGTGAGAAATGCACTGCACAATATATGGATCCACCATGCCTTTTGTCCCATATACGATGGTGCTGGGTAGGTTTTCTGTAAAGAGGTACATGTACTCACTGGCTTCTTTCATACAATAGTCATTGAGGACCTCCAGAAAAAAAAAAAAAAGAAGAAAAGAAATCCTTGCTCTCAGTAATTGTTCAGCGTGTCTCATGTGCAAGGAGTTTTGCATTTAAGATGATGGAATACATGTTCCCGCTCTAGTTCATATTTTGCAGTTCTAACTGGGGACCATATACATTGTATATGTCATTGGCTTTATTTATCGCAGATTCATTAACTATACCTATATTCATATGCTTTATGATATTCTTTACTGCACGTACATCTTTCTTTGCATACATCCCCACTCTAATTAATAAGTCTTTTAAAATGCAAACTAAATCTTAGCTGTTTTATAATTCTCAACTAGTATTTTGGGTCCCCTATAATGTAGAGATATTTTTTGGATTTTTTTTGGTAATAAGTATTTGGACATTATTATGAATCACTCTGTAATTCGTGTCATGAGCAGAAAATGTTTTATTTTAAAAAAAAAAAATCAATAGCTCTTTCAAATTGATTACCGTTATTAGTAAGGATGGCGATTGGTCGGGTCTGGATCGGCCCCACTAAGATCCAGACCTATTTAATTTTTTTAGACCTAGATCCAGACCCTCCAGACTCATTGGGTCTATACAGATGTGGCCCAGACCCAGAACCTATGTGTCTAGCATGTCCACAATTCCTAAATGGGTCCTAACTGTTTTTCACATTGCAGAAAAAAATTTTCGTATCGCAACATGAATTACGATATTCGAAAGACAAATAATTGAATAGAAGACATGATATTTAATAAAAAAATTTCTAACAACATATACCATAACTAATTGTTCTTATTTACGTCATACATACAACAAATAATAGTTTGATACAAACCACAAAGACAATGTCCACAAATATAACAGAATAGTTCTCCTCCGACGACCGACACTAAGCAAAATGGGCTTTAGAGTTACATTAACTAATTGCCTTTACAACTTCTTTTTTTTTGGCAAAAGCAAAATTAATAATTCTAACACGGTATTGGGTCAGGCCTGGGTTTGAATTTTTCATACCCAGACCAAGACCTGACCTGAACCACATCCATTGGACCCATACCCACTTAAGACTCAGTCCCTCTAATTTGGATCGGGTAAGATGGATCTGAGTTGGGTCTAGGATCCACTGCCATTGCTAGTTATTAGGTAAGCAAAATTTATAAGAAATCTTTAAGTTGAGGTCGTTTAATTTATGTATTAAAACAGACTATAATAACTAAGGTAACATTTTTCTCAATAACAATTTAAAGATTAACAAAATGATAAATGCTTGCTATAAGACACTTCTTAAGTGTCTTATCTTGACTTAAAATATATGTAATCATTTATAAATTGAACAAAAACGGTATGATTGAATAGTGGAAGAGTGTTACAACTTAGATATTTTGTAAAATCATCTTTTTATACATAATTATTCAAATTTGTGAAATTACACATAAAATATGCCCGTGGGGATGAGGTTCATTCGATAAGGGTGTTAGTTTGTACCCATTGTCATAGCGTACGAGCATTAAAACTTTGCAACTCACAATAAGATCTAATTATTAAAACAAGGAAAATTTAAATGATATAATTTATTAATTTGGGTTAAAGTAAGATATTTAAGAGTGCCTTGCTACAAGACATATATCATCACCCTAAAAATTGCGATGGAATTCTAATTTAGACATAAAAAAAATTAGTGGTCTAAATAATTTCTAATATTTATTACTAATTTATAACAATATAATGAAAAGATATTTACTAAAGTCATTAATTGTCTTTTGCAACAGTTACAACAACAACAACAACAACAACAACAACAACCTCCCAGTGTGGGTCCCGCTTTTACGGGGTCTGGGGAGATCCAGATGTAGACAACCTTTCCTCTATCGGTATTTCTACCCATAGAGAGGTTGATTCCAAAAGACCTACAAAGACAGTTTTGTGAAAAGGTTTGAAAGGAAAAGCGATTTCTAACCGCTTACCGAGGAAAAGAGCCAAACAAAGAAACAAGGAGCAATCAATCAGGGGTGGGAAACATACCTCGACAATCCATGGGTGTGCAGATGATGCCTTGCCTCTCAGAAAAGCTCCACCTGAATATACGCACGCCAAACCCCTACCGGCCCTACGCTACTGCCACTACTGACCCCGACGGAGCCGAAACTCTGCCATCTAAGACCTTAATCCTATCCCGCCACAGCCTCCTATCCTGGGCCAGGTCCTCCGTCAAACCCACAACTCTCAGGTCCTCTCTAACCACTTCGTCCAGACTCTTCTTCGGTCTACCCCTTCCTCTCTTACCAAAAGGGGGGTCGATTTGCTCAACCTTCCTCACTGGGGCGGCCACACTCCTCCTTTTCACGTGGCCGAACCACCGGAGTCTCGATTCCCTCATCTTCTCTTCTATGGGAGCCACTTTAACTAGGTCCCTGATAACTCCGTTTCTAATCATGTCTCTCCTCGTGAAGCCGCACATCCACCTGACCATCCTCACCTCAGCTACCCTCAACCTTTGGGCCTGCGACTTTTTTTGGAGGCCAACACTCCGCTCCATAGAGAACAGCCGGTCTAACTACCATTCGATAAACTTTACCTTTCAACCCTAGGGACACCCTCTTATCACACAACACCCCTGAGGCCGACTTCCATTTCTGCCAGCCCACTTTAATCCGCTGGCTAATATCCTCGTCAATGTCCCCATCTTGCTGGATGATCGAGCCAAGGTATCTAAACTTAGCTACCTTTGGTATCAACCTCCCATCCAGTGTAATTTCTCCCCCCTGTTCTATCCTTCCACTGAAACCGCAATGGAGGTACTCCGTTTTCGATCTACTTAACCTAAAACCTCGAGATTCCAGCGTATGCCGCCATCTCTCCAATTTGCCCTTCACCCCCTGTCTGGTCTCGTCGACAAGAACAATCTCGTCCGCAAACAGCAAACACCATGGAACCTCATCCTGAATCTCTCTAGTGAGCTCATCCAAAACTAAGGTAAAGAGAAATGGGCTTAAGGCGGATCCCTAGTGCAGGCCCCTACTAACTGCGAAGTCTTTAGAGACCCCTCCCTGCGTCCTCACCCTCGTCCGCCCTCCCTCGTACATGTTCTTAATCACTTGAATGTACAAGGGCGACACCCCTTTCTTTTCCAAACAGCTCCACAACACCTCCCTTGGGACTCTATCATACACTTTTTTCAGATCGATGAACACCATATGGAGGTCCACCTTCCTATCTCTGTACAAGCCCATGAGCCTTCTGAGGAGGTAGATCGCCTCTATGGTCGACCAGCCTAGCATGAAACCAAATTGATTCTCTAAAATGTCGACAACCTTTCGCAACCTTCGCTCGATCACCCTTTCCCATAGCTTCATTGTGTAGCTGAGCAACTTAATACCCCTAAAATTATTACAGTCTTGAATATCCCCTTTGTTTTTGTACAGTGGGATGACCGTGCTAGCCCTCCACTCTATGGGTATTTTCGCGGTCCTGAGAATAACGTTGAAAAGGTCCGTTAGCCACTGAAGGCCCACTTCCCCTAGACCCTTCCAGACTTCCACTGGAATCTGGTCTGGACCCTCTGCCTTCCCTTTCGCCATCTTCCTTAAGGCCTCCTTAATCTCATCCTTAGTTATAGGTTCGCCCATTCTCGTAACGGGACGCCTATCCCTCCCCTCCACGCCCCCACTACGGGCGTCTTTTGCAACAGTTACATTAATCAATTTTTTAGTCATAGTTTAAAAAATTAGTATGACATTAACATTGGGATTTAGGTTCTGAATTTCTAGCTATGAGAAATTGTCCCATCTCAAGTGCTATACTTGGAATGTTTTAGTTTAATATTTTGTGGGGTATCTAGTGACATAAGTTGCTTGGAAAAATACAGATGCCTGGGGGCTTTTAGCAATTTTGACTAGGTGTTTATTAAAAAACTATTTTGAAGAGCTGTTTTGGTTCAAACAACTCCTTTTCAAACAACTCTTTCCATTAGCCTTTTCCACACAACTAGATGTTCATTAGTTTCCTCTAACTTCAATTTTTCTCACTTTTTCAGTCAATTGAAGCAACAATTTCATGTAACTTGTCAGTTTCCTCTATCTTTAGTTTCTCTCACTCGTTCGGTTGATTGAAGCACCAACATTCAGCTTGGAAGTGAACATCCAATTTCCCACTCTATTTCTATTTCTAAACCTCTTAGTCCCAACTTCAACTTCTAATTTAGAATCTGCTCTTTTGATCCCATAGTTTTTTGTTCGAAAATTAGGCCGTATAGTAGGGTTTCAAGATCATTATGAACCTCTTGATGTTATATATGGGCTATCAACGATCAGTATCAGTCCCTTGATGCTATGAGCACTACTCAGCGTTATCGCCTATGCGTATTCTCGAGTTCTATTGTACATAATTTTCTATTTAGTTTTATTACTGTTTTTCCTTTGCACTTATTCTAATTGATTAAGACGATTGGTGTTGATCATTATTTCTAAAGTTTTTAATTGTTGAATACATATGATGTTTGAAGTTGCACGACGTTTTTTATATTGAAGATCATGAGTTTTAAGATCCAGTTTGTTGCAATTATGATTAAGGGAAATCACTAATGGTTTAATTTCAATTTTAGCTATCGTTGTAACACTCATTTTTATACTTCATACTTAATTTGTAACTTTTGGTTTAATTTTAGTTTTTGGATCTCATTGTATGTTTATTGGTATGATATTATTTCTAAAGACTTGTATATAAAAAAGACTAGTAACAAGTAAATTATAATTTCACAAATACATAGGAAAAAATTGTCAATTAGAAAAGAATCATCATATTTATATTGTAGGGCACCACCAGGAGCGCAAGTTCTGAAGACATTGCTTCAAATGCTTATGAGGTTTGTTAATGGTCCCTATCTTTTATTGTCTTCGTCAAAAACATTGAAATTAATCGTTTATCTCATCTGGGAAAAATATTTAATGAGCATGACACAACTTTACTATTTGACATTGTGATAGAATGATCATTTTTCCCCCCTTCAAACTTGGTTTTCTATATAACATTTGTGCTTGGAGCATTCAATATATTTTGCGATAGAATGATCATATTTGAATCATATTTTTATTCATTCTAGGCATTGAGGGCAGTAAACACAAGCGTTTTCTACTTATAAAAAGATTTTTGTGATTTTGAATGTTTTAGCATCCAATTATGAAAGTGTCTTACATTGATGCAGTGATGACACATTCAAATAGTTTATTATTCTTAATTTTTAAATATAATTTTTCTAATTTCCAATATATCCAATTCTTCTTAAGATCATCGGTTGAATTAGTAGGGATGGGCAATATGCCAAGAAAGAATTTAACCTTGATCAACCGACATTTAGAATGTATTTGTTCATCACCTATCATGTCCTTTTTCATATATAGGTTCATCTTTTCAACTACATCTAATTTTAGTTCCCTGATTGATTTAAGCTAGGTGTAATATTTGTGCTCAATGGATGTAATTTTTATTTAATTTTTTATTTCGGTTTCTAGAATATTATTTTATCTTGGAAACAATTATTTCATGCTACGATGTTTGTGGTATCGGATGGATAATAAACACCAAATTAAGGAGAAGTTTCATTACTACCAAAGTTTGTGTGAGATTTGACACAGAGTACCCTTGCTATTGTTATTTGTTTGAATTTGTTTAGTTTCGTGTTTGATGTTGTCACTCATTAGCAAGCTTTTATGTGATCTACTTAAAGAAATATATGCTTTCACGTTGTTGTAACTTTCATTTAGGTTTATATATATTGGTGGTATGAAGCAGGAAAAAAATGGCATATGTGAGAGCACACATAGGTTGATTTAAATAATGTCATTGCTTTTAGGCACTCGAATTGCAGTATATTTGTGAAGTTTACCTATTTACTTGAAGTCTCCAGTTTTCTTTAATTTAGTAATACAACCTATGTCTACCTTTTTTGTTCTTAGGTAGATTAGAGTCTAAAAAATTGTGAACGCTAAACTAATATCTATGTACAATTTTTGTTATTGGAGGTTTCTTCAGCCAATAGATTTCTTTTAAGTAGAAATTTGTTATGATTGCACTGATTTTTGGTGAGAGACCTCCAACCCGATGCTAAGCATTCTGGACGTAGGATTAAGATAACATTTTTATCTAATTTTCTATTTAAACAATACCTGTAGGGCATTGGAACATAAGATGATTTCTTTTCTTTTCTTTTTTCATTTTCTTTAGCGTCCTACACGTTTCTTTAATGAATTTAGTAATCACCAATTTGCAGACAAGATAAAGAATCTTACTTTAGAATTTATTAATTAGCAAGCCATGAAGTGAAGCCAAGGACCTACATGATTGATAAGATTGAATGCTAAAGGTGTTGATTTTTCAAAGTTGACATGGTCATCACAACGCTAATGATGTTTGTTCATATTTTTGCAGTTTTGTAAGATGTAATTTTGGGATTATTATAAGTTTTTCAATTACTTTTGTGAATATATATCAAATTATTAAAAGATGGGTAAAAAAGAATAAAATTAATTCTTGAATGAGATTGTCTTTCATAAGAGTTATTATGAGACGGATTTACTTACGAGTTATTTCTAAAAGGTTTGGGATGACTACTAATATATGTTAAAGTCACTTTTTAATCCAAGGTTGACTAATTAATAGCTCATTTAGCAATTATTTTCATCACAATCATCCAAAATGAACTTTTAGCCACCTGAATCATTATTTAAAATTATCATAAAAACTTTCACCTCATAATGTGTCCTTGTGTGAGATGGTATCTCACAAAACTTACTAATAGAACAATACTTGAAAGTTAGAATTGTGGTTGACTATATATATATCTACTGTGTATATTTATTGTAATATATGTAGTTATAATTTATGTTGCAGTGATCTGATTTCGATTCAATTTTATGTCTCTTAAATTTTAATCAAATGTTAAATCATAATTAGAAATTATCAAAGAGAAATGAACTGAATATGTGGATCCACCTACCTTTCTCCCATGTACGCTGGTGCTGGGTGGCTTTTTTACAAAGAGGTACCTGTATTCATTGGCTTCTTTCATACTATAGTCATTGAGGACCTTAAAAAAAAAAAAAAAAAAAAACACTAGAAATCATTGCTCTCAGTAGTTGTTCAACGTGTCTCATGTGCAAGTCTTGCATTCAAGATAATGGAATACGTGTCCCCGCTTTAGTTCATATTTTGCGGTTCTGACTAGGGATCAAATGCATTGTATATGTCATTGGCTTTGTATATCCGACATTCATTAACTATACCTAAATTGATATGCTTTACAACACGTACGTTTTTCTGTGCATACATCCCCACTCTAATTAATAAGTTGTTTAAAATTCAAACTAAATCTTAGCTGTTTTATAATTCTCGACAACTAGTATTTTGGCTCCCCTATAATGTAGGGATATTTTTTGAAACTTTTTTGGTGATATGTATTTAGAAATTATTATGAGGCACTCAGTAATTCGTGTCATATCCGAAAAAATTTTAATTTTTTTAAAAAAATCAATAACTTTTTCAGATTAAATATAGTTATTACTAGTAGAGATGGTGATGGGTTAAGTCTGGTTCAAGTCTATCAGGACCCAAACCCATTTAATTTTTTTAGACATGTATCCATACCCGACCTATAATCTGTTGCGTCTATAAAGATGGGACCCAGACCCAGAACCTATAGGTCTGGCAAGTCCATGGGTTCTAAATTGGTCTTGACTGTTTTTTGAATTAGAGATTAGTTTTCCACATTGCAACATGAATTACTATATTCAGAAGACAAATAATTGAAAATAAGACATGGTATTTAATGAAAAAATTTCTAGTGACACATACCATAACTAAGTGTTTTCAATTATATCTTCACATCAAAAATAATATTTTAATACAAACCACAAAAACAGGGTCCATAAATGTAACATAATAGTTCTTCTTCTACAACCGGCATTAAATAAAGTGGCTCAAGGGTTTACTATTTTATAGTTACATTTGCCAATTGCCTTTTCCACTTCTTTTTTTTTTTGAAAACAAATTATTATGTCTTACACGGGTCTTGGGTTAGGTTTGGGTCTGAAATTTTTAGACCCATACCCAAACCAGATCCACGCTCCTTGGACCCAAACCCGCTTAAGACCTATCGTGTCTTATTTGATTGGACGTAGATCCTCTAAGTTAGATCGGGTATGATACATCTGGGTCGGGTCTAGGATCCACTATCACTCTAGCCTAGTGATTAGGTAAGTAAAATTTATAAGAAATCATTAAGTTGCGGTTGTTTATGTATTACAATAGATTATACTGAATAAGGTAACATTTTTTTCAATAACAATTTAAAGACTAACAAAATGATAAATATTTTGCTACAACACACTTCTTTAGTATCTTCTCTTGACTTAGAATATAGTTGTTAAATTGAACAAATACGGTATGATTAAATAGTGGAAGAGGGTTACAACTTATAAATTTTTTTAAATCATCTTTTTATACATAATTATTCAAATATGTGAAATTACACATATGATATGCCCTTTGGGGATAGGGTTCATTTGATAAAGGTGTTAGTTTGTACCTATCGGCATAGCGTGAGGACATTAAAACTTTACAACTCACAATAAGTTCTCATTATTAAAAATATAGTAATTTTAAATTATAAAATTCATTAATTTGGATTAAAGTAAGATATTTAAGAGTGTCTTGAAATAACACATATATCATCACCCTAAATATTGCAATGGCAAAAAGGCCTTCTGATTTAGACACACAAAAAGATATTTATTATTCAACCTCTCTATTGGGTAGGAATACCGGTAGAGGTAAGGTTGCCTACAGCTGGATCTCCCCAGACCCCGCGAAAGCGGGTCCCACACTGGGAGTTTGTTGTTGTTGTTATTGTTGTTGTATAACGGAAAGATATTTGTCGAAGTCATTAATTGTCTTTTGCAATGGTTGCATTAATCTCTTTTTTAGCTATAGTTTAAAAAATTAGTATGAAATTAACTTTTGGATTTAGGTTCTGAATTTCTAGCTATGAGAAATTGCCACATCTCAAGTGCTGTGCGTCAAATGCTTCGTTTTAATATTTTGTGGGTACCTGGTGACATGAATTGTTTGGAAAAAAAGATATGCATGTGAGCTTTTAGCAGTTTTAACTAGGTGTTTGTTAAAAAACTATTTTGAAAAGCTATTTTGCTTCAAACAACTCTTTTTATTAGTCTTTTGCATACCACTCTTTATAGAAATTACTAAATTGCCTAATAGTTTAAATAAATTACGCTCCTGCCATGAATAAATCCTCTTTCTAGTACTTGATGCTCAATCTCAGATCTTTTCCTATCCACAATCCCCCTTCTTTTATCATCACTTGATGCCTTTAATTTTTTTGTTTTTCTGTGTTGACCGGTAACGGTCACACAAGCATAATGATCATAATCACCTATTTATTTTGGCGGTTACATAGAGGATTAATTGCATATTAATCTGGCAATTAAATCCTGATTCAGTTTCAAGATATTGTGGTTATAGAAGGGTGTGTGTTTGTGGGTCAAACATACAACAACACAGTAAGTAATTCATAAGAAAAGAGCTTCCCAAATTCTCTCGAGCCTTCTTTCTTTCTCACTGCCTAACCATCCCCAGAGGCTCGGGTTTTAGAGCGTGACATTCTGGTGACTCTAATAGCCACCATTTCGTGGGTAGCAGTCAAGCAATTGTAAGATCTGGGGACCGAACTTCCGCATTACCAGGTAATCCTAAATTACCAACAGTGGTATCAGAGCCACATTTGCTTGTTGCTGGCCCCGAAAATAATTATCTACGATTGAGCATGATTCTGAATGTGCAAAACTATGTGTTTTATGTGAATTGCTAAATTTGTTAATCAGTCCATGCTATAATGCCCTGATTAACGTATAATTCTGTGTGAATATGCTAGCATGCCTCAAATGATAATCT
>JACYFF010019584.1:74535866-74555253 GCA_017589665.1 Selenicereus undatus | reverse complement strand
ATATGTGTGTGTGTGTGTGTGTGTGTGTGTGTGTGTGTGTGTGTGTTTGTGTGTGTGTGTGTGTAACTGAGTCCGAGTGACATGTTTACGACAGGTGTCATCCTAAGCATTTATATGTATTACATTTATTAAATTAAAATCACTTACATTTAAAGTAGTTATTTACAATTAAGATTTTAAGAAATGTACGAATGAGAAAATCTTTCCGTTTCTAAAGTGGAATAATTAATCAATTACTACATAACTCAGTTTGGCCAAGACTTCATCAGAAGGCTTCAACGTAGATGATTGTCCGACTTCCATTTCCCAAATTGACTTCTTTCCCCAGGGATGGATAATATGATTTACTATGTCTCCTTTTATAAGAAAAAATTAGTATATTTTACAGTTTACTAAAACTCAAATAAGTTCAAACATACACTATGTTAATATCTTATGACTTTTTATTTAAGTGTCATAGACATTAATCTCGTACGACTGTCTATTCTCTTTATAGAATTTAAATACCTTTTTACATATTATTGTTTTCCCATTCCTCCATGACTTGATGACATGATGTACATCTTAGGTCGTTTGATACTTAATTAATGACGTTGTATACTCTTACTTCATTTGATTTGTTTTGCCTGCTGTACATGGTATATTTAGAGCAATGATAAAGGTAAGATTACACCCATGACGTCATTGTTTGTCACTCTATTATGTTTTATCTTAAAAGAGAATGAACTTTCTTTGCTTTTATCCTGTTGAACTAAAGGTGAATTTGGTAAACGATGGACCGGTAACACTGCAACTTGATTCATCACAATCATCAAAGTAAGTATTTCCTACCTTGCCAGTGAAATGCTTTTGAATGTATGATTTCTCTTTGATTTTCTAAGCCTGTGCTACCGTGACATTGGATCATTTAAGTATTATATACATTAATCTGATCATATGAATTTTAATTTTCTTTATAAAATTTAAATACATTTGTACATATTATTGTTTGCCTATTCCTCCAATTTTAATAAACTTTGTCCATTTGTTTTCTAATAATAAGTCGCCTTAAGTTAGAGAGTAATTAATAGATTCATTTTTAACAATTTATGTGTCATAAAACTCAACCTTTCAAATGCATTTCTACATCAATGAAATACAATATTTAATAGGATTGATAGTGTCATGCATCAACCTTTCAAATAATTCATTCTAAATAAACCTATATAGTTAAAATCATAAAAGGGTCATTACCTCATATTCTTAAGGTTCAATCTACACTTACATGTTCTTTCTACCCTTTTAAATTCCATGAATTTAGCTACAGAATATTGGTTGGTTATCCGCATATAATATTATGGGTGACTAAGTCACTTTTAATTTTCTTTTACAAAATTAAAACATATTTTTATATATTATTTTTTGTCCATTCCTTCAATTTTAATAAACTTTATCCATTTGGTTTGAGTTGGTTTTTTGCACAATGTAGTAACAAGTTAGGTTTAACATCATGCATTATGGAATCGATTATTAGTTAAACAAGGTACGCACAACAATTTAGAGAGAGAGAGAGAGAGAGAGAGAGAGAGAGAGAGATGAGGGAATTAGGTAGACCTTGCCACATTGGGGTTAATAGATTCCTTATTAATCCAAAAAGAAATTAATAGATTCCTTTTTAATAATTTATGTTCCATAACACTCAACATTCCAACTACATTTCTAGAACACTTTAATACAATATTTAGTAGGATTAATTATTTTATGCAACAACCTTTCAAATAATTCATACCATAATTTAATCATTAATTTAAAAAATTTAATTAGATTGTCCTCTAAATTGTTTAATATATTACTATATAAAGGTGTTCAGCTGTACATTCACAACCACCAACTACTAAGTAACTAGAGATTATCAAGATATTGTAATGGATAATTATTCTTTTATCCATCAATTATCTGCTATAAAAATTTTTTGGCGAGTAAAAATTAGAGTATCAAGAATGTGGAATTGCTATATTATGAAGGACAACTCATTCTTGAGTCGCGATATGGTTCTGATCCATGAAAGGATTAGTAGGTAAAATCTTCATTATTTTGTTGTTATCTTAAGTAGGATAAATTAAAAAATACCAACTTCGTCCATATCATTTTGCTTGAAAAGAAATGAAATATATTAGTGTTAATATTAGTCAAACATGTTATCATGATAATATTATATAATATTTTCAAGACTAGGTAGAGTAGATGTTAGTTTTCATAGCCATATGGTTCTCTAATTACATCAGAATGCTTTTTTTTTTTACAGGCGATAATAGCTCACTTCAAACCAAGTTGTGTAATGTAATACATTTCTTCACTTTCGTTTGATGTAGGAAGATTACATTCATGCAACTATCAAATCAAATTTTGTGGACCTCTATTCTGACCTTCTTAAAGAGGGCAGCATCTTCATGATACAGAATTTTATAGTGAAGCCTAACAAAGACAACTTTTGAGTTGTTAGCGATAGCAAGACAATGTTACACTTTCATGCAAATACTATTGTCAAAAAAATCGAAGCTGATTTAGGCCAAGTATCGAGATACAAGTTAGATTTCTTTGATTTTGATAAGCTTCATCTTCGAGTCGGAAACAATAGGATTTCAACAAGTGTAGTTTATTCTCTTAGATATCTACCATCAAAATTTCATCTAATTCTAGTATAATAATAAATTAAATTTTTTTGTTCTTTTACCGATGTCGTTGGATACATTGTAGGTCAAGGATCAATTCAAACAAAAACAATCGGTGATAAAAGTGTTCAATTTTTGGTTCTTGAACAAGAGGATTTTTGGTGAGTCTATTGTCGGATTATATATAACTTGCAAACTTCTTACATGTTGTTTACATGAATTTGTAAAAGTTAAATCACTAAAATTCTTAAGCTGTCTATAGGAACAAGCGAGTTAGGTTAACATTGTGGGGAAAATGTATGGAGGACTATGAAGTCCAATGCAAATTATTCTTTGATGGTACAATTAATATTTGGGGTGTTCACCTCCATTATGGTGAAAGAATTTGCTAGTGAGTATGAAGAAATATGTTCGATCCTTCAAAAGTAAAAAACAATACAATTATAAATTTAAATTATTTTAGAGATATAGATTGAAAAACAAATGAGCACAATAACTTCAAATGTTGTAATGCAGGAAACATGACATTATCTTCATCTTAGACTACTTGCATATATTTAAGTCCAAAACTCAAAGAAGCCAACTATTTGAAAACACATCTGAAGTAAGTCTTTCTTGCTAGAACAATTTACTTATTTATAAAAACAATTGTATCACATTCATTTCACATGTCCTCTACTAAGGAACTTAGTGTAGGAAGACTTGACATGACGTCTAAAACCATCACTAAAGAGGAGATAGTGCAAAAGCTTATCAGTCTTGCAGATATCCTCAAAACAACTAAAAAAGGCTTTCACAAGGTTTGACGCATTTTAAAATTTTAATATGTAGTATTTACACAATTTAAAATATCAATAATGATAATGTTGTTTGCTAACCTGGGCACATAACATTTTTCACAAATATTAGACTGACTATGCTATAAAAATCTTCTTTCACCACCCTAATTGAAAAATGACCTATTTTCAAGTGTATCATAGTTCTAATTTCTTCCAAGTCATATACCACCTAAACCCATCCTCTTTCTATCTTTGAAATTTCTAGCACCTTTTAACATATTTATGTTCCTTTTCTATCTATAACTGCCATAATTGCGTATTTATTGAGATGGAAAAAAATTCTCAAGAACATCAAATTAATTTCTATATAAACTAACACATTTTTTCTCCTAATTGGAAGGAATTGCATTTTTACTATGTCGTTGAGATTGTCAATGTCAAAAGAGCAAAGGATTGAAAATATTGAAATTTGCATATTTTGCTTGGAACTTGCAGTTAAAGATGAATTTGATGCCACAATATTTGTCCTTTTTGATAAAGAGGTTGAGAAATTAATTGGCCAGCCATGTCTCACTCTTTGTGATATGGATGAAAATGAAGACGTTGTGTTACAATACATTTTACAATTTTTTTTTTGGGTAGAAAAGTATGTGTATTGCATTGCATTCAAAACCTTGTAGATGTACAGTGTTCTATGAAACTAAGGCTATCTCAGCCTTCTTTACGTAAAAGGGGCTAGTTCAAGTTTTGTTTTTTCCTTTCTAGCAACTTTGCCTATGTACTGTACACAACTCCCGTTTGTTCGCAATTAGCTTATTGTGACTTGGTTGATTTTCCTTTCATGGTGTTGAAATTGACGAGCATTTCTCTCCTACCACAGGTAGTAAGTAACTCCTGCGATGCAGAGGCTCAATATTTTCTGTCTGGTTGTGTTTTTGGCCTTCCACATCAGTTTGGCATATTGTATATGCATTATGGACCCTAGTAGCTGCATAGTACTGAGAACATTTTGCAACACACTCAGACTGTACTGACATTGGTAGAAGAGGTGTTGTTAGGTTTCAAGCTGTTCATAGCAGAGTAGACAAATTGGTGTTTGGAGTTGTTGCTTCCACTTCATTATATAGCCATAGGTTGGGAGCTACCTTAAACACAGTTTCCACAAACATATAGAGTGTCTAAGTATGTTATACTTACTCCAAACAATCTCGACCATAGAAAACTTCTATTTGGCCCCCATTAACCACTTGTATCCACTAGCTATAGAGTATTGTTTACTTTTGGTTCCTTACCATTGGCCTTGTCTATATTTCTAAGCCATCTTATCCCGAACTAGTAGTATCTTTCTCCAGTACCATGAGGAGTTAGGGGAACTCTGCATTTGTCAAAACTGCGTTCCTTTTAAGTAGATTTCATGGATCCATTTTCCCCATAAGCTTTGTTTCCCCTCTGGCAAAAACCACACATGCTTTCCAATTGCTGCTATATTCCACAGATGGCAGTTCTTTATACCCAATCCCCCTTGTGCTTTTGGCTTGCATATAGTGTCCCAGGCAACTTGAGGAGTTTTTTTATAGTTTGTACTTTGACTCCATAGGAAATTCTTGCAAATTGCCTCTATTTGCTTTGATGATTTTCTTGGGTACTATAAACAAGGAAGACCAATAGGTATGCAGTGAAAACAGGACTGAATTTATCAATTGCACTCTCCCAGCATAGGATAGGTGTCTTGTTATCCATGTATTGATCATTTTGGTGATTTTGTCCACCAATGCATGACATTTTATAGTACTCCATTTCCTTGGTGAGGGTGGTATGCCAAGGTATTTCATAGGGAAGGTTCCTAGAGCAAACCTTGTAAGTTGGAGGATCTGCTATTGTGTAGCTGCATTGATACTGACCATATAAACATAGGATTTTTGTGTATTAGCAGATAGCCCTGTAGTATTGGAGAATTGCTGAATTGCTTCCATGATAGGCTGGATAGTATGTATGTGCCCCTTGCTAAATATCATTAGATCATCAGCAAAACATAGATTGATCAACTTCATGCCTTTGCAGAGAGGATAATACCTGAAAGGGTGTTGCTTGGCCTTGAATAGAAGGATTCTAGTTAAATACTCTATTACAAGCACAAATATCAATGGTGATATACGATCCCCTTGTCTAAAGCCCTTCCTTCCATGGAAGTTGCCATGTGTGTGGCCATTATTACTCAGGCTGAAATTGCAGGTAGTTATTAGCACTAGGATCGAAGGGGAGCCTTGGAGCGACGGTAAGATTTTCTCCGCATGACCAAAAGGTCACGAGTTCAAGCCGTGGAATCAGCTATTGACAAAGTCAGGTTAGGCTGCCTATAATTCACCCCTTGGGGTGCGGCCTTTCCCCGGACCTTGAGTGAACGCGGGATGCTTGTGTACCGGGTTTTCCTTTTTTATCAGCACTAGGATCCATTATTTAAATTTGGGTGGGGACTACAGTTTACTCAATAATTGGCTGATGAAGTCCCATGAGACTGAATCATAAGCTTTCCTTAAGTCAATCTTGAACAAGCATTTAGGAGAGACTGCTTTCCTTTGATACAACCTTATTAAGTCCTAGCATATCATGTTCTTATGCGCTATTATTCTGCCCTCAATGAAGGCTGATTGGTTTAGATGGACTACCTTTGGCAACACTACTTTTAGTCTTGTACATAATAGCTTTGAGATACAGTTATACAAGGTATTACAGCATGCTATGGGCTTGTATTCTGCACCATTTGATGGATTTGGCACTTTAGGGATAAGTGCAATGTTAGTGCCATTCCATTCTTGGTGTAATGTCCCATGATAAAAAAAATCAAAGATTGCTTTGCATATATCTTCCCCAATTATTCCCTAGCAACTCTTGAAGAAACCACTCGAATAACCATCTAGGCTTGGACTTTTATGGTTGGGGATGGAAAAAATGGTAGCTTTAATTTCTTCCTTGGTGAAGGGTCTTAGAAGCACATTTTTATTTTATAGGTTGAAGATGACAAAGATAAACTTCACGACAAAAGATTGTAAGATCGTGTATGACACATTCTTAAACGTTTTATTTTATAGTTTGAAGATGACAAAGGTAAACTTCCATTTTCAATCAAGAAAATTATAGGAGAGAAGCACATTTTTCAAATAAAAGTCTCTTCCTACAATAAGTCAGCTACCAAATTCACTATAATGAATGTTTTCTCAGAATCTTATCTTTTGGACGGAAATAATGAAAAGGTAGTCAAATATTTATAAAATGGATTTTTGTCTTGCATTTTTTATATAATATATGATTCATCTAAATTCACATACATTATAGGTAGTATCAAGTGCGCACAATGCATCAAGACGGAAAGAAGTTGTCATAGACATAACGAATGTCAAAAGCTTATCCATGATCACCAAAGATAAGCTAAAGAGGATAACAAAGTAAGTACAATCTAAATTTCCGTGCTTTTTTTCCAAATAAAAAGAAATCTCATTGTCACCTTTTGGTCTAGGTTAGGTTCCAATAATATGAGCCATGAACTACAAGATTACCTAAACCTGGAGGATCATGATTGCAACATGGAGAAAGTGAATTCAAAGAAGGAAGATCAAGTATGTAATGGTTAACCATATGCAATTTATTTCTTATGTCTTTTTAATGTGAATAGCTTTTAACTTCAAGTTCTTCAATTGATAGCATGGTTGATGATGAAGATGATGAGGATGAGCACATGAATGATGTTGGTGCAAGCAACAATTCCATAGATATTTGATGTTGTCGATATCATTATCAAGAGTTATAACAAAAGTAGCACTTGGAAACAGTTATCAATAAAATTGTTTAGGTATTTGAATAGTAATGATAAACATTGTTGAACTTCTAAGAAAGATTATAATATTATTACTTTCTTGCTTAAATATTTATGCTAATATTTTTGAAGGTATTAAGGTTTTTGAAAATACCTAATTCATCTTGGTGTTCCTAATGGTGAGTGGTAATGTCTTTACCTTACATTATCATTAGATTACTAAAACACAATGGGATTTATAAAATTTTAGAATTATTTGCAAAGATGAATTCAGCTACATCAAGTTATACATAATGCAATGTTGCCGTCAATATTTTTACATAATTGAATTTAGAAATATGTGCAACAAATGATCTAGCTTCAATTGTCATTTTGCCTACATGATTATACTATTGGGTACTTTTTGTTTAAGTAACCATGGGGTGTAGAAATGCTAATATGCATATAGTGACAAAATGTGTATAGTCACTGATAATTCAATGTGATTGAGAATAGCTATTGGCACGAACTATACACATATTTAACAAAAATAATGTACATTGCATATTAGAATCATATATATGTTAACCAAAATTGTTTAGAATTATAAATAAATAGCCAATTGGAAAGCTATAGTCATACCTATAATCCTCCAAGCTACCAACAAATGAGCTATACCATTTGCTCCCTCCACCCTTCATTGTAATAAAATATATCATGAAGGATTTTATACTATAGAATCCATTGATTCTTAATACTTACTTTTGAACCAGATTATTCAAAGATGGAGTAGAAGGGAATTTTTAAATCGAATTTGTGTATACTTGAATTGGAGATTTAAACCACTTTAATCAATTGAATTTGCATATAGTTCAATGTTTTAAACAAAACAAGAATTTAGTCACAACTTTTCTATAATATAAAAATGGTTCTTAGATGCCATTCGCTTTTTCTTTAAGAATTCCGTCTACTAAATTATGTCACTAACACTATAATTCATAACCTAAGTGGACTACTCATATTCTTATGCTTAAACCTAACAAGTAGTTATTTACAATTAGGATTCTAAGAAAATTCATTAAAATCACACGTTTAAAAGAAATATGTATAACCATTATTTTGGATGGCCACTACGTTAATGTTTGACATCCATAATAATATTGAGATAAATTCAAATTAATATCTTTTCCTTTTAGGAGCTCAAAAATGCAAACAAACCGTCAAAAGTAACAATTCAAAGTACAATGTTTAAGTAATACATGCATTAATCTCATATGACTTTTTATTTTCTTTATGTATTCAAAATACATTTTTTTTATATTATTCTTTGCCTATTACCTCAATTTTAATAAATTTTGACATTCTATTTTCTAATACTAAGGCCTTGTTCAGAAAAATTAGCAGTTTAAGTAGCAGATAGCGGTTCAGGCAGCAAATAACGGTTTAGAGTGGATAGCATTTCTAATTTAGCTATTAGCAGATAGTTGTTTAGATGAGCTGTTGAAATAAATAAGTTCAGTAAATTTAACTGTTGGGTTAGCTGATTAATGTAAATTGATATAAAAGGATATACATAATTTCCAAAGATAAAATTTCCAAAGGATTTTTTAGCCAAAAAATATGAAACGCTACTTTTGAATGCCAAATGTTAATACTATTAGCTTTTCAGAAACGCTGCTTAAAATGCTAAGCGCTACGTAAAATACTAGTTAAAACACTATGTTACCGAGCACTAAAAATTACCTAATGAGTGTATTGACTTAGTCACAACACCAAACACTACTCAAAACGCTGTTGCCAAACATGCCCTAAGTCATCGTAAGTTATAAAGAAATTAACAAACTCATGTAAGCAAGTAGAATGCATCTCTTACATTGATTATACATTGATTGTTGATGAAGGATTTTGAGTAGTCTCAAAGGGATTATTAAGATGATTATATTCATTTTCCTTTCTTTGCTCTTCTATTTATTTCTGTTATTGGAGTCGTAGCATAGTCTAGGAGTATTGCATTGATTACTTGCAATTGTTATAACGTCTAATGACTTCTCACTATTAGTTGGTGTGATTTACCTTGGCAAATGACCTATCAACCAATAATTATTATAGTCTTTATTGTTTCAAAATATCATGGGTCAACATGTCATGGTAAAAGTTAGAGTTTCAGAACGATTATGAATCCTAAACAAGACATGACTATAAAAGGACGCACACAAGTGGAGCTTAGTGATCTTAACTTATAATTTTTACTTTTAAATTCGAAACTCGGTAATTAAATTTTGGATTTACAATTGACAACTCCATTTACAAATAAAATCTATGTCATATTACAAGTGGAATTATTCCATTTCTTGAATGAAACTCCACTATCAACATCCCAAACCAAACACCGGAGGAAAAGTAAATAAATGTAATCAAATTTATTCTTCATTTTCTGTTGGTTAAACAAATTTATGGTCCTATATTGACTGAATATGTAGGTATAAACAAATAAAAAATTCAATAGTATGGATAAAAATTCTTCAATTACTACTTAAATACAATATTTTACTACACAATTAGTCTAAAGTGACGTCACATCATAGCAATAATTTTGACATCACAATTTAATGTATAATTATGAGCTTTCACCATTAGTTAGACTTAAGATTTGGAAAGCCCCTTGCCTTACGCAATTAACGACAAAAGTTGTTTGCATTCACATGACCGTTATCTCATTGATAACAACTTTTAATGAGAAAGTCATGACTTATAAGTACAACAAGAAGGAATCTCTCCATCACAAATGCACACAGAAAAACTCCATCATCAAATGCACACAGAAAAACTATCTCACAAAAAATTCACTAACATAGTCAATTACAACAATCTAAATTGATAAAGTCACTTCCCCAAGAAGCAAGGAGGAAGAGACGTATAATTCTTAACATGGTACAAAAGTAAAATATGCAACGACCACCAAAAGGCCAAAGATCAAACAATTTGATGAAGACAATCGTAAGTTTATCTTCTCAATTTTTTATGTTTAGCAAAGAATAATCTTATGTTCATATCAATTTAATTAAATTGAAGCCGAATATTACACATTTCATCCTATTGAAGGACACTTGGATTTTAAAAGTATTAAGAAATGGACATGACATAACAGAGCAATATTTACTATACCTATTGTTGAAAGGCAAGACTATCTCAATTAACAAGTTAAAATTAATAGGTGCAAACTCCGAAAAAAATTTGGATGCACTATCTACACTACTATCATGAAATTAAAGAAAACATTAACCAAGATTTCCAATATATTATGAGATAGGGGTAGGCGTAGGGTTAAAAAAACACTAGAGATTAAGATAAAGGGGGGGATGAAGACACATAGTGCAATTTAAGTAGATGATAAATTATTCATGAAAAAAATACAGGGATATATAGTGGCATATGTAATGGATTGGCAATGCATGGAGAATAGATGTACATCACTTGTGGGTGGACAAGAGACTCACATGTCCTTAGCACTTTTTTTTTCTTTTTTTGTGATGGAGTTAACCGTGGTATTAGGGGACCAGAATATAATTATAAAAAATGCTATTAACATATGTCCTTAACACTAACAATGTCTTTAGTAATAATAATCATGAATAATAAAAAAAGTTATTATAATTATGTTGCTTAATTCTCATTTTTAAACCAGATTATTCAAAGATGGCGTTGAGAGGAATTTTTAAATTGGATTTGCGTATAGTAAAAAAAGTTATTATAATTATGTTACAAACAATTTATCATATAATATATACAAACGCCTCTATAAAATAGTATAGGTAGATTTAAGAATTTAATATCAGTATAAACTGACAAGGTAGTATATAAATGTATTCAATGGTCAAGAAAATTATATTTTTCGGGCTTTGAGAAATTTATAGTCGGAACAAAAGATTTTGTGCCACAGTTCTCTTTTGATGAGAAATTGCAATCGCAATAAACTTCTATCACCAAGGGATATAACGTAAGTAATTTGTCACTTTAAAAATAGTATACACAACATTTAAAATTCCAAAAGCCTAAGCTATTCATGAAAGATGAAAAATTTAATGCAAAAAATGTTTAAATTACGAAAATTGGGAAAAGTTAGGAAACTGCAAAAAAATGCAAAGAGCCTTACAACACTTATAAGTAGCTTAAGTTGTAAGCTTAAAGGTCAAAAATAACATGCTCAACTAAAGTTGTATGCTTAAAGGTAAAGAGAACATGTGCCAAGAAACTGTGAGCAACCAAGCCCGCACTTTCACTCTCTCTTTATTCCTTCTTCTCTCGCTTTTTAAATCTGTACTTTTGGTTTTACATTCTCATGTATATCGAAATGAAAATTATACAACATCGGTAAAACAAAACTGTTCCTCTGGCTGGGTTGTACTGTATTTATACTGATATTCTTATCATTATTTCATAAAGATAGTAAGTCTTATAAAGTGTAACTTGCAATTTCTTTTATCATTTGCTCATGTGAATTCAATATGTTACTAATATAATCAAGCATTTATTAATATAACCAAATTTGGATAACCAAGCGACAAAGAAAAAACTATCACTTTGCCAAATTAATAGCGAGCTTACCTAATTTTAAATGCTAATCCAAAACACGCAAATAATTTATAGCTCATAAACCCCCATGCAAATAATCACAATTAAATTACAATGTCAAAAGCAAATACTTGTATAACAGGTAAAGTAGATTGCATAAGCAAAAATTTCTTGCCTTGAAAATATCTACATTCTAATCCCATACTAAATACAATCAATTACAAATATTTGAAGTTAATGTTTGGTTCTAAGCTCGGTAAATTAATTTTGGATTTACAATTGACAACTCCATTGGCATCACAAGAATAATGTATACTTCACATCTGCTAAGAAATGAAAAAAATTTGGAAGTTACATCATGTTACAAGTGAAATGATTTGATTTTGTTGAATGAAATTTCACCATCAACACCACAAACCAAACACCCGGGGAAAATAAATAAATCAAAATCAAATTTGTTTCATATTTTCTTATTAACAAGTTCATTTCAGTACGTTACTCCAACATATGTAGGCATAAATAAAGACGAAATGGAAGTTATGGGTAAAGACTCTTCAATTACTACGTAAATACAATAATTTATTATATAGTTAGTTCATAGTGACACCACATTATAATAATAATTTTCACCCTACAATTTAATATCTAATTGTGATTTTTTTTCCATTAGTTAAAGTTTAGATTTAAACAACCATTTACCTTATTTAATTAACCATAAAAATTATTTGCATTCACATAACCCTTATCTCATTAATTAAATTGAAGGCGAATATGGCACAGTTGCTTCCATTTAATGACCCATAGATTTTAAAAGCATTAGCAAATTACCACGACATAAAGGTGATCTTAAATGAGCAGTTTTTACTATACCTATTGTTGCAAGTCAAGATTATGTCAATTAAAAAGTAAAATTGATAGGAAAATACTCCTCAATTATGTTTTTAATACAATATCTACACTACTATCATGAAATTAAAGAAAACATTCACCAAAATTCACAATTTTTCTTATGAGATAGGGGCAGGCATAGGTTCACCAAAATTAAAGCCAAGACTATTTCAAATGAATTTCACACGAGTCAAGGGATGATACTAAGTTAAGTTACACATAAACATAATTTGGATCATGCTTACTCCCTTTATTTCCCCTTTTCCATAGCAATCAATTCTAATTTTTCTATACGTATTACAACAGTCTTTATAGTATTATAATTGGTATCTTTGCTTATCAAATCATGATGCATATTGCAATTCATGTTTAATATTACAACTTTTGAATTTTAGTGTTTGCACCAAGCCCAAATGAATATTGAAGATATGAATTGTTAAAGTTTTTAAAGGATATTATTTTTGTTTCTAATAATAATTGACCAAAGATTATTTCCCATACAAGATATTAACACCAAAGTCTATGTTAAAGACAGATACAATAGCACTTCTGTTTATATCGTTTCAATACAGGGAAACACATATCGAAAAATGGGGAGACAAGCAATCCTACCAGCAAGAAAGATCAAATTTAAGGTAAGTAATCTATTCATACCATGGAAACCTTGCTTTAACAATAAAATAGTGGCATGCTCACATGAATGTGGTGCCCGTTTTGGATAACAAATGTTATAGTTTCAATTAAAGCAACTATCAATGTTTTAACTTGCAAAGAATATGAGGCTTTAACTTGTGGATTGACAATACTTTTTCCTAAATGTAGTGACCCTCTGTGACACTGGGGCTTCAGACCTCAACAACCAATTAAATAATAGACATGTTTGAATAAATTTAGCATTCATAGAAAAGGCCTTCCTAAAAAAAAAAAAAGAACAAGGAAAAAAAGGAAACATTTGATTAGTACTTCCTTTTCACCATAAAATAAAAATTAAAAACTATCTTTTTAGAGGCTTTCTTTCATCTGTAAAAAGGAAGATATAAGAAACTTTTTTAGATAATTGTAGCATTATAATAAAAATAATATATATAAAAATAATAGGGTATCCACATATATGTAAAAAAAATATGAAAGCATCACTTCCATTAAATTCATAGATACTAAATAACATGACTATATCATACATAATACAATCTTTGAAAATTTTAATTTTAATTTAAGATGATGTGACACACTTTTTCAAATAACACTCCTAATTGAGGTTCAAATGTGAATAATGACTTTAAACTTTGTTTGTGCAGGTCAAAACAATATCCAATATAGTGATTTAGGCCCACCGACATGTATGTGTACATATTGTGGAGCAATTATGTGGTATGAAGAGAGATTGAACAAAACCAAAAATACAAGGAAGCCTATGTTCTCACCGTGTTGTATGGAAGGCAAAATCAAGTTACCTGGTCTCAAAGAATGTCCTCCATATCATAATCAACTTCTTGGCTGTAAAGGTGGGCCAAAATCAGTAAAATTTAGAGACCACATTAGAGCATACAACTCCATGTTTGCCTTCACCTCAATTGGAGCAAAAGTTGATTGGGAGATAAATAAGGAACCCAAACCCTATGTCTTTAGAATAAGTGGTGAAATTTACCACAGAATAGGCTCCTTAATTCCTCTGCCAAATAAGAATCCAAAATTCACACAACTTTATATATATGACACAAAAAATGATATCCAAAATAGAAGACGAGCCTTATCAAGAGATTAGAAAAATGATGGGGTGGATGACACAATTATTGAAGGTTTGGTCAAGATGTTAAATGAGTTTAATCCATTGGCACAAACATTTTGAATGGTGAGAGATAGGATTGAAGCGTCAAGTGAGCAGCAACTCCAAATCAGGTTAATTGGCAACAAACAAACAAATGGCAGACAATATAACTCACCATCAACATCAGAGATAGCCGCTCTGATTGTTGGGGATCTTGGAGACGGTATTGATGGAAAGGAGATCATCATTCATGATAAGAAAAATGGGTTACGTCGTCTTGAGGAGAAACATCCTTCTTATATGGCACTTCAATATTCCATTCTTTTTTCTTATGGAGAATATGGGTTCCATGATGATATTCCATATATGTAAGACCCCGAATTTCTAATTTCTTTCTTTATTACTAATATTAACCTATGCGGCAGAAGGAAACCTAACGGGGGTGTTACCCCCATGTTTCCTTTGTGGAAACACCGGGCTGAGCACCAATCAAACTTAATGCAAAATATTCATCGGTAATACCTCAGTTAAAGATTTCAACCACAATTTAAGCAACCACTAAACTTAACAAAATCCAATACAAGTCTTTTCTCAAAACAACTACTTGATGCAACTATCCGCTTAAACATCAGAGCCCCGATCTAATTTCAGATCCCTAATCCCATGCGCAATCACTTTGCCCGAAACAAAATATTTTACACAAAAATGAGATAAACTCAATAACAATCACCCCTAACAGTCAAGGTACACACAAAAATTCATTTTTAAGGCATCTTAGGTGAAAGGAAGACAACTAGACCACACTTATTCATTCTTAGTTGACGCAACAGCCCACATTTATATATTCTTAGTGATGCACACATTCATACCAATCTTTCGCTTAACTCTCCATTTCTCAAGAGTGAGCGACCCCACTGGATCTCATGGCCTACGCTTGGGTTTAACACAGGCACTTAACTTAAATCCTGGCTTACCGTTGACTTGGACGGTTACCGCTTAACCCTTTCCTGGCCTACCGTCAACATGGACGATTACCGCTAACCTGTCCCCTGTCCCATGTCCCAACAGGGCACGTGGGCTCTCACATGCATGCACTTTTACCTGAGGAAGGCTAGTGGCCTTTAATATCATAACATAGCTCACAATCTCACCCACATCATCATTTATTTATACCATCAGGCTTTTTTAAATGTTAAATCAACATACACATTTCATTCTGATTCAATTTGATCCCCAAAAGCATTTGCATAACATACATACTTTCATTTTCAACACAATCCGCTGAAAATCCCACGTTCGTTGACATATCAAAATAATTCAACCCAAGCCACACAAATATTTCATTCCATGTTCAATCAGTACAATCCATAATTTCATAAAACAAACGTTCAAAGGCAGCTCTTACCATGTTTATCACACACATTTTTTAAACAATTTCGGGGAAGGGTTAGGGCATGATTGTTACTTGGAATCCGTATAATTATGGGCTCGATTACTTAATTGGATCTACTAATCAACACTTGGGCTAAAACAGTGTTCACACTCAGTCCAAATCCTTATGAACCATAACTAAGGCCCACTCCCCACTTACGACAATTTTTCTACAATTTTTAGACCCCCTTAGGAGTTCCTAACCATAGCTGAACCTGAAGTCAGATTCGGTCAGAATCTAGGCTCAACTTCCAGAGCCCATATCTCTAGTTCCTGACTTTGAAATTCTGAGTTTTTGCCCATTCTGGAAAGGTCAATCCGTCCTCTATAATTCCTATGTTGTGTGCTCTCCCAGAATCGGTCCAAAACTAGGTTTTTTTCCCTACTTATCCTGCACTGTCACTAGGTGCCTCCCACATCAGTACGCATCTCAACCCACTCCTAGATGCATCGCTATACACCACAAAGTCCTTGTTGGTGGTGGGTAAGGCCAATATTAGCGCAGTCGTCAACCTTTTCTTAATCTTTTAGAGTGCCTCCTCACATTGCTCCGCCATTTATACTTAGCGACCTTTCTGATCAAACTGGTGTGCGGGGTGGCTATCTTTGAGAAGTTTTGGACAAACCTACAATAGTATCTCACCAAGCCTAAGAAACTCTTTACCTCTATCGGGTTCTTAGGTCTTGGCTGGTTCGTTACGACCTCTACCTTCTGAGGGTCCACAGACACTCCCTCGTTAGATACCACATGCTCCAAAAATGCCACTTTGTCCAACCAGAATTCGCACATTGTAAACTTGGCATACAGCTCGTTCTTCCTTAATACTTCTGGGACCGTCCTCAAATGGTGGGTATGATCCTTTGGAGTCCTCGAGTAGATCAATATATCGTCTATAAACACCACCACAAACTGGTCCAGGTAGGGTTTGAAGACTCTATTCATAAGGTCCATGAACACTGCTAGGGTGTTAGTGAGCTCAAAGGGCATCACTAAGAACTCATAATGCCTATACCGAGTGCAGAAGGCAATCTTAGGTATATCTTCGCCATTGATTTAGAGTTGGTGATACCCGAACGAAGGTCTATCTTAGAGAAAGTCCCAATACTTCTCAGTTGGTCGAAGAGGTCATCTATCCTGGGTAAAGGGTAACGGTTTTTGACCGTTATTTTTGTTCAGTTCCCTATAGTCTATGCACAACTTTAGAGCTCCATCCTTCTTTTTTCATGAATAATACCGGGCTCTACATGGAGATTTACTCGGTCAGATATACCCTTTCTCTAACAGCTCATCAAATTGTGTCTTTAGCTCCTTAAGCTCCACCGTTGTCATTCGATAGGGTGCCTTAGAGATGGGGGTGGCTCCGGGTATCAAATCAATGTAGAACTCTACTTCTCTAAGGGGTGGCATGCGAGGGATCTCCAATGGGAATACATCCGGGAATTCCCTCATTACTGGAATGTCTTTGAGGGAGGATTCAACACCCTCAGTGTGCACTACATTACGTAAAACCCCTCGCATCCTCTTCCTAACAACTTGTGGGCTTTCATCGCGGAAATCAGCTTCACTCCCTGTCTTGAACGTTTGCCTTTGTGTACTACTTTCTCCCCATTGGGCCCCCTTAGGTTGATTCTTTATTTTGGATAGTCTATCTGAGCTTGATATTTTTCTCACCAATCCATCCCCAAGATGACTCCAAAATCAGTTAACTTTAACCTATATAGGTTGGCTAGAAACTCATACTCATACATTCGAATAGGGCAGTTCTCATATAGTTCCTCACACCTTACAGTATTCCCATCAGGGAGGACCACGGACAGTAGGGAGGATTTACGGGTTGGTACTAGCCCTAGTGTCTCGACCAATTTAATAGACATGAAAGAGTGCATAGCACCCGAATCAAACAAAACATCTACGGGTTGAGCTTAGATAGAGAATGTACCCGTTACAACATTCGAGGCATCCTCCGCTTCTTCCTTGCGCATCACGTAAACTCTGCCTCCATTGTGCCGCGACGGTTGGTTGGGAGGTCGAGCCTGATTCTACTGAGGTGCTCGGCCCTGCTAGTTGGGGTTGGCTGTTTGCCCACCCCTGTTCTGGTAGTGCTGCTGGGGCTACTATCCTTGTCCCCTATGACCTTGACCGGAAGGAGGTGGGGGATGCGGGCAATCCTAGATCTAATGTTGCGGGCTCCAGTAGCGGAAACTCCTTTTGACCGAACGACACTCCTAGGTGTAATGTTCTGACTTCCTGTGAGCATTGCAAGTCACCCTTGGCCGAGTGTTGGATTGCTGGCCCCTGTGCATGCTGTTGTTGGGGTGATGGTTTCGGGGAGGCCTCTTGCACAGTTCTTGTGAGTGAAAATTTTCTCGCTGATCTGCCATCCTCTTAATTCCACGTTGCTTGTTGAAGTAATTGCTTCTCGCCTTCATTGCCCTCTCTATGTTGACGGTGATATCATACAAGTCCATGTAGGAGGTGTACTGGAGTACTGACATCCTCTCCTTGATGACAGGGTTGAGTCCGGCCTCGAACCGATTCATCTTGAGCCTCTCATCAGCTACAAAGGCCAGGGTGAAACGGGAAAGCTCCATAAACTTGGAGGCATACTTTAGCACACTCATGCCTCCTTGTTACAGTTGCATGAACTCATTCTGCTTCACCTTTTGGAGGGAGACAGGATAAAAGTGATCCTTGATCAACTCCTTGAACTTTCTGCAGCCAAGTCCATGCTTGTATTGTCTCTCTCACATTGTGGCCCACCATAGGTCGACATTGTCCTTCAAGTAAAACACTGCAAAGCCCACTTTTCACTCCTTAGGACATTGGAGGGCATCAAACAAATTCTCTATGCCCCGAATCCAATTCCCGAAGGTTTTGGGGTCCGGGGTGCCATCGTATATAACTGGGTTCTAACTCACAAATCTCTTGAACATATAGGAATTATCCTCCTTAACCTTCCTCTCCGTAGCCTCCATCAGCTTCTGCATATACTCGTTCTGGAGCTGCAGCTGCTCTCCTTGCTTCTGTACTAACTTCAACAGTACGAGGTTGGTAAGTTCTATCCTAGTAAGGCCCTGTTTGGTGAGGGAAACTGGAATGGAATGGAATCAGGACTTGAATCCTGGGGGGTTGGGTATGGAACTTCAATTCTGAACCTAGTTGTTTGATGAAAATTGGAATGGAATCAGGTCCCACTCCTTGCTGTTTGGTGAGTAGTTTTGAAATGGAATTAACTCTGTTTTTATTTTAGAAATATTATATGCAAGTATGAATATTTATAATAATAATAATATTTACTATAATAACAATAATAATTACTATAATAATAATAAATTACAATAATAACAATAATAATAATTACTATATAATTATTATTATTATTATTATTATTATTATTATTATTATTATTATTATAATATTACAATAATAATAATAATTATTATAATAATAATTATTATTATTATAATATTATTATTCCAAACCCCGCGAAAGCGGGACCCACACTGG
>JACYFF010019584.1:74513806-74535466 GCA_017589665.1 Selenicereus undatus | reverse complement strand
AGGTATCAAGTTCCTTTTCCCAAATTTATCACCAAACATTAAGGAGTGGAACTTGAACCCTGAGGATTCAAGTCCCCAACCCTTTTTTGCTCACCAAACACCCCCTAAGTGGGTTGATTTCATCCACCTGATTGCAAGAGCCATTCCTATTCCTGGGGCGGAGGGTTTCCAATCAACCCTGAAGTGGGACATGGGGATCTCCGGGTTCACGGGGTCTTTGCGACAGGATGGGGCCCAGTCTAAGATTCGTGATTGTTTCTCACCATCCTATTTGGGAAATAAGTTGAGTTTAGTTCATCTCTTAATAGTTCATGACACACGTACTACTATAATTCGGTAGGACATCGTATACTACTATATCATGCAAAATTTACCGTATGCGTTTGTTCACAATCATAGCAATTTGGCCATGTTCATGTGGTCCAGCCACTTCATCACATGCCTTATACACATCATATTGGCATCACATTCACAAGGTCCACATCATACAAAATTAGCAACATTGGCAGTCAAGTGTCTCAAAAGACATTTCAATTGTATTGTTTTAAACCTCAAACATTCCATATTAATATTCTTCGTTACATCAATGATCAATAACTTTATTAGCCCACAGTGGCTTAACAAAGAAACGGAAAGATAGCTAACAGCATAGTCCTAGAAAGCGAAACTTTCAAGCAACTACTAGCTTCTACTGGTACGGGACATCCATTGGGCAGGTACCCTAACACATACGACCACATCTGCCCCGCTTCTAGCGGGGACCCTTAGGCTCGGGTTGTTCCTCATCTAGGTCTTCCTCCATCAGCTATTCCTCTTTTGGGTCCTTGCCCTCTAAGGTTCCTCCTTGGGTTCCTCATCCTCTAGAGGCTCTTCCTTAGGTTCTTCCTCGGGATCTTCTTCCTCTATGGAGTCCTCCTCGGGGTTATTCACCTCTAATGGTTCTTCCTCAGGGTCTTCCTCTGGATCTTCCTTAGGGTGTTCTTCCTTTATTGGGTCCTCCTTGGGATCATTCTCCTCTAACAGTTCCTCCGTGGGGTCCTCCCCCGAGTCTTCCTCGGGTTCATACTCAGGGGTTCCGCCTCCAGCTCATCCTCACTACCCTTAAGCTCGTTCTCCCATACAAACTCATCATCCTCGGTATCCTCCTTTGATGGTGGTGGTGGGGTGTCATTTTTAGTATCAGGGGTGGAAGGCTCATCATAGGGACCTGTGTCTGTAAGGTATTTCACCAGCCCATCCATATCCATCCCCATAGATTCCCATTCACACAAGCAGCAACCTCCAGTAAAATGGTACGTCCTATTCTTACGGTGTAACTCCTTAACCCTATAACGCCACAACGGGTCACTTAAAAGGGTCTTAAGGAGGAATAAGGCCTAGTTTTGGTCAAATCTCAAGCAGTCATTCAGGATTTCCAACAGTCTCCCTTGGATAAAGGTATGAATTCGCTCTAAGTGGCTCTCCAGGCTAACTCTAGGCATCTTCCCCATCATCTCATAACAGCAACACCGTCCCACACATCCACAATAGCCAGTTGGTTTCATCCTAGACATTAGTAGGTTCGCATCAGATGAACAATTACAAACAAATAATCAAGCATGCTAACATACTCCTTTTTTCCCCGTCGTACAAGCACACTTGGTGTAGTCCTTAGGTCTACAAGTTTTAGTTCTTAGTTAATTACAATCTTTTAGGCGAGCCTTCAGGTCAGTAAACCTGAGCTCTGACAATACTTTGTAACACCTCGAATTTCCAATTCCTTTCTTTATTACTCATGTTAACCTATGAGGTAGCAGAAAACCTAACGAGGTGTTACTACCGTGTTTCCTTTGTGGAAACACCAGGCTGAGTTCCGATCAAACTTAATGCAAAATATTCATCAGTAATACTTCAGTTAAAAGATTTCAACCACAGTTTAAGCAACTACTAAACTTAACAAAATCCAATACAAGTCTTTTCTCAAAATAACTACTTGATGCAACTATCTGCTTAAACGTCAGAGCCTCGCTCTAATTTCGAATCCCCAATCCCTTTCGCAATCACTTCACCTTAAAACAAAACATTTTACACAAAAATAAGATAAACTCAATAACAATCACCCCTAACACTCAAGTACGCACACAGATTCATTTTTAAGGCATTTTAAGGGCAGGGAAGACAACCAGACCACATTTATTCATTCTTAGTTGACGCAACAGCCCACACTTCTACATTCTTAGTGATGCACACATTCATACCAATCTTTTGCATAACTCTTTGTTTCTTAATGGTGAGCGACCCCACTGCGTCTCATGACAAGTGCTTGGTTTAACCCAACCACTTAACTTAAATCCTATCCCACCGTCGACTTGGACGGTTACCGCTTAACTCTTTCCTGGCCTACTGTCAACATGGGCGGTTATTGTTAACCTGGCCCACGTCCCAACATGGCAAGTGACCGCTCACATGCATGCACCTTTACCCAGGGAAGGCTAGTGGCCTTCAATATCATAACATAGCTTATAGTCTCACCCACATAATCATTTATTTATACAATTAGGCTTACCCTTTTAAATGTTAAATCAACATACACATTTCTTTTTAATTCAATTTGATCCCCAAAAGCATTTCCATAACATATATACTTTCATTTTCAACACAATCCGTTCAAACGCCCACGTTCGTTGGCATAGCAAAACAATTCAACCCAAGCCACGCAGATATTTCATTCCATGTTCAATTAGTACAATCTATAATTTTATAAAACAAATGCTCAAAGGTAGCTGTTACCATGTTCATCACACACATTTTTCAAACAACTTCAGGGACAGGTTAGGGCATGATTGTTACATGGAATCCGTACAATTACAGGCTCAGTTACTTAATTAGGCCTACTAATCAGCACCTGGGCCAAAATAGTGTTCATACTCAATCCAAATCCTTATGAACCATAACTATAGTCCACTCCCCACTTATTATAATTTTTTTACAATTTTTAGACCCCCTTAGGAGTTCCTAATCGTAGCTGAACCTAAACTCAGATTCGGTTAGAATCTGGGCTCAAATTCCACAGCCCATGTCTCTTGTTCCTGACTACAAAACTCTGAGTTTTTGCCCATTCTGGAAATTTCTGTCTATCCTTTACAATTCTCATCTTGGTTGCTTTCCCAGAATATGTCCAGAACTAGGTTATTTTCCCCAATTATCCTATGTCGTCACTAGCTGCCCAGGTCTGGCTAGCCCTCGGTAATTCGGTCATATCTCAGTCTTTACTACATAATTCCCTTGATTCAAAAACCAAATTACTCAACACATCCTCCCCTATTTACCATAAAAATTTCGTGATTTTTGGACTAGTACAACTCCACGACTCAATTTTTAAAGTCAAGGCAAAAATTGTACCCCAACTAGTAACATTCTGCCCCACCCCTAACCCTAACATGAGTCCCTTTTGGCCACGATTTTCATACAATCACATGCACAACAACGCCATAGCGATCCCAACGACCCCTACACCCCTACTAATCCAAGTCAAGTCAAGATTCTTAACTTTTAACCAAAACGAAATTCGAATATGCCATCATACTCACCTTGGTTCGGTTTTTAGGAGAAAAAAGATTGGATCGTCACTCCGTTAAGGGTTAGAATCTGGAAAAAAAAACAATTAGAAAACTGATATTACAATTTGCGCACTTGGAACCAATACCCAAAAACATAATCTACAAAAAACTTGGAAAATTTATGTGCATGGGGTGCATGGATTGCAACCCACTACCCACGCCAAGGAAGAAAAAAGAGGGGGGAGGAGAACGCCAGTCACCTGGCAATTTTTCGATGACAATGGCGGCGGGTGCTGAGGGGGCCGCTAGGTCATAGGAGAGAGAGAGAGGGGGAGTCGAGATTTAGAGGGAGGGGGGGAGAGGTGTGAGGTTTAGGGAGATTAGAGAGGGAAAAATTAAAAGAGAAGAGGGGGTGTGTGTAGCCAACTAGGGTAAAAAAACAAGAGAGGGAAAAGTTTTAAAAACAACTTGGGCCAAAATTACTAGAGACTCCACCAAGACTTAATCCAAAATTGGATAATTAAATATTTAAGCCTGACGTGTAAAAAATAAATCCAATAATCGATAAATCGAGGGGATATAGCCCAAATAAAATTTTCAACACATTTTTCTTATGAAATAGATAAAGTTTTGAAAAGAAATCATGGAGGAAAAATCTTTCGCATTGAAGGGCCGGTCCACGTCACATAATTCCCCAATTTGAATTTTCGAGGCCTTACACTATATTACTAACACCTCGAGAAGTAGGACAAAGCGAAAATGTGTCACTATGAGGGAGTTTTATCCTTACAGAATGCAACAAAGAAATGGAGATAGAAAAATATTGTGTAGCTATGGTAGATTGTTCCAACAAGACATGGTTGATGCTCAAACATGCATAGAAGGTGAAGATTAAGATATTTACGATACGAGCTGCAACCACAACTAAGAACATAACTCCTAAAAAATGTTTGTGATCCTGTTGTGGAAGGTGACCACATCAGAGCTGCAATAGGAAAGTATTGTCTTACCATCTTCATTTACAGGAGGGCCAAGGTAGAAGATCCAACATTACCAAGATGCAATGGCTATTTGTAGATGGTATGAAAATCCACATTTGTTTGTCACATTTATAGCAAACCCCAAATGGACCGAAATTCAATATATGCTAAATCATATAGAAGGCTGAATACCTGAGGACAGACATGATATAGTTGCAAGATGTTTCAAGATTAAATTCGATCAACTTATGAAAGTCCCCACTACAGGCAGTGACTTTGGAAGAACAAGGGTGGGTGACTAAATTTATAATTAATAATTATTGCTTTTAAACTTTTAGAAATTATTTACAATCATGAACATAACCATGTCTTTAGCCTTGCTAATACTCTAATTATGTCTTCTAATAGCCATCTACACAATAAAATTCCAAAAAGGAGGTCTACTGCATGCGCATATACTTCTTTGGTTGGAAAATAGTAGAGAACATAGGGATGCAAAATTTATAGACAACATTATCTCTGCTGAAATTCCAGAGAAAGAATGTCAACTTGAATTATACGAAGTGGTTTCACAATTTATGGTGCATGGACCATGTGGAAATGGGATAAAGCATGCTCCTTGCATGTCTAAGGGTATATGCATAAAGAAGTTTCCTAAGGCTTTTCATGCAAACACTACATTAGATGAGAATGGACATGTTGTCTATAGAAGAAGAGATAATGACAGGTAATCACAATTGCATTTTATCTTCTCAATTTTATAAACAAAGCCATGATTAAGTTGATTTTTTTCCCTCATTTCATCATGACATGGGTTTGTGATGAAAGGAGACTATCAGTTGGACAATGGATTTATTGTTCCATAAAACTACAAGTTGTTGCTGATGTTTGGAGCACATATTAATGTCGAATGGTGCAATCAATCCAGGGCCATCAAGGATCTTTTTAAGTACATTTCTAAAGGCCTAGACATAGCAACAATGGTGATTGAAGACAATGTCAAAGTAGATAATATCACCAACAAGCAAGAAATCAAAACTGTTGATGAGATCACAATGTACTTGGATTGTACATACCTCTCGGCTTGTGAAGCTGCATGGAGAATATATCAATTTGATATACGTTTTCGAACTGTAGGTGTTACTAGGCTTCAACTCCATTTTCTAGAGCAACAACCAACTACCCTAAGTGACACGACTAAATCTGACTAATTTATGGACCAAATGAACAAAGACACAGAGGGTCTCAAGTCAAAAGTGTGACACAATAGCAAATATGGGATGGTTTGAAGGTAGAGTGTGGAGATGGACTTTACTAAGGACAAGACAGCTATCCACAACAGAACTACAGCATGCCACAGAACTCTCCAACTTGCTACAGCAGTCCCCCCCTACTCGAAGCAAAAAGGATTTTGTACTGTGGTGTATGAAGGAGGAGTTTTCATCCAATAAATTGTTACATCAGGTGGATAAGGTCATAAGTCAGACAACAGAAGTAGATTGCCTAGTCTCCTCGGTTTGGATTAATCTTGCCCCTCCTAAGGTCGAATTTTTTTATGGTTAGCTCTCCTTGGAAAACTGAACACCAAACACATGCTGTTCAGCAAGGGAATCATCTCAGACCAAGATTTAATTTGCAGTTTTTGTGGTGTTTATAATGAAGACCTGGATCATGTCTTGGATACCTGCGTATTCTCGTGGAATATCTGGATTAGATTTATTCAAGCCCTCCATTGTCAAATGGACAAAAAGGACACATTCAGATAGCTCTATGAAGCATGGTTAGCTCAAAGGATCAAAAACAAAGTCAGGAAGAAGATCTGGACTACAACTCTCTTTGCAGTATCTTGGAGTTTATGGATGAAGAGAAACGGTGTGGTTTTTGAGCAGCAAGACCTGGATGCTGAGACCCTTTACCATACTATCAAATGGAGGATTGGTTTATGGTCCAAGGCCTGGAAGGATGAAACCCAGTATTCAGCAGCTGACTTGGCAAGAAATTTTGAGTCTTTACACATCCTTTTCCCTTAGTCTTTCTCTTTCTCTGTTCTCTTAGTTTTGTTGATTTTGCTGTTTCTCTTATGTTGTCATCTTCTAAGGTTGTAGCCTTGTTTTGAACTATTCCTCCTAGGGTAGTTCTTGCCTTTCTGGCACTAATAATCGAAAAAAAAAAGGTAAACATCCCTTTCAGAATATTATATAGTTATGTTGCTTTTCATCTACCTTAAAGTTTCTGGATTCAATTTCTTATATGTTCATTAAGTGACCAAGAGAAATTCACTCGATAACTCAAAGATTTCATCTAACACCCATAACCCTATGCCAGCTTGCAAACAATTAAGTATCATATCATCTAAGTTCTATAAGTAATATAAGCCACAAAATTTAATTCATTGGTTAAGATGATGTCTCAAAAATGGTCCCAAACTTTGGGCGGATCCTTCTAGCCTAAACGATGCCGGCAGATGCACATCATGTGGCAGTCCTCTAAGTGGTGGTCCAAGAAGACTTCTCCGAAACACTAGCTCAGCGTCTCGTGCTTGACATTACTAGGGTTCTCAATGAACATGACCAGCTTTCCCCAAAGATTAGCAATGGGTATTCATAATCACCGCTAAGGGAGACTAATCACAGGGATCTCTCAAATAAATATTTTAGTTGTTCTTTTGCAATTGTATATCCATCTTACTTATTGTGTTCTTGATGTTCCATAGGCATGTTGTTAGTGATCTCTTGAATAAGTCCTTAATTATTTTGGGTTGCTTTTAGAACTTTCTGCTTCTGTTTGTTGGTGATCCATAAACATGTTATTATGATCAATAGTTGTCTGATTAGTGATCGTTTGTTATGTTATTATCTCTCAAATAAATGTTTTAGCTATTTTTCTGCAATTACATATTCATCTTACTCGTTGTGTTCTTGGTGTTCTACAGACATGTTGTTAATGATCTCTTGAATAAGTGCTTAAGTATTTTGAGCTGCTTTTAGAACTTCTTGCTTCTATTTGTTGGAATAGACATCTTATTAACAATCTATAGATTATTGATTGGTGATTGATTATTATATAGTAGTGATCTCTTGATTTTTTTTGTCTTTATTTCATTTTCTTTTATTTTGTTTTTAAGAAATGGTCAGTAGAAGTAGCAGTCAAACTTCAATAAGGCTTGCTGACTCTCAAGAGCATGTTGGTGTTGGAACTCAAACTAACCCAAGATAGTGGTGAAATATTTATGTTCTTTTCGTTGGTCATTTTCCTGTATTGATGGTTGCGAATACTCAACTTACTATATTAAAATAACTTCTGCAGTCAATAGCTTAGACCGCAAAGGACACGTTGAACTCGAGCGCAAAGATTACACGTGACAGCAAATGTCAACTCCTCCATTTGTGTATATAAGTCTGAGATTCGTGGTTCGCAAATCATCTCCAGTGATGGTTGTATTAATGAGTACATACCTTTGGGGACACCTAGTCCTTCCCCTACACCTATACCTGCAAGTACTAAGACACAGCAGAGTGATATACAACATCCAGAGCATGACACTGTTGAATGTGTGAGACAGACTACACCTTCACAAGGGCACCATAGTGTATAAGGGGCAGAAGAAATACATGTGTACATGGGCGATATCCAAATGAAGAACAAGGAGTAACATGTGGTTGATCTCCAAATGATGAACAAGGGCCAAGAAGGGCGCATTGGGCCCGAAAAATGGTGAGCATGAGATGTCATATAAATCGCATATTAGACGTAGGAAGGTTGAGGATTTTAAAAACCAGATGTCGCCTAAGGCGTTGTGGCAAGTGATTGAAAATCTAAACAATAAGCGAAAGGAAGCCGTTACAGGATCGGGTTTGGGGGCTTCTTGCATTTAGAAACTAACATGATCTCGGGGAAGCTGGTACTGTGGTTGGTGCGAAAGTTTGGAACATGCTCTTGCTCCCAGCCACTCGCCTGTGGCAGGATGAGGGTGACCGAGCATGATGTGCACATGACGTTCGGTCTGGCTAAAGGCCCGCTTCAGGTAGTTGAGCCTAAAAATGAAAGCAATGTGAACGTTGAGTTCGCAAGCCTCCTAAACTGTCAAAAACAGCAATGGCCTAAACATGATAGCATCCCTAAATGTGCTGAGGTGATTGATGCAGGGTCAAATAGATGAGGGTGAGGACTTCAAAAGAGATTTTGTAATGTTGGTGGTGTATACATGTCTCCATGGCAGGTCAAGAGGAGAAGTCAATTACCTAATCATGAACGCGCTGGTACATTTGAACAAAGTGAGACGACTGAATTGGGTGCAATACACAACGAGATTGCTTGTCTTATCAGTCGATGAGTGGAAAACGAAGACGTTACGGTTCTTCAGAGGGCAAATCCTTTTCCTAATGGTACATTCAAAGTCTTACCTAATTAAATATGTTTAATTTTGCATTGTGCAGTATGAAACTTTGAATTAGTGATTGTTTGCAGAAGGGAGAATGATCGTTATCAAAAAAATTTTGATCATCCATAGCATAATCCTTGCATGTCAGCTATGAAAATACTGTGATCATGCACACAGAATTAGTGATATATTTTTCATTTGAACATTATGAATAACATCCAAATTTAGTGATCACCATATGTTTAAATACAACAACAACAACAACAACAAACTCCCAGTGTGGGTCCCGCTTGATCACCATATGTTTAAATACTGATTAGTAATTTCTAGTGTGGTTATCACTAATCTAGTACATTTAATATGCTGCAACATTTGTTGATTAGGAATTGTTGCAATAATGATCACTAAATTAACTACTGCATATCACTAATTTGTCTACATATGACTACTAATTTGTTTTGAGCAGGGTTTAAGCAATCAGTACTTTACGTCTCTAATTACAATCAATGCACGGATTGTTTGCTTAGTAATCATCATTTGTCTATTTGGTGATCAGTACAACAAAAAATTAGGATCAAAAGGAAAATATTCCAATATATTAAGGTTAACAAATTAGTAATTATTAGTAGAGAAATGATCATTAGTGTCACAATAAGTGATTAGCTGAACTTTCATTTTATAATATTTCTTGAATTTTCTTCCTATCAGTATGTTTATGATTGTTGTAGCTGTGTTACCTTGATCACGTGGTTTTCAAACTAAGGTTGGTGCCCCGTTAATTCTTAACGTTAAGAGGGTGGATAAATGATGAAAGAAAATCTAAGTTGGGACCAGAATTCGTAATTGGATTTGGCAGAGGTAATCTCAAGGATACCTTGGATAAGATAACCATAACTGATGAGGAGGAAAAAGTTAATGAAGAGGAACATCGCAGCAAAAATGACGAAGTTGAAGCTAAAGCCAAAGGTGAAATAGGAGTTTCAAAGGTTAACGTGAGTCAATATTTTTAATGTATTATTTATTTTTTCAAGAAAAAAAAAATTATACTTCTGGTGTTGTGCTGCATTCTTTTTTAGTTACGATGACATCTCCTTTTTTACTATAAGTATTGTTTGTTTGAATCAAGCCCTTTTTCGTGATGGTAAGTCAGCAACCGATTTGATAATAACAAATAGTCGGCTACTAGTGAATGTGATTATAGAATTGGAGGAGTTGATTCCTAGAGCACGCATCCCACTCAAGAGTGACAGAAAGGTAGTTGCAAAATCGACAAGTGATGCACTCCTCAGTGATAGGCCTAATAAGTTGAAGAGTAGAAGCTCGACACTCTCGCATGGCTCGTATGAATCGGAAGGGTTCTTGATGTAGATTGATGTGATTGAGAAGCATTTCATGGGCGCCTGAGATATGGTGCATGATTTTCCAAAGTTCACTCCACCTAGTTTCACCCTTGGGGTGTCTCAAGAGGAGAAAGAGGTGCTACCCAACGGAGTTGCTATTGTTGATTTGGAGCCTGATATTCCGATAGCAAAAATGCAATTAGTAAATTGTGATGTGCAGGGTATCCTTATGAGATGTATGAAAAGCTTCGCACAGTGCAACAACACACCATTGCCACCGGGTAATTCTTCTCATAGTCTCGTGGATGACTTTTTGTTGCTCTTTGATGAAAGTAAATGAAATTGCGATTCTGCATTATTTCCGGCCATCACCATATAAAGTAGTGATCTTAAGGCAAAAAAAATGTTGATCATGCTACCAATGATTTTTTTTACATGTAGAGTTTGTCTCTAGGCTAGAAAGTATTAATGATAAATAGACACATTAGTGATGTTTTGCGGTTTAAATATTTCTATTAAACTGCAAATCTTGTGGTCGTTAACAATAAATTTACCGATTTTTAGGAGACAAATCAGGGATCACAAAAGATTTCACCAGAAATGTATTAAATTGATGATCATTACTTGATAAATCAGTGATCATTACCTTATGAATTGATGATGTTTTTGCATATAGGTTTGCCTACAACCTAAAATGTAGTGATAAAAAATGGGCACATTAGTGATCTATTGAGTTCAAAAAATTTTAATGGACAATAAAGCTAGTAATAGTTATTGATAAAACTACTAATATTTAGGAGACAAATCAGCGATCATAAAACATTGGACCAAAAATATATTAAATTGGTGATCATTAGTTATAAATTAGTGATCTTTACTTGATAAATTAGTGATCATTACTTGATGAATTAGTGATCACATCATGCAAACATGCTTCCCCCTAGCCATGCGTTAAGTGTTAAGGCACACAAGGACACAAGAGGTGGGGGTGAATTGTGTCTTCTAATTTTTTCATTTTGTTTCAGAACACTCGTTAGACCTGTTGGGAGAGGAGTTTGCAGTAAGGCAGAAACAAAACTTTGAATGCGGAAATAAAGGAGATATAAGATTTTACGTGGAAAACCACCTCTAGCCCAATGGAGGTGTAAAAACCACGACCTACCTTAGTAGGATTTCAACAAACACTTTCGCTAACACGGACCAAGTTCGTTACTCTATGTAACACACGTGACAACGTCACACATGTAACTTAGTCTCCCCCGAGACTCTAGTTACACACACGTAACTTTTCTCCACCTAAGAATGAGTCACACAACACGTCCAAAGTCTCTCAAGAATTGGACACACTCTAAACTTAACTGATGACAGAAAAGAATAGAAGAACACCTTACTTTTTATGCTTCTAAACAAGCTGAATGTAAGGTACAATACAAACCCTATTATGCTAGAAAGAATGACTTAATTTAGCACACTCCTTGAAGGTTTTTCACTCAGAGAATAAGCTCATAAGAAACTCAATATTTGCCTCAAAAAACCGTTGCTTGAAGAGATGAGATGAGAGTGCTTATATACCCACAAAAAGCAAGGATTTGATTTCCAAAATAACTCTGAAAATACTCAGCAAATAATAGGAATGATATTTCTCAACAATATCTTTTTAGCAAATCATATCTTAAAAGATAGGATAAAATCTTTTGAAAAATCTTTTTAGGAGATCAATATTATTTAGGAAAGTACTCTTTCTAAAACACAATATTATGATAAAATCGATCCTAAATATATTAGGAATTTTAGCAGTAGGAAAACTCTTGAAAATATTTGAAAACTAATTTTTGCACTCGCTGCCCTCAGAGCACTGCAGACCTGTTTGCTCAATTGTTCTGAGCAGTGTTCTGAGGCAGCTTAAATAATTCCTTCAAGGTGAGTGTTAAGTCAAGTTCTTCTTTGGCATATTAATAAGAATCTAGACAAATATAACCAGTACTTAGCTCTGAGACTCTAAAGACTCTTGTACTCTACTGATGATGTGCACATATATCCACTTTGATGATTTCGGCTTCTTCGACCTGTTCTTCAGGGTGTTTGCAACTTCTGTCGCTTTCAACATAACTTCAAGCATGATGTTTCGAACTGATCTTTAGGATGTTTGCAATCTATCCTATCACATTACTCTAGCACTCAACTCAAGCCAAGCATAATTAGTACATTTGGGTTGTAATCATCAAAACCTTATATACGATTTGATCCAACAAATTCCCCCTTTTTGATGATGACAAACTGAATGACCATCAAAGGTGAGACATAGTAGGGGGCAAAAACATTAGTGCCAAACTTAGTCCAAAGTATCTAGATCACATAGGAGAGGTACATAAGAATAGGAGGTCAACTTAAACCGGTTGGTTTAATTAGAACATGGTTGTACTTGTCTTCCCCCTTTTGACATCATCGAAAAGATCTAGGAGGCCACATGCATAAATTCAATGGGGATGCACTCACCACCACAGGTGATCAAGGAAAATAATCCACGATACAGTCAAGTATACAGTACATAATGGTATTGGCCATCCCAATTACGGACAAATACACAACAGCAAAGGCAAGCAATGGCATAACATAACCAAACCAAACTAAAAACAAATATAACCACTGTCAATCACATGCAAAATCAAGATTAACCAAACAAAAAGCGAACAGTGTTGATGGGAACATAGCAAAGAACATACTTGAATTAGGGAGAAGAGGAGGATGGAGCAAGTTTATCCGTGAGGGCAGAGAGGGCATGAAGAATATCCTCATAGCGTTGCCCATTCAAGGCCTTTTCTTCAGTCAGTGCTTGCTTCACTTCAGCAATCTCCTCCATCAGATGGAGCTGATCCTGGACGAGATTCGCAACCATGATAGTGCTGGACGATGCTGCCGTACTAGAACCAGGACGGGGACCAAGGCCAAAGGGTGTTTTGGGTCCTTGTTCTAACATGGTTCCATCACTCTTCTTAATCTGGAACCCACACCCAAGTAAAGTATTGCTCCCTATTTCATCGGTTACCTGAAAGCCCATTCTCTTTTGCAAAGGGATCCCTAGAGCCTCAAACACCGAAGTCAAAAGAAAACCATAGCCCAGATCATGGCTTCTGGAAGTGTTGGAAATCCGTCCAATGTGACTAATCATGATAGCAGGCAAATTAATGGGCTCTCCTCGATCGAGGAGGTCAGTAAGGTACATGTCCATAGAGTTCGCAAGATTGCGTCCCTGTCCCTGAGGTGTCACGTTCTTGATGACAAACCCGAATAACAACCGATGTAAAGGCTGCATTTCCCCTTTCTTACAGACTGGGGTGCACTTAAGTCAGGTTGTTGGGCTAGTTTTCTAATGAGATCCAACAATTGGTCATTGCTCAGCACAGTTTTATCCTCCCTAACATATACATCAAACCCTTTAGAGGGTACCCCAAGCCAATCCCCCAGATTATCAGCATTAAAACACAGTTCCCGACCGTGAATAGAGCTAGTCACTATCCTATTATTGACCTCACAATTGGCATAAAATTCTGCTAATTCAGGTACTGAGTAGCCCCTCTTAGTATTGGTAAATGTATCTAGCCAACCTTGTGTTCGTAATCTGTCCAAGAACACCTCTAAGCCCTGTTCTTGGAAGTATAGAACCTTCACTATCTTCCCTCACACCACGACTTTCAGCAGGAAATGTCTAAACCTTTCCCCCTGGGTTAGTGACTTTCTTGATTTCTTTTTCGAGGGTTCCTCACTTCTCTCACCCAGGTCAGACCCCTGTTCTGTAGAACCCTGTTTTAGGGCACGTTTCTTTGAGGGCACAGATAAGGAAGGCGTTTGGGAGGCTGTTTGCACAGTTGATTTGGACAGAGTTTTGGAAGTGGACTTAGGCTTCTTTAAAGGTCGAGCAACTTTGTCCATGGGTAGGTCCGATGGGATGGCAGGACCCACACTCCTTGTACAAGGCCGACACAGGGTACGGGTGAGAGGCACATTGGGTTTGGTGGTGGTTTGGACTCGACGAATTGGTGGTTTAGGCGCTGTTTGAGGAGTTGTTTTGGGGGTTGGTTTCACGGTGCGTTTGAACCGAATGAGAGGCTCATCCTCTTCAAGATCATACACACGATCATCATTCAAGTTTGGCTCTTCAACCCAATCCTCCACAATCACAAATTCTCCCCCACTTTCAAGGAATTTCGGCTCAGTCATATATGGTTTATATAACATCAAATCCCATCCCCAAACCGACTTAACAGGGGGTATGGCGTCAAGTTCAATTCCTACAGTCCTCAAATCAATACTTTTCAGAAATTGAAAGACAAAGGGAGAAATACCATAAGTGGGTACCGGGGTATCCGCCGCCGATGATGGTGGTGGCACCTTGAGTATGTCGAGTAATTGTCCTTTCCTTTTTCTTGATTTCTTGGCTTGAAGTGAGCGTGGGTGACGTACCTTGCGACCGGAGGATGTGTCGTTGCCCGGAATTCGTGCCATTGGAGAGCTGAAGGAAGGAAGGAGTTAGGGTTTTAGGGTTTTAGGAAGAGGATGGAGAACGGGCTACTTGAGGAAAGGAGAGAAGGTGTTTAAAGAATTGGAAAGTGATTTGAAAAGGGTTGACCAAAATTCTCAAAAAACAAAAAATCCTCCCCCCTTTTTTCGGCCGCCGGTTTTAGAGAGAGAGAAATTTGCATGCCAAGAAATCATTACACCTTGGGAAAAGCTGCAATTGTTAGAGGAGGTGTAATAAAAGAAAAATCCAATTCCCAACACACATAAGAATATGGTATCTTGATAACATATGATACAACTAGTGGTCCGACCTGTTCTTAGCGCTTGTTCTTGACTGTTATATATTCGGTATCAAAGGGCAATAGGGACAGTATTATTAGACCTCAACGACTGTCAGCCATATCAGATTCCACACATATGCAATTAACTGCACAACAAGTTGAATGCATCCCTTGAAATAATTTATTTGGCCTAAGACCTTACTAGTTAATCATTGGGGGTTGATGAAGTTCATTCAAGTTCTTTTAATCAAACCCAATTCAAGCCTATTCCTTTCAAATTGATCTCTACTTAGTGCCTTGGTAAAAATATCAGCAATTTTGTTTGTTAGTGGCACAAAAATTCATTGAAATCAAGCCCTTTTCAACATTGTCTCTTAAGAAGTGATGGCGAACATCAATATGCTTAGTCCTTTTATGTTGACACAGATTTTTGGCAATGTTAATTGCACTTGTATTTAGGGGTGAGCAAAAAAAACCGAAACCGAAAACCGAACCGAGAAACCGAAAAAACCGAACCGAAAAACCGGTTAATCGGATCGAATTTTATGAAATTTTCGGTTCGGTTAACCGAACCGCTTTTTTTCCACTGTTCACGGTTCGGTTTCGGTTCAGGGGAGAGGATTTTTCGGTTAACCGCGGTTAACCGATCCGAACCGATTTTTTTTTTAAATGACAGCAAATAAATAGTAAATACTAAATATTAATTAAATTTCTAAACCATAAAAAAAAATGTAAATTTAGGTGTATGGGGTTCGGTTAACCGTACACCGAACCGAAATTTCGGTTAATCGGATATTTCGGTTCGGTTCACGGTTCGACTTTTTGTTGAACGGATTTTTTCGGTTAACCGATTTCCGGTTAACCGGTAATTTCGGTTCGGTTCACGGTTCGCATTTTTCCCGAACCGAAAAAACGGTTAACCGATTTTCGGTTAACCGAAAATCCGGTTAACCGACTTTGAGCACCCCTACTTGTATTATCACAAACTATGGGAATGCATCCCATGTCAACACCAAAATCCTTGAGTTGTTGTCGTATCCACAACAATTGAGCACAACAAGAAGCAACTGCTACATACTCGGCTTCTGCTGTGGACATGGCAACTGAGTGCAGTTTCTTTGTAGACCAAGAGACCAAACAGGGCCCAAGAAAAGTAGCCATACCTGAGGTGCTTTTTCTGTCAACTAGAAATCCAGCATAGTCAGTATCAGCATACCCAATGAAGTCAAAGTTGCGTCCACATGGATACCATAGTGCCAGATCAGAGATGTTTTTCAAATATCTAAAAATTCTTTTTACAACTTTCAAGTGTGTTTCTTTTGGATATGACTGAAAATGGGCACACAGACCAACACTGAAAACAATGCCAGGTCTACTAGTGATTGGGTATAGGAGTGACCCTATCATGCCCTTATATGACTTTTCATTAACTGAAGGACTTTCATCATCCATCACCAATCTGGAGGAAGGAGAAATAGGAGTGTCCATGGGCTTAGCCGTTTCCATCACAAACTGCTTAAGTAGTTCCTTGACATATTTTTGTTGATGGATCATAGTTCCGTTTGAGGTTTGTTTAATTTGCAAGCCTAGGAAAAAATTAAGCTTGCCCATTATGCTCATCTCAAACTCACTCCTCATCAATTTTGAAAATTTATCACATAAATCATTGTTGGTTGCACCAAATATAATGTCATCGACATATACTTGGACAATCAACAAATGTTTTCCCTTAGATTTGAGAAACAAGGTATTATCTATCTTACCTCTTTGAAAATCATTCTCAATTAAGAAACTTGACAATTGTTCATACCAAGCTCTAGGAGCTTGTTTTAGACCATAAAGTGCCTTGTCAAGTTTGAAAATATGGTTAGGAAAATCAAGACTTTCAGAACCAGGGGGTTGTTTTACATACACCTCTTCTTTAAGATATCCATTGAGGAAGACACTCTTGACATCCATTTGGTACACCTTGATCTCCATGTGGGCTGCAAAGGCTACCAAGATTCGAATAGCCTCTAACCTTGCTACAGGTGCAAACGTTTCTTCATAGTCAATCCCTTCTTCTTGATTGTAACCTTGGACCACCAGCCTGGCCTTGTTCCTAGTGACTGTTGCTAACTCATCCAACTTGTTTTTGAACACCCACTTGGCTCCAATAATTGTTCTGTCCTCATGCAGTGGTTCAAGGTGCCAAACCTTGTTCCTTTCAAACTGATGAAGCTCCACTTGCATGGCTATAACCCATTCAAAATTTGTAAAAGTTTCATGAACATTCTTAGGCTCGATGTGAGATAAAAAGGCATAGAAGGCACGAAAATTTCTGAGCTTATATCTGGTCTGCACCCTTGTATTAATATCAGAAATAATTTGATCAAAGGGATGCGAGCTTTGGTGTTTCCAGGGTCGTGAAGGGAAAGGATCCATAGATTTGCTTTTCACTTTCTCCTGGCTGTTTGCAGGAACAGGTGTAGGATCAGGTCGGAAGTCTATTCCATATCAGTAAGAGAAGTCTGGGATTGAGTGGGCTGGTTTTGGTCCGTATCAGGGCCAGCTAGGCTTCCCCCTATTGGTCTATTTCCTGCCCACTTTCCTTACCATTAACTTCAGTAAGTGGTTCATTTTCAAGCATCTTACCATTGTCTTTTTGTGCAAGTCCAATATCAAAATCTTCATCCTGTACATCATTCTCAATCAAGGAGTCAGTTTCATCAAATAATACATGCACACTCTCCTCAACACATATAGTCATTTTGTTGAATAATTTCAAAGCTTTACTATGTGAAAAGTATCTTAAGAAAATTGCCTCATCACTCCTAGGGTCAAACTTTCCCAAGGGCTCATTCCCATTATTGTGCACATAACATTTACAACCAGAGATGCATAATATTGGGTTTTTGCCCCTTGAAAAGTTCATAAGGAGTCTTATTGTGAATGGGTCTGATTATGCATCTATTAATAATGTAACAAGCTGTGTTCAATGCTTCTGCCCAAAAATTTCTAGGAAGACCACTAGCAACAAGCATGGTTCTAGTCATGTCTTCTAGTGTCCGATTTTTCCACTCTACCACTCCATTTTGTTGGGTGTTCTTGGGGCTGAAAAATTATGATCAATGCCATGTTCATTACAATAATCAATAAGGCTTGAATTTTCAAATTCCTTTTCATGATCAGATCTAAGACTTATCAATGAGTGTCCTATTCGCTTTTCAGTTTTCTTAAGAAATATAACGAAGGTTTCAAAAGATTCATCTTTAGATGCTAGGAATAAAGTCCAAGTGAAACGAGAGTAATCATCTACTATAACAAACACATACCTGTATTTTTTAAATAAAAAATTAGACAAAAATGTCAGCTTAATCCTATGTCCAGAATATTTAGCATCAAGTTGGAGGTCTTTCACCAAAAATCAGTGAAATCATAACAAATTTCTACTTAAAAGAAATCTATTAGTTTAAACACCTTGTAAAATATCAACAACGGTTCAAATTTTTGTAGTCGTGCTGGAGATGCCACGAATAATAAAAAATCGTACAGAAATATTAGTTTAGAGTTTACAATTTTTTTTAACTTCAACCCACCTAAGACTCAACAAAGGTATACATAAGTTGTTTTACTAAATTAAAGAAAACTTGAGACTTCAAGGAAATAGGTTAACTTACAAAGATACAATAATTCGAGAGCCTAAAAGCAATGACATTATTTTGAATCAACTTATGTGTCCTCTACCATGTGCCCCTTTTTTTTTCCTACTTGATATCACTAGTATATACCTAATTGAAAATAATGACAGCATTAGAGCATAATCTCTTTAAGTAGATCACATAAAAGCTTACTAATGAGTGACAACATCAAACAAGAAACTAAACAAATTCAAACAAATAACAATAGCAAGGATGCTCTGTGTCAAATCTCACACAAACTTTGGCAGTAATGAAATTTTTTCTTAATTTGATGTTTATTATCCATCTCATACCACAAACATCGTAGTATGAAACAATTGTTTCCAAGATAAACTTGTATTTGTGAAACTGAAATAAAAAGTTAAATAAATATTACATTCATTGAGCACAAATATAACACCTAGCTTAAATCAATCAGGCAACTAAAATCAAATGTGATTGGAAAAATGAACCCATAAATGAAAAAGGACATGACAGATGATGAACAAATACATTCTAAATGTACCTTGATCAAGGTTAAGTCTTGGCGTGTTGCCCATCCGTACTAATTCGACCGATGATCAAAAGAAGAATTGGGCATATTAAAAATTGGAAAAATTATATTTAAAAATTAACCATAATTAACTATTTTTGCTTGGGTCATCACTGCGTCAATGTCAAACACTTTCATAATTGGATGGTAAAACATTCAAACTCACAAAAATCTTTTTACAATCAGAAAACGCTCGTGTTGAATGCCCTCAATTCCTAGAATTAGTAAAAAAAATGATCCAAATATGATCATTCTATCACAAAATATGTTGAATGCTCCAAGCACAAATGCTATGTAGAAAACTAAGTTTGAAGGGCGGAAAAATGATCATTCTATCACAATCTCAAATAGTAAAGTTGTGTCATGCTCATTAAATATTTTTCCACATGAGACAAACAATTAATTTCAAGGTTTTTGAAGACGACGATAAAAGATGGGACCGATAACCAACCTCATAAGTAAGTATTTGATGCAAGGTCTTCAGGGTTTGCGCTCCTGGTGGTGCCCTACATTATAAATATGATGATTCTTTTCTAATTGATAATTTTTTCCTATGTATGTGTAAAATTATAATTTACTTGTTACTAATCTTTTTATATACAAGTCTTTAGAAATAATATCATACCACAAAACATACAATGAGATCTAGAAACTAAAATTAAACTAAAATTTACAAATTAAGTATGAAGTATGAAATTGACTGTTCGAACCATGGCTGAAATTGAAATTGAACCATATTAATGATTTCCCTTTATCATAATTGCAGCAAACTGAATCTTAAAATTTATGATAATCAATATAATAAACATCGTGCAACTTTAAACCTCATATGTATTCAACGATTAACAACTTTAGAAATAATGCTCAACACCAATCCTATTAATCAATTAGACTGAGTAAAAAGGAAAAAGAGTAATAAAACTAAATAGAAAATTAAGTACGATAGAATTCGAGAATAAGCATAGGCCATAAAGGTGAATAGTGCTCATAATGTCAAGAGATTGATACTAATCGTTGATAGCCCATGAATCTTGCTCCTTCAATCATCCGTACAAGTCAGAGAAGCGAAAGATAGAGGAAACTAACAACTTGCATGAAATTGTTGCTCAATCAACTGAAAAAATGTGAGAAATTGAAGTTAGAGGAAACTAATAAACATGTAGTTGTGTGCAAAAGGCTAATACAAGAGTTATTTGAAAAAGAGTTGTTTGAACCCAAACAGCTCTTCAAAATAGTTTTTCAACAAACACCTAGTCAAAATTGCTAAAAGCCCCCTAGGCATCTGTTTTTTTGCAAACAAATCATGTCTTTAGATACCCCCACAAAATATTAAACTAAAACATTCGAAGTATAGCACTTGAGATGTGGCAATTTCTCATAGCTAGAAATTCAGTACCTAAATTCCAAAGTGAATTTCATACTAATTTTTTAAACTATAACTTAAAAATAGATTAACGTAACCATTGCAAAAGGCAATCAATGACTTCAGTAAATATATTTTCATTATATTGTTATGACTTAGTGATAAATATTAGAAATTATTTGCACCACTATTTTTTTGTTATGTCCAAATTAGATTGCCAATGCAATTTTTAGAACGATGATATATGTCTTGTTGCAAGACACTCTTAAATATCTTACTTTAACCTAAATTAATGAATTATATCATTTAAACTTACCATGTTTTCAATAATGAGATCTTATTGTGAGTTGTAAAGTTTTAATGTCTTTGCGCTATGTCAATAGGAACAAACTAACACCCTTATCAAATGAACCTCATCCCCAAAGGGCATATCATGCGTGTAATTTTACAAATTTGAATAATTATGTATAAAAAGATGATTTTACAAAATTTATAAGTTGTACACTCTTTCACTATTCAATCATACTCTTTTTGTTCAATTTAATAAATGATTACATATATTTTAAGTCATGATAAGACACTTAGGAAGTGTCTTATAGACATTTAACATTTTGTTAATCTTGAAATTGTTACTCAAAAAAATGTTGACTTAGTTATCATAATCTAGCTTAATACATAAACAACCTGAACTTAATGCTTTCGTATAAATTTTACTTACCTAATAATTAGGAATGGCAGTGGATCCTAGACCTAACCCAGATCCATCAGACCCAATCCAAATTAGAGAGTCTGGGTCCAATCTAATGAGACCTGATGGATTGTAAGCGGGTCTGGTTCGAAGGGATGTGGCTTGGGTTAGATCTGCATCAAGGTCTGAAAAATTAAGACGTAGACCTAACCCAATACCCGTGTAAGACCTATTACTTTGTTATTGTAAAAAAAATAAAATTGGCAAAGGTAGTTGGTTAACATAACTCTAGAACCACTTTGCTTAGTGTGTGATGGAATCCTAGCCACTGAAGATCTTGTCCATGATGATACAACTC
>JACYFF010019584.1:74481842-74513796 GCA_017589665.1 Selenicereus undatus | reverse complement strand
CATTCGTTCTTGGCCTATACTTAAGAGTATTCATGATGTTAGAGCTTTCGATGGTTTAGCTTCTTTCTACATGAGGTTTATTCGAAATTTCAGCACTATTATGGCTCCTATGACTGAAGTTATCAAAGGTACATCTTTTATGTGGAATCCAAAAGCTTAATCTGCCTTTGAAGATATCAAAGCTAAACTTACTCAAGCACCGGTATTATCTTTGCCTTACTTTAGTAAAGTTTTTGAAGTTGAATGTGATGCCTCTGGTGTGGGGATTGGTGGAGTTCTTACACAAGAAGGTAAACCTCTAGCCTTCTTTAGTGAGAAGTTATGTGATTCAAGAAGAAAATACTCCACTTATGATAAAGAGTTTTATGCTATTATGAGATGTTTAGAGCATTAGAATCATTATCTTATTGCAAGTTGGTTTATCTTACATTCTGACCATGAAGCATTGAAGTATATACAAGGTCAGCATAAGTTAAACTCCAGGCATGCCAAGTGGGTTGAGTTTATGTAGTCCTATCACTTTACTATCAAGCACAAGTCAGGTAAACTCAACCAAGGTGCAGATGCTCTATCCAGGAGATATCTCTTATTATTCCAGTTAGATGCTTGTGTACTTGGTTTTCAGCATCTACAGGTATTATATGCTGAAGATGAAGACTTTGGGGCATTATATGCTACTTGTTCAAAACACCCCAAAGGAGATTTCCATGTTCAAGAAGGTTTCCTGTTTAAGGGTACTCGGCTATGTATTCCTAAGTGCAGCACGAGAGAATTGCTGATTCGAGAAGTCCGTGGAGGATCCTTAGCTGGACATGATGGTGAGAATAAAACTATTATTATGCTAAGGGAACATTATTTTTGGCCAGGTATGGAACGAGATGTGCAGGATATTCTAAAGAGGTGTGGAACATGTCAAGCTGCAAAGAGTCATTCACTACCTCAAGGCTTATATACTCCATTGCCCGTACCGACTCTACCATGGGAAGATGTGAGTATGGATTTTATTTTGGGTCAACCAAGAACTCCAAGAGGCAAAGATTCCATATTTGTGGTGGTAGACAGGTTTTCAAAGATGGCACATTTCATCCCTGCAACAAGACTAATGATGCTACCTATATTGTCGAGCTCTATTTCAAGGAAGTGACAAGACTACATGGTATTCCTAAATCCATTATTTCAGACCGGGATACTAAGTTTCTAAGTCATTTTTGGATTACTCTTTGGAAGAAACTAGGTACTAAGTTGCTGTACAGTACCACTTGTCACCCCCAGACTGATGGCCAGACTGAGGTAACTAATCGAACCCTTGGTACTCTTTTAAGGGCTTTGATTAAACCTCATGCTAAGGCTCGGGATTTACTCTTGTCACATGCTGAATTTGCTTATAACAAAGCTCCTAGTAAGGCTACAGGTCTTTCACCCTTCAAGGTGGTATATGGGATTGATCCATTAAGTCCCATTGATCTTACTCCACGGCCACAAGACCACAAGCCTCATATTGATGCAGCAGTAAGGGTAAAGGAGATTCAGAAACTCCATGAGTTGGTAAAGGTAAAAATTGAAAAGCCCAATGCCGCATATGAAGCCCATGCCAACAAGCATAGGAGAAAGATTGTATTTCAACCTGGAGACTTAGTATGGGTTCACTTAAGGAAGGAAAGATTTCCTTCTAAGAGGAAGAATAAGCTCATGCCCCGAGCTGATGGTCCATTTAAAGTCTTAGAACGAGTCAATGACAATGCTTATAAGGTTGATTTACCAGGTGAATATGAAGTCTCTACCACTTTCAACATGGCTGATTTGAGTCCATATTATTCAGATGCTTCCCCATCAGATGCTTCCCCACCAGATTTGAGGGTCAAATCTTTTCAACAAGGGGAGGATGATGGAATCCTAGCCACTGAAGATCTTGTCCATGATGATACAACTCCCACACGTCCAAGAACAAGATCCCAAGTGAAGAAGATGGCTCAGTTATTGCAAGAAAGTGAAGCTAGCACAAACGGGTTCACTAGCTTCAAAGTGCCCGGTCTTGTGCATCTGATTTCCTAAGCTACATTGTAGCTTAGCCCTAACATTTTCCATTTTTGGAATCCTTTTGATGTTGTTTTGCAGGTCTATGAACGAGTTTCAAGTCATTCCCTCAAAAGGATTGAAGATCAAGGTCATTTTCCAAGCTACTCCATTTTGCCCCGATTTTGCGCGGTTGGAAGTATTAAGTTAATTAACCCTCAAAACCCTTTTGTAACCTTGATTTTATTGAGGGGGGGGGATTCTACACATCCTAAAGTTACCCCACCACCTTTAATCCAAGCCATGAATGTTTTTTTCTAGCTAAACAAAATCCATCAAACATCGGCCTGAACCGGCCCCCTAGAACCCGTTTCACTTGAACCGGTTCTTTGTTTCCTCAAATGGCCGGCCACTCTCTCTAGCAAGTTGATGGGCACACTTCCCAAGCTTGGCACTCTCTACAAGCTGCCTTGGAGTGGAGAAAACCTAGAGAAGAAGCAACCAATGGGAGAGAATATGGTGTCACCATGTGTGACTAATTCCTATTGGCTAGCCGCAAAATAGCCATGCATATTTTGGCTGCCCATGTGTATCTCTCTTCATTTTGCTGCTTGTATTAGTGTTAAACATAAGCCTAAGTAATGTATAATCAAGCTAGACAAAGGTTAGATGCATAATTTGATGTATTAGTATTAGTTTAAGCATGATGTAATCTTATTTAGTATAACCGGTTGTATTACTAGCTAATCATGTGCTTAGTTTAGTCCTAATACTTTTCCTCACTAGGAAGGAAAGTGAAGTGGACATTTTCTAGCCTAGTATTGATTCCCCTCTAGTATGTAAGGCCATTTTCGGCCAAGGAAGAAACATAACTCAGAATTTTGAAGTCCAAAACCGTGAGAAGCTTTGCTTTTCTCTCAAAAATTCTTGCTTGCTTATCTTAGTTTAGGCCAAACTAAGTGGTGTCCAAGTGAGTCTTAACCTTGATTAAGTGGTGTTTCTGTATCTTAATCAAGATTAAAGGCCCTAAACTTGAAGGTTGGTGGTGATTCTGTGTGTATTGGCTTGGGTACCCTATTCCCTTGACATATACATTAGTGTGGGTCATACAAGAGGAACTATTCTGTTATATTTGTGCTTCTGGTTTGTATTAAACTATTATTTTTGGTATGTAAGATGTAAGTAAGAATACTTAGTTATAGTCTGTGTCGCTAGAAATTTTTTTATTAAATATCATGTCTTCTATTTAATTATTTGTCTTTCGAATATACTAATTCATGTTACGATATGAAAAAAATTATTTGTAATGTGAAAAACAGTCAAGACTCGTTTAGAAACCATGGACTCGCTAGGCCCATAGGTTCTAGGTCTAGGTCTCATCTGCATAGACCCAATGAATTTGGGGCGGTTCTGGGTTTAGGTCTAAAAAAACTAAATTGGTCTAGGACCCAGACCCATGCCCAACTAATCGCCATCTCCACTAATAACTATATTTAATTTGAAAAAGCTGACGATTTTTAAAAAAAAAAAAACTAAAAATTTTCCACTCATGACACGAATTATTGAGTGATTCATAATAATTTCTAAATACTAGTTACTCAAAAAATATCCCTACATTATAGGGGAGCCAGAATACTAGTTGTCGAGAATTATAAAATGGACAAGAATTGAATTAAATTTTAAAAGACTTATTAATTAGAGTGGGGATGTATGCACAGAAAAACGTGCATGATGTAAAGCATATTGGTACTTAATGAATCTCCGATAAACAAAGCCAATGATGTATACGATGCATATGGTACCTAGTTAGAACTTGAAAATATGAACTAGAGGCGGGGCATGCATTCCATCATCTTAAAGCAGCAAAACTCCTTGCACATGAGACGCCTTGAACAACTACTAAGAGCAATGATTTCTATTTTTTTTTCGGAGGTCCTCATTGGCTATCGTTTGAAAGAAGCCAATGAGTACACGTACCTCTTTGCAGAAAACCTACCTAGCACCATCATATAAGGGACAAAAGGCATGGTGGATCCACATCTCTCCAGTGCATTTCTCTTTGATAATTTTGAATTATGATGTAACATTTGATTAAAATTGAAGAGATATAAAATTATTTAGCAGATTAACATACAATACTTGATTTCCTTGGAGCAGGTTGATTTTAGTTAATTGTATCTTATTTTACAAACAAAAAGATTTATCTAACGATAATAGTTCAATTACTTGTTTAAAAAAAATAAACTTCCACAAAATTTTTTAATTATGAATACATCTTAGGAACAAATTCACATTGATTATATTCGAGATCATCTGCTATATATTATGATTAATATCCAAACCAAATAACTAAAGGAAAATTGAACCAAAATCATATTTGCATCACATAAACTGTAACTACATATAGTTTAATAAATATATATAGTAGATATATATAGCCAACAACAAATCTAACTTTCAAGTATTGTTCTTTTAGTAAGTCTTGTGAGAAACCATCTCACATAATGACACATTATGAGATGAAAATTTGTATGATAACTTTAAATAATGATTGAGGTGACTAAAACTTTTTTTCGAGTGATTGTGATGAAAATCATTGTTAAATGAGCTATTAATTAGTGAGCCTTGGCTTAAAAAGTAACTTTAATATGCATTACTAGTCATCCCAAACCTTTCACAAATAACCCATAAATAATTCCGTCCCATGATAACTCTTGTGTGAGATAATCTTATCTAAGAGTTAGCTTTGCTCTTTCTCACCCATCCTTTGATAATTTGATATATATTCAAAAAAGTAACCCAGAAAATTATAATAATCCCAAAATTACATCTCATAGTACTCCAAAAATAAGAAACAAACATCATTAACATTGTGATGACTTCGTCAACTTTGGAAAAATCAACACTTTTAGCGTTGCAATTTTATCATCCATGTAGGTCCTTGGCTTAATTTCATAGCTTGCTAATTAATAAATTCTAAAGTAAGATTCTTTATCTTATCTGCAAATTGGTGATTACTGAATTCATTAAAGAAACATGTAGGGCACTAACGAAACTGGAAAAAAAAATGAAATCATATTATGTTCGAATGTCCTACATGTGTTGTTTAAATAGAAAATTGGACAAAAATGTTAGCTTAATCCTACATCCCGAATGTTTAGCATCAAGTGGGAGGTCTTTCATCAAAACTCAGTAAAATCATAACAAATTTCCACTTAAAAGAAATCTATTAGTTTAACTACCTTGTAAAATATCAGCAAGGGTTCAAATTTCTGTACTCGTGTTGAAGAAATCTCGAATAACAGAAAATCATACAGAAATATTAGTTTAGGGTTTACAATTTTGTTTGCTTCAACCCACTTAAGACCCAAAAAATGTACACACAAGTTGTATTACTAATTAAAGAAAACTCGAGACTTTAAGTAAATAGGTAAACTTACAAAGATACTATAATTCGAAAGCCTAAAAGCAACGATTATTTTGAATCAACCTAAAAGTCCTCTCGCATATGCCATTTTTTTGCTACTTATTCCTACAAAGATTAGTGAGGCTAGAGTTGCAGTGAAATTTCTAAGGGAGAATATCGTTTCCAGGTATGTCATGTCTCACGTTATTATTAGAGATCAGGGTACACATTTCAATAATCGATCATTTGATTTGTCGATGAGACAATACTCCATTACCCATAGGCTAGCCACTCCATATCATCCCAAACTAGTGGGCAGGTTGAAGATCCCAACAGGCAGATCAAATAGATGTTAGAAAAAATTGTCAACAGGAACAAGAAGGATTGGGCGTACAAGTTTACTGATTGTTTATGGGCTTATAGGATGGCTTAAAAGATGCCCTTGAGTATGTCACTCTATGGGGTAGTTTATGGAAACCATTATCAAAGGCTTGAGCACTGAGCTTGGTGGCTTATTAGAACCTTCAACTGTGATCTTACTGCAGCATATGAGGAGAGGAGACTACAGTTGAGTGACTTAGAGGATATCAATGCTAAGATGTATGAGAGTGCTAGATTGCCTAAGGAGAGGGCGAAGTTGGTTCATAATATGATGGTTCTTAGGAAGGACTTTACCTCATGCATGAGAGTGTTGTTGTATGATTTGAGACTACACCTATTTCAAGGTAAGCTTGGGTTCTGCTGGATGAGTCTCTCTGTTGTTATTTACATGTTTCCTTATGTGCAGTTTAGATATATGATCCTATTTTTGGAGCTAACTAAAAGGTAAATGGTCATAGGTTGAACCGGTTTCTTGAACTTCCTATAGAGGAGGATGTAGAGTGTCTGATACTCCATGAGTCACCTAGTTATTTCTAGTAGGTATTACATAGCTCAGATACAGTATCTGACCTGGTATTTTCATTTATCCTTTGTATAATGGGTATATCATGTGTTTTATTTTGTGTTGTGTCCTAGATGCTCCTTTACTCATAATGTGCACATTGTGTTGTCTTGGTTTAGGGGACAAAAAGTTATGCTTAAATTTTTTTTGAAAAAGAGATAAAGGAAAAATGTTCAAAAAACAACCAAAAATGTTTTCAATTTTCTTGTGATTTGGAGAGTTATACTATCTTGATTGACTTTGACCCCTTGTGACTTATTATATGGTTATATATAAGTGTTGTGTGTGTGATAGACCTTAGATATGAGTGCATCATTTTATATCTCAATTCTAAGCCTGTTGTTTCACTATAATTTTGAGTTCACTCCTTACCTTGTATATCACCACTGTCTCATGGTCTTAGGCTTCCATGGTTGATTCTTCCACTTGTCTTTCTTTTGGTTTTTTCTTTTGTTTCACGAAAGAAAAAAATAAAAAATCATAAAATCCAAAAAAAGGGAAAAATAAAAAATATAATAAATATCAAAATCAAGAAAGCTATCAAGATCGAGAACGACAAATATCCCTTTAAGGTATATGCCACTAGGTGCTGCCCTTTAAGGCAATACTGCTACTGGAAATGCTTGCTTCTCAAGTCAATACTTCAACAAAGTAGTCAAGTGGGTTGAGTCCTGATAGGAAGAATTCAAGTTTTAATATTTGTAGCCCTAAGTGCCGAGTTTATTGTCGAGTACTCGGGGTGTCTTCTACTGGGAGTTGGGTTTCAAGAGTTGGGATTAGCTTAAGTGTTCAATCTATGCCAAGTGAAATGTAAAGAAAGACAAACTAAACTAAGCTAACAAACATACAAAAAGAGGCTTGCAATCGTAATTGTGGCCAATTGAAGAACCAAGTAATCGAGATGAGTCCTAACCTACTTAACCTCTAGTTAAAACAAGAGATGGTCGGTTGTGCCATCGAAGACCACCCAAGCTCTCTTTCAAGGGTCATGAGTTAGTCTAATTAGTCTACCCACCTATTTTCATGGGGTTAGACCACAAAATTAGCAACACTTGGACGTAGCTAGGATCGCGACTATTTTTATGTCCCGAACCCGGCTATCCCCTCTCCCACACTAACTAATTGACCTCACCTCTCGGCATAAGTCAATCGCCCAAAAATAAAGATGAAAGCTCTTTCAAGCTTTTTATTGAACACTTGACGGGCATGATAGAAAACTCTAAGTTCAAAGCAAGAATTGGGTCTGGTTAGGCCTAATACAACACTAATTAGCAATCAAAGGACTAATCACAATCCAAGCCAACAAAACTAATCACTAATCATCAACAAAACACAAAAACCCCAAAACAAACCTAAACTAGCAAATAACCCAACAAACATGAAAATGGAGGAATTAGTCTAAACTAGCATGGATGAAAAGAGCTATTAAACAGGAAATCATAACAAAAACTAAACATTTAAGCTAAATACAGTCTAAACTAAGATAATCAAAACAAGAGGAAACAAAAAAAAGCATGAAAGAAAGAGAGAAAAAGGGAAACTTATACTTGATTGAATGAATGAAATTGAAATCCACAACCTTGAATCCAAAAATTAACCTAATTAAATCTAACCTTCTAATCTAATCTCCCTAATGAGATTTTTATTGGCTAAAACTAACCTAAAACCTAGCCTAACAATGGTCGGAATAACCCCCTAAGAAATCCCCAAATCGAGCTTTAAATAGGAATTGAAGTGGGGCGATAAGGAGGAGGAGCAGGCCGGAAGGGGCGACGACCGTCTTCGTGGCGATGGCCAACCGTTGCCACTTCCTGCCTAGGTGCTGGCTATAGTGACGGTTGTGCTGTTGGCCCCCCAACTCCCGTCGTTCTTCGTGTTATGCGAATTTCTATGCTTTTCTCATCCATCTTTGCTCCTTTTGTGGTGTTTGCTCGATTGATCTTATTACCTACAACAGTAAATGAAACAAATAAAAATTCTAAAGATTATGTTATTATACGAGCTAAAATTAGGAGATAGAGGCACTCAAAACATGGTAATTTAGAACTGAACAATACCCCCACGCCTATCTTTTGCTCGCCCTCGAGCAAAATAAAAGAAAAACTAGCCTAGGAACCTAACTCACTATCTTCGGAATCATAGTTGTTGTTAACACATGCAACAAGCCCTTTAAACCCCTTGGTTCCCCCAGGTGGACGAGTGAGGTCTCGTGAGGGTTTGCAGAAGATATACCCACAAAATCTTTAAAATATTTTTCAATTTTTTTGCAAAATAAAGCATGTATGCAAGGCAAGGGGGAAGATATGTACACATCTAGATCGATTTATCACCCTAACAACCTAGCTACTAAACCATATACAAGCTAAACATACATTCAACATACACATAGGCTATAAATGCATCCCGACTCATTTTTTCACCTCACACAACACAATAACACGATTTGTACACCTTGGTACTCCGTGCAAGATGTATTAACTCTTAATGCTAGGCTAAAACCAGGCAAAAGGTCATTTCTACTTGGCTTATGACCCCCTTTATTTTGCTCATTTTTCCTTTTTTTTCATTTCTTCTTTTTTTATGCCTTTCTCCTTATGCTCCTTCGCCCAAGTGGGTAGTTCTTGGCTTATTAGGCCTCAAACTCCCAGAGGAACAACTTAGCATATATTCGGGCTTCTTCCCTATTTAGGGGCTTTATTTGAATGTGCAAAGCACTTATTCAAGCCCAAATAAAGGTACTGAAGCTAAGCTTACTTTTACACATGTTGTTTTTGTCTGTTTTTTTTTTCATAATGAAGCCAAAACTGGAAATCAATTAATCAAGTCAAATGTCCCCAACTCAAATTTCAATAACTAACACCAAAAGTCAATGGTTAAGTGTACAAGATAGGCACAAAACTATACATGTGAAATGAGGTTATTATGAGGGACCAGAGATCACATTGTAGACAAGTGTTCCATCATGCATATTCGACTTATATACAAGCCAGGAACCAAGCTATTAAAGATCAAAAACCAATCACAAAGACACAAAAGTCCCCCAAAGCCAAGAAGAAAAACTATAGAAAATTGAAAACAAAATAGAAAAAGTTTCACAAAAAGGGTATATGGCTTCTTCACTCCCACATATAAATCTCACAATGTCCTCATTAGAAGCCAAGGAGTCATGACAACCACAAAAACACACAAAAACACAATATCACACAAAACACATATATACACAACTTAACACACTCACCCACAAACACAACCTCACTCAATCGACAGCAGGACTACACATAAAGACAAAACTAACACCACTAAAAACAAATATATATCAATCCAACAAAAACACCAATCACAAAACATAACTATGAACAAAAGGCGCAAAAAGGTGATCATAGCCATCAATTGGCTCCATAATATCCCAAATTTCACCTCAAAATGATCACTGACAAAAACACAACCTAATATCCACAACTAAAGAAAGGAAAAGGGGAAAATAAAAAGAAAAAGAAACACAAGCTAACATCTACAACTAAACAAAAAGAAAAAGAAAGAAAATAAAAAGAAAGAGAAGATTTAGAACGAGGACACCAGGTCGGACACTGAATGTACCAAAACTATGCCACATGGGCTTAAGGAGCATCAACCACTCCTTTTCTCTCAAGACTCGAGCTTTAACTTGAATGCAGTCAAAGCTCGCAATAACTTACCATGTGCCTGTCCATGCATTTCAGAATTATGTAAGTAAGAGAACACAAAAAAGAAAGAAGCAAATGTAGTTAGCGTCCTCTTACACTTATCCAATGCCATAGAAAAATCAAAGGCATAATCAAAGAAAGTACTCCACCTAATCTTCCTAGGCACATCCTCTAGATATGCACAATAAGGGTCCAAAGAGGGATTATACCCTCTAATGTTGCCTAGCGACTCATGAAATGCATGCAACTGAGGGGGGGTGGTGGAAATAATGGGGGATGAAATGAGGACTAAGTTAAGTGACTCGATGCAAATTGGGTCAATATGCTCAATGCTAGATGCGGCACCAACCCTCATATCATCACTATAGAACTCCTCAAAAGAAGGCTCTAACAATGCAATATCGTCAGACCAATCAAGCGAATCATCCTCAACACAGCTAGCATCAGCCCTAAGAGACTCACCCATCTCTAACCCTGTACACTGAGCTAAAGGGAGGGGAGAAGAAAGTAAGCTCAAGACACCCTCAATAGTGTCTCTAGGTGTGCTAGACCAGGATAGAGTGACAAATGGAAGGTCAATCACTTCCTCTAGGCCGGTCAAAGGTATACAACCAGAAAATTAGGCTCTATGGAAGAGAAAACTCATGACCATCATAGACACTAATCTCAAGTCTAGGAGAAGATGGACTAGGGTCGGTCTCACGCAATAGGCCACACTCCCACATCTCAGTAATGAAGCACTAATGTCATTCATTCATTGTCGCTATTACGACATTAAGTTTAGCATAGCATTCATCAGAAATATAATAATAGAGACAAAAATTTGCATCATGGTCAAAAGATTAATAAGAGCACATAATAAGAGAATAAGCGCGTAAATCATATGAAATGGGGGAAGGACACACAAAAGACTCAATAGCATTCTAGTGGTGCCATTGATACCAGGCCAAAGACTCAAACAAATCCCACACATCATCAACGTCTAAAATGCACATACCACCATGACACATGGACTCAAGGGTGGCTCGGGTCTCATGTGTTATCCCCTCAAGCACGACATTGCATATTTCCATTTTTCATATGTGAAATGCACATACTGAGCACGGTAATCATTCAATCTAGACAAGTATCTGCCAAAAAGGTTTCTTGCTCAAATTGAGGTAAATGAAAAAAAGTCATTTTGATATTTCTTCAAATTTGTTGATTATTTTTAATTTTTTTGGACACTGACAAGGGCCAACTTCCCGACAACGATGTCAAAAACTTGATAGAAAGAATTCGAACTTTAATATTTGTAATCCTAAGTGCAAGGTTTATCATCGAGTACTCGAAGTGTAATCTACCTGGATTTCATGTATCGAGATTAGCTTAAGTGTTCAATCTCGCGCAAGTGAAAGGGAAGGAAAGGCAAATTAAACTAAGCTAACATAAATTGTAATTGGGCCAATTGACAACCACCCAAGCCCTCTCTCAACGGTCTTGAGCTAGTCTAATTAGTCTAACCACCCATTTTCATGGGGTTAGCCCGAGTAAACCACAAAATTAGCAACCCTTAGACCTAGCTAGGATAGCGACTATTTTCATGTCCCAAACCCAACTATCCCCACTCCCACACAAGCTAATTGACCTCACCTCTCGGCATAATTCAATCCCCCAAAAATAAAGATGAAAGCTCCCTCAAGCATTTCATCGAACACATGATGGGCATGAGAGAAAACTCTAAATTCAAAGCAATAATAGGGTGTGATTAGGCCTAATACAAGACTAGTTAGCCATCAAAGGGCTAATCACAATCCAAGCCAACAAAACTAACCAATAATCATCAACAAAACCTAAAAAGCCCCAAAACAAACCTAAACTAGCAAATAACTCAGCAAACATGAAAATTGAGGAATTAGTCTAAACTAGCAAGGATGAAAAGAGCTATTAAACATTAAATCATAATAAAAACTAAACATTTAAGCCAAATACAATCTAAACGAACATTATCAAAACAAGAGGAAACAAGAAAAGCATGAAATAAAGAAAGAGAGAGAGAGAGAAAGGAAAACTTATGCTTGATTGAATGAATGAAATTGAAATCCACAAGCTTGAATCCAAATATTAACCCAATTAAATCTATTCTTCTAATCTAATCTTCCTAATAGGATTTTTATCAGGCTAAAACTAACCTAAACCTAGCCTGACAATTGCTGAAGAATCCCCTAAGAAATCCCCAAATCGAGCTTTAAATAGGAATCAAAGCGGGGCGAGAAGGAGGAGGAGCATGCCGGGGGGCGACGACCGTCATCCTGACTACACCCAGTAGTCGATCTGCTACAAACTGTCGGCCAACCTTCACCACTTCCTGCCCAGGTGCAGGTTGTGGCAACGATTGGTGTTGTTGGCCCCCTGACATCCCTCCTTCTTCTTACCTTGGGAATTTCCATGCTTTTCTCATCCATCTTTGCTCTTTTTTGCGGCGTTTGCTCGATTAATCTTATTACCTGCAAAAGTAAATAAGCACAAATAAAAATCCTAAGATTATGTTATTATACGAGCTAAAATTAAGTAATAGAGGCATGTAAAATATGACAATTTAGTGCCGAATAAGTCAAATCTTAGTAAGCTTAACTCCTAGGGAGATGGTACACTTTCGCATCATGCACTATGATGGACTCGTTGTTTTGATGGTCTGAGGGGTAGATAATTGGTGTATATTGTGATCCTTGGGGATTAAGAGTTTTGATGTATACATTGTGCTTATACATAAGATAATACTTAGGTTAGAGAGGTGATTTGTTGGTCAAGTGTGCACAGTTCTTTCATGTTTATATGTGATTATATTTTAGGAAAAAAATTAAAAAGATTATCTGTTTCTATTCTTATTTTTCGTTTTCCTTCTTCAAAGATTTTATAGGTATATCTCTTGTAAATCCTTAGATATCACACTCGTCCATTAGGAAGAACTTAGGGGTATAAAGGGCTTGCTGCATGTGCCAAATACAACAGTGCTTACTACGAAAGTAAGTTAGGTATCTTAGGTAGATTTTATTTTATTTTATTTTACTCGAGAATGAGCAACATCTTGGTGTAAGGGTATTTGTTTGGTCACCAAAAGTGTCCATTTAAGTACTTCTAATCACTTTGTATTTACTCACAATCAAGATTTTTATGTGTGTTTTATTTAGTTTTTGTGATTTTATAGGAATAATGGTTCAAGAAAATAATGGATGTAAAAGGAGTGCGATAAATAAATAGAAATCAAGAAAATATGTCAAGGCAAAATATAGGTAAGTGGGCCAGTTCCAGAGACGCAGGCAACGTGGGGTCAGTGGGGTCACCCGACCCCGCTCTCCAAAAAAAAAAGTATATGTCAGAAAATTAAAAAAATTCAAAGTTGAGATATGTATTATGTTTGTGGAAGAGGAACATGAAAACTGGATAGCTTAGTCGTCCAGTGCTTGGCTTTGTGTGTCGGTGGTTGTGAGTTCAAACCTTCCCCATCCCATGTTTTTGTTTTTGTTTTTGCGTCGGTGGTTGAGGAATTTGGCAAGAATAATTAAGACTGTGAGAACTTATTTCGGAATTACGAAAATATTTTGTAAATTGGAAATGGAAAATTTCTTGGGCATTAGGAAATGTTGTAATCTGGAAAGTATGGGGGAGTTGTTACTAGTATAAATAAGGGTCTTGGTCCTTTCCAAATCATGAATTTCTCTGCCTGTCTTTCTTATAGCATTAGTTCTAGAGTTTAAGACATTATTTTAACTTCAGGATTCCTTCGAGTTGAATTTAACTGCAATTTCTTATTCTAATTTCTATTTAATTTTTCAAGTCTTAGTTTAATTTTTCTAGTTATAGTTTCAATTCAACTTTTCTATTTTTAGTTATTTAAGCTTTACAGTTTTCATTTTAGTTCATATTTTATCTTCAAAATAAATCTACCATCCAAAGTTTCACTTTTTACTACTCCTTCGGATTGATGGTGGATGTTGAAGTCTCATAGTAATCATCCAAGATTCGCATTTTTTTTTGGGTATTGGCTTTCTTTAATAATTATGGTTCAGAATTTTATGTATTAAGCAACTAACGTAATCTCCTTCTTCCCACTTTAATTGTGAAAAGTTTTATTTAAATTTCGTGCTCCATTTTTAGGTAGATGTTTGTGAGAACTTTGCTATTATTTTGAATTAATTTTAGTTAGGTTGATTAGTTTAGTTTAGTTTAGCAGTTTAATACCAGTAATTAAATTCAACCAATCTCTATGGACGATCCATATAGTGCTACAACTACAGTTGTACATTTGTGACTTATTTTTACAACTCCTGAAATATAACAACCTTCATGTCCTCTTACGTATACCATTTCTTTTTCCACATGATATTACCATTATAATCCTAAATGGAGATTGCAATAAAGTTAAAGCATATATCTCTTTAAGCAGACCGCATAGCCGTTTGCTAATGAATGACAACATCAAATAAGAAACTAAGCAAATTCAAACAAATAACTACAAGAAGGGTGCTTCGCTTCAAATCTAACACAAACTTCGGCAGCAATGAAACTTCTTGTTAATTTGGTGTTTATTATGCATCTCAGACCGCAAACACCATAGCATGAAATAATTTTTTCCAAGATAAACTTATATTTAAGAAACTAATAAAGGGAAATAAATATTACATTCATTGGGCACAAATATAATAGCTGGTTCAAATCAATAAGACAACAAAAATCAGATGTAATTGAGAAAATGAACCTGTGAAGAAGTACATGAAAGGTAATGAAGAAATACATTCTAAATGCATATTGATCAAGGTTGAATTCTATTCTTGGCATATTGCCTATCCCTATTAATCTGACTGACGATCATATGAAGAATTGGCTATATTGAAAATTGGAAGCCAATATTGAAAGATTAACTATGAGAAACTATTTACTCATATGATCACTACATCAATGTACAATACTTTCACATATTGGATGCTAAAACATTGAAAATCACAAAAATCATACTACAATCAGAGGTTGTGAACTTAATGCATTCCATTACAAAATGCTCATGTTGAATGCCGTCAAATGCTTAGAATGAATAAAAATATGATCCAAATATATATGAACATTCTACCAAAAAAATGTGTTGAATGCTCTAAACACTGATGTCATGTAGAAAACCTAGTTTGAAGGGGGGGGGGGGGAATGATCATTCCATCACAATATCAAATAGTAAAGTTGTGATCATGCTCATTAAATATTTTCCTACATAAGATAAACAATTAATTTCAATGTTTTTGAAGAGGAGAATGAAAGATATGAACCATTAGCAAGCCCCATAAGTAAGCATTTGATGCAACATCTTGACAACTTGCGCTCCCCAGTGACGCCTTACAATATAAATATCATGATTCTTATCTAATTGACAATTTTTTCCAACATATTTGTGAAATTATAATAAGAAAGTTACTAATCGTTTTATATACAAGTCTTCATAAATAATACCACACCAATAAACATATAATAATTATCTTAGTGAAATGGGCCTTGAAATTGCTATGTTTGCTGAGCAAGGAAAGACAAATGGAATAAGAAACGAACAATGATATGCAGAAACTAAAATTAAACAAAAATTTGTAAATTAAGTATGAGGAATAAAATTGCCTATTAGAACTCATACCTAAAATTGAAATTAAAACATATTAACAATTTCCCTTGATCATAGTCCCCTCCAAAAAAAGTTGCAACAAACTAAATCTTAAAATTATGATAATCAACACAGTAAATACTGAACAACTTCAAACATCATATGATATGAGCCTCTAAGTCCATGCTATGCACGGGTTGTTTTAAAATTTTGGGTAAAATATTTTTAGTGATATTATAATTAATATTATAATTTAAATGTTTTGCAATAATACTATTAACATATCAGTAATTTATTTTCTGTTTATCATTATAGAAGTAACTGAAAAGATATTATTTATTATGATGACTTTAAATCATATATTATTTTTATTTTTATTTTTAAAGAAAGTCTTACTAAATATGTTAGAGACACATGTCACAATCCCATCATTTACACTCACTTTTATATATAAACACTAGTACTTAAGCCCTTGCTACGCAAGGGTTATTGTTAAATGCTGTACTTTGAATTGTTACTTTTGATGGTATGTTTGCATTTTTGAGCTCCTAAAAGGAAAAGATATTAATTTGATTTTATCTCGATATTAGTATGGGTGTCAAACCTTATATCATGAATTATAGAAGTTAAGAAGAGGTCATTCAATACTTAGTTACTTTATTTTGTCGTTGCTATTTTATTTAAATAAAAAGCACCATTAAGAGAACCAAGGTAGATGTTATGAATTGAAGCAAGAGCCCTTTGTTATTGAACTTTAATGTAGGATACATTGTAGCACCTTCAAATGTGACACTCTTGATAGCCAACTTGAGATTCTTGTTCACCCAAAATTGACATGCGTGATCCACTTCAAGTACAAATTGAAGTTGTACTTCTTCACAAAGTTAAAACAACATAGAGTTACATGACTTTAAATTATTAATAACTGAGATAGTGTTAGTACATGTGTTATGACACTGAAATTTTAAGCATTACTGGTATTATATGGCACACACTTTGTGGTTTTTAATTATTAATTAAGGCCAATATGCAGTGCTTTAACAAAACATGTAATATTTGCCGTACATTTGCGTTTTGCATAAAAGTGACTAATTTCTGAATGGAAACTTTAAAGAAGAAGTTGTTCCTAATAAATGAATGAAAAGTAAGACAATTTGTTTTTTCCTATTTTTATTCTTTTTGACGGTTTATTTTACTAAGAGGAGTGAGTTTGGCATCTACTTCTTCTATCCTATTTCCCTTAACTTTCTATCTCTCTAACGCGCCAATAATTATAATTGTTGGGTTTTTGTTCAATGTTTTTGGGCTTATTATAATTTGATTACTATCATAACGCTAAGGCTACAATTTTTCTCTTTTCAGCTCAAGCTATCAAATTAACCCTTGAATATATGTTTTAGAGCTCCTTCAATAACGGTACTTGTTTTTTATTTGTTTATTTTAAATTTTCTTTTATTATTTTACTGTGACTATGCTATTTTGATTGAGATTATGAGATAGTAATATTTTTTCAATGCAATGGCCATTTTTCATTCTTTGTAGTTCATGGTTAATGCTAAAATTTTAAAGTTCACTGATCATGTAATTTTGCATGGCTTCACTTGAATTTTAGTCGACTTGAGTTAGGAAGTTATAGCTATTTAGATATTAATGTAGTATTGTTAGGTTTCTACGAATTAATTGACAGTCAAAATTATTACAAAAGGTGGTCAAAATTAGCGCTAATGACATCCTATTTCAGTCCTAATAATAGTGGTTTCATATTCATTTTATTAGTTTGCGGTTAGATGAATTTCTTCAATGAACTTTTTATTGAAGGATGTGTACAAATAATATGTAATGGAATCTCTTATATTCTAATTTATTTCCAACTTTGTAGTGAAATATAAAGAAAAGTGTTGCATTAAATTGACGGTTTATGCTATTTTGAGAGTTATCGTTAGTACTGTGTTTGTGCCAAAAATATGATATTTTTAAGCTACCTTTGTCCTTGATTTATACTTGCAATAATTGTTATTTTTAGATTTTTATTTGATTTTATAGGTGTTGAATAAATTGGAGAAAAACAACTAAAAATAAAAGAATAAAATAAAACCTAAACCTACCCAACCCTAGCTGATCATGCGTATAGCATGTGCCAGCTCCCCCCTTAATTCTCTCTCTCATGTAGGGCTTCAGGAACCTCGAAAGCTCGATACTCCCTCTCTCTCCATCTCTGCCTCATCCAAAGCTCTCTCTCTCTCTCTCTTGAACTCCTTTCTCTCTCTTCAAAACACCACACCATCTGCATCTTCATCCACCAGCAATCCACGCACTGCCACGCCGATAGCCATCTTGCATCATCTCGCACCATCCATGATGTTGCTGATTGAAGGGCCAAGATCGAAAAGGGTTGGGGGGTATAAATCAAAGGATGCAGCGACGCCAGCTAGGTATGAATTAGGTTTTAGTTCACGTTTTTAGGGTTCAATTTCAGGGTAGCCTTTATTCGGGTTTTACATAATTTAGCAGTTTAATTTGAGTTCAATTTTAGTGACTTAGGGTTCGATTTGAGTCATTTGTTTTGATTTTCAGTTGTTAAATTCGATCTCTAGAGTGCATTTTGTATATTCGAAGCTTAATAGTTGATTTGGAGTAGTTAATCGTGATTTATGGCTTGCAATTGCAATGAATTTGGTACGACTGGTTCTGGACTATTCTCGGCTAAATAGTTCTCGTCGCCATTAATGGAGCTCGGCTCCATCTCCTTCATAAAATCTGGGTTTGGTTTCTATTATTCTTTTCTCGTAATGCTTTATTTGAATGTTGTTGAAACATCTGAAATCCCCCCTCCCCGGTTCTCTGATTGTTTAGTTCTGAATCTGGGCTTTAATTGGTTATGTTGCAGGTCCCCCTCCCCTGTTGTTATGCTTTATTCAGTTCAGTCTTGCTACTCTGTTTCAATTCAAGCTTTAGTTTGATTCTACATTTTCTATTCTCAATTTATGCTTTCACTTGATGCGTTTAATCCATTCCCCAAACCCCTGCTGCACTCCTTACTGAACTGGCTTTCATTTGTTCTGTTCGAGTCTAGCATGTTCTGACTTATTGTCTCCAAGTGCTTGGCATTTGCAATTTCATGTTGTGGCTGATGATGTTTAGTGTCATTTGCAATCTTGATGGTATATTAGTTTCATTATGAAGGATTACAGATCATGTTTGTTCGCTGGACTATGCTGGTAATTATGCTTAGGATTAGATTACTTCAATGTGGTCAAGTTTGGTTTTGCTATATTTCGATGCTATTAGAGTTTACGAATAATTAGGGGTTATTTAGAATTTGATTCATTTATAATCCATAGTTTTATTTGTTTATTGTTTAACTAGCTTAGAATGATGCTAGATTAGTTTAATTTCATACTTAGTGACTTTAATCTCATCCTCGTCCCTGTGGAGATGACCCTCAAGTACTACGACGATAGTCGTATACTTGCGACATATATTTTACACTCAAAATCATCCTACAAGTTTTTGCCACCGTTGTTGGGGCAGGGACATGAAATTGGGGTCAGATTTTCTTCTTATTTGTTGCTTCTTATTAGTTTTACATGATTCATCTTACTTTCTTTATTTCGTTATTAACTGCGACTTAGCTTAGTTATTTCTAGAAATCTAAAAAATAAAAAAAAATAGAAAAGCCTAAACTTGAAAAAAATTGAAAAACTTTGAAAAACCACGAAAAATTGAAGGAACTTTAAAACTTTAAAAATAAATGGCAAGTTTCTATTTCCCTCAGTTTGGGCATGAAGTATTTTGGCGATATTTGAGTAGATTGAATGAATTTCGCACTCAATGTGTTGACTATTGTTTTGAGAAATGGAAAATTTGCCAAGTGATCTCTGAGGTGTCTTATGATGAATATAGGGGGTCATGTAGAGACTATGTACCCTAGGGATTTGGATTATTTATTTACTAAGACTCCTAATGAAATTTGGGATTTCTTTGAATATTTGGCTATGATATGTGGAAGTATGACAATGCTAGAGAGACCTTTAGTTACCCCTCTTCCGACCCTTATATGATACATGCTACACCTTTATTTGAGAGTCAGATTGAGGATATATCTTATGAGCACTCTCATACTCCATGTGTTCCTGATCCATGTGATTATTGTGATTCCTTTGACCATGATGTTGACACTTGTCTGTTGCTTGGTAGACCACATAGACTAGAGGCATTGGCTGCCTTTAATAAGGAGATTTACTTGCAAAGTTTACTTAAGATTGACCTTAGGTCTTGTGATGACTTTGATGTTAGGGGTGAGGCATTGATTCTTTTAGGGCATGATTTTTATGATGATACTTTCTGATGATACTTTGAGGATGTCCCTATTATCCCCGACCCCTCTTTTCCTTTAGCTCCCTTGGGAGAGTTTGAGGAGGGAGATGGTTTCAAGACTAATGCTAGCTTTGTTGATTAGTGTGGCACATTAGTTGAGTAAGAGGATATCTTTTCTGAGGAGCACTCTCTTGTTGAGCCTTCTGTGTGGAGTTTAGTGAGGTTAGACCTCACATCGAGCTTAGTGATCCCATTTCTGATGAGTCTTCTCTTGACTTAGCTCCTATTTCCCCCATTTCACCCATTTCTTCTCCTCTTGCCCCTTTTCTCCCTTCTTTAGATCCTCTCGAGTCTACTTTTATAGAGTCCGAGACTTCTGTGCTTGGTAGTCCTTGTTTAGACTAGACTCTTGATGATAGTGATATAGAGACACTCGAGGATCACTTTGAGATGCAGGACTTGACTTTAGGTCCCCCTGTGAGCTTTGAATTTCATATTGCACCAGATTGGCCTTGCCTTAGCCCTTTCCCCTCCCCTTTTAGAGATGTTGGACTTCATTTTGATCATTCAGACCATTCTCGATGGGCTTTGCATTCATATGGCCATATCTTTGTTAGACCATTAAGTAGTGCATCTGATTTTACATATACATATCTCTCTTCTGTTTGGGCCGAGAGCTTTCATAAGCTCAAGAGAGCCTTGGGTTGCATTCCTTTTATGCAATCTATTTGGTCTATTCTTCTTGTCTCTCACTACTTGCATTTTTGTGAGGAATGTGATCGATCGTTTGATAAGCTGCTTCGTGCGTTGGTTGGTTTTGATACAAGTAGCAGTTGATGGAGCAACTGATGCTCTATGGACCTCGTCGATATCATATGAGTGAGGCATTTAGTTTGAATATAATTTGTACCTAACCTGGTATGATCGTTCCACCCCTCCCCTCTTCTCCTATTCTTTTCTTTTCTTTCTTTTTGGACATAGTTGTGGATGTTCAGGATTGTTTTCTTTCTTTTTGTACTTAGTTATGGATATTTAGGATTGTGACTATATGGATGATCGATCTTGAGGAGAAATTTGAGATTTGTTGAACCATGTTGGCTATGATCATCTTTGATTATATTATGATTTTGTGAATACTTGTTAGTTGTGGATATTTAGGATTGTGAATAGTTGTGGATTTCTAGGATTGTGAATAGTTGTGGATTGTTTTAGTTTGTTTTGTTTCCTTGGTTTTGTGAGTTTTGTCTTTGTTTGACTTTGCTTTAGTTCAATATTTTGGTTTTGTTTTAGTTATGTGTGTTTTATTTTCCCTTTTGGAGTTTAGTGGTTTTATTTTTGATTTTGTATTTTGTTTTGTTTTCCTTTTGATGAGTCTTGTTTTGTTTTGTTTTATATTTGGTAGTTCCCTGTTTATATTGGGTATTTTTGTTTTTCTTAGGAGGTTTTTGTCGTGTTATGAGTAGTGGTGATAGGTTTTTGTAAATAGGTGATTAGTGCTTTCTTTTTGTTTTATTCGTTACATATTTTTTTTTGTTTTGTCTTTTGTTTTGTTTTAGGTTTCTTTTGGTTTAGTTTTGTAGTTAGTAGGTCCTTGGTCTTGCTGTGGTTTGTTTTGGTCTTGATTTGTTTTATTTTGTTTTGTTTGGTTTTGGTTTTGGTTTTGGTTTTCAATTTTGCTTCCTTTTTTGATTTTGGATTTTGGTTTTTGTGAATATGTGTGTTTGGTTTGTTTTGCTTTTAGTTTTGGTTTTGTTTTTTTTTTAGTTTTTTGGTTTGGGTGGTTTCTCTGTTTGTATATATTTTTAGATTTATGTTGGTTCCCCGATTGTATGGCTTATGTAATTGTTTTTTGGTGCCTTAATTCCGACAACGAGGATATTGTGAAGTTTTGGTGTGGGAGGTGAGGTGCCCATTTTTATATATTTTTCAAAAATTTGGAAAAAATTCAAAAAAAAATTGTTGTTCTTTTGGGAGTCATGTGCTCTTTGGCAATTGTGATTCCATGTCGCTAGTTCACTGAGTTGTATGTAAATAGAGTTTGCATAATAAGATGTCTAGTTGAGGATGTATTTTTTATTTTTCATAATAACCCCATCTCATATGTGTGATTTTGTGCTACCTTGCTCACTTTGTCATCAATTCTTAGGGTCTTGTTGTTAAGTTGGCATGTGAACAACCAAATTTCCTTTGAGCTCTTAAAAAATGCAAAAAAAACAAGAGAAAATAAGAAAAAAAAAGTCTAAAAAGTGAATAAAAACTCAGGCACCAAGGTTCATAGCCACTATCTTTATTTCATATCTTTAATTAGCTTGAACATGTGCTATTTCACTTGATTTCACATATGTTTGGGCATGAAATAAGTGCCTTGCACAATCAAATAAAACCCCTTTTTAGGAAAAGCTTGAATATTTGTAAGTCAAGTGGGTTTAGGGTGTGTGCGTTGTTATTCTTGAAAAAATAAAAAAAAAGGGAAAATAGAGCAAATAAGGCAATTAGGCAAGAAAACAAGGATTGTGTCAATGTTTGCAACTTGATTCGTAAGGATTGATAAATATTTGCACATGCAACAAGCTGTACATATCATTGCATACTGTGTGTGGGTGAAAAATGAAAGTCGGGATGCATCTTTTGACTAGGATATCTTATGGTTGTACATTCTATTTGTATATAATTTGGTGATTTGGCTATTAGGTTTATGCAATTACCTGAGTTATGTACATGATTTTCCAATTACTTTTATAAACCCAAAAAGGTTTCTCATTGTTTTAGAAATGAATTTTGTGGGTATTTCACTTGAAAACTCTCACGAGACCTCACTCATCCACTTGGAAAACCAAGGGGTTTAAAGGATTTGTTGCATATGCTAAATGCAACCGTGATTTCTACGAAAGTGAGTTAGGATTTTCTTTTTATTATTTTCCATTTCTTTTTAGGTAGTCTAGTTGTTTTACTCGAGGATGAGCAAAATCTTCGTGTGAGGGTAATTGTTTGTGCCAAAAATACGATATTTCTACGATACCTTTATCTCTGATTTATGCTCATAATAATTATTATTTTTATGTTTTTGTTTAATTTAATTTGATTTTATTTGAATTTGTAGGCGTTGAATAAACTAGAGAGAAGCAACTAAAAACAAAAAAATAAAATAAAACCTAAACCTACCCAACCCCAGCGCCAATCACGTGTGTAGCACGTGCCACCTTCCCCCTTAATTCTCTCTCTCCTCTCGAGCTTTAGGGACCTCAAAAGCCCGATACTCTGTCTCTCCCCCATCTCTACCTCATCCCAACTCCCTCTCTCTCTTGAACTTCTTTCTCTCTCTTCGAAACACCACGCCACACTACACCACACCACACCATCTTCATCCTCATCCACCAGCGACCCACGCACTGTCACATCGACAACCAACGTGGATCATCTCTCACCATCCACGATGTTGTTGATTGAAGGGCCAAGATCGACAAGGGCTGGGGGTATAAAATGAAAAATGCAGGAGCACCAGCTAGGTATGAATTAGGTTTTAGTTCGCGTTTTTAGGGTTCAATTTTAGGGTAGCCTTTATTCGAGTTTTAGAGAATTTAACGATTTAATTTGAATTGAATTTTAGAGATTTAGGGTTCGATTTGAGTCGTTTGTTTTGATTTTCAGTTGTTAAATTTGATCTCCAGCATGCATTTTGTATATTCGAAACTTAATAGTTGATTTGGAGTAGTCAATCATAATTTCTGGCTTGCAATTGCAATAAATTTGGTATGACTAGTTCTAGGCTGTACTCGGCTGAACAGTGTTCATCGCCATTGATGGAGCTCAGCTCATCTCCTTCCAAAAATCCGGGCTTGGTTTCTATTATTCTTTTCTCGTATTGCTTAAGTTGAATGTTGCTGAAACATCTGAAATCCCCCTTCCTCGCTACTTTGATTGTTCGGTTCTAAATCTGGGTTTTAATTGGTTCATTAAGTTCAATCTTGCTCCTCTGTTTCGATTGAAGCTTTAGTTTGATTCTGCATTTTCTATTCTCAATTTATGCTTCCACTTGATGCGTTTAATCCATACGCCAAACCCTGCTGTTGTTATCTTAAATTTATACCGCAAGTGCACGGTGTAGCTGCAGCTAGCAATCGCCGAGTACGGGTCGTGTCCACAGGGAACTCACTTTCGAATACCAAAACTGATTTAGACACTCATTCTTGACCAATCAAGTTGCAAGTTTGTTGTATGCTTGGATTTAAACTAAGGAAACAATAACAACTAAAAGGTTGAATGAGAAAACAAGATATTAAAACACCTAGGTTGAGATATCAGCACAATTATGCTAGTTGAATCAATTGCTAACCTTGTCAAACAATCCCAAGCATGCATCATGAGTAGATAGATTGCCAGTTAAGCGCATCTCCTCCCTCTCTCAAGTGTCGAAGACTAATCCTAGAACTGTAGGCACCTATTTTTATGGGACTAAAATTCGTAGGATTACAAGATCTACAATCTCGAATCCCATTTCGAATTCTTGATTATTTTCATATTAAAATCCTAATTGTCTACTAATAATGCTAAGTGAAGGTCCCATCTTTCAACGCTCTCCTAAACCCGAATAATAATGGACGAATGCTCTTTCGAGCATTTCATCGAACACATGGTGTGCATGGTAGAAATCATGAATACAAGTACGAGAAAAATAAGGGATGGGGGCTAGATTTTGATTCAACTAAACATAATCGGCTTCAATCCCAACCCAAGTTGGGAGATTAGCCGCAAATCATACTAACATTCAATAATTCAACCATAAGAGAAATAGGCATGATTCAACTAAACTCAATAACAACAACAATGAAAGAGAGAGAATGGAAGAACAAACTTGAATTAATCGTCGTCTCCAGGTGGACCGATCTTCAAAGAAATGAATTCAATACCAGAGATGAAAAGCCAAAACTCTGAATGAAAACCTAAAAATCGCCTAAAAGGAAGTCTAAGAAAAGAAAATTGAACCTCCCCTAAAGCAGCCTCGAGGAAAATTTAAGTCGCGCTACAGGACAGGAGATGCACGATCGTGCCACATGGCCCGACTAGACTGTGCCAACTACCGCCACGTGGCGCGGTCGTGCCACATGGCATGGCCAAACTGTGCCACATTGATGGTCGGCTGGTCATGCTAGGTTTGTGTGGCAAGGGCGTGCCACCCGACATGGGGCACCCATGCTCGATCCTTGACACTTCTGTGCGACGTTGAGTGACCTTTTTTGTGACTTAAAACTCACCTCCTTGACACTCCTTTATGCTGAATATCATCGATCTTTCCATTCCTTCAATAAAATCCCTGAAAATACAGAAAGATGTTATATGAGCGAAATATATGCTAAAGGAGGCCGAGTCGACCTTTTTCTTAACACGATCGAACATGAAAACCCGAAAGAAAAGAAGTCAAATAGCGGCTAAAGTAGGGCTGAAATAGAGGTTTGTCACTCCCCCATGCTTATCTCTTGCCTGTTACTAAGCAAGACTAGCTCATGAAGCACCAAAAAGGGAGATAAACCTCCGTCCACGCTCCTCCTCAGGCAAGAGAAGAACGATCAACAATCCAAGATAAACTATGCATTAAAGGTTGCCAATTTAAATTGTGAAACATCCTAAATAAGACTCATGCACTACCATTAATAAATCACCCTACCCAAACACAACACATCAATCACCCCAATATTGAAGCACATAGCAAGACAAGACCTTCCTTAATAAGTGTTGAGTAAGCGAGACCGGTAGAACCTCACTTTAGGACAGAGTGGAATGCTTCCCTCAATGTATTTAGAATATGTAACAAGGATGCACTCAATATTCTATCCAATCAAGCGCAAACTACCATAAGCTTGGTAGAGTTCTCGATTCTCCACCACCTAATGCAAAATGCAATATGCCAATGATGAGGACTTGTAAAAAGGATGCAATAGGGCCAAGGGTAATAGGGTGAGAAGTGGGGAAAATTTAGGAAGAGTGGAGCTAATAGTCAAAAGATTAGGGAACAAAAAAAAAACACTTCCACAACTAATGTCGAAGTAACAACTTCACACCACAACCAAAAATTGAGCAACAAACCCCACAAAAACCTCAAGAGCAATTAAGCAATCTTATCGCATTACCCTCATGCCAATCACTTTATTCACAACTTTTCTACTTCTTTCTTTTCTTTTCCCTTCCCCTTTTTTTTCTTTGCTTCCTCATTTTTCTCATTTCTATTCCTTTTCTTTGAAATGAAAAAGGACATGTGAATGGCATGGGAAACACAAACTCAAATCACAAATCCCCCCAAACAAGCCACCAATAAAGTACCCAATGTGAACTAACCTTTGAAGCAAACCCAACTCAACATGGAAGTGTTGCTCCACTAGACCTTGACAAGGATATGGGAAATATCGATAGGCCAAGTCGGTAGTGTGTAGGGTACGACAACAAAGACAAGGGGTAAGGCACAAAGGGCTAGCAAAGAGGATTAATGGGTGACTTTTTGGCTTATGTGGCTAAATGGAGCAAAAATTGCCTCAATCATATTAACACATGCACATGCTGAAAGCAATTTCAAAGAGAACAAGACCAAGTTCTAGAGATGCAATCCTGGAGGAGTCATACATGAAAGGAAGTATGAGACTATATGCAATGAATAATCATTAGGCTTAAAGTTTCACAGGTAAGTCTACCACAACCAAACAACCTACCCTAAGGTATGTCCCACTTATCAAGGTCAATCAAGCCAAATCACATGAATCTCAAGGGCAATATGACATACAACATAGGGCAGGGGAGCTACAGATGGCAATGTTAAAATACCATTTCAAAAAAATTCACACCATAACAGGCCACCACTTTAACACACAGATCAAGCTAATCAATCAATCATCACCCCTTTTGTTCTCTTCATAGGAGGGGTTTTCGCCCACTTTTATTCAAAAGCAATAAATCTAACGAAGAAAGCAATAAAGGATATAAGAGGAAATGAAGAGAAGGGTAAGAAGTAGTACTTGGAAAGCTTATGAATGTCCCCACTCAATCATTTCGCCTTTCTGATATGCAAAATCTAGCCTGTATGCTCTGAACTACAAGTGCTATCAAACAAAAGATGCAGAAACAACCTAGTAAAACTACATGACATCCTATCTATATGATGCATACGAAAGTTATGTCATTCAACCTGTGCCCCAAAATACAATTCCACTCGAAGAGCTACAAGCTCTCCCCCCCCCCCCAATGCTTGAGATTTTCATTGTCCTCAATGAAAAGAATAAATAAAAATACCAAGGGGAAGGGGAAACTACTAGGGCTAGAGGGAAGAGGGTGGTTTGGGGGGGGGGGGAGAAAGACACACTGTTTTTCTTTCTTTGGTTCTCTTTCTTTCTTTCTTTTTTTCAAAAGCAATGAAATACATGGGTTGCCTCCCAAGAAGCGCTTTTTAAGGTCCTTAGCTTGACCCTTGCCTGGCAGAAAAGGATAACGAGGTCGCAAAATGTGGAGCGGGTGAAGTGGGAGTAGTTGATGCAATCGACTAATCTCCCGGGTGAAGAATAGTGCCTCCTACACAGCTCAAGAAGGCTGGTGAAGAATCCAAAAAAATACTCAGTCCTTGTATGGGGCCTCCCATCTCCATCGAATACCTTAATTCCAGAGATAGTGTCAGGAGGAACAGTGTGCACTGGGATCTCTGGAGGTGGGGAAGCAGCTGACACAGCGGACGGTGGGGTTTGAGGGAGACAAAAATCCCCCTTTTTCTTACAGAATTGAAAAGATAAGGTTCCAACTTACACGTCGATTATCGTCCTAGAAACGGTCACCCCAAAATGATTTGCACATGGGAGCTCTAAGTTGACAATGAAATCGCATGGAATGACGAACTGACCCACCTGGATAGGAATGTCCTCTAAAATACCCGCAGGTCGCCTGATAGAGTGGTCTGCAAGTTGAATGGTTAAACTGGTGGGTTGTAGGTCCTGCAGCTGAAGCCTCCTGTAAAGGGAGAGAGGCATCAAGCTCATGCTGGCTCCCAGGTCATAGAGAGCTCCTTCAATCCGCAGATCCCCTATAGCATAAGGGATGGAGAAACCGTCCATGTCTTGCAGCTTGGAAGGTGACTAACTCTAGAGAATCAAGCTACAGACCTCTCCAATGGGAACCACAAAAGGTCCCCCATGCTTCTCTTTCTTATAGACAAGCTCTCTCAGAGATTGTAGGTAGGCTAGTGTTTTCCTGAGAGCTTCCAAGAAGGGAGTATCAGCATAAATCCTCCTCAGCATATCCAAAAATTTTGCAAATTTGGGCTCATACTGAAATAGCTTATCCCAGACCACCTTTTGGGGGTAGGGTGCATGTGGCTGGTAAGGGAGAACTTGGGGTGGATGTATAATTTCCCCATTAGACCTCAACTTCCCCTTCTCCTTTTGCTCATCGGTTCCTGCAGAATTAAGAACTACAACTGTCTTTTGGAGAACTATGATAGGACTCTCCTTTACCCCTTCACCCACTACAAAAATGGCATTGATGTGGCCCCGAGGATTCATCGTAGACTGACTTGGTAGATGTCCTTGGGGTCGAGATAAGTGGCTGACCTACGGGCTACTTGGGCGATCTAAGTGTCCATCGCCTTCTGGTGGGCGGCCATCGCATCGAACTTGGAGTTCAGTTGGTTGATGGACTCGTTAAGTGCCTCATTGGTCTTGGACTGGGTAGCGATAAAGCGCTCCATGAGGCTTTCCAAGTGTGATGTGGGTTAAAGAGGTAGAGGGGGTGGGGTGTAGGGAGCTCTATACTGAATCCTCGGTGGTTGCATAGCATATTGAGATGGAGGGTTGGGGTTTTTGTAGAGAAGGTTGGGGTGACTCCTTCATCCCGAACCTTGAGCATTCGAGCAGGAATTATTTTGTGGTGTGGGGTTGAAGTTATGTACAGTGTTTGCGTACTCAATGGAGAAGGGGCCATTAAAGCACTCAGCAAATGTGTGCTCCTGCACACCACAAGTCTCATAGACCACGTAGATCCCAGATGGAATTGCGGAACCGCCCAGAGTGGGAGAAGTCCCTATCCTATCAAGGCTCTGGGCTAATGCGTCCACTCTGCTGGCTAAGAGTGTGGCAATATCAACGTCATGCTTACCACCACCTCTCCTCGGAGTGGCTTTCTCGCTTGACCAATTGTAGGTGTTGGAGCCATCTCCTCCAACAGAGCCCTCACTGCCTCAATGGATTTCCCCATAAGACCTCCTCCTGCAACAGCATCGATTGAGGTCTTGATTGACTGCTCTAGGCCATTAGAGAATGTCTAAACTAGAAGCCAGTCAAGCACACCATGGTGAGGGCACTGCCACTGGAGATCCTTGAATCTCTCCCAAGCTTCGTAGAGGGATTCCCCATCCCTCTGAGTGAAGGAAGTGATCTTAGTCCTCAGCCTTGTAGTTTTCCCAAGTGGAAAGGATTTGCGGAGGAATGCTCTTGAAATACCCTCCTAGGTGGTGAATGAGTTTGGTTCCTCATTCTACAGCCAATCGCTGGCTCTATCCCTTAGTGAGAAAGGGAAGATCCGTAGTCGAATCGCCTCTGTGGACACCCTGTTGATCTTGATGGTGTCACACTTCGCAAGGAATTTGCGAAGATGCTCATTGGGGTTATCCGTAGGGTGTCCACCAAATTGGTCTCACTCCACGAAGGTGATGAGCGCAGGACTGAGTTCGAAGTTGTTAGCTTCGACCGTTGGGTTCACAATAGATGACGTGATACCCGACGCTTGCGGCAAGGTGTAATCGCGCAACACCCTCTGGTCTTGCACAACCATCTCTACTTCTACCCTTTTCTTTCTTCTTGCTTCTTCGTGACACCAGCGCGTGGTTTCTTCTATCTCAGGGTTGAGTGAGACAAGGTTTTCACTTCATTGACTCCTCCTCTGTATACAAAAGCAAACACTATACCTAGCATAAAAGGGATAAAGCAAAAGAAAGAACGCACTAGACTACAAAAAGAAAAATAATGGTCGAGTCTCAAATATCCTAATCGGTTTTGATATAGAAAGAAACAAGTTCCCCGGCAACGATGCCAAACACTTGTTGTCTTAAATTTATACCGCAACCGCACGGTGTAGCTGTAGCTAGCAATCGACGAGTACGAGTTGTGTCCACAGGGAACTCGCTTTCGAATACCAAACTAATTTAGACACGCAATCTTCACCAATCAAGTTGTAAGTTTGTTGTATGCTTGGATTTAAACTAAGGAAACAAGAACAAGTAAAAGGTTGAATGAGAAAACAAGATATTAAAACACCTAGGTTGAGATATCAGGACAATTATACTAGTTGAACCAATTCCTAACCTCGTCAAACAATCACAAGCACGTATCATGAGTAGATAGATTGCCAGTTAAGCTCATCTTTTCTCTCTCTCAAGGATAGAAGACTAATCCTAGAACTACAGTCACCTATTTTCATGGGACTAAGAGTCGTAGGATTACAAGATCTACAATCTCGAATCCCAGTTAGAAGCTTAATTATTTTCATATTAAAATCCTAATTGTCTACTAAGTCACGCTAGGTGAAGGTCCCGTCTTTCAACGCTCCCCTAAACCCGAATAATAATGGACGAACGCTCTTTCGAGCATTTCATCGAACACATGGTGTGCATAGTAGAAATCATGGAAACAAGTATGAGAAAAATAGGGGATGGTGGCTAGATTTTGAATCAACGAAACATAATCGGCTTCAATCCCAACCCAAGTTGGGAGATTAGCTGCAAATCATACTAACATTCAATAATTCAACCATAAGAGAAATAGGCACGATTCAACCAAACTCAAGAACAACAACAATGAAAGAGAGAGAATGGAAGAACAAACTCGAATTAATCGTCGTCTCAAGGTCGATCTTCAAAGTAATGAATTCAATACTACAAATAAAAAGCCATAACTCTGAGTAAAAACCTAAAATTCGCCTAAAAGGAAGTCTGAGAAAAGAAAACTAAACCTCCCCTAAAGTAGCCCCGAGGAAAATTTAAGTCATGCTACAAGATAGGGGAGGCATACGACTAGACTGTGCTAGCTACCGTGCCACATGGCACGGCCAGACTGTGCCACATTGCTGGCCAACTGGTCATGCTAGGTTTGTGAGGCAAGGGCGTGCCACCTGGCATGGGGCACCTGTGCTCGATCCTTGGCACTTCCGTGCAACATTGAGTGACCTTTTTCGCGACTTAAAACTTGTCTCCTTGGCACTACTTTCTGCTGAATATCATTCATCTTTCCGTTCCTTCAATAAAATCCCTGAAAATACAGAAAGATGTTATATGAGCGAAATATATGCTAAAGGAGGCCGATTCGACCCTTTCTTAACACGATCGAACATCAAAACCCGAAAGAAAAGAAGTCAAATAGGGGCTAAAGTAGGGTTGAAATAGAGGTTTATCAGCTGTCCTCCTCATTGAACTGACTTTCGGTTGTTTTGCTCGAATCTGGGATATTCTATCTTATTGTCTCCAAGTGCTTGCCATTTACAATTTCATGTTATGGCTAATGATGTTTTGTTTCATTTGCAATCTTGAGGTATTAGTTTCATTATGAAGGATTATGGATCATGTTTGGTCCCTATATTATGCTAGTAATTACGTTTAGGATTAGATTACTTCAATGTGATCGAGTTTGGCTTTGCTATATTTTGATACTATTAGAGTTTGCGAATAATTAGGGATTATTTAAAATTTGATTCGTTTATAATTTTTAGTTTTATTTGTTTATTGTTTAGTTAGCTTAGAATGATGCTAGATAAGTTTAATTTCGCACTTAGTGACCTTGAACTCATCCTCGTCCGTGTGGAGATGACCCTTAAATATTACAATGATAGTTGTGTACTTGCAACATATATTTTACACTCAAAATTATCCTACATACTATTTACCTCATATGTCAACTTCTTGTTTATTATATATATATATATATATATATATATATATATATATATATATATAT
>JACYFF010019584.1:74415224-74458392 GCA_017589665.1 Selenicereus undatus | reverse complement strand
TTTTTTTTGTTTTTTGTTTTTTATTTTCTTATTTTTTATTGTTTGTATAAATTTTGTTATTTTGTATTTTTTTGGAATTTTGCGTTGGTTGTTTTTCTGGAATTAACCCACCCAATTTCGTTTTTGTCTGTTACATTTTTTTTGTGTATATTTTTTGTTTTTCATTGTTTACATTGGTATGATTAACGTAAATAAGAATTCACGCACCGTAACGTTCAATTTCACGCAGGTAGTGCAAAATTTTCGCAAAATGTGAATAATTAATTTCCAAAACAAAAATGAAAATTGTGTGCGTAATTTTCAGTTCAACAACCACTTTATCTTAACACGACGAAAGTAATTTTTTAATTCTAATTTTTAATTTTTCAAATTTTTATTTTCATTTTAATGCACTTAAATTTTTTTTGTTTTAATTTTCATATTTTTTCGTATAGATTGTTATTTTCTTCTTTTTTTTGTATAAATTTTTTTAATTTTTATTTTTTTTGGAATTTTCCGTTGGTTCTTTCTCTGAAATAAAAAAATAAAAAAGATACAAAAAAATAAAAAATACAAAAAAAAATTTATAATTTAATATTTTTTTTTACAAAATAAAAATAAATACAAAAAAATTAAAAAAATAAAAAATTAAAAAATTAAAATTAAAAAATCAAAAAACTAAAAAAGTAAAAATTAAAAAAATTAAAAAAAATACAAAAAAATTAACAGTAAAAAAATTAAAAAATAGAATCAAAAAATTTAAAAAAATAAAAAAAATAAAAAATTAATGAAAAAGAAAAAAATAAAACTATTCCATAACATCCGAAAATTTAAAAATTTAAAAATTAAAAATTAAAATATAGAATTAAAAAATTAAAACAAAGTTAACAATTAAAAAATTAATGAAAAAGAAAAAAACTAAAACTGTTCCATAACATCCGAAAAATTAAAAATTAAAAAATTAAAAAATTAAAAAATTAAAAATTAAAAAATAGAATTAAAAAATTAAAAAAATTTAAAAAAATTTAAAATTAATGAAAAAGAAAAAAAATAAAACTGTTCCATAACATTCAAAAAATTAAAAATTAAGAAATTAAATAAATAAAAATCTAAAAATTAAAAAATTAAAAATTAAAACTGCTCATAATTGCTATCAAATTATTCGTACACACAATTACGTAAAGTATAAAAAAATTTCAAATATGAAAAATGGTTGTTTTATGTAGATGTAGGAAAAAGTGGGTGAATGTGGGAAGGAGTGGTATTTTTTTTTTAAGTGTGGGAAAGAGTGAGAAGAGGGGGAAAAAAGTAGGTGGGTTTGGGTTGGGTGCATTTCCCACCCAAAAGAACAGGGCCTATGTGGCATTGCTTTTGCATGGGTTGAATGCCAAACACAGGTGGCAATGACACTACAAGAGCAAAGGTAATGGTCAAAAAGTCTACATAGATATTGTCCATTTGTCTACTTCTACATGATCATAGTATCTCCCAATTTCTTAAATAAATATCTAAAATTAAACACATCATTAAGTCATATCTCCAATAATTACATAATATATCTTAGAAAACATCATTAGTATGCTTAGTGAGAGACATATAGAAGAGCATGACAGAGAAAATTGTGAAATTCTAAAGGATGAACATGAATATTATGTTAGAGTTCTAAAAATGGGATTGTCTCACATTGAAAAAATATGAATCTTTCAACATATTTATAACTTACTGAGTTGTTTCACACATTGTAAATTGGTTTTGGGTTGGAAGTCCACTTGGATTGTATGCACTGCTAGTTTGTTTCGGGCCAAGTTCGTATAAAATATATTCAGTAAGTCTTATGTGAAACCCTCTCACATAAGGCATATCATAAGATGGATGATTTTATGGTCACTTTTAATAATAATTACGATGACTACTAGTTTATTTAGAGGTGACTATAATAAAGGTCATTGTTCATGAACTATTACTAACCCCTGATTTAAAAAGTCAATCCAAAACGTATGACTAGTCACCGCAACACATCAAAAAGTCACATATGAAGGAATCCATCTTACTATAATTCTTATGTGAGACGGTCTCATCTAAGAATTTGTAAAATATATTTATTTTGTTCAAAACTGCAAGTCCACGACATAGATATAACTAGCAATTGGCAAGTATGGGTCGACCTCATGAGGAACTTGCTTTCAAGTACCAACTTGACTTCGGTATTCAACCTAGGCCAACAATATTGAAGACAATGATCATCAAACTAATTAAAGACAAAGAATATGGGAAGAGAAATCAAATGGTAAGAAGCCTTAGGTTGAAATTAACCACACTATTATGCCTAACAATCAATCATCAATGCTTTAGAACTTGCCTAGGCATACGTTTGGAATGATTAGATTGTAAATTAAAACCTATCGCCTCCCTCTTTCAAAACTTGAAAACTAATCCAATAGCATTAATTACCTATTTTTATGGGATTAAAAATCAAAGAATTATAGCATAAATAATATTTGGAACCCAATTAAGATTCCCAATTGTTGTCATATCAAAATCTTAATTGTTCACTAAGTCGTGCTAGACAGATTTGATCTTTTAATGTTCCCTAATTCCAAATAAGATTAGATGAAGACTTTTTCAAACCTTTTGTCGAGCATGTGGTGAACAAAGTGAAATTTTATAAGATTACAAGCATGGAGCAAGTTCAGTTAGAGCTGATGCATAATCATTAACACATAAAAGGAGTTGATCTCCACCTAGTTTGAGGTTTCCAAGCTCTAATCATCGTTTTAATCATGCCAACAAATTCAAAAATCATAAACATGACTGATGTGATAGCTAATAAAGATAAGAGATTAAGAGAGAGATTAAAGAACAAACTTCAAAAAACTTCCAATTAAAAGGAATCAAAATCTTCAATCCACAATACTTGAGCTTGAGTTAGAGAGTGCTAAACTTCAAAGGAAAAAAAACCTAAAACCGTTGTATTGTTAAAGGCTTACAAGCTTGACTTCCAAAATAGCACAAGTATGATTTTAACAACCACCATGAAATAAACCGACAAGCCATGTCAAGTAAAAATCCTAGAAACCCAGCGGCTTCCATGGGTCGTGCTATTGGATATAAGAACATGTGTCAGCCTCTTGGACTCATTGTAGAAAATCATTCGGTTCTGGCATAGTCATGCTGCTTGGCACAACCGCCTATGTCAGTCCTTTAACTTTAACCTCTTTTCCAACAACTTGTTGTGGTTGTCCGAATAGGCATTGGGAGTCATGTCATATTTGATCCTTTCTTGAATGATTTTTAACTTTTCTTACCCCTTTTAGCCTCCTTCTTAGCATAATCTCCTGCCTACTTCATCCTTGTAGTCATCAAAGCAAAACTCTCTTAACTTGAAAGCGAAAACACATAAAATGAAACAATTACTCTTGCTAGATGATCAACAATGAAAATGGGTAAAAACTTCTGAATTCTTACCAAATCAACTAAAATGACGAAAGGAAGAGGGCGAAAATGAGGGGAGAAATATGTGAAAATAGGAATTTATCAATTCCCTTATACTTACCTTTTATTGTCCCTAAGCAAGACTGAAGTTATGATTAATCAATACAAGCAGATCAACCTCTAGTTCCAACCTTCTCAAGTAAGGAAAGGACTTAAGTAAACAAGATTATGCACACAAAGCAATCACAATACAAAAGATTTTTCATGAAAGCACACATGAAAATGCCAAAGATGACAAAACTAAAAAGTACAATGACTACGTATCAGGCCACAAAACACTTGTAAAAAGCCTAGGCAAGTATTGAACTAGGCAATCTGATAGAGCATCACTTTAGGGGGACATATGAACACCCCTCTCATGTGTTTGCTTTTATGGAGGTTCTCTCAATCCTTCATCAAATTGAACACTATTTCCATAGACTTGGTTATACTGTGAATTCCTCACAACTCTAAGTAAGCATGCAAGATACAATCAAGAGAACTTTCAAGGGTTGTAATAGGGGTAAAGTAAAAGGGTAAGAAGGGGAAAGATGTAGGAAATGAGAAGCTAAGGTAAAAGGGTAATGAGGGGAAAGATGTAGGAAATGAGAAGCTAAGGAGTCCAGCCTAAGTAGCAAAGACCACATAACACTTCCAACAAAATCTTAAAATTCAAACTATCCCACTATTCACAACAGAATGGTGGGCAAGAAAGAACCACAACTTACATCAAAAAGGCTTTTGGGAACCAACCGCACTAACCATAAGGGGAGTGTACCGAGTCACATATTGACATCAACCTATTTTTTAACCATGTAAACCATTAAAGAAAAGTCAATCCCCTAAGAAACAAATCCAAAAGAAAACCTAAGTTTTGCTCCACTATCTTGGCTTAGGATATGAACTATATTGCGGCCAAGGGTGTAATGAGTATGATACAACAATAAACAAGCAAGGCCCAAAGCGACTAGCGCAAAGAGTCATAGTGTACAAGGATGCTTTTAAGCTAATGGAGCTTGAAAAACAATGAATGTATCAATCACTCTGTGAATGAGCATGCCATGTGTGATTTTAAAGAGAGTAAAACCAATTATAGAAGACATACACCATTGAAGAGTTACCCATAAAATGAAAAAAATGAAAATCTAAGTTTTGCTTCACTATCTTGGCTTAGGATAGGAAATATATTGCGGCCAAGGGTGTAATGAATATGGTACAACAATAAACAAGCAAGGCTAAAAGCGACTAGCGAAAAGAGTCATAATGTACAACAAGGATATGCTTTTAAGCTAATGGAGCTTGAAAAACAATGAATGTCTCAATCACTTTGTGAATGCACATGCCATGTGTGATTTCAAAGAGAGCAAAACCAATTATAGAAGACATGCACCATGGAAGAGTTACCCATAAAATGAAAAAATGACACTAAAAATGACAAACTAGTGTATGCACAAAGTTTGACAGGTTCAATCTAGCAAGGTCAATCCAACTAGCTTTGAGAAGTGTCCCATAAGCAAAGGTTCAACAATGATGTTCTTAGTCTCTCAAGGCGAGCAACACATAGCATAAGGTAATGCAATCAATGCAAGATCTCTGAAATCAATTTCACAAAACTTTCGCCACAAAGGGCCAGACCATGATGCGTAATCATGCTAATTAACCAACCATAATACCTTTTAGTATCATTATAGGGGGTTTTTCAAATTGTTTTCTCAATTTTGTTTTTCAATTTTTTCCATTTGTTTTTAATCTTTTCAACTTTTTGTTACAAAGCACTAAACATACCTAAGAGCATCATCAGGAAGATAATGAAGAGAATGGTCAAATGGTTACCTCATAAGTTTATGAATTCCCTACTCAATCATGTCTCCACTTACTGTCAAAAGAAAAAGCATATATAAATTTAGTGACCTCTTCATTAATGAACATATATTTTATGTACAGACAAAAGCAATTAGCATGAACATATATTGCTTGGTTATTCATGTGCAAGAAGCTACCTGTTAGATCATAGATTACACAAATTCAGTCAACACCTCAATCCTGTATGTGTGATTTGTTGTGAGAATGTTGAAGACCATTAGCATTTGTTTTTCCCATTTGACATAGCCCAGCAGGTGTGCTAGTTAATTGGCTTCAGATTCCTAGTCCCGGGAAGCTACATAACAACTGGATCATTACACTCATTAATATGCAGCTATCACAATATGTGAAAGAGAAGGCCTATGCAGCTTTTATAGCAGAGATATACCATATTTGGTATGAAAGAAACAAGGTTGTATTCTATCGGTAGCAAGCAAGCAGTCAGAGTATGTTATAAAGGATTAAAAAAGCAAGTTAGGCGGACAGTATGCTTCTTGGCCAGATTTTCTTCTAATTATGCAAAATATATAGATATAGTTCTCTAATGTTTTGAGGCTTAACCATGGTCCTTCCATGGGAATGAGTGCTCTATAAGTTGTAAATATGGTTGTTGGTAATGAAGTTTTACTTGTTACTAATAAGTGCTTAATATATACATCATTTTAGGGCTGTTTTGTATCGTTTTTAGGAGAATTATGTGGTTATTGTTATTATTTACTCTCCTATTCTCGATTTATACTTGGGTATAGTTGTTTGATGTGTTTGTAGGATTTTTAGCCTTTTTACCCAACATTTATCCTTCAATAGCTGTATTTTGAGCTCCTCCATTGTTGTCCATGTTATGCCATGACCGTAGAGAAAAGAATAAGGAAAACCCAGTTCCAGCACAGGCCACGATCGACCCGTGGTGTCTTCCATGGTCCGTGGTGAGACTGTAACTATTACCTCTTCGGTTTTGCCTCGACTGTACGGTTGAGATCGATCGAGCCCCCCTAAAAAAGGTGATGTTTTGCATCATTCTCAATCATTCTAAAGCAAAGCAAAAGCATATAATAGCATAGATTAGTGCTTTAGTTTCTTTCTCAAATTTTGTAGTTTTTAATTTGGTTGTTGTATTGGTGTGAGTCCTGAGTGTTATAAAGTTTTCACACACCACAATAAGAATATATGTTAAAACGATTACAACAAAATTGTTAATATTCACTTGAGCTCTTGTACTCTGAAAATTAAACCAATTTGGTAAAGCTTTCACATATCGCAATCAAAATATATGTTAAAAAGAAAGATAATCTTATCACTGTTAATTATTAATACTAATTTGGACTTGTACTCTGCAGATTGAAAACAACTTGGCAACCTTTGGTGATATCATCTTGTATATAGACTCCATGACAAGGATTTTATTTTCTAGCATCCCACGTTTATATTCATATACATGTTCCAACTTGGAATCAAATGAGATTATGATGAGGGGAAGACTTCTTACATCTTTGAATCAATATGAGTGGTAGAATTACAAAAATTTCACATCAGAAAAACGTGTGGTAGGAAGGTAAATAAACAGCTAAATAGGTAACATCATATTAAAAGAATCTACTTAATGACTAATCACATGTGATAAGCATTACTTTATATGTCGGCAATTTGGACGGATCTAACAATTATAGTCAAGTTAAAAATTAAGGACAATAATGTTTGTTTCCCAATCAATTCCTAGCTTCTTTTTTTTTAACACAGATTTTTCTACTTGAGCATACGTGGAAAAAAAATTCATATACTTATTTATAGTTAATGGAATCAATATATTTATATAGATAAAAGTACATCAGAAATACACCAGCTAAATATGATTGGTTCATATTAAAAAAGACAAAATGAAAATCCAACTAAATTAAACAAATGCCTAAACAAAACTAGTCTTTAAATAATAAACATAAAATGATTGGTGAAATTTATTGCAACTAGTTTATTCTTTCTGTAAATGAGGTGTGAATGTTAGCACAGGTCAAGTTTGAACTCAAATTCTCATAACAATTTTAAAAACTTTATTAGTTGAATTAACTGACACTGACTAAAGATCTGATTAGTTAATAATTTAAGTGACGTAGTGGGTGAGGTATAGGTACTACCAGATTAATCTGGATTATCACCATTCAACAATTTGACTGATTGATGAAAGTAGAAATTTCATAAAGATACTGATTTTCTCTTTATCATTCAACCATGAATAATATGTTCATTTGATCATTTTTTTCTACTGCAAAAGTACTTGATAAGGACTCACCATCAAGCACACATATTCCTCTTTATTAACAAATATCTACCTATTAGGTATCCACCTGCCCCTTTAGAAGACTAGAGCTATTCTCCTCTTGTTTCATAAATATTCCACTTTATTAATATCTCTATATGCATATTAGAACTTGGATATGAACCAAACTAAGCAACTTTAGACCATATCCAATAAATGCACTTCAAAAATATCTCGTGCTTCCCTTGGTGAAAGTGCAACCACTATGTTGAATGTGCACCACTACTAGTCACATATACAGGCATCGAAGAATTCCCTGGCAGACAGTCTAACTCGAGAACTCACCAATGGTGATCATCAAAGCCAACTTCCTACCAGAAGAGGAGGAAATCCTTAATGAAATGCCATTCCTACTAGAATGGGTTACGCCTTCTAATACAGTCCGTATTGATACTCTGGAATTCCAAACAAAAAGAAGATCGTGTTTTGGTCTACTTTCTACTGCCTACCTAATAGCCCAAAGATTTTCACTTCTAGAGTTACAAGTGAGTTACCTTCAGTGTCCTTATGATATCCAAGAAAAAATAAGCTCTCATGTTCAAGAAAAATGGTTCAATGAGTGGTATGCAGCCTGCATCGACTTTTATCATTATTATTCCTTTGATATTTGGGAGTCTTGGACTACAAAGATCTATTTTACCGATAGATCTAGAGTTGGTGGTATTTGTTTTCTAGCAAATTCATTATCTCCAAATGATCCTGTCGTTAAAGCCTAGAAGTACGAGATGATACTTTACTTCACAGAAATCCCAGATCACAATTCCCATTTTTGTCAACCTTAACTAAATTCCAGCAATGCACGTTCAAAAGGATCCATTGGATTCTTGCATATCTTTAGGGTCCGACAAAAATTTTAGTTCGCAGATGCCTAACTTTAGAGGTTTATAGCGCTCTAATTGAAGATGAAAATAGAAAAGCCAAACCAACCCATTATCTTGTCCAAATCGTTGATTGCGACGATCTCAATTATCAACGACAAAATTTGATTCATGGAAATTCGGTACATCTAGTTACTGATCTTGCTTTATCAAGGGCATTGGACTTTTCAACATTTATCATCAATGTTGGGCATTAATCGAATATGGAAAAACTTTAACGCACTATAGAAACACTACTTTCGCCTATGATAATAAGTTTAAAGACTACATGAAGGTGGATGGAGTAGTGTCAGAAGATGTTTTTGATTATCTCTTTGATGTTGGAGCTATGAAATTCTTATCAGGAAAAGGAAAGAAAATCTCCTTGAATTATTTGAAGAATGGGATCCAGAGCATCTTAAGTAACTTGATAGAGATTTTGATGATTATCTAGATAATGATGTTATAAAAAATATAAATGGAGGTGAAGGCACGCAGAATCTCAATAATGATGAATGGTCTTGTCATCATTAAAAGCTCTGAAAAGTGGCTGCCCCATCATTGTATTATCTTGACAAGTGTCTGGTTTGTAAAATAAAGCAGTGTATTGTAGCTGTCAGTGTCTGCTGCAGCCATGTGAAAAATTAGTATGTACTGTAGCCTGAGGGCATCATGGGCACCCCCATCCCCTTTATAAATAGAGAGGTCAAGTGCTGAGAAGGGGCACAGTCATTTGACCATTCTTGAGCAAAAGAGAAGTCGGCATTCTCCATTTCTCTATGAGTAAGCATCTCTAATGATCTTAGCTTAAGTCTTTCTTCAAAACTTTCCATTGTAATATTTCCACTTTCAAGCTTTCAATAAAAGAAGTTTTCCCAGTAGGGAATGTTATCCACTTGAATCTTATGTCTTAAATATTATAATTTCTTGATTAAAGTCTCACTATCCTTTAAAAATATATAAAACTTAATTAGTGACTACGGTTCGAGGTAGGAAACGAAACAGATTTGTCTTGTACCTGATCTAAGGAAGGTGGAGTTGAGATTAGCAATCTCAGTAAACCGGAAGCTAGAGGAACACTGGAGTCCAGCGCCGACTACGTTCAGGTAACGGTCAAAACTCTCTAATTAACCTTCAATTATTTTCGCTAAGTATGGTGGGCCGTTATTCACAAAAAATATAATATTTATGATATAAGTAGTAGATTGTGATAAATAGTATCAGCAGAGTCATCATAAGAAGTTTAAGCAAAAATATAAGCTTAGTTTTATTAAAAAGTACCAAAAAACTAAGTATTTACATGTAAAACCTCATTTTTGGAAAAAAGTTGCAAATTCAAAAAGTTCAAGGACTAAGTTGCTAAGAAAACTACACCCAGTAACTATTTCGTAAAAATATTGGCCCCTAATAATAAGTTTACCCAAAATGGTAGGTATGTGGAAATACATTTTAAAAACAGAGGGCCCTAAAAACTGTTTCCATATAATAGTGGCTACCCCAAGGTCAAAAACTACCCTTTTGGTGAAAGTTATAGCCTATATGCCATAAACGCATGATTGGAGGTTCCCTTCAAGTTCCTCATGACTTAAGTTTCTGCCGCTATGGTAGTTACAGGTCCAGTTGATGTCTATATAAAGATACCACATCTAACATGCACCACATCATGCATTAGACTTCTAACCAAACCTAACAAAGTAAGTTCTACTTTTTAGCCCTTTTCTAGTAGAGTATGACACATTTTATTGTAAGGTCTCACCTTTGTTGATGTGAGTACTAATAAGGTCATAGGTGTGCGTATTAGATTATTTAAAGATCTTTTGATGTCATTCCTTTTTTTATTTTTGGAAAAAGAATAGCCTCTTTGAATATTCTCTCAGAAACTTTATTTCAAGAGCATACGCTGCGTTACCTATATTAATAATCTCAAAGTTAAATGATGACTTGGCCTTTTGCCTTACTTAGTAACTCTACACCATTTCTAGCTATTAGTAAGTCATCCATATATAATGACTTGACTACAAACTTTATTGTGGACCTTTTGGTATCAATCAGAGTACAACCACTAGAGATAACCACAAGTATACCAATCCAAAAGAGTCTTTAAGGTCACAATTGATCTCATATGTCCACAAACCTCATGTTTGTGATCCTTTTTAGTGGAACTTCGCTTAGACCTCTTTGATATTGGTATTTACACACCCATATGATGTGACTTTAGGTGCAAAATAGCAATAATAGCTAGAGGAAGGTAAAATTAGGATAATGTACACAATAAGAGGGAAAAACTCCTCATAGTTGATCATATCCTATTGTGTGTACCCTTTTGCAACAAGTTGAGCCTAAAGCCAACTGTGCCATTAGCCTTACAATTTAAGAACCATTTTGTTCTCAAATAACTTTTGTGTCCTAAAAGGCTAACCAACTGTTCACCTTTATTTACTCTATTTTATTTACATTGCCTTAGTCCATTTGTCCATAGAAGGGTCAGAAAGGGCATCTTTGCTCATTTCCATTCTGTAAGAATGTCATGAAAGTTTCATGTGCCTCATTGCCCAAATAGCATTGAGGAATACTTTCTAATAACCATGTCTTAGCAGAGATTCATACAATCTCATATCGTTCCTTTTGGGATCGATTTTACTCCTGCTCAAACCCAGACCAATTATGTTGCTCCCACTTGGAACAAGAATAGAATTTGATCCCACTTGGAACAAGAACAGGATCACTTTCATTTACTCTTGATGACGATGAAGGTGGACCTTGATGAAAAACTTATTCATCATCAATTAAAATCCTCCCACTCGAATGAAGGGATCCAATTTGGTTTAGAGAGCTAATAGAGATAATCTTTGATCTATATCACCCTTCTTTGGAAATCCAATCTTTAGAATTTGATATATTGTTCAAGTTTTAGTTGCACTCCCATTGTCTTTTAGCCCAATGAATGGAACACTTTCAAGGTTAGAGATCCCATAAAGACGCTTATATGGAGTGGTAGCAACTTACATTACAAGTTTAAAGTTAAGATCGTAGATTGCAACAAAGGTAGATCTCCTTAACAAGAGATTCACAAGTCTTGTGCAATTGTTGATTCTACCATATCAAGGAGCATTCTAGGTTCTTTCCCCGCAACAACATTTTGTTGTAGGCTTTTAGGATAATTAGATAATAAAGTATCCATTTTTCATCACAATATTCACCAAAATAATGCCAACAATGGTCTTTTAGGCCTTAACCTCTTAGGTTTATTTGATTTTCAATCAAGCTCACATGTTTTCTAAAGCAACTTATCGCTTCAAACTCATCTAAGGTCAAATAAATGAGACCAAATGAAATGAAATGTGATGAAACATAGAAGCTCTACACCTTATTACCACATTCATTAAACCATAAATATTTAAATGAATTAACTACAGTGGAAATTAGGCTCTTAGTTACCTTTCTAAAATTAAATAGTTTTCTTGTTGCTTTTCCTGCTAGATAATGTTCACAAGTGGGCTATTCCACTTATGTTTGCTGAAAAATCTTCATTTGCTAGCTTTTGCATATATATGCATTTGACCCTTATGGTCTAGTCTAGCATGACAAATAAACATTTTAATCATCTTAATTATGTGAATATGGAAAAACAAAGACTCGGATTAATGGAACAAATATCTACTCCACTACAAGTAAACCGTTTCTAATAAAGCAGAACCAAAACTGAAGGTGTTCTAACTAGGCTTCAATGCCATGAACATGTTCAAATGAAACCAATTGTAGCAACATCATTCCAACAAATCCTAGGTGCAAGTAGGTTTTCACATGGGATTGGGTATTAACCTATGCAAGACTAGCTTGCATGCTCCGATTCATATGTAGGTGCTGCCTAGATTGTGCAGGTGCATCCTGTGTTGTGCAGGTGCGGCCTGAGCTGGGCAAGTTACTTGATAGGCTAAAATGGTTTGAACTTTGAACTCTAAAGAGAGAAAATTTTGCTTCTATTCTCTTATGATTGTCATAGCTGGTCATCTGGTTTTGCATGGTATATTACAATAATATAAGGGAAAATCATTTCTTTTTTAGTGCTCCGTAGGACATTTGAGTGGCATGACAATGTCGATCCAACCTGGTGTTCATCTCTAATGGATAATACTCTCTATATACTTGACAATCACATTTTAAGTCAGTTGCTTTATGGTGATACTCTTTATAATTCTTCGTGACTTTTGCTTTGGCGAAGGATCACAAGCTTGAAGACACCCTGGTTCAAGCTTTTGAATTCCTTACATATTTTAGAAATTACCCATTCATGCCATTTCTGTATCTCTTGCTTCCTTAACATCTACCTTTTTGCTGTCAATTTTTCTGTAAAAACAAGATTATGATGTTGACTAAATGGTTTCATCAGGCTTGTTTGTTTCGAAAATGATTTAGGATCTGTTGGTAATTGGGATCACTTGTTTTTCTTTGTCGTCGGCTTGCACTTATGGAAGGTAAAAATTCAATACTTCACTCTCTGAGTTGTGTTGTGATGCAGTTAAGCATTTAATTTGGACATTTCTATTCTAAAATTAAATATAACTCTTTTTTAAGTTTCAATCTAGCTTCTTAATTGCTTGACATCAATTGTTTATCTTAATATTGTTTGTAAATTCTTTGTAAATGTCCATCTAGGGTGTGAGCCATTGCATTGGTAAGTGCTGATGTAAGTTTGTGTTGATTCACATTTGCTCGAAATTAGTTGTCATTTTTGTTGATTTTAGATCAATTGAACTAAGGATAAAATCAACTTGTTTTTACGCTTGAATTTGATTTCAAGGGTTTGACTTTTGGGAGCTTGAATTTGGGATTTTGATCTAAGATCTTACTTCTTGGAAGTTTGGTAGCATTTAATCTTGATGTTGAGAAGGGAGGGTTTACTCAGAAGTAGTTGAGTTGGGGTTGAGACAAATGGGAAATACTTGTGCAGGAGCTAGTGTTTCTAGGGATGGATTCTTGGAAACTGTTTCTGCTGTAGTATAGCAAAGCCGGTCATCGGATGATAGTAGTTCTGTTGCCAATGGAGGGAGCCACCATGATCCACATTCTCCTACCACTAAACATTTAGACTTGCCTATACCCACTCAAAGTGTTTGCATAATTATATGATCCTATATATGTTGTGAATTATAAATTGTTTCTTATTTCTCATGAAATGTGAATGCTAAATGCTCATTAAGTGTTTTTTTTTTATTTATTTATTGCAGGTTTCACTTCTTCATGGTAAAAATTCTTTATTAAAGGTTTCAAGCGAAGAAAACTACCTTGATTAGGAACCTAGCACAATATACTTTTCCCCTTAAAACAACCCCATCCCCCCAAAAAAGAAGTTGAACACTTATATGGATGAGTTTGAGTTTTTTTTTTTTAAATTATTTCAGAATTATGAGCTAAGCATATATGGTTGTCAAAATTGTAGTAGCTACTATGGCAACACACATCATATGATGATTATATATTTAATGCGATTTCATTTCGATTTATTTCATGTATGTATTCATGAGAATGTCATTACACAATTATTATTTGCAAACAATAAATGATGTTGCAACATATAATAATAAAAAAATAAATGTAATCAAATTTTACCAATTTCTGTGATACATTTAGTGGCAAAGGTGAACTACCACAAAATGTATCCAAATAGCCACTGAAATATAGTTCGTGGCAATTGTATTTTGCTACAAATATAACCTTCTTGTAGCAAATATGGATTTAGTGGCAAATGGAGCTTGCTAGAATAGCAAATTCTAATTTGTGACAAGTTAAAATTTGTCACAAAAGCCATATAATTCATAGCAAACTAAATTTCCCACAAAAGTTTTTTGTAATGAATTATCTGTGGCAACCTTGTAACAGTTTTTTTAGTTGCCACAAAGGACTTTTTATAGAAAAGTATCAACATATTGTGGCAAAACTGGTTGCTTCAAAAATCATAATTTCTTGTAGTGATAGCTTGTCTCGTTTGACTATATTTTCTACTTTTGCTTGAGAGTTTGGCTTCTTGTTTGGAGAATATTATCATGTGAGGTGTGGGGAAGTCTCAAGATTGATCCTTAAGGACTTTATGGCATGAAATATTGCAATGTCAAACGTTCAAGTTTGATGCCCCCTTTTCCCGGTGCTAGAGCGTTAGAGTCATCTCTTTTTGGTGGGAGACTTTGGAATGTGAAGATCACCTGAATGTTGAGGGTAGCCACTAGTTTAGTGTAAAGAGTATGGTCATCTCCTTGTTGGGAAGTGTTTACCATGAGGGGGAACCCTAACTACCTTGGGAAATATAGGAGAGCCCCTTGTTTTTCATAATGGGTAAGTGCATGTTTAGGAAAGTTGAGAATACGAATTGAGTATCCACTCTTGAACTTGTAGTCAGCGTTGAGACTAGGAATCCTGAATTTTAGAATGGAGGTGATATTAGAAGCTACGGTGATTGAGAGGAGGTGGTAAAGTGGGTGAATTATTTGCCCAAGTTTGATTTGATGGGAGTAGTTAATGGAATGCTTTTTTGTCCTCATAAACCATGGTTTTGTTTTCAGTCTCCATTTGCCTGGTCTGCCTTTTCAGGTTTTCAGGCTAGTAGCTCTTTATTCTCTATCTCTCCCTATCTCTGTCTCTCTCTGTCTATCTTTCTCTCTTAATACTAAAGGACTCAATTAAGATGTTTGTTTATGGAAAAGAATCTTCGTGGCTGGACCTCAAAGGGGTTACCTATGTATGTAATATGGAATCATGCCAGTCGTAATTTGAGAGCAAGAACATGCAACTTAAAGGAAGGATGCCTCGAGGAGGACTTCTTAAGGTTGGCTTCTGGTTAGGGTGCAAAAGGAGGGGATCGGTGTGAACGTTCAAACATCCTTTATGAAATCCCCAAGTCTGCATAGGTGATGAAGTTACTATAAATCAACATTTTCTTTTGTTTTCTCATCCTTCTTTTATTTCTTTTTGATTTTTCTTTTTGGATGTGACCATTTGGTCCGAACCTTCAATTCTTTTATTGTTGAATCATATTAATATTGCCCATAACACACTCCCACTCCCTGATTAGGTCAGATGTGGTTACCAAAGAAATATGCTTATTTAAAGGCTCAACAAGGTTCTAAGTGGCAATTTATCAAGTTTAATAAAGGTATTAACTCAAGTTGCAAAAGGAGGTCCGCTATCCTAGACATGTCCTTAAAACTACACGAGTTATTGCAAGAAATTCTTGATCTTTCCCCTCTCTCAGATGATGAATTCACATTGTTCCCCCGCCCCCCCCCCCCCCGAATTTTTTTTGCTCTATCTCCTTTTACCTAGCTCGCCTTGCAAGGGTTTCGGGCTAGCCACCTTTTTTGTTTTTTCTCTTCTTCTTTTTCCTTTTCTTATCCACCTTGGGCTCATCATAGGATAGGAGCATTTTGCAAGAAAATTGATGGAGAGAAAGGTTTTATTAATAAATCAAGGTTACGTCAGACTTGGATTCAAAAAACGAATGACACTAAGACTAAAAACATGATTTTAAGCTAAGCATAATAGGTCACGTCATCTAAATTCAACAGGATTCAAGGCATATTGTGTGGTGGCATTTTGGGCTTGGATTTAATTATGCTCATTATATAAACATATGGGCCCCACTTTTTGCTTTGGTCATCTAAAATGGCCAAAATGTCATCATGCAAGCCAAGTGGGTTGTTGCCCTTCTAGTTGCTACTAGTCTTGGCAAGTGCGTTCCTAGCTAATTCTTTCTCTAACAGCATACCTACGTTCCTTAGTGCAGTAAAGTTTTCAAATGGTGTATATCACTGGTGCTATCTATATGTGGGCTTGAGTTCATCATGAACAACCTTACTTGATCAGCCTTTGAGGGTCGGTTAGCCATATAAGCGACTTTTTGCTCTCCATCGAGCAATGAAGTCAAAAAAACTTTCCTTTTCCTTCCACATAGTTAACTCTAGGTCTCTGAGTGTGATTGGTAGGTCAACATTGCATGAGCACTAAAGTAGAAATTCTTTATGAAGATCATCCCCTACGGTATTATACCACCTGATTACATCCTTGTCGGACGTCCAAGGGAATATAAAGTGGAAGATTTCCTTCTGAATTCCTTTTAATGTCATGGCACTAAGAAAATTCCTCACATGATAGTGGGGATGTTCAGTTCCTTGGAACTTGATGTTTGGCATTGTGAATTTTAGGGTTAATTTCCCTTTTGGGATATAAGTGATTTTTGCATAGTCATTAAAGTGACTGTTGAAGATGGAAGATTCCTTATGCAGTTGTTCGATCTACTCATGGATCAATTTTAGGAGTGCTCTTTTCCTCTTTTCTTCCTTCTTCTTATCATCTTCTCTTCCTCTATTGCGAGGTTTCTCATCTTTTTCCTTTGGAGTGCTCTTGATAAGAGTTTGGAGTGTACTGGCCATCAATTTTATCTTCTTGTCACTTTCATGCATCCTAATATGCATTTTTTCTAACATCTTTAGAAGTTGGGCTATCTCGTTGCCATTCCTAGCCATTGGAATTGGTGTTGTGTTGAACTTGGATTTGGATTTTGACTTTGACCAGGCTAGTTGAGTTTCCTTGCTCACTTCTTAAGATAAAAGTCTCATAGTTTCTGGACTCCGCTCGTACACCTTTTTAGTCTTCCATATGCTGAGGAGCAAGGTGACACTTTAGAGAGGTGGAATGTTATGAGCAATCAACCATGCTGGATATAGGATAAAGGAAATGGTTAATCACTGGCAATTTAGAGAGAAGAGGCAATGACTTGATGGCCTTGAAGGTTTAGGCTGAAATGGAGTTAGGATGTGGGGTTTTAAGTTGGTTTTAAGCTGACTTATGAGTCCAAGTTACACTCAAGTCTTTGCTAGGTGAATCACAGAGCTATACTGACCTAAGTATGACTATGGTTTGGTGTACCTAGAATGGGCTAGTCTTGGCACATGGGTGGATCTAGGTAGACTCATATAGGGATCCTTAATCTAGGGAATATGATGTGTGGGCCATCAACTTATGCATGGGTAAGACATCTAGGCCTTGATTGGTCTATGCATTATGACTATGATGCACGATTTGGAGTAACCTAGAATGAGCTAGTGCTCTAAAGGTCTAATGGGCCATATGATGCACCTTGGGCATAGATGGACTCAGGCTTATGCATGATGAGGCCTAATGCTGCATGACTCTTTGGCTTGAGGAATCTAACAACTAATGTGTTAAGCCCTAAATGAACTATGCTAATTTGTGGTCCTAACGCTAACAATAAGAGCCCAGAATATAACTTCATGCCATAAATACAGACCCTGTAGGGACAAAGATGTATCCTGACTTCCTAATTAGATCCCAATCGAGTTCTAACCAGGCTCTAAATTTACCCCTTTTTCATTTTTACTCTTCAGTAGACTTTTATGCGTGTCGACTGACAGACTCTGCTACAAAACCTTGATTGATCTCGACCGAGTTCTAGGCTGAACACAGAATTAATTCTACTCCTAGACATAGGCTACCGGATTGACTATTTTTTTTTCTATTTTTTGGATAATCCTGACCGGGATTTTTTTTTTGACCAGAACAGGCACACAAAATTGAAATTGTAACCTTTTCGAATTCTAGATTAAGACTCCTTTTAGGACTCAATTGGTCCAAAAACCGGCTCGATTCCTAATGCAATTCTTAGATTCCTAAAACTGCTACACTAAATCGTAGTTAGAATCCCTTTCAGATTCTTGATCCAGAGTCCTATTATGACTCGATTGGCCCAGAATCGTCTTATTTCCTAATCCAATTCCAATACTGAATCTTTCCTAATCTGGACTCTATTAGGACTCACAATATCAATGCGTAGTCCTCTGCGCTAAGAAAAAGTTAAACCAACCAAATTCACATTGCATTCCAAGTCATACACAAGAGTTCCAGCATAGACAAGAGTTCTATGTTACAAAGGTTTTGGGTCAGCTTTTGAACAATTTTCTCACGACCTAACACTTTGTGTGCCACCCATGGGATGCATGGTATGACTGGAACGTTTTAGATGCTTCCCTGAGTCATGGGGACTAGGAAAGTATGTCGTGAATGGGTTGTATGAGAATTTTGAATGTAAATTTAAAGGCCACAAGTGTACAAGTTTCATTGTAGTACTTGAGGATCATCTCCTTAAATACGATGGACAAAGTTAGGCGACTAACTACTGAAATAAAGTAATCTAACATCATTCTAAACTACTTAAAACAATAAACAACTAAAACTATTGATTATAACTATTCACATGATTTCATTGGCTCCAAATAACTACAAATTAAGATAAAGCAAACTTAAATGTAGCTAATCACGTTATCTAAATAAACAAGATAAAAAATAAAGTAATCAAGTGACAAAAAAAGCAATAAAGAAGGTGTAGCAAATGAAATAAGAAACCTATATTGTGAGCGAAATTAGAAGAACGGGAATTGGGGACTTAGAAATAAATCTACCACACACCCCACAATTGGTTTGATCACATGAGTTCTTGTAAAGTTCAAGCTCACCAACTGAATTAAGCTAGCACCTCCTGAACTAAAACCCAACAACACCCAACAATCAGCAACAAAACACTAAATTCAACCCCACAACCCAAAAAGTAAGAAGCCACAATTTGAGCTTCAAAACGGCAACAACTAAATCAAAGCCAATCCTAAGCAAACAAAAAACCCAACTAAATTCAACCCCGACCTCCTCTCCGCCCTTCATTAGCGGAGCCCAGAAACAACCTTCAATCAAAAGGCACAAAAATAGGGAAAGTAGCTGAGGAGTCCAGGTGCAGTGAGACACGAGAAATAGAGTAGAAAAGGGCAAGACAACAGGGAATTCAGGGCAAACAATTGGGAAGTCCACTCACCCTAGATTGACTCAAACAATAAGTATAATACCAACATGACCCATAACGCATAATTAATCCAGCATTAATCAATACAAGAGTTGAGACACAGAAACGCATCGCCGACTAATACTTGAAGCAAAATAGAGCAATAAGGGAAGAAGAACATAACCTAAGGAAGGTAATATTGAAACAAGAAATCGAACTAACAAAAAACAATAGAGAATGAGTTAGCAACCAAACTAAAATAACGCGAAGGTGAACGAAATGAAGTTGAGCTTCGGTAATGGTGCTGAATTAGAATCCCCAAAACATAACAACGAAATTAGATGATACCGATGGAGAACCTCTAAAATTCAATTCAAAACTTGAAGATCTTGTATCAAATTACAATGATTGATGATCCTAACCCTTGAATTGAATGAAGAACAATGAAGACTAGTGAGGGGAAACAAAAACAAAATTTGAGAAATTGAAACCCTAAATTACTAAAATTGAACTCAAAATTAATCATAAAAATGATCTAAAACTCGAATTAAAACTAAGAAGAACCCTAAAATTAGACCCTAGATTCCCTAGCCTCGCCGCTGCCTGTTGATATATACTCTCCCCACTTCATCTTCTTGATCGTCGATTTCCTAGATGGCATGGACGGTGGATGGGGATGAATGTTGCGTGGGCGCACTATGGCGGATGAGCATGAAGGTGATGGTGGAAGATGAAGGAGATGGTGGAGATGCTGGTGATATCTCGAGGAAGAAGAAAGACTGCGAAAAGAGGGGTTTGTCATCAGGTTTTCCAGTAAGAGGAGAGAGAAGGAAGAATGGGGGGGAAGGTGTGGTCATCTACTGCGCACGAGGGGGTGCTGTGGTATGGGTCATGTGCGAAGCACATGGGGAGAGAAAGCTGATTTTGTTTTCAATTTTTGTTTCCCTTTTTTCTCTTTTGGGTTATGAAAGAGAATGGATTGAGGAATTTTGGTTCGGATTTGATTAAACTTGGCCCAATAATGCTTTTCCTTAATTTTTCACATTTTGTTTCCGATTTATTAAAAGACCTATAAGATAATAAGAACTCAATGAAAAATCTCAAAATCACAATTATTAGGTGTTGAAGGTTTTTGAGGTGGAAAATTAAAACTAAACTAAAGTGAGTGAATGAAAGGGAAAAGGGATACCTCAAGCACTTACGGTTGTCAATCGTAGTACTTTAAGGGTCGGTCCACAGGAAAAACGTGTAATTATGGTCATTTAAAACGAAATGCTTAAACTACTTAACTAATCTAAGTGAAATTATTTAAGGCAATCTAAATTAATTCACCCAAACTCATCTAATCCTAATGCATTAAACATTAAAACAAACTGATTTACTAAATCAACTAAACCTAAACTAATACTTATATTAATTATCCAAATTAAACTAAACTAATAGTGAATTAAGCATGAATTTTTAGCAGAGTTAACTAATTAACATTATTCCAAAATTGATCCCAAATTGAACATGGTTTCAACTCAATGCAATAAACAAAACAGAACCTAAAACTTAAAACCAAGCAAGCAACAGGGGAAAGGAAAAACAGACCCGAAACAGAATGAAGGCAGCAGGGGGTTGATTCATGACAGAACAAGGCAATGATAGGGGAAGCAGCAAAAGCCAAACCGATAACCAGCAGCAGCAAAAACAGGGGAAGGGGAAGGAACAAAATCGAAGGCAAGTAGAACGAACCAAAGCAGAATGAAAGATGAGAAATTGAACCAAGGCAGAACGGGAAACTCACAAAGGTTCGGTGAATCCAGAACACAACCCACTGAATCCAAACGCATCCATTCGAGCCATCCAGAAACAGGGAAGAGGGAAATCGAGCAATATTGAACAAACCAGAAATGAGGGAGGGGGAATTCAAATGAAATTGAACAAATAGACCCAATTCCTTCTTAATTATACTGAATTAAATGCTGAAATTGTACCTAAGAACGAAACTCCAAATCGAAACAACCCTTATCTGAAAATCGAAATCAAAATTCGAACCCTAATTGCTGAAATTCGTAAACAAGAGAACGAAATTGAAAAACACGAATCGAAATTGACATTACCAGCGAAATTGAACGAAATTAAACGAAATTAAACCTAATCTACTCCTAATTTCTAACCCTAATTTACCTAAAACTCAAAACTTGGCCTCTAATGGCGTCACTGCTCAGCCTCTTATACTCGAACCTTCTTCAACCTTGATCGTCGATTGCATGGGTGTCGTGGATGGAGGAGATGGAAGCCAGCGAGATGGGCACGTGGTGGTAACAGCGTGGTTTCGGTTGTGGGATGGGTTGGTGGGTTTCGGGGTGGTTTTGGGTTACTGTGGGCGAGGGTGTGCTGGAAGAGAGAGAGAGTGATGACGAGGTAGAGAGAGAAGGAAGCGAGCGAGATGGCATGGAGGAGGAAGGTTCTCGGTTCGGGGTCAGGGGAATGGGAAGAAGTAGGGTCTGGGTTCTGGGGTTATCTGGGCACGGGGTCGAGAAGATGAAGAAGAGAAGGAAGGGGAGAGGATTTAAGTGGAGCTGGTCCAGCTGAACCGGCCGGTCCGGTTCTCTGGACCGGTTTGGTTTTATTTGTTTTTTTTTCCTTCTTCTTTCTTTGGCCGGTTTTTATCGATTGTGGCCCGATTCTTCAACCTCCGACAATTCTTCTATTTTTCTCGCTTTTTCCGCCATTTAAGCCCATTTTTCGCATTTATTCAAAATCTGCAAAATAAAATAAAATCAATTAAAAACCTTAAAAATATTATTAAAACGAGCATAAAATTGGTGGAAAAGTACCTTAAAAATATCACATTTTTAGCTCAAACATTAGGCGCGAAATTAGGTGCAGGAATATTGCAAATATGATCATAATGTGGGTGCAAACAAATTCCCCTACACCAAAGTTTTGTTCGTCCACGAGTAAAATAAACTAAACTAGCTAAAAGCCTGGAAAATAAGAAAAAGAAATGCTAACTAACTTTTGTAGGAAATATAGTTGTATTTAGCATATGCAACAAGCCCGGTAATCCCCTCAGTTTCCCAAGTGACAAGTGAGGGCTTGTGAGGGTTTTCAAGTGAAATACCCACAAAAACTTTTCAAAAACAAAGGAAAATATTTTTGATTTTTTTTTTTAACATGGACGTATATAAAAGTAATTAGAAAATTATGTACACAACTTGAGCAATTACCTTAGTAATCAAATCACTGAATTATATACAAATAGAATATACAATCAAGAGATAACTAAGTCAAAAAAAGCATCGTCACTCTCTTTTTTTCACCCTATACACAATATGTCAATGATATGTATACCTTGGTGCATCTGCAGATGTGTATCAATCCTTATGAATCAAGTTGGTAACACTGACACAATCCCGGTTTCCTTGCTTAATTGTCGTCTTTGCTCCATTTTTCCTTTTTCTCATTTTTTTTTCAAAAATAAAGCCCACTTGACTTACAAATACATGGGCCTTCCCTAAAATGGGGTTTTATTAGAATGTGCAAAACACTTATTTCATTGTCTAAACAGATGTATAATTAAGTAAAATCCTATATATTCTAGCCAATTAAAGATATAAAATAAAGATACTGGCTTTGAACATTGATGCTTGGGTTTTCATTCACTGTTTAAAGACTTTTTCCTTCTTTTTTTCATTTTTGCATTTTTCAAGAGCTTAAAAGGCAACTTCGATAAAGAAAAAGCTCACATGCTAACTTAACAACAAGACCCAAATAATTGATGGTAAAATGAGCAAGGTAGGCAGACAATCACACATATGAGACAGGGTTATTATGAAAAATTGAATCTACAACCTCAACTAGACATCTTATCACGCCAACTCCATTTACATATAACTCAATCACCTACCAACATGGGATCACAATCACCAAAGAAAGAACACAAGTCTTGAAAGAGAACAAAAAATCTTTTTGAATTTATTCAGAATTTCAAAAAAATACATGCAAATCGGTACCTCAAACCCACACAAAAAGTCCACAATGTAGTCATTGTGGGACTTAAGGCTCCAAAAACCAATCGTATAAGCTATACAACTGTAAAGTGGATACAGAACCGCAAGTATATACAAACCCATACCGCCAAACACAAAAGAAAACGAAACCAAGCCAAAACAAAACAAAACAGAATCAAAACCAACAAAACCAAAAGCAAAAGCAAAAGAGAAAAAAACAAACTATAAAACAAAAACAAAATCAAAATCACAAAAATCAAAATCAAAATCAAAATCAAAATCCCAAAAGAAAGCAAAAACAAAAACAAACTCTAAAAAAAACAAAATCATAACCTCCAAAATAATAACAAACTAAGACCAAGGAGCTGCTAAAATACATAACAAAATGAAAGGGAACATGAAACAAAACAAAACAAAACACAAAAGAAAAGGAAAGCAAAATACAAAACAAAAACAAAACCACTGAAACATTGAAAGAAAACAAAAAATAAATATTACACGAAAACAAGACCAAAGAAAAATATTAACTCACCAAACCAAAGAAACAAAACACGCAACTCAAACATACTAAAAAACAATCCAAGATATCCACAACTATTCACAATCCTAAATAAAAATCCAATAGAACACCCATAGCACAATCACAATCCGAGATATCCATAACTATTCAACTAAAAGAAGTAACAAGTGTTCATAAAACAAAATACACCACCAATAGCAAATGTAGAACACAACCAAGGGCGATCAGAGCCGACTCGACTCAACGAATCCCAAATTTCTCCTCAAGATTGATCACTCACACAATCACAATCCTAAACATCCATAATTATACATGAAAAGGAAGAAAAGAAACACAAAAAGGAGAACATGGAAGAGGTGGAACGATCATACCAGGTTGGGTACTGATTGTACCCAAACTAATGCCTCACTTAGAATATGTCAGAGAGGTCTATGGGCATCATCCACTCCATATAAGCTCACAAGCTGCTACTGGTATCAAAACCAACCAATGATCATAGCCAACTTATCAAACATTCAAGCACAATGCTCATAGACATAAAAGTAGTTAGGAATAGGATGTGTAGCCTAAATAAAGTATCTCAGAAGAATGCAAGTCAAGGCTCTCTTGAGCTTATCAAAACTCCCAGCTTAGTCAATAGAGAGATGTGTATAAGCACAATAAGATGCATAAGTCAATGATCTAATAATGATGTGACTATATGAATGCATAAACCATCAAGAGTGGTTTGAATGGTCAAAATGAAGTACGACATCTCTAAACAGGTAGGCAAGAGGACTAAGGCAAGGACAATCAAATGAGATATGAAAATGAAAGCTCATAGGATGGCCAAAAGTCAACTTCTTCTTTTCAAAGTGATCCTTGAGTCTCTCTATGTCACTATCATCAAGAGTCTTATTTAAATAAGGATTGCCAAGCACAAAAGTGTTAGACTCTAAAAAAGTAGACTTGGTAGGGTCTAAGGAAGGGAGAAAAATAAGGAGGGAAGAAGAACGTGATGAAACAGAAGGGATGAGATGTAAGTCAAGGGAAGACTCTATGTAAATGGGATAAATAAGCTCCTAAGGAGATGTAACCTTACTAAAATCCACAAAATAAGGCTCTTCAAATTTATGTTCCTCAGAAAAGGTATCGTCCAACTCAATGAATATGCCACATTGATCATCTGAACTAGCATCAGTCTTATCCGTTTCCCTCCTCAAGCTCTCCTAAGGGAACAAAAGGAAGAAAGGGATTGGGGATAATAAGACATCCTTGGAGGTGCGCCTAAAGAACTGCTAGTCTCAATGGGAGATGCATATATAAAAGATGGTGAAAACATGTCATTCTTAACCTCAAAGTCACATGACGAAGTATCAACTCCAGATTTGGAACTCAAAGGGTAAGAAGACTCAAAGTCACCCAACAAACAACCCTCAAGAGTGCTAGGTCCTACCCTAAGGTCAGTATTATGCGAAACAGGCATAGTGCTCTCTACATGACCCTTAACCAACCTTGAGAATTTGTCCATGAGTGTTCTTGTCATGTTCTCCAAGGACTCTGTATAGCTTGTCAGTTCTTGCTCACTTTGACCAATTTTAGAGTCCATAGAAGTAACATAAGGATAGGACTTGGCATTATGGTCAGAAGAATAACAATAATCACATGAAATAGGAAAACATGGAGTATGAGAGTGTTCATAATACGTAGCACCAAATTGACCCTCATCTAAAGGTGTAACATGTGTCATATAAGGGTCGAAAATAGGGTCACTAAAGGTCTCTCTAGCATGGTTATACTCCTAAGTTTCATGAGCAAAATACTCAAAGAAATCCCAAATTTCATCAGAAGTCCTAGTAAACAAACATCCCAAACCCTCGAGGTACATACTCTTAATATGACCCCGATATTCATTATTAAGACCCTGGAAGATCACTTGGAAAATTCCGCGTTTCTCTATTCAATACAAAATAATATAATTTTTTTAAACCTAAACAAGACTCTTAAGAAGTATCTTATATAAGGATCTTTATCATTTTGCATTTACAAATAGACCAATATCAACTTTCAATTGTCTCTGCTATTTGTCGTGGTTAATCACAATCGCTTATTGTAGTCTTTTCTTGCTCAAAATGTGGTGTGTTTTTTTGCATGTTATGTCAATTACTCTACATACACAAGCACTTTGGCTCACGACATGTACGCCGATGCCTAGGAATTTTTTTTTTAAAATTTAAATATGATAAGACCCTGTCTTCTAGGTTTTTTCCCCATAAAAAGGTGAAACATTTGTAGAGCACTCAATTAACCCTTTGGTTGGACCAGTAGCCATATTTTTTCAATTGAGTGCTTTGCAAATATTTTGGGGTTTTAAAACCCAGTGAAAGAAGAGATAAGGAAAAAGCGGGGGAAGGTGTGGTCATGTGCTACGCATGAACGGGGGTGTAGTAGTATGGGTCATGTGCAAGGCACATGGAGAGAGAAAGTTGAATTTATTTTCAATTTTTGTTTCCCCCTTTTTTCCTTTTGGGTTGTAAAAGCGAATGGGTTGAGGAATTTTGATTGGATTTGAATAAACTTGGCTAAATAATGTTTTCCCTCAATTTTTCACATTTTTTTCGATTTATTAAAAGACCTACAAGATAATAAAAACTCAATTAGAAATCTCAAAATCATAATTATTAGGAGCTAAATTACTGTAGGAATATTACAAAAATTATCATAATTTGGGTGTTAATATAGGTGTAGCAACTTCTAGCCTAGTTGGAAGTATAAATGGACCCACCAAGTGACTTTCCAAGAGGTAAAATCACGGTTTCCCTAGCTCTTAAAAAAAGTTCCGAGTGGAGTCGCCACGGTAAGGATCCACTTCCCTGGGGGTGTGACGCCCCACAAATGGTCGGGCACTCATATGCTATGTACTGTTTTGTCTTTCTAAAAATTACAGATTTATTTATTTACTTTTACTTTTATTACAGGCTAGGAAAAGTTGGGCTATAGGTTTACTGGAGAATGGGCTTAGGTCTGGGTAGAGAACCTGACCGGTTTCCCTAGGTAGGACTAGGGTTCTAGCAGTCTCCTTGGCTTGGTCCATAATCTGGCTGCAGGCTTGCTCAGGATCCGTGTCGGGTTCCAAGGTGAGAACAAGTCCCTAATTCTGGTCGAGGCAAATTCTACTATGTAGATCCGAATTTGTTTTCCTTTATCATGTAATGCCTGAACAGATGCCAGATTAAAATAGTAAAGAATTAGTCTTTAGATAAATAGAGTTGCTTGTGAATTTTAGGAAAACTTACAAACGATAACACCTTTCAAAGCATATCATACTGACAGGAACACCGAAGGACAAATTGAAGCTGCTTTAAAAAGGTTTTAGAAAGGCACCGGGAAATCCCTAGTGTGGGGACCCATCCTAACTCCTTAGTTTAGAGCCGAGGTCCTAGATGTAGGGGTGAAGGTATGGTGATGTGATGGAGTGCACCCCATCAACGCCCATCATCACATTAGCCTCTATTAATCAATACGGAAAATTAAAACTTAATCACACTAGCACACACCCATGCAACCAATTGGAATCATTCACATAATCTTGTGAAAGGGTACAAATCTTAGTCTAATGAAAACAAAATTAAAATAAATAAATTACAGTGGATGGGAAACTGCCTAAAGACTACACCTTTGGTAATTTAGCATCAAAAATCATAAAAGATAACCCACCTGATTTTCCTAGGAACCCAATAGAGTAACGCCTTTTTGATGGTTAATCCAATTCTCTACCTCCAATGTGTGGGGTATTGATCACCCCAATTTTGATGTTGTGGTCTCTTTTGTCTTTTGATGTGTTTCGATGCCTCTAACTAATTTGATGCCTCTAACTGATATCTAGTCCATGCCACTCTATGTCTCTACCCCGTAGGAGTAGCTCCGTATTTATAGTGGTTGAGGGGGTAGTCTAAATAGATTTAGAAATAGGAGACCTAGTCCTAGTTCTGTTAAGGTTAATCTAAACAGGTGCGCTGGTTCAGCTAGGATTCTAACTCATTAGCCTCGATAAACTAATTAGACTAGAATTTCAGTTAATTAATCCCATTTGGCAAAAAAGGAATCGGAGAGAGGGAGCCCATCCTGATTTTCACCTAGAGGACCTGCCCCAATTCTTGGAAGCAGGAACCCGACTGGCTTCCTGGGATGGGCTATAGACATCATAATTGTTTTGGCCATAACTTTTACATCGGACCTCCATTTTTAATGATTTTTTTTACTTAAAATTTTATTGAGTCTAGTTTATAATAAAACTAATTCCATAATTTTTAGATAAGTGCAGAATAAGATATAAGTAAAATAGCAAACATGTGAAATTTTTAGGACAAGTCCAAGTATTCCACTTATATATTTTCCATTATGTAACGGACTTTGGTGCAGAATGTGTCATTAATAATGTTGATACCTAGACTTAATAATCTTATGCTCCCTAGAGTGGATCTCAACTGGACTCTAAACATTGTCAATTTGGGTTTCTTGGGCTCTATTAGCCTTTTGGACTTTAATTCAAGGATTACTCTGCTGGGGCATAAGTACACAAGTTGGGATATAATTTTGATCATTGGGAAAATAAAAATAAGATTCCATTTTTGGGCATCGACAACTTGCATATTCCATAAAATCCAGAGGTTTGTTCTTTTTTTAAAATCATTTTCAAAACTTTTGCATTTTTAAAGGCTTTTAAAACTGTTAAAGAATTCTTTGACTTCAAAAAAATTTTATTTGCAAACTAACTTTTAAGAATTAAAGTTTGATGTTGGTTCACCCTCAGTGGGTTAAGTAATTGGTATCACTCGACGACAATGCATATGACATGCATGCAAGCATATGGTCCATTTAAAATCCTATTGGCACCAATTTGGTGCATATAATAAGATACAAAAACTGTCGAGAAGTTAACCTTTTGTTGAATGTATCTATAGTTTGTGATGTGGTAGAGATATATCGTTTAAGTTGCCATCCATAACTGATTCTCTAATGAGGTGATAACCAGCTACTATATGCTTATTGCAATCAAATGCACAAACATGGTAGTAATGTATACATATAGCACCCATATTATCACAATTTAATTGCATAGGATGAGGCAACATGATCCCATTAAAGGCATATGAGGAGTATCCGTTTGCTTACCCGCTTCCCCTTCCCTTCCCCCACAAGAGTATCCTCGTGAGAGATGGAGACCATAGTGGGCAAGCTTACTAATGTGAAAAGAGAAATTGCCCCATACCAAACTTCAATATACAACATGAAAACAATGGTTTGTTTTGGGAACACTAAGTCATTAGGTTGGGTCCAAGAAGGGCAACATAATTTGTAGTGCACTGACATGTCGCCTTGCACCTAGTACAATTAACTTCCGAGATCTAATGCAACAACTTAGGTAAGTAGTATGTAGATTACATGTAAATTGGGAAACTACATGTATTTAAGAGGCCATCATAATCAAATACAGTAAGAAAAGGGTGGTTTGACAAGCATAACGGTCATAATGGGTTTAAATATTAAAGTGAAAATTTGTGAAAAAGATCACCATCATACTTTTCTCTAACAATAATAAAAGACCGTGAGAGGTTCAAGCCACCTAAATACTCAAAATGTTAGAAGCAAAATTACTACACACATAACCATGAGATAGAAGAAAATTTCAGAAATGATAAAATCAAGCCCAAGATCTTCTTTTAATCTATATAAAGCCTTTCCCTGAAAATCTTAATAAACAAGCTGAGGGATATTTAGTGCAAACTTTCTCAATTGGATTGCCACAAAAAGAGGAATGTTCGACATATAACTCTCGGATAGACCAATTAGAAGAAACAACCAAAGATAAAAGAAGATGATCCATGATTGACCGGCCATGGCAATCAATACCCTGGTTGTTGGAGAACATCTTAGGCACTAACTGAGCCTTATTTCTCTTCGTGGTGTAGTCACAATGATATTTTATTTTGCAAACCCATTCACAACCTAAATTATTCTGACCAAGCATAGATGGCACTAAATCTCATGAATTTTTAGCCATAAAAGAACAATATTCCTCATCTGTCTGTACCTGTTGCATGAGGTTCTAGGATCAGCAGACAAGTGAAGCTAGAATGTGCTTAGAATTATTAATTCTAGACTTTGCCCAATTTTTATGGGATGATCATTTGCAAGATAGGAACACAAGGCACTCCTTGGGACTCAAGCGATACTACGAGATTGGTTGACGCGCTGGGTGACATACTAGTTAATGGTGGTTATTGGTATGAACCTAAACTAGGTGCAACAGAGGATTGAACAAGATGAAACTTACAGACCAAAGACCCGATAGAATACTATTTGGTCCAAACCAAGACCTGATTGAGTGGAGATCAAACCAAAGAAACAAGAGAACAAGAGCAAAACAATGTGTTACGGGCCAAAGAACAACATTCTCGTTGTCGTATAGTTATTTTTGCCAACATGGTTTTGACTAGACCTGGATGTGTAGATGATTGGGTTATAGCTGAGCTAAACTTTTAGATTTTTCGGAGAAAGAAAATAATATTGTTTAGGCCAATTCTCATGTACTTCATTTCACACTAGTTGAATACAAGACAACTTCTCTTATTTAGTTGATAAATTCAAATGTTTTAGCAGTCTGCAGCTCTATCTCATTGCATATTTGAATATTATATTTATTTTATGAATGATTATTTTCATTTCTTTTAGATTTATTCTATAGAACAAAAACTAAAGTGTGTGAGCATATTTCCTAGTTTCAAAGTGTTAGTAGAAAACTTATTTAACTGCAAAATCAAAATGTTTTAAAGAGACACAGAAAGGAAATAGAATTTTCTCTTGTCCTCAATCATTTCTGTAAAGATGGAATTTATTTTGAAAAGGCTCACCTTGAGACCCAATAATGAAATGGTGGTGTTATGTGAAAAAATGGCAATCTTATTGAGAGTATTCATACTTTATCAATTGATGTCTCTATTTTCATGAGTGAATATGTTTTTTTCCCCATTTCTAAGCCTGACTTTAACACTTTACAAAGCGAGTATGTAGTTCCTCCAAGTGCAAAAAAGTGGGTGATGCATCAATTCCAGACTCTTGGAGAATTTTCAAATGTCGAATAAAGATGGATCACTACTACAAGTATCACAATGATGCAAACATATGGAGACATTGTCCTAAAAGAGTGCCAAAACTAGATTTCAAGGTTCTTTTAGAATATTGGAATGATCCTACAGTCAAGGTACCATATGTGTAAAGCTTTTCATGCTTGTTTTAAGCTCTTTGCAAAATTTTGCTTTGAGTACTAATTCGCATTTAACTTTTTGTTATGTCTTTTGTTTGTGAAATCAGTGCCAAAAATTTTGAAAACAGTGAATGACAAGAGAATATGCACATAGTGGGCAATGTAAGCCTTGCAAGGATATTTCATAAGCTAGTAAGACTAAAGTAGTATCTTATTAATTGGTATGAATTCATATTTTCTAATGTGGCTTTGACTAAGAAATTAAGCACCCAAGGTAAAGTGATGTGTGCATACATTTTAGACAATCAATGCCAGTCAACGACCAAAAAGAAAGATGTTCAAAGAAACTCGAGCAAGGACAGTGGAATGAATGTACAAACAACCAAATGGTGATACACTCGATAAAATTGTAAGTCATTGATTTATTTAGGATATGTTATGTGGAGAATTTAGTAGCACATGACTTCTTATAATTTAATTTTAAGTTTTGTAGTAAGATGAAAGATTTCCACTGCTAAAGTGAGTAAAATGTGGTTTGCACAAAACCATAAGGGACACCAAGGAAGCATTTAGGGTCAACAAGCATATTTTTTTCATAGCTTGGGGGTTGCCTTCTGTAATTCTAACAAAGTGTCTTGTAATAATTGGCTCAAATTTTCAGAAAAGGATGACCGAGCTTGAGTCAATGCAAGAATTAGGACTTGATAGTGACAGTGATATAGCTCACTTTGATAAGGTAATGTGGAAAAAGAAGCACCACAGATGATTAAGACTGTGCAGAAGAGGTATTTCTAGTAAAGATTTGAAACGAAATGATAAAGGGTCATCACCACTTGTTGGTCCACAGCTCGTTGATGCCATAAAGTCTTCTCTAGCCGATGCCATGTGAAATGACTTAGCTTGATGGAGGTGTGCAAAGGAAAGCAAGGAAGGATGAAGAACACAAGCTAGAACTTAAGTAGCTTCACGGTTTGAAGAGGAACTTGAAACTAGCTTAAGGAATTCAAGTGTTTTCAAGTGTTTTTGGATAGTACTAAACTAGATGATTAGATAAGATACACCACTAATCACTAGCTTAGGGCCCTTAATCTTGGATTAGGATAAGATACACCACCTAACCAAAGATTAAGACTCTCTTTGATCACCACTTAGCTCGGCCAAGAACTAAGATAAGCAAGGAAAGTGTTTAAGGAACTCAAGACACAAAGTCTCTTTCTTTTCATTCAAAAGTCAAGTGTCTCTTAGAAAATGAAAAACAAAGGCTTTTATATGGCCTTCTAAAACACACGAAATGAGCTTTCCTTCTAAGCTAGGAAAGTCATTAAACACGTAATACTACTTAGTACACGGTTAGGAGCTAAACTAATACAAACCGAAAGCTTAAGGCTTTAAATACAATTTAACACAAACATAAACCTTTCCTAGGCATTAAAGAACCTTGGTGACTTAATTTCCTTTCTAGGGAGGTAATCTCCTCACGGTTACACCTCAAAAAGCTGAAGAATACATGCTTGCCATGTAGTGTTAGAGTGGCCGATTCCATGCTTGCAAAATGGAGGCTTTTCCTTGCTCCCACGTGTCTTGCTCTTGTGTGGATGGGTGGCAGCTGACCAAGCAGCTCAAACCAAGCAAGTGGACAAGCACTCACTTTTAGCAAACCCATTTAGGAAGGAAAACCTCTTAGCTAAGCAACCGGGTATCTAGGTGCTGATTTCTGCCCGCTTTTGCTCTTCTGTTTTGACATCTCCAATGCTGAGTATTCTGGGATTTCCTTGCATGGATGGAAACCTTAAGATGTATAGAATACTCTCCATTTGGAATCAATGCATTTGGACATCATTTGCCCCTTGAAAAAGGTAGAATACCCAAACCGTGCATAACCGGGTTCAAAACAGCACATGACTGAAAATCAGCTTCGTTCCCTAACCAAATGGACTCCAAAATTGATAATTCCAATTGGCCTTGAGAGCTAAGACATTAAAATTGTAAGAACACTGAAAAATGAAAGCTTAAACTTGGATTAAGCTTGAGTAATCAGGTAGCAAAATCGGGTAATAATCTGGATGAAAAACCGTGTGCATCACCTTGAATATTCTTCATTAAGCAACCCATGGCCGTGCACTTGGACTTGTTTTCTTGATTATTTTAGATCAATTGAACATTAGTGGATCTTGTGGATGGACCTCCATGATTCTCCCCTTGTTGGGAAGATTTGATCCTCAAATCTGAAAGATAATCATCTGCTTCATAAGGGGTTAAATCAGCAACGTTGAATGTGGCTGATACTCCATAATCTCCTGGTAAATCCACCTTATAAGCATTATCATTAATCTTCTCCAAAATTTCAAATGCACCGTCTGCTCTTGGCATCAGCTTGGTTTTACTTTTGGATGAAAAACGTTCTTTGCGAAGATGTATCCATACTAGATCACATGGCTTGAAAAGCTTCTATCTATTATGCTTGTTAGCTTGGGCCATATAGGATAGAGTAGTTTTCTCAATCTTGGCCTTCACTAACTCATGTAATTTTTGGATTTCTTCCACTCTAGCTGCAGCATCTGCACTAGGCCTTTCGTCTAATGGTCGTGGAATAAGATCAAGTGGGTTTAGGGGATCAATCCCATAGACCACTTTGAAGGGTGAAAGACCAGTTTGTAATCATTCAAGGAATTCATCTGGGTCTAGCTTACCCTCAAACTCAGGAATTTCAACTTTGAAATCACTTGAGTTGAAAGTAGGCCGTGCTTCTCTTCTCTTCCTCTCAAAAGGTACTTCATCATCAGAGAAAGATGACGCATTGCTAGCTTCTTCTTCACCTCTATACTTCGTTCCACTTCATTCACCAACTTCATAAAGCTTTTGTTTTTGTTTTATGTGATCTCCAAGCTGTTTTCTCAAGTACTCATTCTGAGCTCTGAGTTCTTGATAAACAATTGACTTCTCTTGCATTTGCTTGGTCACGAGTTCTAGCTTTTCTTCCACGGTCATGTTGGAACTCATTTTGGGAGTGTGAATGGAACAATTTGTGTTTGAGCTTTGGATTCAGAGATGAGCTGGGAAAGGCGTGTGGTAGGTTCCAGGCAAGGATGAACCTGCTCTGATACCAAAATTGATGGAAGTGTGCAAAGGAAAGCAAGGAAGGATGAAGAACACAAGCTAGAACTTAAGTAGCTTCACGGTTTGAAGAGGAACCCGAAACTAGCTTAAGGAATTCAAGTGTTTTCAAGTGTTTTTGGATAGTCCTAAACAAGATGATTAGATAAGATACACAACTAATCACTAGCTTAGGGCCCTTAATCTTGGATTACGATAAGATACACCGCCTAACCAAGGATTAAGACTCTCTTTGATCACCACTTAGCTCGGCCAAGAACTAAGATAAGTAAGGAAAGTGTTTAAGGAACTCAAGACACAAAGTCTCTTTCTTTTCATTCAAAAGTCAAGTGTCTCTTACAAAATGAACAACAAAGGCTTTTATATGGCCTTCTAAAAAACACGAAATGAGCTTTCCTTCTAAGCTAGGAAAGTCATTAAACACCTAATACTACTTAGTACACGGTTAGGAGCTAAACTAATACAAACCGAAAGCTTAAGGCTTTAAACACAATTTAACACTAACATAAACCTTTCCTAGGCATTAAGGAACCCTGGTGACTCAATTTACTTTCTAGGGAGGTAATCTCCTCACGGTTACACCTCAAAAAGCTGAAGAATACATGCTTTCCATGTAGTGTTAGAGTGGCCGGTTCCATGCTTGCAAAATGGAGGCTTTTCCTTGCTCCCACGTGTCTTGCTCTTGTGTGGATGGGTGGCAGCTGACCAAGTAGCTCAAACCAAGCAGGTGGACACGCACTCACTTTTAGCAAACCCATTTAGGAAGGAAAACCTCTTAGCTAAGCAACCGAGTATCTAGGTGTCGGTTTCTGCCCGCTTTTGCTCTTCTGTTTCGACATCTCCAATGCTGAGTATTCTGGGATTTCCTTGCATGGATGGAAACCTTAATATGTATAGAATACTCTCCATTTGGAATCAATGCATTTGGACATCAGTTGCCCCTTGAAAAAGGTAGAATACCCAAACCGTGCATAACCGGGTTCAAAACAGCACATGACTGAAAATCAGCTTCGTTCCCTAACCAAATGGACTCCAAAATTGATAATTCCAATTGGACTTGAGAGCTAAGACATTAAACTTGTAAGAACGCCAAAAAATGAAAGCTTAAACTTGGATTATGCTTGAGTAATCAGGTAGCAAAAACTAGGTAATAATTCGGATTAAAAACCGTGTGCATCACCTTGAACATTCTTCATTAAGCAACCCATGGCCATGCACTTGGACTTGCTTTCTTGATTATTTTGGATCAATTGAACATTAGTGGATCTTGTGGAAGGACCTCCATCATGGCTGCTCATAAGGAAAAGTTGGAAAACGAATACAATGCTTGACAGGAAAAGATGGAAGGTAAATTACAAGTCGAAAAGAAAAACTGAACCAGATGCTAGAAGTTGAACGTGCAAAAGTGGTAGATATGCAAAAGGAGCTGGAAGCTTAGAAGGCTAAACTGGATGATGTTATTCTAAAGGCTTTAACACAATTTTAAAAGTTGCTGCCTGGCATAACCCTTGAAATGATGGCACAAGCATTTGCATCATTCGTAGATACTAGCTATGACCCTCTAACACAAGGTATGCTATCGCAACATCTCTACTAGACTCATTTGTCATTTAATTCTCTACAACAATTGCCTTATTGTCATTCTCTCTGAATCTATCTTAATTACCAACACTTCTTCCCCATCCATTCGATTTTTTTTTTCTGTTTGTTGGATAGGAGGCGGGAAGGCCTATTTGTAGTCTCTAGAGAACCAATCAAGTTTCTATCTTAGCTGATTTAGCCTTCAAAATTGACAATTCTATCATTGGTAAATCTTTAGGTGTTAATCCTTTATCTTTCCCATTTTGAGGTTGTAGGATTGTTATTGAGATTCAAGGGCTTAAGGCCTTTTAAGATTGAGGTTTGATGGCTTTTTCTAAATATTTGTATATCTAATAGATGTATGATAAAATAAAGTGGGCACCTTCACTGCCAATTTGGATTGTTAAAAAAAATGTAGGTGCTTCTCTATTAGTGCTTTTGAAAGGAGCCTTAATCAAGGTATGATGTCTATTTGTTCTATTGGCTTGGTGTCTGCTTGAAAACAATGTGTGCATCTCTGTTGACTATTAAGGCCTCCAAAATAGGCCTTCTAGTTGGTGGTGTTTCTAGGTGTGATTATTTGTTCTACTAGTTTGATTAGGATTGTTGCTGTTTTTGGTTCTTTATGTTGGTGTTAATTAAATGCTATTCACAATGTAAAGGATAACGAGCATTTTAACATTCCTATGAAAGGCTTGTTGTTCGTGGATGAGACTTGATGTTGTGCCTCAAGATATCATTTATTCAATCGACTGTATATTTCAGATGGTTTTGATGTTGTAATCAATTTCTTAATATATCTATTGAACAAGTGAGCTATTTTCTTTTGCTAAAAGGACAAGTACTATTGTAATCATTTAGACAATTTGGCTGATTCAAGTTTGAATGAAAGTATCTTTTTATTATGTCCATGTTCGTTATTTTACGTTAAGCTGACTGTCTCGCTTTTTACGTTATAAAATCGTATTTTTATTAAGTATATAGGTTAAATTATTCCTGATGAGCTTACGTGAATGGTAATTTTATTAAAAAGAATATTTTTATCACTATTGATATTATTAGCAGTTTTGAGAATCTTTCGACAATTTTTAGTAAGCGTTAATATAGATTATTAACAAGTACTAAATCGAATAGGAGTTCGAATACGATCAGGTTGTCAACATTAGAATTTATTTCGTTAGTTATTAAATCAAGCCTAGATATTTTTGAGAGTGAATAACCGATGAAAGGTTATGTTATCGATTTTGGGTTTAGAATTCGGGTTACAAATTAGACTAGCGGTGTCAAGTATCGAACAGTTTGGAACGAAAATAGAAGAGGGAGGGGCGTTTTTGCAATTTCGCTAACCCCTTTCTTCTTTCTCCTTCTTCTCGATCATGACAACCCCCCATCCTGACACCTCTCTTTCTCTCTCTGCTCCATGCTTAATCTTCTTCCTCCTCTCATCTCCCACCATGTACGACCACCAAGCTCCTAAGACCCCCGATTTTCGCCTCAACCCAGCTCAGAAATCCTCGAATTTCACCTCTCCACCATCAAATAAGCCGACCTTTGCAAATTATTGGGTTTGTAGTACATCAGGATGGGACCCAATGATTCCAGAATCGCCTGTGTGTAGCCAAAAATGAGGAATTTAGGAAACAAATCCTAGAGGAGAATCACAATACTTGCTACTCAGTGCATCCCGGAGGCACCAAGATGTCTAGAGACCTGAGACAATACTTTTGGTGGAATAAGATGAACAAGGAGATTACAGAATATATAGACAAGTGTGTAACCTACCAGAAAGTTAAAGCAAAGCGTCAGCATCTCGTAGGTGAACTACGACCTCTAGAAATTTCCACCTGGAATTAGGATTCGATCTCAATGGAATTTGTTATGGGTTTACCCCTTTCTGCTTGGAACAAGAATGCCATCTGGGTCGTAGCTGATCGATTTACTAAGTCAGCCCATTTTCTGTCAATTAGGGATTCTTGGGTAGTTGAAAAACTAGCCCAGCTATACATTAAGGACATAGTCTGACTACACGGGATCTCCTTGGACATAGTATCAAATATTGATCAATGGTTCCAATCCTATTTTTGGTAAGCACTTCAAAAGGCCTTTGGTACCAAGTTGAACTTTAGCAGCTTTTATCACCCTGAAACAGATGGACAAACCGAAAAAGTGAATCAAATTCTAGAGGACATGCTAAGAGCATTTGTTTTGGAGTTCCAAGGGAAATGGAAAGACGATTTACTGTTGGTGAAGTTTTCTTATAACAATAGCTACCAGTCCACCACTAATATGGCCCTATTTGAGCTTTATAACAATGAAAGTTTAGAACCCCGCCGTGCTAGAGTGACATGGATGAGGCATTGATCATAGGTGCCGAAATGGTTAAGGAAACCGTTGAAACAATAAGAGGAATTTGAGAGCATATTAAGGCTGCCCAGAGCTGGCAAAAGAGTTATGCTGAGAAAAGAAGGAGGCCTCTGGAGCTTCAAGTAGGTGATAAAGTTTTTTTGAAAGTTTCGGCAACCAAGGGCATCAAGAGGTTTGGAACACGCGGAAAATTGAGTCCAAGATATGCTGGACACTATGAAATCATTGAAAAGGTGAATCCCGTAGCTTATCGTCTCGATCTACCAGTATAACTTGAACACGTGCATAATGTGTTTCACATCTCTCAGTTCAGCAAATATATTCTAGGCCTAGATGATACCATCGTATCTGAACCTATTGAAATCACTGGGGATCTAGTATATGAAAAGCGTACAGTCCAAATTCTAGATCATAGGATTAAGTAGCTGTGCAACCAGCAGATACCTCTAGTCAAGGTGCTTTGGACAAACCATACCTCCCAAGAAGTCTCTTAGGAGACCGAAGAAGAAATGAAAGCCAAGTACCCATATTTATTTGAGGTAATCTTGTATGATTTGATAAATTTCATAAGTTTCAAAGACGAAACACTTTAAGGGGGGAAGGCTATAATAGCCAACCATAAATCATGTTTATTTATTTAATGACATCATGTTAATGATTTTCTTATATTTATTTATCGCATTTAATCATCCCGGTGAAAACAAAAATCATTTGGGCCCTTACTTTGCAATTTGGATTTTTTCTATTTATTTATTTTTTAATGAAAATTTCATAAAAATTGATAGGAGCCCCTAATAATTATAATCTAAGTGATTTAATTTATTTTTCGATAACATCACAAAAAGTTAAATTCGAGTTACCTAAAAATGTTATTGTTACGGACCGTTTTATTACTGAGCAGAATTACCTCACTTAATTAAACCTAGCTAATTACCATGATTTGTGCCTAATTAGCTAAAAGCTACTTTTGAGGATAAAAACTTAGCCAAGCAATTCTTAAACCATTTAAAGCCAAGTAAAAAAAAATTATCACACAACAGATCGTCTTTTCTCTCTCCACCTAGCCGGCTACCCCCCCCTTTTTGCTCTTTTGGCCACTAGACAGCCCCCACCAGCCACCGTAATCACCCCCTACACTACCACAACACATAAAACCTCATCTACATCCTTTCTCTTCAAGCAAAGTAAGTAAACCTTAATCATATCTTGTTGATTTTTGATTTATGTGTTGGTTTTGATTCTTGTTTTGTTATTTTGATTGTTGATCTTGTTGTTTTGATAGAAATAAGAGTTATTTTGGGTGTTTAAATTGTTGGTGAAGTTTGAAAGTATGCGGGAGTTGAGATTGTTCATGATCATGCAAGCTTAAGCATTAAGTGATGTTTATGGATTGTTTTGTATTTGATTTGGTAATCTTTAGCATCATAAATGATTGTGGTGGTGTTAATGTGGTTTTGGATGAGTTAAAGGTGAATCTAAGTTGGCCATAACCTAGGGTTTTAATGATTATGCATGGGTTGGCTTTCTTTTGGTATCAAGCATGTTATTTGTGTATACTTAGATGTGAAATGAATATTTGATGTGTCTTTTAACTTGGAAAAATTACTTGGTGTGATTCTTGTAAAAGGGGTGGATCATGGGAATTTCCCCAATTGATTATAAAAGGTCATTTTTCTTATTTATGCAAATAAGTTAGATCATGGATGCGTTTTGAGTGGGTTTTAGAAAGAGAAAAATTGAAAGTTTGATGTAGAAGATTATAGAGAGAAATTGAGTAATATGGCTTTGTATGGTGATGAGAAGGGCCAAGGCTTTGTTACATGATTTTGAGGAGTGATTTTGGATGGGGAATTATGTAGAAAGAAGGAGGAAAACAAAAATGGTGCGGCTGTGAATAGACTGAAAATAAGGGACACTCTGTGATTAAACTAGAATTGGTTGGCCCATTACAAAGTTGTGATTTTTGGTCAGTAGATAGACCAATGAGGTATATTTCAAATGCCTTTTCAATTGCTTCAATCTGAGTTATGTGGAAAACATTATGTCCATTTTGCTAGGACTACGCAGGATAGACCAAAACAGGCACCCTTGTGTTCTAGCCCAAGTTTGGGAACCCTATTGTGGGAATGATATTTTGACTTTGTAAATGAAAGTTTTGCAGGACTTTTTAGGCTTTCCATGTTGGGAATTAGGTCTCAAGTTGAGGTTGGAAAATTAAGTTACGAGTCATCCATTTTAGCTCCTGTTAAGCCGTTACTTTTCCCAAGGGTTCACTACGAGATAATAATTGGTAGGTGTACACTTATCTTCAGATCGAAACAGTTATCATGGGTTCATTACGAGATAAAAATTGGCAAAGTAGTTTTATATTCATGTTATTCCCATTTTAAATTAAAACAAATTGCAATGTAGGCCGAACCAGCTTTTCAATGGACATTTAACAATACAGGAATACATGTACTGAGCTTCAAGTCGCAGTTCGAAATTTTTTCATGTTTTGTTTTAGGCAGTTACTCAGTGGATCACCCTCAGGCTGGCAAGCCGACTGAAGGAGATAAGTGAAGCAAGGAAGTCTGAAATGAACAGTAGTGTATTAGAGCTGAGATGTTTTAGCATTGTACTGTGAAATATTCTAATGTTGGAACTGTATACTCTATAAAGAGTTACTATATTTTTGTGTAAACTTTGAGATATTAGAAACTGTTTATGTATGGTTTTGATGGTTTGTGCTTGTGTGAATGTTTTGTGGTGGTACGTGATGTTCTGCTTAGTTATGTTTATTTTTTATAAGCCAAGCCTTGTTCCTTTTGGATGGTAGTAACACCCCGATCATTGGGTTGTGCCTTCGAAATAACTTTCTGAATTTGACATCTTAGTCTTATAAAATCACTAGTAATAATTCTATAAAGTCCATACAATACATTTGTTCAGATCGCTAATCCCAATTCCTTACTAGTATGAGTTGTAATGCCTCAAGATTAAGTATCCTAAGTTCAACCATATTATACAATCTTAAGCCACCAAGGAGTTTTTGCTACTCATATTTTTAAAGTCTCCAATACCTACTATCATTTTGATTGAAGTATGTTTATTTACATAACCTATGCCAATGGCCTAAGTGGCGATGTCAACCACAATTCCCATCTAAGTACCCACTACCTCTTCATTACAAGGTGCAATGACTTGTATACGTAAATTCACATAATTTGAAAACCAATTGATAAGCGCACCGCTTTTGCATAACAACCCAATCTTGTCGTCTACAATCCATATAATATCAAGTTACATACTAAGCTGTTAAACTAGTACCACATAATTCGCCATAATAGATCATTCTTACAAATCATCTACAACCGTGTTATAGGCCATCAAACATATGTGCTATTGAAATAACGATTTCATATTGATTTAACCCAAAGATATTACGCAAAATGCATTTCCTTATTTAAAAGCTAGGTGTGGTTTGATGTTGTATTAATCCCATAAAAAGTTGCGGATGACATCCTCACACCTTGTCTTAAACATCACCACACCCACCAATTAAAGATGTCCATCTACCTTAATGAAACCTCTAGCTTAAAGTCATTCCCACTAAACAAACTGGTAACCCCAACCTTAATAGAATTATCACTATAAGTTGGGTAAGCTTCCCCAGGATGGGTAAGTCAACAGTCGGTTAATCGAATACTTCCTTACTCTACATTGGTAATTACCTAACTATGTCATTGACCTTGGTACCAAGACTATGGGTCAAGTAAATGTTTATTGTAACATCCTCATTATACACCCATACTCATGAACTCATAGCCAACACCTCATTTGCTAATCCAATAGGACTCAGAGGCACGTTATAGCTCACAGTGCTCACAACGTGGCTCCGATATCACAACTGCAATGACCTAAGTTGTAATCGCCTGATTAACCTTAATCATTAGTATTTTAGTTGCTAATAGTCTAAAAGAATACGATTAAGGTGTTACTGCCATCCCAGAAGGGATAAGGCTTAAACAACTTGCTTAACATAAGCATTGTGGCACACGTTAGCTTACCTAGCTACCACACATTGCATAATTTATAGATATCCAACTCAACGAAATTTCATAAACCACAAACTTATGTTTTGATGACTTTTGATTTATTGAAATATCACTGTGAGCTTATCTAGACATCATTACCTATTCCTTGCCTCCATGGTGCTGAACAATTAAGAACTCAATTTATGTACCTAAAACCATAAAACACAAAATAGTTGCACAATGAGTCAAAACTTAATACATTTAGCCCTATACTGTAAAGGAAAAAATTCATTTTTTAGTGAGTGTGCACATTTCAATTTATTTTAATTTGAAACCAGGGAGAGAGAGAATCATTATAAAAATGTTACGGATTATTTTCTGAAAGTGAAACCCAAACTGATTTGCTCATATGTATACTGCGATTATTGAATAGTTGTACACCTGCCAAGCCAATCAAATAGTCTGACTTTAGGCTGCATGGGTGAATTGAAGTGCGTAAGCCCTGATAATTGATAACTGGTGCGTCCACTCGATTATGTGGCAAACCAATACCTGAAAATGATTCACTAAATAATTGTATATTATGAGACTTTGGTGTTTTTGTTAAACATGTAGCCTTTTGAAGGATACATGCAGTAAACATACCTGGAGCTTTTAAAATCTCCAACTTTTCATGAAATAATTGTTTATGATGTTGAAATGAAAGAAATGGCCTGTTTTCTACTTCAAAAGCGCATATTTTTAAAGTTAGTGAAATTTCTAATAATTTTTATTAATTACCACCCTAAGAAACAACTATCAATTTTCCTTGTTCTTTATTTAATCGCATAAATTGATTATCTTCTCCGCTTTTTAATACTGTTGTTTTTAATCATTGAGTATTAACAAGACAACAGTTATCATTATTATTATTGTTATTATTATTATTATTATTATTATTATTATTATTATTATTATCATTATTATTATTATTATTATTATTATTATTATTATTATTATTATTAT
>JACYFF010019584.1:74377021-74415214 GCA_017589665.1 Selenicereus undatus | reverse complement strand
ATTATTATTATTATTATTATTATTATTATTATTATTATTATTATTATCATCTCATGATATTGGTTGTGTTATACCCTTATCTTGTGACATGGTTACTTTTGGCATTATTAGGAGTAGTACCATCTTTATGATGATCGACATCAATAGTGTTGTTTTCTTAATATTAAGGTTATGAGTACTATTGTTATAATTATTATAACCATTAATTTTAAATTTTATTTATTGATAAATTATTTTTAACTATTTTGCATCTCATATTTATAATAAGTGTTTCTCAACTATATTGTTCATTCGGAGTATATATGAATATTTTATGCTTGATATTAATACACTGCGAAAAGTGTAAGCACCTGATTCAATAACACTGAAGTGAGTTTTAGTGAGCCCTAGAAACAATAATCACATGACAACTCTAATCAATTATAGAAACAGTAACAATAGGTTTTATGATATAAAATAGTCATTGCGCCTAACCATAAATGTTGTTTCCTTCTAGTCACCATTTGTCTAGTTGGTACATAAGTCTTTGACTTTTCCCTTAACATATTCAAGATTTTCTTCAGTTGAAGTGAAAGAATTATGGAAAAGGGTCCAAGTATAAATGCAGGTGTATTAGGCCCCAATGATGCTAAAGTCGATCCACAAATAAGGAAAACCACTTTATACAAGATGAAGTAGACTATCTTGCCTCTCACTCTCTCTCTCTCTCTCTCTCTCTCTCTCTCTCTCTCTCTCTCTCGTTTCTTTCATATTGAACATTCTTGTCGACTTGCCTCTACACATAGAACTCACTCTTCTTTTCTTTATTACTAAGTGGAAGGAATTAAAACACTAACACGTCCATCTTCACTTTCTTTTTTTAATTTTCATTCCAAATTCCAATATAATCCAAATCCTCAAATTTTGAACATCATCAAGTTGTAAAAGCACAAATCCTCAACTATATTCAAACTCCCCATTCCTCCATAATCGCCTACTTCACATCCTCATTTCCAATCCTTAAAATTTCCATAATAAACTCTAATTACACACAATTTATCACTTAAATCAAATGAAAACACATTTGTTAATTAAATTAGGAGATTGAATTTATGAAATTCAAGAGAAGGGAGCTAGGGTTTCACCTTCCGACACTCAACATGGCAAGCCAAGAGGGGTGGGTGGGGATGGTGACCAACTCGAGGATGCAACTTATGGCAGGTAGGTTGCAACCAGTGACTGAGGGGTGGTAGGGTGGCGTTCGTGACATCGGTCGGTGAATAAGCGCGAGGCAAAGACAAGGGATGGGGGAGGGGTTGAGATGCAGGGAAAGGGGGGTTAGCCTTGTTTCTTAAAAATAAATTTTGTTGATTTAGATGAATAAAATCTTCCCCCCACGTACTAGATTTTTCATCCCCTTTTCTTTTTTTTTAATTTTTTTTCATGGATTTCATTTAATTAGGTAGTACTCTTTGGGTCAAAATGTTAGGCTAATATTTGAACCATGCTACGCTTTTAGGAAAATTAGAAACATTGCCCTTGTTAATTAATTTATTCTTTGGATTTGTTTTTATTTTAGTAATTGGTATTTTGGTTTCACTTGTATATTATGGGTGAATAAATTGTGCGTATGCATCCCATAATCACCCATTTTCATAAATGGGGTTAACTTTTATTTATTTATTCACGACTATATTCTTAATTATTTAGTATGGGGGGGTAAATAAATTCTATTTCAAAGCCATTTGTTGTTTCAACCTGCAATTGCACAAATATTTTGAGTATTGAATTGAATATGCGATGCTAAACTTAATTAAATTTAAGATTAGATTAATTAGAATAATTAACTTTGTTTGGGCTTGGGCTATTACAGGAATCATCTTTGGAGAAATGAATAGATATGGTGTGCAAAGAAAGATGGACAGAGATTGTTGGTTGTTTAGTAACAAGATTGTGTCGTAATTTTGCTTGGCGTTCTATGGAAAAAATTGATGGATAATAGTCTAGAATAGAAATTCGTTGTGTTTGTAAATATGTATTTAGGCAGTCAAAGAAGGGTGCATTTTCTTTGATTTTGGCTAATTAATTGTAGTAATTAGTTTTGAGTAATTGTTGCATATTCATAGAAAAATGGGAGAAGAACCACTTTCTATAAGGCCAGTTATGGTCTTAGTAAAATTTTTTGTTGAGTTAAAATTTATCAACTTGAAATGCAACTTTTGTAATTTCATTTGATTCTTATGGGGTTCCCATTTGAGAAAAGGTAGGCGATGCGAAGCATTCATTTGGCTGAGTATTACTGGATATAATTTCAGGTAAAGGGGTCCTACCAATTATACTAGTAATATGAGTCGCTACTTGTGGATGCTATGGATCATATTGAGCATCTAGTTGACTAGAATTCTAGAATAGAATTTGGAGAAGAGGGCTCACACAATGAACTAAATTGATGTAAAGGCCTTCTGCCAGATGTTTTTGAAATGTGAGAGACTTCCCTAGTTGCGATATTCCAAGGAGGTCTAGGATTTGGGATAATGATTTCATGGGGATAAGTAATTCCATCCTACTTTAACCTTTTAGGGACATAAGTGGCTGACTCTTTAGCGCAAACTTGAATAAGTACTGTCTATTCTTTTCTGGGAGGAATAACACAAAGTTTTGGATTTAATTAGGAAGAGAGTATTCGAAAACAAACTCAATAGGTAACTGCAATTTTTTTTGAAAGTTCTTTGAATTTATCAACCATTAAATGTACATCAAGATTTAAAGTTTGAAGAATCTAAGGATCAGTAAGATCCACAAAATAAATTGGGCAACAATTGAAATGGGTTTGACCATTACAAACATTTGTTTGAACCCTTGCATGGAGCGAATCTTTTTAGGTTTTTAGTCTATCAACCCTTAAACCTAAGAAGATGGGTGTTCTAATTCCTAATTCAGTTAAAGGTCTAACAACTACTTGAAATGATTTGAAATGAATATATCTAAAGCCCTTTTGAAGATATTTATCAATCAAAATTCATCATTTAAACTAATGGTTTCTTTATGAATTTTGACAGAAAAAACAGTTTTAAAGCTCAAAGGTTCAATTGAATAAATTGATTCAATGGGTGGACGTGGGATATTGCATTTGGAATAGTCCCTGGATGAATGAACTTGTTTACTATGCACTATGCTTGAATATAATGGTGAGGTGGATGTTGAAGAAGAAGATGATGATGACAATGATCTAGACCAAAGCCTTCTTAATGTAGCTGCCATGATAACAAGTGGACTGGTCTTAGGCTAATCAATTAAACTAACAAAATTAATCAACATGAAGTGGCACACAAGTATGCTTATTATAGATAAAGACTCGCAAATCACCTAACAATGCACTGCAGGACCACGCTGGGGCCAACTCCACTCCAACCCTATACTGCTGGGTCTACCAATCACCTGGTTGACCAACGGACTTATGAGAGCACCAGAAGGACTCACAAAGGCTAACCAACGTTGCTGACCAACATAGCCTCCATGCCATATAACCAACTTATGTAAGTCTTTGATGTGAGTATTTATATGTCATCAAGGATTAATTAATCTGTTCAGGCCACTTCAATAGCCCTTCAACTAGTCTCTGCAATTTAGCCGTGAATCACGATGGTAAGGCTCATCTAGACACTTGGGTGGAAACTTGGCTAGACGCTTGGCTCCATTACCAGTAGGGGATAGGATCGAGTGAATTTTTTAATTTTGCAGTTAGTTGTAAAACTTGATTGATTAAGACAAAAGCTTGATAAACTAATAATAAGGCTCAATTAACAATTGATTAAAGCAATAGTCATTAACAAACTTTATGAATATGAATAGTTGAATAAAAACCACCAAACCTGAGAAATTAATTCGACATGAATAGTGTGTGGATAGGGCATGAATAGTAATTTTATAATCAATTCGTGAATGAAAGCATGAATAGTAAATTGGATAGTGAATTGATTGAATAAAACTTACTAATATTGATTGAAATCTAGGATGATATCTTGCAATGAGGCAGGAGAAGAACGAAGAGGATAAGAAGGAAAGTGGAAGGAAAAATGATACACAAAGGAGGGGCAGGTAAGTTCTGCCTTTCATTTACAACTTTGAAGCCTTTACATAGGCCCAAAAAGTAAAGTGAACAGTGCAAGATAATTATTGAAACAGTAAAATGATATTATTTCTAACACTAAAACTATGAAAGGATAAAATTATTGAAGCATCTTGAATGGTACGCTGATCTCAAACAGTTGTAGGTGGTTATTTTTGAGTGCTTGATGATTGACAAGCTTGTTAAAATTGGACAGCTGATACCTGATTTTTTGTTTACTACATCTTTGAGTTTAAATTTTGTACAGACCTTGAGTTACGGACAGGACCGAACATAGTTTGTGATTTTGAAATAAATAGCAAAACTTTATTAATCAAAAGTAAAGTTTGATTATTTGAAAGTAAAGCTTGATTAATAAAACAACATAAATTTATGGATATGAATAGTTGAATCAATAGTAACTTCGGGAATTAATTCGACATGAACAGTGAATGAATAGTCTGTGAATGACTTGGCAAATGAAAACAAGAATAGTGAAATTGCACAGTGAATTGATAGAGTAAAATTTACTGATAAGGATTGAATTCTACGGATGCTGATCTTACAGTGAGGAGAAGAGAGGATACGGAGGAAAGTGGGAAAGGAAAATTACACGGAAGAAGAGCAGGTAAGTTATGTCTCTCATTTACAATTTTGGAGTCTTTATATAGGGCAAAAAAGTAAAATGTATAGTACATGATAATTATTGAAACTGTCAAGTAATACTATTTTTGACACTTGAATAGTAAAAAGATAAAATTATTTAAGCACGCTGAATAGTGAACCAATCTTGAACAGTTGTACATGGACATTTTTTAATGGTTCACGTCTGACAACTTGTTACAATTGCATAGCTGCTGCTTGATTTTTCTATTACGACACTTGAGTGTTGGAAATTCAGGGGTGCATATATGGATACTATCCCCAACTGGTATCAAAACCAAGTGTCTAATTAAGTGGCTATACCAACGTTACCATCATAATTCACGACCAAATCCCTGAGATTAGTCGAAGACTACTCAATTAGCCTAAAAAGATTAATTAACCTTTAATGACAGATAAATATTCTCATTAAAGACATACATAAGTTGATTATCTGGTATGGGAGCTTTTTTTGGTCAGCAGCGTTAGTCAGCCTTTATGAGTAACTAGGCCATCCTGGTAAGTCTGTTGGTCAGCCTGGTGATTGGTGGTCTCGGTAGTATAGGGTTGGAATAGAGGTGGTCCTGGTGTGGTCTCACAGTGCATTGTTAGGTGATTAGCGAGGCTTTGTCTGCAATAAGCATATTTATATGACGTTTCGTGTTGATTAATTTGTAGTTTAACCAATTATCCTGAAACTAATCATCTTATTATTACAACATCATTGTCATCATTTAGCTCTCTTTTACATTCATGTATGATGCCTAATGAAAGTTTGTATCCCAAAGTAAACTACTTCAAGCAAAATGATTTCTCTCAACACATTAAATCACCCTCTTCAGCAAATCAAGCTTTTCAAGAAGAAATTCCTTTAGTTACTGATAATTCCTTAACGTGCATTCTATTTTGAGGTTATTTTGTGCATTTTTAGGAGAATGATGTGCTTTATGATATATTATGCGTTGCTTTTTTTGTTTTACGCTCGGCCAACCGTAGAAGAGAACAATTTGCTCAAACCAGCCCTTATACCAATGGTGCAATAATCCCAGCTCGAAGGCAAGTCCTGAGGTGTGTGACATGTTAAATCTCAATGGAGTTTCTACCAATGCCATCCACTTGCACCTATTTCCCTTTTGACATAAGCATAAGGCTAGGGCATGGCTTCACTTGTTGCCTCCAGGATGCATCATGACATGGGACGAGCTTACAAAACAAATTCTTACCTAATTCTTTCTTCCAAGTAAGACGTCAAGCTTGAGGAATCAAATCACTACCTTCTATCAAAAGGAAGATGAGACTTTCTATGAAGCCTAGGAGTGATCCAATGGACTTTTATGATTATTCCCTTACCATGCTCGTCAAAGGTAAATGATCATACATATATTTTATAATAGAGTCACTCAGCCGTTAAGATCTACTATTGATGAGGCAGCAGGAGGTACTCTTATGAACAAAGTTGAAGATGAAGCATACAATCTTATAGAAGAGATGACTCTTAACAATTTCCAATGGTCATCTGAGAGAACCTAACCCAAGCTGGTTGGAGGTAAGCTAGAATTAGATGCTTTTGTATGCTTTCTTCTAAAGTTGATACTATGTCTCAAAATTAGAGTGCTTGAATGTTACGTGTGTCAGTTCAAGTGCCCCTTCCCCATCATATCATATATATGGGTCAGTTGATGATTTGACTGTGTATTATCAAGTGGGTAGTCGTTTTCCCCGAGAGGCAAGTGATCAGGTCAACTATGTGAACAACTATAGCCCTAGACCAACAAATGATCCTTTCTCCAGCACATATGATCCTAGTTGCAGGAATCACCCTAATTGCTCCTATAGGTCTAATGCCCCACTTATGCCTCAAATGAATTTTAGACCACCCCCTATAGTTCAAAGACCATCCTATCCTCAACAAGCACCTCAAACATCTAACTTAGAGACTATGATGGAGAATATGCTCTTTCAGGTGACCTTAGCAGGATGAGTACATTGAGCAATTGTCCTCTAAGGTTGATGTGCTTACTACTCACAATAGAATGTTGGAAGCCCAAATTGCTTTGCAAGCTACATCTTCATCTACAACTCTTGGTAAATTTCCTGGTAAGAGTGACCTTAGCGTTGGGAACAATGTAATGCCATGATTTTAAGAGGGGTAAGAAACATGAGGGATGTAAGGGGATTGGCCAAAATGAACATTCACATTATGGAAAGGATGAGGTTGTTTAGAAACAAGTACCTACTTCTTCTAATGAGGTTATAGGTGATGATACTTCTAATAAGATTCCTGATGACTCCAATAAAATCTCCCCAAAACCCTATATACCACCTTTACCGTTCCTCCAACGAATGGATAGGGCAAAACTTGACCAATAATTTGGAAAGTTTTAGAGGTCCTTAAGAAACTCTACATTAACATTCCATTCACTGTTGCCTCATCCCAAATGCCTTCTTATGCTAAATTTTTGAAGGAGATTTTATCTAATAACAGAAAGACAGAAGAGCATGAAATAGTGGCATTGGCTGAAGAATGTAGTGCGGCAATTCAAAATAAGCTCCTTACTGAGCTTAAGGATCCAACTAGCTTTTCTATCCCTTGTCCGATAGGGAATTAGTTAATAAATCACACCTTATGTCATTTAGGGTCTAGTGTAAGTTTAATGCCCTTCTCTCTTTACAGGAAGTTTGACCTAAGCAAAATGAGACCCACCATAATCTCTTTACAATTGGCGGACCGTTCTGTAAAGTATCTTGTAGGTATTTTAGAGGATGTCCCCATTAAACTAGGACATTTATATGTGCCTGTAGATTTTGTCATCCTTGAAATGGAAGAGGATATGCATGCCCTTATTATTCTTAGGAGGCCATTGTTGGCCACCGCTGTGTGCCATGTCGCTATTAAAAATGGCAAGTTATCTTTTGATGTGGATGATGAACATGTCAAATTTAACTTGATTAAAGCTTCTAAATTTCGTTCTATCTCTGGTGAGTGTCATTGGATTGATGTAGTGGATACTTTGGTACAAAAGACCATTTCAAATAATGATTCTCATTATCTACTTGAGTATTATTTAGTAAATGATGGTACTACTCGAGATGAAAATTCAGAAGTAGTAATGTGTGCTCAATTCCTGGAAGCTTCTCCACTAGTTAGCCCAACTTGTGCCACGCTGGAAACACTAGTACATAACGAAGTGTCCTTGATAGATGAGGAACATGCCCCCAAGTAGAACTAAAACCTCTTCCTTCTCTTTCAGGTATGAGATTCTTAACCTGAATTCTAGATATCATGTGGTTGTGAGTGCAAGTTTAAATGCATCTCAAGTTGACACTTTGCTAAGAATACTTAGATTGCATCATAAGGTCCTGGGATATACTCTTAATAACCATAAAAAAAATTCATCCTTTTGTGTGCATCCATTGTATTTTTATGAAAGATGGCTATAAACCCTCAATTGAACACCAATGGAGATTGAGCCCTAGTACGGAAGATGTTAGATAGAAAGAAATTCTAAAACTACTTAAGGCTGGCATTGTCTGTCCTTTATCTAATAGTAAGTGGGTAATTTCGGTCCATGTTGTCCCTATAAATGGGGGAATGATAGTTGTAAAAAAAAATTAATGAACTTATACCCACTAGGACAGCTATGGGTTGGCATAAGTGCATTGATTGTAGGAAATTGAATAAGGCCACTCGTAAGGACCATTTCCGCCCACCTTTCATCGACTAAATGCTCGAGAGGCTAACAAAGAACTCTTATTTTTGCTACTTAGATGGCTGTTTAGGATTCTTTCAAATCCCCATCCACCCCAGTGACTAAGAAAAGACTATCTTTACTTGTCTATATGGTATACTTGCTTATATAAGAATGTCATTTGGGTTGTGCAACGTCCCCAGCACCCTAGCACATTTTAAAAATGCATGATGGCTTTTTTTAAAATTTTATTCAGGACATAATAGAAGTATTTATGGACGATTTATTTGTATATGGAACAACATTTGATCATTGCTTGAATAATTTGGCTAAAGTCTTGCAAAGGGGTGAGGATATGAATTTAGTCTTGAATTGAGAAAAGTGTCATTTTATGGTGCAGAAGGGTGCTGTTTTAGGCCATATTATTTCAAATAGGGGCACTAAAGTTGACATGGAAAATGTAGAGGTAATTGAGAAATTACCACCACGATCTTCTTTAGGAATTTTCTTGGACATGTTGGTTTCTACCTACATTTCGTAAAAGATTTTCCGAAAATTGCAAAACTTTTCACCCATTTGCTTGTCAAAGGCGTGCGCTTCGAATTTGATGAAGAGTGTTTAAGTGCCTTTAATAGGTTAAAGGAGGTTTTGATTTCGGCCCAATTATGTAGGCCTTGGATTGGCAGTTACCTTTAAACGTCATGTGCGATGCCAGTGACTATGCAGCAGGAGCAGTTTTGGGACAAAGGAAGGACAATAAGCCTCATACCACAATTGAGAAAGAGTTCCTAGCTATTGCATTCACCTTTCAGAAATTCCATTCATTTTTATCAATTCTAAGGTGATAATTTTTACAAGCTATAACGTATGGAAACATCTCTTAAAGAAATCCGACTTTAAGCCCCGTCTCATTCGCTGGGTGCTTCTTCTCCAAGTGTTTGATTTGAAAATTCGGGACAAAGTATATCGTGCAATGTAGTTGCTGATCACTTATCTTGCTTAGGTCACAAGGCCATACCAATAGGGGAACTTCTCATAGATGACTCTTTTCCAGATGACCAACTCCTTGCAATATCTCACCAGGTGGCATTATGGTATGTTGATTTGATGAATTTCAAAGTGTCTAGAGTGACACAAACTGGATTATCCTATCAACAATGGAAGAGATGCCTTTATAAAGCAAACTATTATGTGTGAGAATAGGCTCTACTCCACAAACTGTGTGGAGATGGAGTATGCAGAAGATGTTTGCCAGAAGATGAGGTTCCTAATGTCCTCCACCATTGCCGTGCCTCAACTTATGGTGGAGACTTTGGGCCCGACACGACTATAATGAAGGTGCTTCAAGCTAGTTTCTATTGGCCCACTCTCTTTAAAGATGTCGGAACATTCATTATGGGTTGCGATAGATGTCAGTGGTCCGGGAACGTTTTCAAAAGGCATGAGATGCCTCAAAGTGGAATTCTTGAGGTAGAACTTTTTCACGTCTAGGGAATCGACTTTATTAGACCATTTCCTGCTTCTCACAATAATCTCTATATCCTCGTGGCGGTTGATTGTGTTTCCATGTGGGTAGAAGCTATTGCCTCTCCTACTAATGATTCTAAAGTGGCAATTAAGTTTACTGAAAAGAACAAATTTACAAGATTTGGCACACCAAGAGCTCTTTTGAGTGATAATGAGACTCGTTTTTGTAACAAGCCACTTGAGTCCCTCCTAAAGAAGTATGGGGTTTTTTTTATAAAACTACTACGCCATATCATCCGCAAATTAGTGTTCAAGATGAGTTATCTAATCAAGAGTTGAAAAGCATTTTGGGAAAGAAGGTCAATCGGTTTAAAAATGATTCATCTAAAAAGCTTGACGATGCACTTTGGGCTTACCAAGCTGCTTATAAAGCATCCCTCGGTACTACTCCATGCCGCTTAGTTTTCAAAAAATCTTGCCATTTACTGGTTGAGTTAGAACACAAGGCATACTAGGCAATTAGAACTCTAAACATCAATCTTAAGGCGGCCGGTGAGAAGAAGATTAATTCTTCAGTTGAATGAGTTAGATGAGTTAGGTCTGGAGGCCCGAATTTATAGGGACCAAGCACTAGCAAGAAAAGCATATTATGAAGAAAATATTTGAGGTAGTTGACTCCATCTTGTTGTTCATTTCTAAGTTGCGGTTATTTCTAGGGAAGTTGAGATCCCGGCGGTCGGGGCCATTTAAAGTTATAAAGTCTTACCTCTTGGAGCAGTGGAAATTCGAAGGAAGACAACTGGTACATTCAAGGTAAATGGGCAACGTCTTAAACCTTGCTATGTGAAGGAACCTACTGAAAAGACTGCTGTCCACCACCTATCTGAACTTGTTCCCTTTTAGAGTCTTATGTTTTTTTTATGTGCTTACATTGAGGAGCATGCTTTGTCTAAGTATAGAGGAGTTGTTCTAGTTTTTATATGTTTGTGGTTGTATATAAGTTTGTTGTGGATGTGTGAAAGTTTGCATTTTTTAGCTCAAGCATATAGGTTTAGTTTGCATTTTAGTTGATCATTTAGTTCTTTTTTTAGGTTTCTTTCTTCGTTTTAGTTTGCATTTTTAGGTTTCTTTCTTCGTTTTAGTTTTGCTTTGACATTTTCTTTAGTCTTTAGTTACATTTTTAGGATTGGTGATGAAACAAAAACAAAAATTGAAAAAACCAACAAAAACGCAAGAAAAATGAGCCTTTAAATCCTCCGATGATGAGTCTTTAGACTAAGTGACTTTCTTTTGCCTATTTGACCCTTTTTGTTAGGCCCATCTGGGAATAAAATGCTTGTTTATGAGTTTTTGAACTATGCCTCATGTTTTAACCATCAAGTAGATATGAATTGATTGCTTAATGATTCTTGGCATGAATATTGGGCATATGAAGTACAATTTGCTAGATGAGCTCTGTTCTGTGAGATTTTAAGCTTGAATAGACTAATTCAATATTTTAGTCTCATATTTCCTTTCATGTGTGACTCTTCCTAGATTTCAAGTATCTAGAACTTGCTTTGACTCTTGTTCAAGGTCACATTTATCATGCATATTTAGGCAACATGATTGAGGCATTTTTGACTTTGTGAACTACATTAACCAAATAGCCACCTTTATATGAATGATTTCTCCCTTGCTACCCATTGAGCCTTTACTGTGTTTGTTGATGAGAGCCTAAACTATCATCTTTGGCCACACACATGTGTTACCCTTTTAGCCAAGGGTATAAAGTTTCATAGTGGAATTGGAGTAGTTTGTGGATAATAACTTTTTTATGGATATCGTCTTTGGTTAGATGCGATCAGGGATTCATGTTATATTTTCCCTTCAAGTCAATACGGTTATGGTTTGTGCATTGCAGGAGAAGGGTTGAAAGTACATAGTTTTCTTTCCCATGATCCTCGTCTTTGATGGTTGGGAAAAACATTAAAATAAAAGAAAACAACAAACCACACTAAGGGTGTTTAAAAACAATGTGTTACAAAAAAAAGTAAGAAAAAACACACAAAAGAAAAAAAAGAAGAAAAAAAATGATGAAATCAAAGGATTTGGCATTGGTTTTATATTTTTAAACACTTTCTCTTGTCATCTCATTGGGGTTGTTGTTGATATTTTCATATGTGTAGGCTTGAGGAATATGTTTAAGTTGGGAGATGATGGTTTATGCTCTTAATCTTTGGCTTTTAGGTCCACAGATCCCAAAATGATTGTTTCCTCCTTACCTTTACAAAATTTGCCTCGTTACAACCCTTAAAAACTCCTCATAATTGCCTTATGTGTTTTGCATTGTAGTGGTGGCGCATTAGAGAGTCTTGTCAAGCTTATAGTTGATTTGGTTCTATGGAATAAGATTTGAGAGAACTGTGTTTTACTTTAAACACATAAGTGATGAGTGTCTTATCCCTAAAGTGAGGTTCTATTGGTTCTTATGGCTCTACTTATTGTAATGTGCCAATAAGATTGTTCAAGTTAATTTGAGTGATTGATTTAATATTTTGATGTGATGGTTCTTACTTTTATTTCAAAATTTTCCTTCTCCCATCTATTTGTCAAAGTTTTTAATAACTATTGAGCTAAACATCTGGGGTTAATTTGCTATTGATGTCACCACTAATGTCTGCCCAAGGAGGTTATTCATTTTTAGCCTGAGTTTCATAGTTACTTAGGGACAAGCAACGGTTTAAACATGGGGGAGTTTGATAAGTCCTTAAAGTGCACTCTCCTTTGAGGTCATTTTGTGACATTTTTATGGAGAATTATGTGTTTTACAATATATTATGCACTCCTTTTTTTGCTTCACGCTCGGATGTGGCTCTTTTCTGTATTTTGTAGCTTTTTAGACCATTTTGCCCCAAATTTGACCCCTAAATGAGGGTAGCTTGACCCCTACGGACACTCCAAAGTCACTATGCCTGTGAAGGAAGAAAGAACAGAAGAATGTCGAGACAAACCTCTCCATAGACGATCCGTGGTGAAGGCCATGATCTGTGTTGAGACCGTAACTGCAAGTCTTTTTGTTTTCCTTCATCGTGTGGGTAAGGTTGATTGAGTTCTTCTTTAGATAGAGTCATTTCGCAACAGATTTAGAAGATACACAGCAAAAGAGAACTCCTACTCTCTAATCTTTTCCATTTTCTTAAGTTTTGTTTTAGATTTCTAGTTAGTTTTGAGTGCAAGTTGTGAGAAGTGCTTGGTGTTTTAGAGCCCTCATAACGTTGGGAAACCCTTGGAGGATCCCCAGTTGTGCTAAGTTTTCTTCTCTTAAACGTTGTTTAGTTGTTGTCATTTTAAATATGTGTGAGTAGTTTTCTCAATCTAGGGATTGTTAGCCAAGTATTGATGTTGGAATCTCCAATTTTTATTTAATTGTGCTTGTTCTTGATTGGAATTAGTTGAATTCTATCTAATGTGTGAGAATGTTGTGAGTGAATTCTGGGCAAATTTACTTGCTAATTCTAAATAATTAAGTGAAGGACTGAAAGGTACAACTTGTTATTTGAGAGAAAAGATGGGGCTTGATTTAACAGTACCTGAGAAAGATTCACTTGTTAAGAGGACCTTTAGCCATAAAAAATCCAGACCTTAGACTAAACAAGGACATTTGAAAGAATGACAATTGATTAGTTTAGGAAATTCAGTTTATTTTGAAAGAAAAGATTGAATTCTAAATGCAATTGCACCCCCTTCAATCTCCCAATACAGATCAAGTGTATGTCATATTCCATTGATCCACATCTTTACTAGGTGAAACAAATCCCTAGATGTCTTAAATTTATTGAATTCTCCAATTGGATTATAGTGTCGTTCAAACACTCAATTGAAACTTGCTTGCTTAGCACTTTTATAGGACAAAACTAAATAGACTACAATTGGCCTCTGTGGCGATGATATCTCCAAACTACAACACCTGTGCGCTTTCACGCATAAGTCAATTACAAACAAAATTGAATTTCAAGTTAATTAAATTTATGTTAATAAAGAATTCTATCAAAATTATAATAACCTATATAGACAATGGTTCTTTCCTTATTTTTCTAGAGATATACAACAAGTATTCAAAAGTATACAACAAGTATTCAAAAGTATTTATTATAATCAATTAGCCAAAATCAAAGAAAATATACATTTCTTTGATTAGCTAAATAACTTGATTTCATAACATCAATTTTCTAACCCTAACTACAACAAATCCTTTTGTGCCACTAACTAAAATTTATGGCATAGTCTTCCCACAAAGGAAACAATTGTTTCTATTCACCCTTCATCATCATTTCCAAAGTACGAAATTCAAAAAGATTTTTTAAAACAAGCACTTTGCACGGATGAACCATCCGGCACCGATCAACTTGAAAGCTCAGATTATGATTCTAGCGTATCAGATAAGTCAAATCATATTCAAACCATTGAAGAAAATTTCAACGAAACTCAAATTGATAAATTAGGTAGTTAGAATAATAGATGGAAGATTACAAATCCAAGTGAGTTGTACTATTGTAGACCTACCCCTCTAGATCTTCAACTTGAAGCCAATAGATCATTAATTTAACCCAGCTTTGATGAAAATACTATTTACAGGTCCTTGCTTCTGGCTTTATAGGGCAATTTAAAAAGTGGTGGGATAACATTCTTATTGAACAAGATAGAATAAATATCTTACACCACGAACTACAAAGTTCAATACAAAACATTCAAAAACCACAGACTTCTAATGTCAAACTAGTAGTTATCTATAAGTCTAATGTAGTAGAATATCTTATTTATACCATAGTCATTTACTTCATAGGGAAAACTGAAGAATTAAATACATCCCATTTAAAAATAATTCAAAACCTTAGATGCCCAAGCCTAAGTGATCACAAATGGTAAAAAGATATATTTCTCACCTACATCCTCCAAAGAAAAGATCCAAATGAACTTATTGGAAAGAAAAAATTCATTTCAGGATTACCTAATTTATATTCTCAAAGAATAAACAAAGATTAAGTGATCATTGTGGAAAAACATAAACTCAATTGCATAATTTGACTTATGGTCACTTATTTAGCTTTATTAAAAAAGAAGGATTAGCTCTTTCTATTGAAATAAGAATTCAAAGTAAATATCAATATGAAATGAAACAATTCCAAAATGACTCGGATCATTCTGTGAGCATTTTGGTTATCCAAAATTAAAATCTCCTTCACCCAAAAGAAGAATCTCATTAACAAATCTTCAAAAAGTTATTCTAAAAAATATGATACTAAAAATCCATTTTATCAAAATCCCAAGAAAGCCTCTAAAGGTAACCTCTCTAGTAAAAAGAAAATTACATGAAGCCTCTAAACTATGAAACTTGAAGATAACAACTTTAAGACATAAATTTTTCACTTTTAATTCATGATGATTTTGAGGAAGCCCTTTCTGAAATTCAAACATCTGATTTCAGTCGTTTTAACTCATCGGATGAAGAAGTTACTCTTTGTCCTATCAATTGTAATGTTATCACAAAAGATCAATCTCAAGAAGAACTTGTCTTCAATATCATTGAAAAGATTGAGGAACTAGAAATCAAAACTCAATAACTATTATGCAAAGATAAAGTTACTGAATCAAGAATACAACATTTTAGCCTAAAACAGGTACTAGAAACCTATGATGGACAAGGATCAAATCTCTCAAAACCTGTAACAGTTAAAGAATTAAATCAATAAGGCAATGAACTCAAACCAAAGTTAAAGAATTAAGGAATCAAATTAAAATGCCAAAACTCCTTCAAGAAACTAATTCAATCCTTGTTTCCCAATTTCAGACATTTAAAATCGAGTTCCCTTGCTCGATTCTTCAAAGCCTCCTAATCAAGCTCCACCTTATTCTCCTGAATTGAGTCTAGATGACTAAAATAATGAGGCATTCCTTCCGATTATTAATCGTATTGATTTCCAAAAATGGTATTTTTCTATTACTGTTATAGTTAAAGATTTAGAGCTTTATTTCATTGCCCTTCTAGATAGTAGCGCTGATATGAATTGTTTTCAAGAAGGTTTGATTCCTTCAAAACGTTTTGAGAAAACTAAAGAGAAAATGACTAGTGCTACTAGATCCACACTTCAAATTAGTAACAAGGTTTCAAATGCTTATATTTGCAACAATGAATATTGTTTCAAAAATGTTTTTATAATTGTCAAAAATCTCAAATAACAAGTTATTCATGAAACCCCCTTCCTTACTCAAATATATCTGTTTATTGTCGATTTCAAAGGAATTTATTCAAATATTCCCAGAGAAGAAATTAGATTCGAATTTGCTTCCCCCCCCCTCCGAAAATTAAGGATATTGTAGTTGTTCAAGAAGCTTCAATAAGAAAAATTATCTCTGCTAAAGAAAAACAAATAGCTTTTCTTCAAACAAGAATTATTCAAGCTAGTATTGAAGAACAACTTGCTATAAAAAGAAATTCAGCAAAAAATTCAAAAAATCAAGGGATTATGTGAAATCTGTGCTGATATCGAACTGCCTTCTAGAGTAGAGAGCAACATATGATAGAATTACCCTATGAAAAAGATTTTGACGAAAAAAATATTCCAAAAAAAGCACTCCCTATTCAAAAATATTCCAAAAATTCAATCTTCATGAGGCAAAGGCTTAGTATGCCCTTCAAATCTCCTTGGAGTTGTGTAGACTTCTATACCTAGAATAAAGCAGAAAAGGCAAGCGGTGTTCCTGCGTTAGTCATAAATTATAAACCATTCAACAAAGTTCTTCAATGGATAAGATACCCAATTCCCAACAAAAATGATATATTCAGAAGATTATATGGTGGAAAAATATTTTCAAAATTTGATATGAAATGCGGCTTCTACAAATTCAATTGCTGAAAAAGATAGATACAAAACTGCATTTGTAGTTCCATTTGAACACTATGAGTGGAATATGATGCAATTTGCACTCAAAAATGCTCCTTCTAAATTTCAACATGTTATGAATAATGTACTCAATGATTATTCTGAATTTTCAATAGTTTACATTGATGATGTTCTCATTTCAAGCACTTTGTATCAACATTTCAAGCATAGAAAACATTTTTCAATGTTATTAAATCAAATGGCTTAGTTGTTTCCGCTCCAAAAATAAAATTATTTCAAACCAAAATTCAATTTTTAATCCATGACATTTTTAATCGTACTATTAAACCCATTTAACAATTCATTGAATTTGCAGACACAATTCTAGATGAAATCAAAGATAAAAATCAATTACAAAGATTCCTTATTGTCTCAATTATGTTGCAGATTTCTTCCCCAAAGTCGGAGAAATTTACGAACCATTATTTCAAAGATTAAAGAAAAATCCTCTGCCATGGCCTCACCAGGATCCTCAAATAGTCAAATACATCAAGAGTGCAGTCAAATCTCTGCCATGTCATGGCATACCAGATCTACAAGCATTCATAATAGTTGAAACATATGTGTTAGATCAAAGTTTTGGAGGAATCCTTAAACAACGTCTTGACCTAAATCCTAAACAATTAGTAAGATTTCACAGTGGAGCCTGGAGTGGTCCTCAAATTCACTATTCCACTATTAAAAAGGAAGTTTTATCTATTGTCTTATATATTTTAAAATTTCAACACGATCTATGTTACAAGAAATTCTTACTAAGAATTCATTGCAAAAATGCAAAAGAAGTTTATGAAAGGATGTTCAAAATCTTGTCTCGAAGTAAATTTATGCTCGCTGGCAAGCAATACTTTCAGTTTCTGATTTTATTGTTGAATTCAATAATGAAGAGAAAAATTCCCTTCCTGACTTCCTCACTAAAGAGTTTCTCCAACAAAGTAACTTTGCTTCAATTTCTATATTTCAGATGTTCCATATCCAAATTAACCCACATTCAAAATCCAAACCACCTTAAACATATTCAAGAGCCTCTTATATTTCACCTCAGACATCATGATGATGAACTCTGTTACACCACTTTTAAAGGACCATGATACAACGAATATGCATAATTGTCCTCTACGATCAATGGCTCTCTAGTTCATGGACTTCCTTTTATGCATCCTTATATATACTTAAGTTCTACAGATCTCTTTTGCAAGACTTCTATAATCATCTAGTATTCATTGTTGTACCAACTGGTTACATTCAGACCATTCGTTGTTATAAGCAATATATCAAATATTATAGGCAGCCCCTTGATCTGCATATTGACCAATTATTCAACGAGTTATTCCTGATGAGCATTTGTTGTTTTACTCCACGAAATCTCCTTGGCATAATTTTATAGACCATCACACTTAACTGCGACCTACTTGCATTCAAGACCATTCCAATAGTCAAGTGCCGCAATAGAAAAATCTAGAAGAAGTTATCCAATTTTAACATGCTTATTAGATGTCAATCATTCAAAACGTCCACATACAACTATTCAAGATCAGTCTACTATTCAAGGTACTTCAATAATTTTATCTTTTTACTATTCAAGTGTCAGAAATAATACTGTTTTACTATTTGAATAATTATCTTATAGTGTACATTTTACTTTTGGGGCCTTTATAAAGACTGCAAAGTTGTAAATGAGAGGCAAGAGCTGCCCCTTCTCCTTGTATCATTCTGCTTTCTTCCTTCCTCCTTATCCTCTCTTCTTTTCGTTGTAAGATAAGCATCCGCATAATTCGATAAATATTAGTAAGTTTTATTCAATCAATTCAGTGTGCAATTTTACTATTCATGTTTTCATTCATAAATTCATACTGAAATCACTATTCATAGATTGTTCATGTAGAATTAATTTATGAAGTTACTATTCATTCAACTATTCTTATTCATAAAGTTTATTTTATTTTAACTCATTTGTTGATCAAGCTTTACTTTTAATTAATCAAACTTTACTTTTGATTAATAATATTTTGCTATTTATTTCAAAATTAAAAATGACACTCAGTCATATCCCGAACTAGTCTCAAAGCCAAGTTCCTACTTAAGTACCTATGTGTTTAATTAAGTGTCTAGAATAGCCTCACCATCAATTAACGTAAAAAGATTAGTTAAACTTTAATGACATATAAATATCCTCATTAAAGACTTAGATAAGTTGGCTATCCGGCTTAGACGTTGCGTTGGTCAGCAACGTTATACAACCTCTGTAATTCCTTAGAGCGCCCTAGTCAGTCCATTGGTCAGCCCGATGATTGGTCGTCCCGAAGCTATAGGGTTGGAATAAAGGTGGTTCCGATGTGATCCCGTAGTGCATTGTTGGGTGATTAACGAGTCTTTGTCTACAATAAGCAGATTTAGGCGCCATTTTTTGTTGATTAATTTTTGTTAGTTTAATTGATTATCCTAAGACTAATGTCTTATCATCATTATCATCATCATTTAGCTCTCTTTTAAATTCAAGGTCAGTACCCAAGAAAGGTTGTATTCGAAAGGAAATTGTTTCAAGCAAACGGATTTTTCTCAACTTGTTAAATCAACCCCTTCTAGTAATCATACTTTTCAACAAAAAATCCCTCTTATAAAAAAAAAGAATTGAATTTCAAATTAATATAACTTATGTTCACAAAGAATTTTCTCAAGATTATAATTGGCCATACAAAGAATGGTTCTTTTGTTATTTTTCTAAAGGTGTACAACAATTATTCAAAACTATTTATTATAATTAATTAGCCAAAATTAAAGATAATATACCTTTCCTCCATTGGTTGAATAACTTTCTTTCACAAAATCAATTTTCTATCCCGAATTACAGTAAATCCTTCTATGCCACAAACTAAAACTTATGGCAGAGTATTCTCACAAAAGAAATAAATGTTTCTATTCATCCTTCACCTTCATTTCCAGAGCAAGAAATTTTAAAAAAAAATTCAGAAGTACTTTGCACTAATAAGCTATCCTCTAGTAATCAACCTGAAAACTCATATTTTGATTATAGCACATTAGATAAGGAAAATCTTGCTTAAACCATTAAAGAAAATTTCAATGAAACTCAAATTAATAAATTAGGTATCAGAATAAGAGGGAAGATTAGAAATCCAAGTTCGCCGTACTATTCTAGACCTACCCCTCCGGATCTTCTACTTGAAACCAATATATCTGTAATTTGACCTAGCTATGATGGAAATACTGTTTATGAATGGAATATAGATGGAAAGTTAGGATATGAAATTGCCAATACTCTTCCAGAAATGGGTATTTGTGCAACTTCATATATTGCAAAAAGACTCTCTATAGAGGATGACGTCAACTGCCTTGCTCCTTCCTTTACAGGTCAATTAAAAAATCAGTGGGATAATGTGCTTACTGAACAGGATAGAATAAATATCTTACACCATCAACTACAAAGTTCAATCGAAAGCATTCAAGATCCACAAACTTCATAGGAAATACTGAAGAATTAAATACTTCCATTTAGAAATAATTCAAAATCTTAGATGTCCTCCAAACAAAAGATGCAAATGAAATTTATAGAAAATAAAAATTCATTTCTAGAGTACTTACATTATTGTCTCAAAGAATAAGACAAAGATTAAGGGATTGTTGTGGAACAATAGAAATTTCACGGCATAATTTAACTTATGGTCACTTATTTAGCTTTATTAAAAAAGAAGAATTAGCTCTTTGTACTGAACTAAGAATACAAAGTAAATATCAATATGAAAAGAAACTATTCCAAAATGTAGTTTGATCATTTTGTGAGCATTTTCGCTATCCAAAATTAGAAGCTCCTTCATTCAAAAACAAAAATCTCATTAAAAAATCTTCAAAAATTATTCTAAAAAATATGATACTAAAAATTCATTTTATCAAAATCCCAACAAAGCCTCTGAAGGTAGCCTCAACAATAAAAAGAAAATTACAGCAAGTCCTTCTCAAACCAAAGTTAGTGTTTGATATAAATGTCGTCGTGTAGAGCACAAAGCCAATAAACATCCAGTCAAAAAAAATTCAAACGTAAAGATTAAAAATTTCAAGAAATAATGTTTTTCCTATTAATTCATGGCAATTCTGAGAAAGCCCTTTGTGAAATTTAAACATAAGATTCCAGTCAATCTAACCCCTCGGATAAAGAAGCTACTCTTTGTCCTAACCGTTGTAATGTTATCACAAAAGATCAATCTCAAGAAGAACTCCTATTCGATATCACTGAATAGATTAGGAACTAAAAATCAAAACTCAATTCCTACATAGGCTTAAAAACTTATCACTCAAAGATAAAGATACTGAATCTAGAATACAACCTTTAAATCTAAAACAAGTAGTAGAAACTTATGAAGGGCAAGGATCGAATCTCTCAAAACCCATAATAGTTAAAGAATTAAAACAAGAAGTCAAATAACTCAAAGCTAAAGTTAAAGAATTAAGGTATAAAATTAAAATGCAAAAACTCGAAGAAACTAATTTAATCCTTGTTTCCCAACTTCAAGACCTTGACAATCGGGTTGCCTCACTCAAATCTTCAAAACCCCCGAATCAATCTCCAACTTCTTCTTGTAAATTCAGTCTAAACAATGAAAACCATGAAGCATTCCTTTTAGTTTGTTAATCATGTTGATTTCAAAAAATGGTATGTTTCTATCACTATTCTAGTTAGAACTTCATTCCATAGCTCTACTAGACAGTGGCGGTAATATGAATTATTTTCAAGAAGGTTTAATTCCTTCAAAATATTTTGAGAAAACTAAAGAAAAAATGACTAGTGCTACCATATCCAAACTTCAAATTAATTACAAGCTTTCAAATGTTTATGTTTGCAATAATGAATATTGTTTCAAAAATGTTTTTCTACTTGTCAAAAATCTCAAACAGTAAGTTATTCTTGAAACCTCCTTCCTTACTTAAATATATATGTTTACTGTCAATTCCAAAGGAATTTATTGAAATATTTTGAGAAAAGAAATTAGATTCGAATTTGCTTCTCCCATGAAAGGAAGGATATTGCAGTTTTTCAAGAAGCTTTAATAGGAAAAATTATCTCTACTAATGAAAAACAAATAGCTTTTCTTCAAACAGGAATTATTCAAGCTACTTGTCAAGAACAACTTGCGATACCAAAAACTCAGCCAAAAATTCAAAAGGTGAAGAGAATATTTGAGAATATGTCTGTGCTGATATTCCGAATGCTTGTTGGGATAGAAAGTAATACATGGTGGAATCACCATATGAAAAAGATTTTGATGAAAGAAATATTCCAACAAAACCATGCCCTATTGAAATGAATAAAAAGCTTTTATAGTTTTGAGAAAAGAAATTCAATTTTTATTAGACAAAAGGCCTAGTAGGCCCCCCAAATCTCCTTGGAGTTGTGCTGCCTCCTGTGTCTATAATCAAGCACAACAAGGACGCGGTGTTCCTAGAGTAGTAATACATTATGATCGACTCAGCAAAGTTTTTTAATGGATAAGATATCCAATTTCTAAAAAATAAGATTTACTAGGAACATTATATGATGCAAAAATATTTTTAAAATTGGATATCTGGCTTCTGGCAAATTCAAATTGTTGAAAAAAACAGATATAAAATTGCATTCATAGTAGCATTTGCACATTACGAATGGAATGTGACGTCATTTCGACTAAAAATCGCTCTTTCTAAATTTCAACATATTATGAACGATATACTCAATGTTTATGCTGAATTTTCAATGGTCTACATTGACGATGTTGTTATTTATTCAAAAAATCTAGATCAACATTTTAAGCATCTAAAAACATTTTTCAATTTCATTAAAAGAAACAATTTAGCTATTTCTGGTCCAAAAATGAAAATATTTCAAACAAAAGTTCAGTTTTTAGGCCATGACATTCTTAAGGGAAAATTAAGCCCATTGAATGATCCATTGAATTTACAGACATATTTCCAGATGAAATAAAAGATACAAATCAATAGCAAAGATTCCTTAGTTGTCTCAATTATATTGCAGATTTTTTCCCCAAACTTAGGGGAATTTGCAAACCATTATTTCAAAGACTTAAGAAATATCCTTCTGCATGGTCACACGAGCATACTTAAATAGTCAAATACATCGAGAGTAAAGTCAAATCACTCCCATGTCTTGCCATACTAAATCCACGTACATTCATGATAGCTGAAATGGATGCGTTATATGAAGAATTTGGAGGAATCCTTAAGTTCATAGTGAAATATTTTGCTAGGAATTAATTACAAAAGTGCAAAAGAAGTTTTGCAAATACATGTTCAAAATCTCATTTCAAAGCAAATATTTGCTTGCTGGCAATTTTTATTTTAATGTTGAATTCATAAATGGAGACAAAATTTTCCCCTCTTGAATTCCTCACAAGAGAATTCTTCAAGTAAGGTAGCTTCACTTCAATTTCTCTATTGCAGATGTCCTCTACATCCTAATCAACCCATATTCAAAATCCAAACCACCTTAAAGATATTCAAGAACCTCGTATATTACACCATAGAGATCAAGATAATAAATTCTATATTAGTCCTTTCAAAGGACCTCGATACTATGAATATGCCATCTTTATCCACTGCGATCACCCCTTCTCCAGTTCATGGACTTCCTTTTATGCACATTTTAGTATACTCAAGTCGTACAAATCTCTTTTGCAAGAATTCTATAATCAACCGATACTCATCTTGGTACCAATTGGCTACATTCAAACACTCAGTTATTATAGACAATGTCACAAATTATTGGCAGGCCCTTAATCAGCATATCGTCCAATTTATTTAATGGGTTATTCCTGGTGTGCATATATGTCTTAGTGATGAGCATCAGTTCTTTTACTCCAAAATATCACCCTAGTATAGTTTTTTAGAATATCGTACTCCATGCCACCTATTTGCATTCAAGGCCACTAGTGGAGCATATTACGCGAATATTTATGACTCTACCACCAGTGCATATATGTCTCTTTTGCAAGAACTTGAGCATAAAAGGAAGTCTATGAATTAGAGAACCATTGATTGTTGTTGATAAAGATGGCATATTCATTACATCGAGGTCCTTTGAAAGGAGTAATATAGAGTTCCGTATCATGATCTCTGATGTGAAATGTGAGAGGTTCTTGAATATCTTTAAGGTGGTTTGGATTTCGAATGTGGGTTGATTGGACATGGGGGGCATATGGAATAGAGAAAGTACGGCAAAGTTACTTTGTTTGAAGAAATTCTCTGTGAAGGAAGTCAAGAAGACAATTTTTCTCTCCATTACTAAATTTAATATCAAACTCAAAAATTGAAAGTATTGCTTGCCAGCGAGCAAATATTTACTTTAAAATAATGTTTTGAACATCCTTTTATTAAACTGTTAGGTGATAATTTGTCGTCTTTTACATGCCTTTTTCACCTAATCTTAGCTCGTATAATAACGTAATCTTTAGAGTTTTTCTTGTTTTATTAAGTATTCTTTGAGATTTTTACTTGTTTTGTTTATTCTTGCAGGTAATAAGTTGAACCAAGAAAATATCGCGAAAAAGGGCGGAAAAGGATCAAAACAGGCAAAAAGGCGGGAAAACGGGAGCCAGCCGGGGCAGTCGGCCAACAAGGTGGCACGGCCAGCCCGTGCCTCCTTTTTTCCTTCGGTTCTTCGGGGCCCGCCTTGTCTTCTATTTAATCATCTTTTCTCGACCTTGTTCTGGGGCTTCTTCTTCCACTTCCTTAGGGTAGTTTAGTTTAGGTTTTTAGCCAATAAAACCCCCTTTGAAGGGATTAGATTAGGATTTTTAGTGGTCTTGATTTGAGATTCAAGCTTGTGGATTCCAAGTTCATTCTTTCAATTCAAGCATAAGTCTTTTTTGCTCTCTCTTATTACTCAATTTTGTTCTTGCTTAATCTTGTTAGTTTAGATTGTATTAGTTTAAGTGTTTAGTTTTGATTGTTAATTCATGTTTTATTTGGTTGTTAGATTTCATTCTCTTTCCTTCAGTTCATGTTTATTATGTTCTTCGTTAGTTTAGGTTTAGGTTTAGGTCTTTGTATTGTGTTAATGATTAGTTGTTAGAATTTGTGGACTTGGGTTGTAATTAGCCTCTTGATGGCTAATTGATCTTGTACTAGGCCTAACCATACCCAATCTATGCTTAGAACCTAGAGTTTTCCCTCACGTCTGCCAAGTGTTCGATGAAATGCTTGAGAGAGCTTTCATCCATATTTTTGGGCAATTGACTTATGCTGAGAGGTGAGGTCAATTAGTTAGTGTGGGAGAGGGAATAACCGAGTTCGGGACATGAAAATAGTCAGGGTTGCTAGTTTTGTGGTCTAATTGGGCTAACCCCATGAAAATAGGTGGTCAGGCTAATTAGATTAGCTCATGACCCTTGAGAGAGGGCTTGGGTGGTCTTTGATGGTGCAACTGATCATCTCTAGTTCGGGATGTAGTTTGGGTAGGTTAGGACTCGTCTTGATTAGTTGGTTCGTCCATTGGTCAAATCACAACTCCAAATTGCCTTTTCTATGTTTGTTAGCATAGTTTAGTTTTCCCTCCTCCGCCCTTTGATCTCGCCTAGGTTGATACGCTCTAGTAAACTCTGATATTTGGAAACACAATTCCCTGCGGACAACAACCTAAGTACTCAACGATACACCTTGCACTTGGGGTTTACGCAAAAACTTGTTAGGGATAAAACACAGTTTATAATTTATACCTAATCTAGGAACACCACATTCCTTTTCTGCTTGATTGTAGACATAGAAGGTTACACAACTCCAAGCAGATTTAGGGGTCTCATAAGCTTTTTGTCTAATAAGATTGAATTTCCTTTTTACAAAATTGGAAAAGCCTTTTCTGCTTTCTATCCTAGAAAAGCATTTGGAATATCACCACAGACATATTCTTCAAATAATCTCTTAACCTTTCCAATTTTTTGCTGAATTCTCGGCATAACAAGTTGTTCTTTAATACTCGCTTGAGTAATTTAAGTTTGAAGAAAAGCTATTTGTTTTTCTTTAGCAGAGATAATTTTTGAGATTGAAGCTTCTTGAAGAACTACAATATCTTTATTTTTCATGATAGAAGCAAATTCAAATCTAATTTCTTTTCCAAGAATATTTGAATTAATCCCTTTCAAATTGATAGTAAACGAAGATATTTAAGTAAGAAAGGGAGTTCCAAGGATACCTTGTCGTTTCAGATTTTTGACAAGTATGAAAACATTTTTGAAACAATATTTGTTGTTGCATATATAAGCATTTGAAAGCTTATAACTAATTTTGAGTTTGGGTTCGATAGCACTAGTCGTTTTTTCTTTAGTTTTCTCAAATTTTTTTGAAGGAATCAAACCTTCATGAATAAAATTTGTCTCAGCATCATTGTCTAGTAGAGCAATGGAATGAAGTTTGAAATCTTTCTCAACAATATTGATAGATACATGCTATTTTTGGAAATCAATACGATTAGTAACTGAAAGGAATGCTTCATGGTTTGGTCATCTGCATTCAATTTAGAAGAAGAAGGTAGAAATTGATTAGGAGGTTTTGAAGATTCAAGTGAGTCAACTCGATTTTCAAGGTATTGAAGTTGAGAAACAAGGATTGAATTTGTTTCTTCAAGGAGTTTTTGCATTTTAATTCGATTCCTTAAATCTTTAGCCTCAGTTTAGATTTGATTGACTTCTTGTTTTAGTTCTTTGTTTGTTGCAGGTTATGAGAGATTTGACCCTTGTCCTCCACAGGTTTCTAGCACTTGTTTTAGGTTGAAAGGTTGTATTCTTGAGTTGTAACTTTATATGTGAGTAATGTGGTTTTAAGCCTATGAAGTGATATATATCGAACCCATTAGATCTTGCACTGAAGCGTGGAGATGGTCCTATATACCCCAAAAGACACTTGTCACCAAATTTCAGCACATAAGCCCACTTTGTCATGGTGTTTAACCTATCAAATGGGCTCAAAAATTAATCAACTATGGCTTGTTGGAAAGGTGATAGAGGCTATTATTAGGATATGTAAATATTTTCAGTAGATATTTGCATTTGGGTTCCCTAAAGTCGTGAAAACTCCATTCCAGCAGTACTAGTTTTTACTAGGTAGACTTGCTAAATTCGGATCAAGTTTAAATCTTGCTAAACAAAGTGCAAATGAAGCACGCCCAAGTTTTAGTGATTTCCTAAGATGTATGTTTTAGACCCACAAGCTAAAATTAGGCATCAGATTTCAATATTGGGAGCAATGATCCAATTATTAGACTGTGCACAAAATTCCAATTTGGATCTATCTAGAATTTAGCCTCAATTGAGGAGTGTGCAACCATTATTTTTTAGATCAATTAGCATGGGTGATTATGCACTCACAAGGGACACACTTCAAGTGATGGCACCATTATTGGTGGATTAGAGCATTCTCAATGCTCTCTAGAAGATGGAGGATAAATCCTTAAAAATGCAGCTCATCTTTATTATCTTAAGCATCTTAATTTATTTTTCTAGGATATTTTGTAAGCCCTCTATTGGTTCACTTGCAACACTACTCTGACAACTAATTTTTGCCATTTTGGGTATTTATAGACCCCAATACATCCACATATACCAAGCTTGAAGTTGAATTATGAATGAAAAGGCATATGACTATTTCCTCTCACTAAAATCTCTATTCCTTTGTCTCTTTAATTAAGAGTGGAGACTAGAATCTTTTCTTTGGAATTCTTCTTTGGAGGCTTAAGCCTTTAGAAGGGGAATCTGCTGGAATGTTTTGAATATTTCCTTTAGAGTTCTTCTTATGTGGCTATGAGCCTTTGACAGAGATGCTTCGTGCGAAGTGTTTTATATATCTTTTGGATCATACTTTGAGTCAAAACTCACAATCTTATTGATTGTTGAAGATTGAATCCAAAATAAGCATCCTTGGTGTGATTATCTCCCTTATTATCTGTTCGACCAAAAATTGTGTCACTTTTATACCCATTATTATTTAACAATTTCTCAAAATAAATAATTAGATTAGAATTTTAATATGTGTTTATTTTGTCGGAATTTGAGTGGATTTCGTGGAATAAAATAGAACAAAAGTGTGATTGGATCTAGTAAAAAAAGGGAACGATGCTTTAGACTGGATGAGGCCCAGCTGCCTAAGTAAGGTTCGAGTCCATCAATGGAGCCCAATATGCCTCCACCCATTCCTCCTTAAACATTCCTTTTCCTTGCTTTCGCATGCAAGACTTCTTCTCAGCTTTGCGGTCCGATATGACAGTCCCCTCAGTGCTTCTTCCCCCCCACCTTCAAACCACGGGCCAACGCTAGGCGTAGCCCAGCATCCAGTGAAGCCCAATCGCCCCCCAATGTTGCGACCCAACCTACTCTTTTCCTTCCCCTTAATCCCCCTCCTGTAAAGCAAGTAACCCTGATTCACCCCACTTTCCTTTCTCTTTCTTCTATACCCAGCAGAGGTAGGAACCCAGAACCCCTATCCCTGATGTTTTTCATCTTCTTCGACCCTTTCTCTGCAATAACCGAAACTTTCTCCTCATCATTATTATTATCATCATTATTCTAACCGTCATCATTAATGGCGAGAGTAGTCACAAGGATTTCCTTGGAAGAATTAAATGAAAGAACGAGGGAGTTGAATGGGGGTTCAACTATAATTCATAGGGCTGAGGCAGAAGAGGGGAAGGAAGGCATGGGATTTAATTTACTTTCTCATGTTTTATTTCTTTCTCGTAGAATTCTAGATTCAGGAAAAACGTGAGGAAATTCGTTTTAGATTATCTTTGAGTGTGATTTTGGACTTTGGTGTTGCTATGTACAAGTACTCATTTTGATTTGAGCTCAGTTGGTCACTTCAATTCAATCCTAACCAGAGTTGGTCACCTTCGATGTCTTAGCTTGATCTATGGTAATGTTTTTACTAACTGCAGACAAGTTTGACTTGTCAACTTGAGCAATTGTTGCAATTTATTCAATGGAGATCTGGAAGTTTTGGTGTGACTTTGCTATGTTTTGAGTGTAGGTAGTCTCTCATGCTTTTCTTTTTGTTTATTTAGTAGTTTTGTTTATTAGGTGAGCAAATTTGCATTAGATTAAACTAACTGTGACCTAATCTCACACACCATCTTCGTTGATCAAAACCTCAAGTGTTGCTATGATAAAACTCGTGCATTTGCGGTTAAAACTAATCTTTATAAAAATCACAATAGGCTTTTGGCGACGTTGCCAGGGATGCATTTGTGAAGTTACGTTGCGTTGAGCCATTTGAGTAGTTTTTGTTTTCGTTTTGTATTTTTGATTTTTGATTTTTAGTGTTTGTATTGGTTTAGTTTTAGTTTAGTTTAGACTTCTTTTGTTTTTGATTTTTGATATGAGTTTCTATTTTGATCTTTTTGGTCAATTTAATCATGATTTTGAGTGATTACTTACTGCTGGGAAGAAACAGAACTAGCAGATTCTGAACTGATTTCAGAAAAGAGCAGCACAGACAAGAAGAAAAAAATAGTAGTGCAGGTTTTTACTAATTTTTGGGTTCTATTTGAATTGTTCGGAACATTTCTGGTGTGAGTTTTTTTGATCTAATATTTTTGGTGGACTCTCCATGATTTTAGAGTCTAGGTAAATTTTTGTTGAATTTTTAGGGATTTCTGGAATGTTATGTGATTTTCAGAAATGATTTTCAGTCTGAAATGGTTTGCATTTTTTTAGGATAGAAAAAAATTGAAAAAAAAACTGGTGTTCCTTGTGATTGTGATGAATTTGTTTTGTGTGGGGTTCTAATATTTAGAGTTTGGTTTTCTATTTTAATTTTGTTTTTAGATTTTGCTGGTTTAGGTTTTAATTTATATTTGATTTTCTTTTTGTTTAGTTTGGGTTTTCTATTTTTGTTTTGTTCCTAAGATTAGTTTACTTTTTCTTTTTGTTTGGTGTGCAAAACGAAAGAAATAAAAAAAAAATCAAAATGCAAAAAAAAATTAGGAAAAGAAAAAAACCAAAAATACTTTTATAAGGGTGTTGGATTTGCATGATTGGTTGAGTTAGAGATCCAAAAAGTAAATGACTTGTTAGGAGTTAACACAACCTTGAGCTGGAACCTAAAGCTGGACCCAAGCCCGAACTTCAATTGTAAGAGATGGCATAAGAGAGATCTTTGAGCAATATTTTCTATCCTCCCAGAACTGCTTTGCCATCTTGTTTAATCTCCCTGACCTAGGACAAAAAGTGACTTTTAAGTTGAGACTTCACTATACTCAAATACTCCCTAAATTTGCAGCTTTAGAGGATGCATATTTGTTTTTGAGGGAGTTCGGAGAAGTATGTTGCATGATGCATTTTTCCAATATTCCCGCTGATGTTGTGCGAATTAATTCCTTTTGCTTTAAAAGGTTCTACTAAATGATGAATATATGGCTTGGCAGCTAATTTTGTTACTTCTTGGAGTGATTTTGTTAGATTGTTCTTAAGAAAATGTTTTCTTATTGCGAAAACTATTAACCTAAGGAATGAAATTAATTGATTTGTACAACTAGGAAGGGAGTTATTTTGGAAGTGCTTTGATAGGTTTTAGAATTTATTGGCCTAGTGTCCACATCATGGCTTAGTCTAAGCACGTTTGTGGAAAATCATTTATGAAGGACTTGACCAACAAACTAGAACCACTTAGAGTCTATGTGTCAGGGTGGCTTTCTTTCTAAGAGCGCCACTATTGCTTGGGAATTTTTGGAGGACTTAGCCGAAAAGACCATGTAGTGGGAAACCGCTAGAGATGACAGTCTAAGTTCTAGAGTTGCTAAGGTTGGGTTGCATTTTGTTTCTAATGTTGAAAGGGTTGTCTCCATAGATTTCTCAGACTTCTATGGTATCTTGTTCTCATTGTCAGGCCTTAGATTATTTATAAAGTGCATGTCCTTATTTTGCTCACCAGTTATCAGCTAGACAAGAGCAAACGAGTATGGTCTTTCAAAGACCTAAGAATGTCCCCATTTCCCCTTGTTACAATGCAGGGTAAAGAAATCATCGTAACTTTTCTTCGAATAGTTGACCAAATGCTACAGTCCCCAAGTCCCATCTTGGAGTGTTTCCTTGAAACAACTCCTAGCCCTTCTCGCATCCCCCCTCCACTTTTTAGAGACCAACTTTTTCACTTAGACCTCTTAAGTTCGACCTCCTTCTGGTTACATTGACAATGATAAAATCGAGAGGGGAATTGATAATAATGTAGAGAATGAGTAATACTACTATAGAAAAAGTAATGAGACTGATGACTAAGCAGTTTTTCCAATTAGCATTATCTTCTAGGGAGCTAGGTACCTTTCCTAGTCAACCTGAGGTAAACCCTGAGGGTCATGCCTCTTTTTCTTCTTCTGGTGTAAGCCGTAGTGAGCCTACGAGGAAAGTAAGGGCATTCATATTTCTTAGGTCTGGTTGACAGATTGATAATCAAGTCGGAAGTTCTAATGAGCTGTATAAGTATCCTTCCAAAATTATTCTTCCTCTTTTCACCCAGAAACTGGTTTATCTAGTAAGTTAAGGGATGCTATTGTTAGTATCCCCAGTGATTCTGTTCATACTTTGCCTTCTAAGTCACCTTCTGACAAAGAGGGGCCTAAGGAGAAAGATTCTATTAATTCAATGGATCCTTCATCTCCTAAGCATTCTTTTTTACCTCCTTTTGTTGGGAGAGTCCATAAGGCTTTACCTCCTTTTCACCATTGGTTGACAAACAAAGATCAAGCTCATGTTGATAAGATGAGAGAGACCTTCTCTCAAGTCGAAATCAATAATCCAGTACTTGACGCTATTCATCAAATGCCTCCGTATGCTGGGCTTTTAAAGCATTTGTACCACCAAAAGAACCACTAGTGTCCCTAAGAAGGCTTTCTTATCATCTGGCCCTAGTTCCATAATTTCTCACTAGATCCCAGCGAAGTATAAGGACCCTAGTCATCATACTATTTCTATAGCTATAAGGAACCACGTTATTCATAGAGCTTTGCTTGATTTAGGGCTAGTGTGAATTTGACACCCTTCACTGAATACAAGAGGCTAGGGTTAGGTGAGCTAAAACCTACCAAGATGGTCATCAAGTTACCTGATAGATCGACCACGCTATCTAAGGGTGTAGTTGAGGATGTGCTTATTAGAGTTAGTGGATTTATTTACATTGCGGACTTTGTTGTGATTGAAACTGAGAAGGTGGCTTACATCACTAGTCAAGTCCCTATGATTCTAGGGCCACCTTTCTTGGCCACTGCTAATGCCCTGATTGATTGCAGGAATGGTATGATGAGACTGTCTTTTGGTAACATGACCTTGTGGATCGAGTATATTCAATATGCAAAGACAACCATCTGGTTTTGATGTTATGGGGTTTTCTCCTCTTAAATGGGTAGAAGATTCTATGTTTGATGATGATTTTGATGACATGTTTGTTGATGAGCATGACTATTTTCTACTGATAGTGTGTTATGACATCAATTGATGACGGCGAAGGACCTTCAATCAGAGCTTTTGAGATGGTACCCTCGATTAAAGAAATTCAATTTTTTAGTCCGTGATAAAGCAAATGTCCATACACTCACTGATCTAGGTCAAGCATAGAAGTATGGTCAAGCTCCTGACCTTAAAATAGCGCTTCTTGGGAGGCAAGCCAAGCCCTTTTTCTTTTCTTAGCTTTGATTTTCATTATTTTTTTTGTAGTTTTTCATAAAAGAAAAGACCACAAAAATATAGAAACCAAAAAAGAACACAAAAAAAGAGAGAAGGATAAGAATATAATAAAAACCAAAAAAAAAAAGAGAGAAAAGAAGAAAAAGCAATGTTAGCACCACGACCAGCAGCCCATAACCAGGGCCGTGGGGTGCCAAACTGGGGAACCAACAAAGTTTGGTGTTAGCAGGCAGCACGGTCTACCAGTGGCCACTACCACGGACTGTGGTGAACTGCTACGGGCCATAGTCAAGGGTTTTGACTTTCCACTTTCACCAATCTTCTTCTTCAACCGCGACACACTCTCTCTCTACCTCCTTCTTTCTCTTTCTAAACCCACCATTACTAAACCTCTAATTTTTCCTCATTTCTTCACATTTTTACTCCATTTTCACTCAAAATCCTTCCTCTTCACTTAGTCCTTCTCTTTCTTCCACAAATTTCATGTCAATCTTCTTCTTCTTCTTTAAACTCATCCCACCTTCACCCGTCCTCCATCACCATCTTTTTCTCTCTCCAATTCTACTTGTTTTTACTTCAATTATTCATTTTTCTTCCTCAAATTTTATTATTTAGGTTTTAATTTTAATTTTGGTTCTATATTTGCGACAATGGCACTTACCAAGAGACAAAGGAGTGTCAAGGAAGTTGGATCATCAAGCCAAGCACCATCCTGACATTAACACACCTCCTGAACTTCTACCAATACTCGAGCCCAAGGTAACATTCCTCGTCCAGTTGGTTTAACCGATCCCAATCATGTTGCTAGATATAATTGTTTGAATGAACGCATGATTATGGCAACTCATTATTATGATGAGGAATTGTTAGCACATTTAGGAATATTAAATGATATTCGGTGGTTGCTTGCACAGCATGGTAAGGGGCATTTCATAGAAATAAAAGAGCATACATACCGGGACCTTACCTTAGAGTTCTCGAGTAAACTTCATGTTGAGGTCGCTAGAGGGCCTCAATGTCAAGCCTGGTACATTTCATTTTATTTGCAAGGACAGTTATATGAGTCGAACTTAGGCACCTTCAACTATATATTCAATTTTCTAGCTAGTATTGATTTATCAAACCGATAAGTCCCCTGGGAATTTAACAAAAATGCATTTTGAGTTGAGCTTTCGGGGGGTGTAAGGTATAACACTAGTTCTTCCAAGTGCACATATTTTAGGAACCTTACATTCGTGTAGCTCAGCATATCCTCGCTTGCTATTTCTTTGCTGGGGATCATAGTCTGAATGTCCTGAGAATATCTGAGTTATATTTCTTGTCTTGTATGCTTGATGGTGTCTAGCTTGACTCCGGCTCGTTCTTGGCAAGGTAATTATATAGTGCTACTGTTAGCATGAAGGGTAGAATAGTCATGGGTTGTATTGTGACAACAATTACTAGACTTTTGGGTGTTGAGCCCAACGCTAAGGATAGAGTTTCTTGGTCCAAGCAGCTTGATCAAGCCTCCTTTGAGATCATGAACTTTTGTCAAGTATAGGTTAGACATTTGTGCTGGATTTACCCTGGGGATCGGCTTTTGCCGCTTCCCAATGTTGATCGTACTACATTACCTCACTGGGCTAACCTTTACTGGGTACTTGGCTATGCCGAGGTTGTTCAACCAGTACCCCCTTCACCTCTTTATTTTAGTCAAGCTGGACCTAGCTCTTCCTCCCGACCATCCCTTCTGACTATGCCGACCTCCAAGCCACCCTTAGGTTCATTCAAGAGGAGCAAGTATCCCTTCTAGCATATGTTCCTTCTAAAGAACGCCGCTCTTCCTAATTTTCTCCAAGAGCACCACGACGAGCTTCGTTGGATGCTTCATACCCAGACTCAATATTTCTAGGATTATATGGCTTGTTTAGAGACCTGGCGAGATTGGCATATCCCTTATGGCCACCCACCCTATCCTCCTCCCCCACCTCCTTTTTGATTGCTTTTTGCTACCCGCCTTCCTTTTTTCTACTATGTGCCAACATTGAGGGCAATGTGTAATTCAAGCATGGGAGAGTTAGTCATTATATTTGGCGTCTGATGCTTGATTTGGTTAGGTGTGCTTGTGTCTTGTATACATTACTTGTGATAGTGTTTGGAGTTTCATTGTAGGTTTTAATCTCATTTGTTAGGAGCATTTTAGAAAGTATATTTAGTTTTTTTTTTCTCATTCTAGATTGCATTTTATTTTTTTATTTTTTTCAGTTTCTTTTCATAGTTTTTGCATTTTTTTGCTTTGCATTGTTATTAGGAGTATACATGAAAAAAAAAATGAAAGGAATGAAGAAAAAAGAAAAAAAAGAAAAAAAGAAAAAATCCTCTGATGATGATCTTTGTAGACTTCTTTAGTTTAGTTTGATCCTTTGATTTGCCCAATGGTCCATAAAAATGTTTGAAAATGAGTTTGGGAGATTGAGCTTTAGGTTTTGACCATATGTTTAGTGCGAGCTGATTACCCCATGACCCTTTACATGAATTTTGGCATGTGTTTACTAATGAGCTATTTATGATCTTCGTAGATGTCCCGTGCGGCTTTGAGCTTTTAAAGACTAATTTATCAATTTAGTCTCATGTTTCTTTCATTTGTGGCTCTCCCTTGACATCATTTCTCTAGAACTTGCTTTGATTCTCATTGAAGATCACATTTTGCATATGCATTTAGGCAATGTGATTGAGGCATTCTTTGACTTGTTAAGCCCAATGAGCAAATAGCTGCCTTTGTTCTATATTATATCTCTTGATAGCCCCGTTGAGCTTATATCTACTTTCTTGATTTGAACCTCCTACTGTAGCGTATGACCAAATGGTTATCTCACCCTTAAGCCAAGATTAGAGGAGCATTTCGTCCTTTTGCGTCAAGTTTGATTGGGAACTAGTAAGGTGTATTGAGATCTTTTTAATAGATTTTGTTGTTTGGTGAAGGGATGCGTGATCTTGTTTGATAAAAGGAAATCCCTTGTCTTTTTGTGCAAAGTTTTGAGAAGAGTTGAGATTCACAGTTTGGTATGGATTTCCCTTGGCTGATTCTTTTGAACAAAGAAAAAAATAACAGAAAAAAGGAGAATAATAAAGAGAGTGTTAACCTTGTTGGGATTATAAAATACTTATCAGTTTAAACTCTTTGTCTCTTCAATTGGGGATGTGTTTCGTCGATGAACTGTATTGGTCTAGGGAAGATGTTGTATGATACATTGGAAATGTTTAGCTCATAGTCTATGGCTTCTAGCTCCACATTTCCAATACATTTGTTCCACTCTTACCTTTACCTATGACCCCATTACAACCTTAGGAAAGTCCTCATGGTTGTCTAGTGTGTTTGGATTTTAGTGATGGCGAATCAGAGGGTATTGTCAAGCTTATGATATATTTGAGTCTATGGAATGACAATTGAGGGAACCTTTATATATTCTTAAATACATGAGTGATGAGTGCTACATGACTATAGTGAGGTTCTAGTGAGGTTCTACCAGCATTGCTAGCTCTATTTATTTCATATGTTAGATGATTGTATTTGATGATTTAGGGGCGGATTGATTCAAGTTTGACATTGTGGTATATCAAGTGGTTTTCAAAAATTTCATTCCCTAGTCAGTTTGCTAAATGATTTTTGCATCTTTTTAGGGTGACTTTGGCTTGGCTTTGCCATTGAAATGCTACCTATGTCCATTCTGAGGACGTTTAGTATAATTTTTGGTCTTAGCGTTGGTTAGGGATAAGCAACAGTTAAAGCATAGGCGAGTTTTATAAGTGCTTATCGTATACATCATTTTAGCGTCACTTTGCTATATTTTTAGGAGAATTATGTGCTTTACCATTGATACTTCCATTCTCGCTTTACGCTTGGGTATGGTTCTTTTCTGTGTTTTGCCTGAATTTGTATCATTTTGACTCTGGACTTGACCCTTATTTGAGTGTATTGTGACCCTCCATGGATGCCCCTAAGATGTTATGCCCGTGGAGCAAGAGAACAGAAGCAAATTTAGTTTCAGCCAAGACCACGGTCAAACAGTGGTGTTTTCCATGGACCACGGTAAGTTATGAAACTGTGGTCTATTCGTTTTCCTTCGACTATGTGGTTGAAAATGCTCATGTTCTTCTTCATAAACTTGTCCCTCAGCAGCAGAAAAGGCATAAGCATATCATAGATAGTCATTTTCATTCCTAAAGTTTTACCTTTTTTAGTTAGAATTTTAGTTTGATTTTTGTGCAAGTGAGAAATCTTGAGTGACGAGTTCAGTTTCGTTGGCAGTTTCAAGACTTCTTTGAGGGTTGTCATTGTCAACCCCTTCCCACTTAGATTTCACTGAATCATTGGTTAGTTGTTTAATTTTTAATCATGAGTGAGTAGTTATCTTGTCTAGGGATTTGTTTGTTAATGGAAGTGTAGTTAGATCATGTTATATTCAATAAAATTGTGCCTTTGCTTCATGATTGATTTGATTTTGCTTTGTCAAGTGATTATCATGTTGTGAGTGGATTTTAGCCAAAATTTGCTTGCATGCTTGAAACAATTGAGTGAAGAACTAAAAGGTGAAATTTGATTGTTAGACTACTTGATAACACCTAATATTGCAATGACTCAAAAGAGAGATTTGCATGTTGCGAGGGTGACAGCGTAATCAAAAATATTGAACTTAGATTTAGGCAAGTTAGTTTGAAAGAATGACTTTTGCTTAGTTTAGGAATTTTGTTGACTTTGAAAAAATAGACTAAATACTAAATAGATTGCAATTCCTACAAATTATCTAATTAGAGAAAAGCACACGTTAATCATATTGATCCAATAGCTTTCTTAACTAAATAAATCCCTAGGCGTTTCACCTTAATTTAAATTAGAATTAGTTGATTAGAAGTTGTTAAATCAAAATTCCTCGATTAAGTAAGTGCTTAGCATTTTCTGATAGAAAGGATTCGATAGATTACTTTGGACCCTGATCACAATATTTTATTTATATTATGACACCCGTGTGCTTGTGGGCAGCATTTAGCAGCTTAACCACTTCTTGAGGTGGGGAAAGGGAGACAATCATGCTCACGACATCCCTGGAGGAAATAAAGACAATGATGCCAACAATGAAATAGAAGTAAAAGTGACTATAGTCGGAGAAATTAACAATAAGTAGTTGAATACAGGATATATAAGAAAGCCCGAATTCGAAAGCTCAGTCAAGTCATTACCACCAAGGAATTGAAGCCACTAATAGGACCAACGATGATGTTTGGTCCAGAGGGCATAAACCCCTTGTAAAACCCCCTCAATGATACCTTAATAACACAATTCAAGATTGCAGCTGCTATGATGCGGTAAATTCTGGTAGATACACAAAGTTCTACACACATCAACACTCGTTCTTGATTTAAAAGGTCCTAACACGATGAGAAACACTTAAAGCCATGAAACCCCCTTTGTAGGGCTTGGAAGGCATGTAATGTGCTCATTAAGGACCAAACGTTGCTCGTCTGAGTGGGGGGAAGAAGAGTGCTCTCGAACACTTGAAGGAAGCTTTCTTGTTAAGGACATACCAATGGCATAAAATGATACATGTGTATATGAATACACATATACGCATCCAAATATGTATATATGTATATACATGTATATGTACATATATATATATATGTATGCATATATGTATATGTGTATATATATATATATATATATATATATATATATATATATATAT
>JACYFF010019584.1:74231345-74376621 GCA_017589665.1 Selenicereus undatus | reverse complement strand
GGTAAGATTTCATTTTCAACCAAAGGACATGGAATCGTAACATATGCATCAAGTCACTACCTTGACTTGAAGGTAGTTCCTACAAGATTCAAGTGCCCCTTAGGCTATACTTTTGTTGTTACCTATTCAAAAGATCTTAAATTTCCTCCACCATTGATTTATATGAAATGAATGGATTAAATCAGGATATAACGCGTAGGGCATTGTCTTAAACCATAAAAGCACAAAATAAATTGTTTGAAATTCACATTAGCTCAAATAGACCATTGAATTGTTTGGAAAAGCCGTGAAAATTGTTTTTGAGATGGAGGAGAAGGTGCATGATAATACCTTAAGAGTAACTTGTTGGAGGGGCTTGGTTGTAAGGGGCTTGGTTGTAAGATGAGATTGAGTGGATTTAGCATTGCGAGGGTTTGGGCTACTAGAATAAGCTACCTCAGCTTCCTTCTTGTCGACAACCATGTGCTCTTTCTTCCTCTTCTTTGACCGAGCTTGACTTGTCTTTGCACTATCTTCCTGTTATGTGTTCATTTTCTTCTTGTTCACTCCCGTCTTCTATCGAGCGGCCTCCATAGATGGTTCATCAATACATTCCAGAGCATGATTTGCTAACTTAAGGTCATGTACCAAAGCTAACTATTCAATTCGCTTTAGGACGTGCTCAAAGAACCAATCTAGATACTAATTTGGTTGGGCTTCAATGGCTACTTTGAGAAACTCACAAACTACCACCTGGAATCCTTTTTTCAAGTACCTCAACACTTGAACTTCGCTCATCCATTTAGACAACTAAGCTTTTTGTACATCTTTAGCCAAATAATTTCCAAACTAATTTCAAGTAAAGGCAAGTATGGATATTTCAAGGTTTACAATTTCAAAGGGGGAGTTGGGCAGATGAGCATTTGATATAGATTGAGAGAATTTATGTATTACCTTTGTTTTTAGTTTGATCACAGACTTTTTAATCCGTCTAGCAATTTTATCGAATTGTAACTATTTTGATTTAGTTAAGATGGATTAGTATTGGTGTGCTTATTTAAGGGGATAATTTCATTAAAAATGAAAGTATTATTAATATTTGCTTGAAACTTCATGATATATTTTCGAACGTAAGATGATACTTCATTGAATGTTAGACTAAGCATTGGGGTTAAAGAGCTTTGTCTAGGGATAGGAGACTCAAATTGATCTAGTATTAAGGAAAGCAAAAAAAAGAAAACGAAGTAAAAGGGGGCAAAGCACATTTCTTCTTCAGCAAAGCACGAAGCAGGGGGGTTCTGCAACCCGGCCCTCGCGACCCATAGAGAGTGAGAGAGAGAGAGGGGCTAAGTGTGGGAGGTGGGTGGTGGTCAGTGGTTATGGCGGCGCGGTTCAAGCACACCCACCACCCCATCACAGGGGAGATAGGTAACCACCATGAGGAGAGAAAGAAAGAGACTGAAGGAGGGAGAGAGATGACAGTGACGATTGTCGTCGGTGTGGCGACAGATGACCAGGTGATGACCCATATAGAGCCTAACGGCCCTGGTTTGCACATCATCTACAACGATAGAGGAGAAAGTGATAGAGAGAGAACGAAAGGGCGACTGTTGTGGTGGATGATGGTGGTTACAGATAAGGAGGCGAATGGTCGAGCAGGCTTACTCTGCTGATGGCCACGAGACGTGTGTGTAGTGAGGATAAGGTAAAGGGGCAGTGGATGAAACCCTAACCCATCTCCCTTCATCACGTGGCACCAAAACACCACGTCCACGACTAGTAGTTAGCTAGACTAAAAGCGAAAGGAGGAGAGGGAGAACTCGACTTGCATGCACCCAATCCAACCCTTATTCGGGTCTAATAGCTTGAAATGAGGTGAGTGATTTTTAATTCCTTCAAAGTGTTTCATTTACCTTTGTTTAGGCTATGAAATCGATTTAGATTGGCTAGATGAAATTGTGATATTCGTTGAAATATATGTAATCGTGGAGTATGATAGAAGGAAGAGGCTTGATTGAACCATTTAGGTCGTTAGGTTTGTGATTTTGAGGATTTTTGTGACGGTCTTGTGAGGTGAGAGCTCGGGCTGTGTGAAAAATTTGTGAATTTACGAATTGTATTGTTGTGTTTTGATCATATGTTATTACTTATTAATTACCAAAACCTGGTTAAAGCATGCTGCTAACTTGAGTTCTGTTTTTCTTAAACCTTGATTCATGCGTTTGCTATGTGCTTATGTTATGGGCTAAGCTTTATGCCAAACTATGCTGCTTAGCTGTTCCAGGTTGCCTGTATGTGTAAAGGTCTCATACTGAATTATTTGAAAACAAGGAGTGTTTTCAGTTGAATCTCGGTTGATTTACTTTAAACATACTCAATTGTTTTGCATTAAAGTTTTTGAATGATTGGACTCCTTTAGTGATTAGTTCCTACAGTTGTTTGTTATAATGACCAAAGCATTGTCTTGCTTACTTAAACAAGTAACTTGATTGTCTAATAATCCCTTAAACATTTTCCAAAACTACATACATGAATTGCTGAATTGGAGAGCAAGGTGAATTACAAATAAATACATTTGCAATGTGCTTAAGGCGTTCGTTGCCAAGTGTGCATGAGAATTATTTTGATATGACAAGTTCCATGAGTTTGGTGGTCAAAACTATTTGACCATTTGTTTGATAAGTGTACTTTTAAGTGAAAAGAATTATGAGTAAGTTGCAAACTACTAGCTTTGAAAATGAGTGCTTACATGCCTGTTATAAGTTGATTGAGTTTACTAAGGCATTTTGGCCGTATTTTAAATGGAAATGGCATTGTTGTGATACAATGGGAACTTCTATGCAAAATGTATTTAAAGTGAGATGCACCTGAATGGTTTTGGGCAAGGAAGATAGTTCTAATGAAATCCTAGGGAGCAAACCTAGAAGTGGGAACCCTAGAGGACCCTGACAAGGGTAGAACAAAAGTTTAGGGGGTAGATCCGATAAGCAATAACCTTAGTTCTTAGGGAGCAGACCCAAAAGTAGGAACCCTAGAGGACCTTGACAAGGATAGAACACAAATTTAGGGACCAGACTTGACATACAGGAACCCTAATTCCTAGACAGTAGACCCAGAAATGGCAACCCTAGAAGATCCTAACGAAGATAAATGTCAAGTGAATATAAAAGGCCCTGGGCATTACTATAAAATGTGAGTGACGATCTTGAATAAAGGAGCATAAATATGAGAATCCGATAGCCTATGAAATGATTTTGTACTTGTTATGTGATGGAAGCTAGTCATTTGAGGACTATGCTAGTAAAAACATTTGGAAAAGTCCATCTACTCTTAACGGGAGCTTTTACTGAAATCCAAATGAACTTCTTCATGAAAAATGACTGTTTTATAAATGATTACCTTGATTTAAGTCGTGGTCCTTGCCTTTCATATGTTAGTCGTGGTTCTTGGTTCTGGAAAGATATTTAAATTTTCTTTTCATAGCGTTATAGTGAGATTCCTTTGGGCATATTGGAATCTTACACGTACGTAAACACTATGCATTATGTCAAGCTTGCTTACACTTCAGTATAAAAGTCATCCAATGATACTTCTGTATACTTTTCAGAGATTGACCTACCAGTTGTATGTATGTTGAGTTGAATTTTTAGGACCATCAATGTCTTATCATGCGTTAAACTGTCGAGGTTATACTTCTTCAGAAGTTACTTGACATATGTCCCTTGGTTGACGGAGATGCCATCTTAGTATTTCTTGATTCCTAATCGAAGGAAGAAACTTAATTCTCCTATCGTACTTGTTTCAAAGCCCTTGCTCGTAAAATTTGAAAATCCTTTGAACAAGGATCCATTAATGGTACTAAATAGTATATCTTCAATATGTATTTCTACAACTAGAAAATGATCTCCTTTTGTTACTATAAACAAGGTCTTGTCAATTTGTCCTCTTTTAAAATCATTTTCACATAGGAATTCACTAAGCCTCTCATTTCATTCCCTAGTGTGTCAATGTAGATGAGGCATTACACAACTTGCGAAAATGATCACAAGAGTCCAAGTTTTAAAAAATAGAGGGTTGTCTAACATTTTATCTAACATGGACCTCGTCTTAAAAATAACCATTTAAAAATGCACATTTTTCATCAATTTGATGTAACTTGGTACCCATGAAAGATGAAAATGCGGGCAACGTTCTTCTACCATGTAGTCTATGAGCTAGGGGTAAAGGTCTCATTGTAATCAACCTCTTCTTCTGGGTTATAGACCCTAGCCACAAGTCTAGCTTTGTTCTTATACCATATTTCTAGACTCATCTACTTTCTTTTCCAAATATAATTTATTTCCAAACGGCTAGATGACTCTTAGGTCGACTAGTGAACGGCCAAAATTTGTTTCTAACAAACTGGTTGAGTTTTTACATAATTAGCTCGCAATCAAGGTCTACAAGAGCTTCAAGAGGGAGTTTGGGTTCTACGGGAGAAACAAATGTAGGATTTCACATACATTTTTGTTGAAAGATTGAGTATTTATTTATGAGTTAACATATGAAATGACATTATATAAAGAATTGTGTCTAAGGAACAGGCAACCTCTTCTAGGTTCTCGTAGATTCAGAAAATTACTAGTTTATGGCACTACTTCTTGCCAATCTTTTATGTTTTCAATGATCCCTTTTTTGGGTGCCTAATAGAGTCTTCAGGTTGATCTAAGGTGCCCTAAGACAGACTACCAGTAGTATCTTTATTGGAATGAGTTATATCTCCATCATCATATTCAGATCTATTCAGCTCCAAATCATTGAGGATGTTGAGCTAAAACTTCCATCATTGTTTCCATAATACACCACATGATTGAAGGGTGTTGAGCTAGCACTTCTATCATTATTTCCGTCATACACCACATGGTTGCTTTCTTTGATCACTTTGGTTCCCGTATTATACACCCCATATGGCTTGATTCGTTGAGAGTATCCAACAAAAATACCTTCGTCACTCCTTGCATCAAACATTCTAAGGTTATCTTTCCCATTATTGTGGATGAAGGAATTGTAACCAAATGCTCCCAAATAAGAGACCTTAGATCTTTTTGCATTTGTGTAGCTCATAAGGAGTTTTCTTTAAGATGGGACTAATTACATATATATTGAGAACATAGTTAGCAGTGTTTATACCTTCAGTCCACCAACACTTTAGAAGGTCATTCTCATATAGCATTGTTCTAGTTATGCTTCCAAGGTTCTATTCTTCCTTTCAACTACCCTATTATGTGATGGAGTCCTTGTTGTAGAGAAGTTGAGTGATCTTCCATGCTAATCATAGAGGTTAATAAATTCTCTCTTTTTGCAAGGATGGGCGGTTCATAACTGTTCTGCATCTGTCTTCAAAATTTGGCAAACACTTTTAAAGTATCTGTATTATCTTTCAAGAAGAACACCAACATAAATCTAGAATAATCATTAACTATTACACAAAACCATTTATTAACACTAAGAATTTTCATTCTAATAGAACCAAAAAAATCCATATGCAATAATTCAAGGGGCCTTAGAGTTTCAAAGGCCTGAATGAAGGTCTAACTTGTTTTCGTTTTATGCATGTAATGAAAACTTGATCTTTATCGACTATATGCTTAGGAAGGCCTTTTCTGAGACCATATGTAATGGTGAGATTCTTGATTGTGGAGTTTGGTCCATTAGCATGAAGCAGAGGTGGGTGATTCTTGATTCGCTAAACTATTAATAATTTGAAAAATATTCAGTAGTTAATTGTGGAATTTGACTTGGTAGCTACAAAGGAATTTTGATGAATTGAGAATACATGGGAAGTAGGAGAACTTTTTGGGTTGAAAATAAGATGATTTCAAGGATTTTTGTGGAGGGTATTGTGAGGAGGGAGTTCGGGGTTTGTCAAAATCCGTGAATTTGGAAGTGTAATTTTGTGTTTTGATGCGATGCATTACTTATTATTTGCCTCAATATGGTTGTAGCATGTTGCTTCATTTAGTCGTGGTTTTGCTAGCCTTTGATTCAAGCGTTTATTATGTGCGCTTGTCGTGGTTGGATTCTATGCCAAAGCGCTGCAATCTTAGCTGTTTCAGATTGCTTGTTTTGTTTAAAGGTCTCTTGTTGAATAATTTCTAAACTTGGAGTCATTTTGATTGAAGCTCGCTTGATTCGCTTTAAGCATACACAACCATTCTTGCATTAATGCTTTTGAATAATTAAATTCTTCAAGTAGTTGGTTTAAGAGTAATTCGTTCATTACCGTGACTAAAACAACATCCTAATTACTTAAACAAGTGACTTGAATATTAAATAACCCTTTAATTGTTTATCAAAGTTGCTTAAATGGGTCATTGGGTTAGAAACAATGCGAATTACGAATGAATATATTTCAATTATTCTTGAAGGCGTGTGTTAATAAGTATGTATGCGAAATACTTTGATATGGCAAGCACGTTGAGTTATGTTGTTATTAATGAGTCTAGACCACTCATTTGCTAAGGATGCTTTAAGCGAAATTGACCATGAATAAGTTTTAGGCTTGTAAGCAATTTTAAGACAAGTTTTAATGACATTTCCTTTTAAAAATGCATGCGTATTTGGTTATTAACTCATTTAGAAGCATGTTTTTACAAGATGAATGGTTGTATGCTTTTCAAAAGTTAAATGACCTTATTAAGGCCTTTTAGCCTTCATCAGATTAAAAGTGCCATTATTGTGATGCAATGAGAGTTTTAAGACAAAATGTGTTTAAATTAAAATGTGTCTGAAATGTTTTGGGCTAGAAGAATGATGGTAAGTGCTTGGACAAATGTTTAGGGAGCAAAATCGGTATACGGGAACCCTAATTCCTTGAAAGTTAGACCAAGAAGTAGGAAACCTAGAAGACCCTGACGATGTTAATGGTCCATTAATTATAAGAATCTCCGAGGATAATAAGAAGGGTGAGTGTAGATCTCCCCTATGAGCACGAATATGAGAATCTGATGCCCCACAAAATGATTTTGTACCTATTACAAGAGCTTTTTATTGAGTCCAAATGATTTTCTAGTGAATAACAACTATTTTTTAAATGTTTCTTTCGGTTTAAGTAGTGGTCCTTGCCTTTATGTGTTAAATCCAATCTCTTACCAAAACGAATCTCATTTGGTGATTTTAATTGAACTCTTTGATGGTAGGTGTTTATGTGTGAATTAAGTGCTCTATTATTCTCTATACCTGAATTTGTGCATGCGTAGCTTACTTTTGAGTCTGGTATGCTTGTTATGTGATGTTAAGTAAGTGCTCATTGCTACTAAACTATAAGAGACATAGTTTAGGCCAATTGATTGCTCTTGTGCATGAAATAGAAGAAGATTAGGGATATCCTTGGATCTGGGATGCTATTGAGGTAATAACAAATATGGGAGACCTTATGTGATTATTATATGATATTATATATCAAACGCGTGTGATTGTTACTTAAAAGTACTACGTGTAACTATTTTGTTTTCGTTGGGGGTGAGGATCACTCACTGAGCGTATGGTAGCTCATCCCCTCTTTTTTTCCCCTTTTCCCAAGTTTTTGATGTGATAGGTAGAAGTTGATTTACGTATGCCAAGTTGGAGTCTTCCCGCTTTCTTTGAAGAAAGGTTATGTGTACATGTATACGTAGCTTTATGAGGTTAATGATGCAATACGGTGTATTTCCATATTTCCAAATATATGTAAATAAAATACTTCGGTTCATGTATTGCATATTGAATAACAATCACTTTGAATGGCCATATGGGTTGTCCATTTGAATAGTAGCTCGTTTGTTTTAGCTAGAGTTAGTTATTTTTGGGATATAAACCCCAGTGCTTCGGATGAATGATCCGTTGAGTTATATCTTTTATATTGATGAACCTTATTCTTTGGTATACTTCAGACATGTGGGCCACAGAGTTGTGAACTCCGTCATGTAGCCCTTGAGCTTGTTTTGGTGTTCTTTTATACTTTTATTCATTGCAAGGACCTAATGTAAGGCTTTAAGCATAGGAAATGGTTAGCTTTTAGGGAAAACTTTGTCCGTTTTGCTCTAGGTTTTAAGAAAACATTAGGATCCCTAACCCTAGGGGATACGAGTGTTACATCATCCTTAGATAATTTATTAAGAAAATACATACCAGCATGACCTAATGTTCTAGGTCATAACCACATATCATTCTTAACAACTTTAAAACAAGCAAGATGCCTGGAATCAACATGAATACATGATTAAGGTTAATAGCATAAAAAATTCTAATTCTGGATCCAAATAAGCAATTTTTCCCATTTTTAGGGCTTGAAAAAAAAAACATTGAGTAGAGTTAAAAGTAACCTTATTTCCTTCTCACACATGTGAGAGATACAATGTAATTTAAATTTTAGACCATGTACCAGGAAAACATTCTCGATTGATTTAGCAAGGTCTTTGCGGACTTTTCTAACGCCAATGAATTTACCATTCTTCTTACCTCCAAAGGTTACTGTACATTGGTTAGATTCTTTAAGTTTGTAGAACCCCGCAACATCACTAGTCATATGCCTTAAGCATCCTCTATAAAGGTGCCATAGATCAATTGGACTTAAAGCATACCTATAAAACAAATATAAAACCTTTCTACTTCCATTGATAGGAAATCTTGAAGCAAGATCTATTACCATATTTAGTGGGCTTATACCCTTAGGTATGCAAAACTTAACAATTCAAGAACTACAATCATTGTGATTCTACGGATTCATAAATTTTCTAGACCCCCGTCTCATATTATAGTTATGTTGGTAGTCCGTTCTCATGCTTTAATAATTATGGTGTTTTTGCACAATCTTTTAAGGGTGCCTTGAATTGTACTAACCATCATAAGGAGGTATTTCTTTGGCAAAAAAAGGTATGGTATGATTACCTCTTATTCTTGGGATCACACCTAAGACCTTCTCTATTGAAGGGCATACGTTGAAATCTAAGCAGTTTATCTAAGTTTTATTATCCCTTCAATAGTTTTGAAAGATTTTTCAAGAAATCATGAATTTACGCTGTCATATTCTTAATCTTGTGTTCAACTTCCCTGCATAAGCACTAAGTAATCCACTCTAGGGTAATGAAGGATGTGAAAATTATCCATGGATGTGGAGCCTTCGGCCTATAAGGTGCCGCTGAGTCACGGAGCATTTGGTACCTAAGCTGTTTGCTAAGGTACCAAACGTACCCGAAAGGTGACACTTCTAGTATCCACCCAAAGATTCCATGTTACATGAAGCAAATTAGAAAGTGAGCACTTAAAATATTCAAAAGCAAGGATCTTAAATAACGAAACAAAGGCAAATATGCTAACATCCTTAATAGCTCAGCCACTCAAGGCCACCCTGAAACTGTCGACGTCCTTAAAGGCGGGACCCTCACTTGCGCGGATATGCCAAGTCTACTGCATCATGAAAGACATTATCTGTTGACTTTAGTACTAGAAGTAATTTTAGAGACGTGCTCCAGAAACCAAGGTGGCAAGGAACAAAAAAAAGAATTAGAATAGTGGGCTAAAACACTTCATTACATAAACAAATCAAGGGAAGCTTACCTTAAGCACCTTTCGAAGACCCCCTAACATCACCATGGGAAATTCTCCCTATTTCATTTGTAGGCTATTGCCTGGTGTACTTGTGGAGAGTAGTAAAAGTTATGGTACACAACTCTGGAATGCCCACTGCTACCACATCCTTTAGGTTCATCATCTAGTACAAGTGGCACTGATTGCTCTTGTTGGCATAGTGTAATCTATGAGCTATGCCATAAAAAGGAAAAGGATCTACCCATAGGACCGGTCGTCAAAGGATGCCTCTAGGATCTCCTTGATCAAGGAGTGCTAAACAGAGTTAGATTTGATAGGCCTCCTTTCAGCAAGAGATCCGTATAGGTTACATGACGCTACCTAACCAGCCTAAATTGAAGGGCATATCTGAAGAGGTTCGATCAAAAAGGGACCCTGATTAACATATAAAAAGTTTATTAGGATGATCATCATATCACTTAGCGAGAAGTTAAAGGTGTTGATAGTATCCCAAAACCTCTCCACCAAACCCCAGAGAATCCAACGATCGATTTCCTTCAAAGTCTCATAGACCTTGAACAAATAGTTGAAGCCAACACTCATCGCCATCGCGTTAATTAACTTGGGAAGCATTTCATGAAGGCGCTCAATGTCTTTCGGGTTCCTATACGGCCCTATACCCTTTAACAAACTAATGGTTCTACAAAAGGAAAAAGGCACACTAAAATCATGTCTACTTCAAGAAAATTCAGTAATTGTCAAAAAAGAAAGCATCAACTCACAAGAAAAGGAACATGCCAATTCCTGCCAGACGATGGTAGAAATATGGTGGTGGTTAACTTCCAATTACAACAAGTTGGAGTATCATTCTAACTGTTGGGTGTACAGGATCTAATCTTGTAATCAACTCGAAAGAATGGGTTTCAAACCCTCTACAAAATGCAAAGGTCACACCAAAAAATTTTAGCACTCCATGTAAGAGCTCAACAGAACCAGAAACTAAAAATTGTAAAAACAGGCAACGAGCAAAAACTATGTGTAAGTTTCACTGTTAGTAGTTCTCTACACTCTAGATACGTCCTAAATATACAGATTTTGCCTACAAATGCACAAAAATTGATTTTATTTCTTTATTTAATTTTTATCTCCTTCACCATATCCTTTGTTTTACCCTCCTTGGCTATGTGCCTAATGCTTTTTCTTTTTCTGAAAATATAAAATATGTTTATTATAAAGTGACCATCAAAAGGTAATGCTTCTTATATTTTTTAATTTTTCCAAAATAATTTGCTAATAAAGGCTGGCCAAAAATCCCTTGCTTGATAGATGTCATACTAAATAAGACAAATCGTCAAAAATAGTACTTTGTACTGAGTCAAAAAATAAAAGTTTTAATGCATTTTGTTAGTAGAGGCTACTATTGAGGTCGTTAGTTTAATGGAAATTTCTACCATTCTTTAGATCACACCTTCAGCCCCGATTCATTCTCACGATTGTACCCATTTCTTCTTCTTTAAAATCAAATCCTATGTCCTTTTATTGTCCATTTAGTTTAAACGATTTGGTTGAAAGAACGAGTTGTTATTTTCTGTGGAATTGTAGGTTCAAATTAAACTCTTCTTCTTCTGTAAAAACAAATCCTACGTGCTGTCGACTTTATAAAATTAAAAACACCATTCCATAAGGTTCCTCAAATATGTATACAAAGATTACTATGATTAGAAAGTTAATCACTCACGAGTACAATAACAATAAGGAAATAAGTTGTGAGCACTTTATGCTTATGCATTGCGTACTCTTTTTCTTCGACTAGGTTTCTTTTTATGAGTAGTGAGAATAAGACCATTGGAGAATTGTGAAGGATATAGCCGTTGGATACTTTAGAATATCTTATTTGATGCTTTTCTCTAATGGCTACGAGTTGGATTAAGGACCTTAGCATTTGTCCACTTTTTTGACAACTGCTTAGTTAGGTCTTGGCATATTATGGCCTAAACACAAGGGCGGAGCTACATTGGAGCAAGGGGAGTCAATTGACCCCCTAACTTTTTGGGAAAAAAAAAATTAAATATGAGATATTTTTGTGGATAAAGAAAAATATATATATATATATATGAATTCGTTCAAATATGTTTCGCAAACCTTTGCTTGCCCGTGTGGTTGGCTGCCCCCTCCTTGTTTCAACTGGTCACAGGTTCGACTCTCGCTGGTTGCTTTCAGGCGCTTTGTATGTTTTTTTTTTTTTTATAGTTTTGGAACTCTATTTCCCCAGACACCCCAGGCCCTCCAATTCTTCGATTGTCAAACGCTCTCTGTTGCTTGCAATTCGCAGCCCCTGCCCACTCTCTCTCTCACTCTTTGACCCTGAGGTCAGCTGCGCAGCTGCCGGCCCGCCGTCCACTGACTGACCGTCGCCGCCGGCCACCAGGCCCTCCCTTCACTCCTCCCCGACTCTCCTCCTAACTCCTAAATCTCAACTCCCAATTTGAGGTAATTCTCAAAAATACTCAATTTTTGTTTTCAATTTTGTTGTTTTGTAAATAATTATGTTTATTTTATTGATTTCAGTTAGATTTGTGTTAAATAATTGATTAACTTAGTGAATTACTCATGATTCATGAATTGAAAAATGAGGATTTTAATTTAATTTTCTTCTCCGTTGAAGATTTAAAATTGGGCTAGGTTTGTTTGTAATTACTTCCTTGTTTATGTTTAGTTTACTAATTTTTATTGAATTTGTGTTGAAGAAGTGCTTAATTTAGAGATTTACTCATCAATTAAAAAATGAGGTTTTGCTTTTCTTGATTGAGAATTTAGAAATTAGAATTTGGGTAGTTTGTTGGTTGTTGTTTGTTTATTTGTGTCAAATTTATTTACTTTAGGCCAATTTGTGTTTGTTTACGATAAACACAAATTACCCCAATTCTAATTCCTAAATTCTCAATCAAGAAAGGCAAAACCTAATTTTGTAAATAATTATGTTTATGATTTACTAAAAACCATGAACCTAAGTAAGAAGTTGATTGTGTTTTTCAGTTTGAAATGGAGAAGTTTTTCTACAAGATAGCTAGACGATCTGTTGGTTCAAGCTCTACGTTAGAAAACTCACCACTGATCCAAGAAAGTGCCAAACAAAGTACTCAACCACCAGCTAGCAATAAACAACCAACAAACACTAATCCATCTTCTTCCAGGAGAACTCCAATAGATATTAATGCTCTTCCATCGGATCCAGCCGATAGAAAACCGATTTCAAGTTATCATCCAAATGATCGTGATGAGGTAAGAAGAGCATATTTACAAAAAGGTCCTTACCAACCCCGAAATCATGCATTCCCTCAAACTAAAATGTCCAAATTATATGCGGCGTTTTAATGAATCATGGTTTGCGGCATATCCTAGTTGGTTAGAATATAGCACAAAAGAAGATAAGGGATTTTGTTTGTGTTGTTATTTGTTCAAGAATGACAAATTGGGTCATAGCGGAGGGGATGCATTTACAAGTAAAGGCTTTAGAAGTTGGAAGAAGAGGAAATCATTTGATGCACATGTTGGTGAAGTAAATAGTGTGCATAATCAATGTGTTAAAATGTGTGAAGATCTTATGATGCAAAAGCAATCCATACAAACTACCTTAGACAAACAATCTGAGGATGTTAAATTTGAATATCGAGTCCGTTTAAATGCTTTAGTTGAAGTGGCAAGGCAACTTTTGAGTGGAGCATTGCCTTTTTGAGGTCATGATGAAAGTGAGTCTTCAATAAGGAGAGGTCATTTTTTGGATTTGTTTGAATGGCATACCCAAAGTAATGAAAATTTTGGAAGTATTTTTCAAAAGGCTCCATTAAATCATAAATTAACTTCTCCTGAGATCCAAAAATACATTGCTCATTCTTGTGCAAAAGAAACCATTGGAAAGATTCTTGAGGAACTTGGAGATGGATGTTTTGCTATATTGGTTGATGAATCCTGTGATGTGTCTTGTAAGCAACAAATGGCTATTGTCTTGCGATATGTTGATAGAAAGGGATTTGTTATGGAGCGTCTACTTGGTCTTGTTCATGTCATCGATACTTCCTCTTTGTCACTAAAGGAAAATATTTATTCTTTGTTATCTCAATATTCTTTGAGTCCATCTCGCATAAGAGGACAAGGGTATGATGGGGCTAGTAATATGCGTGCGCATATCAATGGGCTTAGAACTTTGATTATGCAAGATTGTCCATCGGCACATTACATTCATTGTTTTGCTCATCAGCTTCAATTAACTCTTGTTGCGGCTGCAAATCATCATGATGATATTGAATGGTTCCTTGGGTGGGTTGGTGTTACACTGAATGTGATTAGTGGTTCTTATAAACGTAGAGATGAGTTTCGTGAAAAACAAACAGAAGCAGTTGAAGAAGCATTATGTTTAGGTGAACTACAAACTGGACGGGGTTTAAACCAAGAACTTGGACTTGGAAGACCTTGGGACACTCGTTGGGGCTCTCATTATAAAACATTTACAAATATGATTATCATGTTTGCTCCTATAATTGATGTGCTTGATGTTATAGCAACTCATGGAAATCATTCACTTGATAGAGTCACGGCGCTAGGTGCTTTAGATGCCTTACAAACGTTTGAGTTTTCTTTCTTATTACATTTGATGAAATTGGTGTTGGGTATTACAAATGCATTGAGTCAGGCTTTACAAAGAAGAGACCCAAATATTGTTAATGCTATATCTCTCCTTACTACTGCCAAGAGACAGCTACAAATAACAAGGGATCAAGGATATGATGATTTGCTTGATAAAGTTTCTTCATTTTGTGTGAAACATGATGTTGAGATTCCTAACATGGATGACTTTCATGTTATTCGAGGAAAATCCAAGCGTAGAGTTTCCAAGATCACAAATGAGCATTACTATCCTATTGATGTGTTCTACACAATTCTTGATATGCAAATGCAAGAACTTAATAGTCGTTTTTCTGAGGCGACCACTAATTTGCTTCTTAGGGTGGCTTGTTTGAATCATAGTGACTCATTCTTTAACTTTGACAAGAACAAGATACTAAGAATGGCTCAGCTATGTCCAGATGATTTTGATGACTTGGCTATTGAGACACTTGCTTGTGAACTGGATACTTTCATTGCTAATGCAACTGATGATGTGAGGTTGTCAAACATTTCAAGACTTCCTGAGCTTTGTAGGTAGTTGCTTCAAACAAAGAAGCATTTGAGCTTTCCCTACCTACATCAACTTTTGAAGCTTGCATTGATTTTACCAATTTCCACGGCAATTGTTGAAAGGGTGTTCTCTGTGATGAAGTTCATCAAGACCAAATTGCGGAACAAAATATCAGATGAATTTTTAAATGATACTGTTGTTATTTATTTGGAGATTGATATTTTTAAAAGTCTCTCAAACGACGATATCATGCTTTACTTTCAAAACATGAGATCTCGTCGAGGACAACTTTCTTGAATGTAGTAGCTAGGCATTTCATTTTTAGAACTATTACAAAAGTTTATATTATGTATATTATTAATCTCGCCCCCCCCCCCTTGGTTTAAATCCTGGCTCCACCCCTGCCTAAAGAGGTCATTATTCATACTTCAATTAACCTGTTAGTTATTGTATTCCCCTTTGATGAGGTGGAAACTATTCTTTGAAGCTCTGGTGTTAGCCATTATACACTCATTTGATTCGCAATTATATATACAAAATTAATATGATTTGGAAGTTAATCACTCAAGAGTATAATGACACTTAGGACATGGGTTGAGCTCTCTGTGCTTGTGTGTTGCTACTCTTTTTCTTTAGTGAGGTCTCTTTTTATAAGCACTGAGAAAGACACCATTATAGAATGCTTAAGGATGTAGCCGTTGGATGCTTCAGAATATTTCACCAGATGCTTCTTTCTGACAACCACTAGCAAGTTTAAGGACCTTAACATCGATCCATGTTTTCAACAGCTGCTTAGTAAGGTTTAGGCATCTCATGCGTTACAAAAGTGGTTCTTCAGCCTTCAATGGGTGTGTTAATTGCTATATTCCCCTTTTGATAATTTATGTCGAAACCATTCTTTCAAGCTCTGATGTTGACATCTTATATATTTGGCATAGTTGACCTATATTTGTCCTTTCCAACAAAAAAGCTTTCGGCCCTTCCCTAAGTTGGGATAATTTTAAATATGTTTTTACAACTGTCCTATGCGCATCTAGCTATTGTAACTTCACAGTTAATCTTGCTTCTTCAAGATTTCTTAATAATTTATTACAAGATTACTGTTTAATTAAGTTAATTTAACTAATATTTTTTTCACACTATGGTTAATTAATGTCTATATAAGGAGTAAGACACACTGACAAATTTTATACAAATGAAGAATATTTTTGGTACCATAATTTGTTTTATGCTCCATGAAATTGCATATTTAATCACCATTCTTATTTGATGGACATATATGTAAATTCCATAATCTTGTAAATTATCAAAGTAGCATAAAATTCATTTTGAGCTTTATTCAAGTAATCCCAATTTAATGACTCTGAGCAACTTCAATTTCTTGTTAAGGTCCTTCACACTAGAGTTCAAGGAAATTGAACTCGAACTTTGAAGCTTTAGGTCGTCAATTACTAGCGAATCTTGTTTATCAAGTTGGTTGTTAATTGTTATCAATATAAAGATGGTTCAGGCAATTGTTCAAACATGATCCAATGACCATTTTAGATTGAGGCAATTGTGCATTGAAATCAAAACTTATATTATCAAGTGAGCCACATATGTACATCACATTGAGATGATTCTTCATCGTACGTTTTATGTGACCATGCAAGTATGTTCTTTTCTTCGGGCCCATTAACTGCTAAGGTTGCTTGGCCGTCCCTTGGGCCAAATAGTTTGCAAAAGTCCCATTTTCCTCTTGCTTGACAAATTTAAGATTTTGAATGGAAAGAGGAACTTTGTCATTATAAGCATACTAAGATATTAATTCTTTGGTTATGTTTTCCCATGCATTGATGTTTTTTAGATATAGAGAGTGACACTGATTTCAACAGCTTCCCCCATCGTTAAGGGGTAAATCTTGGGGAAGAGTTCTTCTTCAAGTCCTCTTAAGCTTATGAAGTTAATGAAATTTATCAAATAGGAAGCTGTGTTATGTTTGCTTGTGAATTTAAGACTTTCAGGTAAGGTAAACATAGGGGTAGTTACCTTTTAGTCAATGGAAAAAGTGGAGTAGTGTCTAGTAGATGGTTCATGAATGTATTTAAACTCCTAAGTGGTTGTTTAAGTATTTTAAACTTTTCTTTAAATAGATTCAAACCATCAATGACTTAGTTTGAATCATTGTTATCTCCAGTTTTTATACAGTTTGGAATGAACTCTTGTTGTTGAACCGTTAGATCTTGTTGCTCCTTTAGTTTAGTTTCAAAATTTTCCCCCATTTAGGCTAAAAGTTGATCCACATTAGGATTAGGATCATTGCCAGACATAATGGTAGGTTGGACCAAACTAAGCATCTAAAGGAGTAGTTCTGTTAATCAAATGAGCCTTTCTGTAACTTTTACATATCCAAGGTGGTCCGTTCTTGCTTATGTAAGTGCAAAGGAATTCGAAAAGGGGGAAGAAAGGGGAAAGAGATTAAAGAATTGGAAGATGTAGAATTGCCAATTTTGAAAAGGGACCCTTGATAAAGAGACTGAAAGAAAGGAATAGATATAATATCATGAAGAAAAGAATAAAATTAAAAAGGAAAAAAAATTAATAAAGACCAAAGATCTTCCATAGGCAGGATTAACTTCCAAATAGGTGGGAGGAACATGGGACACTAGTCACAAACACAAGAAGAATAGATCACTAAGTAAAGATATAACACACATGCGCATGAAAGAATTTCCTAATCGTCGGTAGAAGAAATGACAAAGTTAGAGCTAGGCTTTAGTAGAAGGGGCTTGTGACCAGAGACAATACTTGGTCTTTCCAATGGGGTGCGAAGGAAGAGTGTCACAAGTGGGATGACCCTTGAAGGCAATGCCCAACCAAAAAGGACAAACAATGTATTTAAGATTTCCAGCAGCTAAATGTGAATGTCGAATGTCTACTCGCACTATAGGAAGGATTTGTCTTTTATGGCATCGATAAAACCTCATGTTCAAAGTGAGATGTGAAACAAAAATATTGTTTGAAATTTTTAGAAACCACTCATCAATTGTAACCTTTCAAGGTTTGACCAGCTTAAACATACTTAGTGTAGTTGACTAATGGCAGCACGGCCTAGGAGCCCCAATTTTGCTCTCGAAGTAAGCGAATGGTCTTTTGGGTTTTGTTAAGAAAAGTTTTACCATTACATTACTAAATACTGTCACCCCCATGTGTGAGGAAAATTCAAAAACCTTTGCAAAATAAGATTTTTAAGAAAAAAATTTATACGATTCCAAATGGGGATTGAATTGGCTCTAGGGTACTGGGCAAGAGTTAGGCCCAAGGGAGAAGGTATAACTGGTAGTAGGGACTGTAATATGCAGTTCTACAACGACCTCTACTAGGGCTAAACAAGTGAGTTATAAAATCTGAATAGTTTGTGCAAATTCAATTTTCATGTAATTATTGATCTTGGGTTGAGTAAGGCATCAAAGGCATGAAGTTTATGGTGGTCTCTTGGATTTGTTCATCTTGTATGCTATAACAAATAAAATAGAGAAACCATAGCACTTGGTGATCACATAGATTAATTACATATGTTTATATATGATATGAGAACGAGAAATCAATCAAAAATCACATCATGACCAAACAAGATAATGAGGATAACCCGGTTACTATCTTGTTTTAGGAACCTCGAGATCACCTCAATGCAGGTCATGCTAGAAAAATCCCCCAAAGCTACAAACTTTCTTAGTCGTGGAGAAGTTTAGTCCAAATCTTAGTTCTTTTCAAATGATTAGTGATTATGGAAGAAGAGACGAATTATGGAGCTTTTTTTGAGAAAAGGCCTATAGTCCTAGCGATAAGAATTGCCTCGAGCAAGAATAATGTCCCTAACAAAGTAAAAGACAGAGGGTTATAAAAATGGTTGTCACATTAGCAAGATAAGGAGTAATTACATGTGTGTGTTTGTGTTTGTTGCATTAATGTTCCCCTTAATGAAGAAGGAGAGGGTTCTTTTATAGTCAAAGCGGCTGAATAAACCCTTCTAGGGTTTATGGAATGAACTTCCGCAAGTGCACAGGTGTTGTAGTATAGTTTTAATATCGTTTCCCCAGAGAGCAAATATAATATATTGAGTTTTGAGGTTTTATGGAAGGCTAAGCAACCAAATTTTGATGGACTGTCTCAACTATCGCTATTTAACTATCAAGAAATTCAATCAAATTTAAAATATCTAGGGTATTATTTCACAAGTGTTTGATCATTAGACTAAAATATCCACTCTACATAAAATTGGACGATTCAAAGGAGCGCAATCGAACCAAAAATTCAATCTTTTCTTTCAAAACAAATTGAATTGACTAAACTAATCCATTTAACATAATTTCAAATGTCCTTGGTTTTAGTCTTGGTTATGGATTTTTGATTGCTAAGATTTCCTCTAAATAAACAACTCTCTTTCAAGAATTGTTAAATTAAGTTCCAACTTGTTGTTCTAATAGTGAGTTTCCCTTTTAGTACTTCACTCAACTATCTAGTATAAGCAAGCAAATATGGCCAATTTTTTTTTCACAATAGTTCATCCTTAAGATAGTATTCAATCATACCAATTTAGATAAAGCACAAATATTGAAAATTAAAGATCCAACATCAATGCTTTGGAAAACAAGTCCCTAGATTAAGTAAAACTACTAACACATAATTGAACTAATCAACATCTAAAACAGGGTTTAAGAAGAGACTAGAAAGAGAGAAAGCATAGCAACAAAGGTAGTCTTCAATGGCTTCCCAATCTCCAAGCGTCCAAGTGCTAATTTTCTACTTCAATTCCCTCTCTTTGCTCTAAAGAAAACATCAAAATCCTAAAGCTAATAATAGATGTGAGATAGAGATGACTGATAGATATTTTGGCTCTCCTCTCTCTCCATTTGAAAAACCCTATTAAAGCTTGAACTTGGCCATCCTTTGCCACAAGATGAAGGAATATGAAGAGGCAAGCAGTTTCAAGCTCACCATAGATAATGGCCTTCACCATGGAGCGTCCGTGGTTGCCTTTTCACAAGTGCTTAATGTATGCATCATTTTAGGGCTATTTTGCAACATTTTTAGGGGAATTATGTGCTTTAAGTCATAATCTATACTCATATTCTCAATTTATGCTTGAGTATGATTGTTTGATTTGGTGTACAGGATTTTAGGCCATTTTACTGAGCATTTGACCCTTATTGGATGTATTTTGACCTCCCCTGCAGACACCCAAATGATGTAATGCCCGTGAAGCAAGCAACGCGCAGAAAATTAGTTCCAGCCAAGACCACAATTGAGCCGTGGCACCTGCCGTGAACCGTGATGAGGGGTGAAACTACTACCTCTTTGTCTTCCTTCGACTGTGTGGCTGAAATGATCTAAATGTTTCTATAAAAAGGCGTCATGCTGCAGCATTGGAGAAGGAGCTAGTATAGCATAGTCCATCTTCTTTCGTAAATTTTGTTCTTTTTAGTCAAGATTCTTAGTTTGATTTTTGTTTTAGTGAGAAATCTTGAGTGTGTGTGTTTCATTTTAAGGCGGTTTGAAGCCCTTGGTTGAAAGGCTATCTCTGTCAAGCTCATCCTCTCAGATTTCGCTAAAACGTTGGCTAGTTGTTTAATCTTTAGTCATGTGTGAGTAGTTTATTTGTCTAGGGATTTAGTAGTTTATGAAAGTGTAGTTGGATCATGTTTTAATCTATAGAATTATGCTTATTTCATGATTGGTTTGATTTCGTTCTATCGAGTGATTATCATGTTGTGAGTGGATTTTTAGCTAAAGTTTGCTTACACACTTGAAGCAATTGAGTGAAAAATTGAAAGGTGGCATTTGATTGTTAGACAGCTTGATCAAACCTGACATAACTTCCTCTCAAAAGAGAGATTCGCTTGTTAGGAGGACTAGAGTGGAACCGAAGATATTCAACTTAGATTAAGACAAATTAGTTTGAAAGAACGACTTTTGCTTAGTTTAGACAAATTTGGTTGATTTTGAAAGAATAGACTAAATTTTTGGAGAGATTGCAACTCCTTGAGATTAATCAATTGGAGAAAAGTACATGCTTATCATTTTGATCCAATCAACTTTCATAACTACATGAATTCCTAGGAATTTTTCCTTAATTGATTCAAAATTAGTGAATTAGATGTTCTTAAATCGAAACCCGTTGAATTAGAATTTTATTTATCATATTTTGATGGACAAAGCTCGATGATTACATTGGTCCATGAGGAGCGATCCTTTTATCTATATTACGACTAATCGTCTACTTACGGTAGTGGTCAAGTTTTTAGCACTGTTGCCAGGGACTCAATCTATTAACTATTGAGTTAGTCTTATGAAAGTAACTAAGTATTTTATTGCCTTTTACTTTTACTTTCTTTTTATTTTCTTGTTTGATTGCGCAGGTAGTGTTGGTGATAGTGCTTGCAAGAATTTTTCCTGTTTCTGCAAAGTCCAATTTTGTACGAACCTGATCCCGAGATTGAAAGGACTTTCCGCAAGGCAAGAAGGAATCCAACAAACATAGCGGGAAAAAGAGGTGACCAAAGAATGACACTTCGAGATTTCAGTACCCCTGGAGTGCAAGGGATCGCCTCAAGCACCATTCGCCCTACTGTTGATGCTAACAATTTCAAGCTCAAACCATCACTCATCTCCCTGGTACAACAATCCTAGTTTGGAGGAACTCTTTTGGAAGACCCGAATCTACACCTCTCTCTCTTTTTAGAGGTGTGCGACACATTGGAGCTTAATGGAGTCTCTACTGATGCCATCTTATTGCGCTTATTTCCCTTCTCATTGAAAGATAAAGCAAGGGCTGGGTTACAATCTTTACCAACGGGATGTATTACCACTTGGGATTAGTTAATAAGAGCCTTCCTCGCCAAGTTTTTCCCTCCAAGTAAAACGGCCAGCTTAAGGAATGAAAATCACCAACATTACACAAAAAGTTGAAGAGACACTCTACGAAGCTTTGGAGCAATTTAAAGATTTGTTGCGCTTATGCCCCCATCAGGGTCTTCAATGTTGCATGATTATGTAAGCTCTTATAATGGTGCGACCCAATCTGTAAGGTCCACTGTTGATGTGGCGGCGGGAGGAGCATTGATGAACAAAACTGAGGATGAAGCTTATAACTTAATTGAGGAGTGACACTTAACAATTTCCAATGGTCCGCCGAACGAGGCCAACCCAAACAGGTTGGAGGCAAGCTTGAAGTTGATGCTCTTACTTTGCTTTCTACTAAAGTAGATGCTATGACTCAAAGATTGCACCGAATAAATGTTAATGTTGTAAATTTTAGGGGCCCTTCCCCTTATGAAATCTGTGGTTCTATTGAGCATGTGACTTTGAATTGTTAAGTTGGGAGCCCATTTTCCCATAACCCTAGTGGAGTCAATTATGTTCAAAACTTCAACTCGAGACTGGCCAATGATGCTTACTCTAGTACCTACAATTCGGGTTGAAAGAATCATCTGAATTTCTCATATAGGTCTAATCCAAACCCTTCGAATATGCCCCAAATGAATGCTAGACCACCTCCCAGTTTTCAAAGACCTCCTTTCCCTTCTCAAGTATCCCAAAAGTCCAATTTAAAAGCAATGATGGAAAGTATGCTTATGGCATAACAAAAACAGAATGAGTTAGCCTCAAAGGTTGATGTGCTTACCAATCATAATAGGATGTTGGAAGCCTAGATTACCCAAAAAGCTAGCTTTTCATCTACGCCCCTAGATAGACATGTTAGCAAGCCTGAACCTAACCCTTGAGAGCACTGAACTGTGTTACCTTGAAGGAAGAAGTAGAGGACTTTATTGACCCTGAGGACATTTCAATGGGAGAGGGTAAGGAAATAATCATGATTGGAAGTAAGGAAAAGAATGATAGTGGCAAGACTGCCACATTGATAGAGAATGTCACTATAGAGATCGCCACAATTTTTCTACCTAAGCTCCCTAACCCAGGTAGTTTTTCTATCCCCTGCATTGTGGGAAAGGTATAAATTGAGAGAGAATTATGCCTTCTAGGTGTAAGCGTCAGTATAATGCCATATTCATTGTTCTATAAGCTTCACTTAACACCATTACAAGTTGCACCCTTTTCACTACAGTTAGTAGACGTTTCTCAGACGCAACCCATAGGCAGATTGGATAATGTGCCAATCAATATAGGAGATATTTGGGTGTTGGAGGACTTTATCATAGTTGATATGCCTAGGACCGATGATGCTCAAATTATCCAAGGTCGGCCCATTTTGGCTACAGCTAGTTGCCACATTGATGTAAGAAAGGGACGTATAACTTTTGTGGTGGAAGGATGCTATGTCCTATTTTGACATATAAAGGAGAAAGTAGGTTTTCCTAATTCTTCTTTATTGGATGATTTCCCCCTTCCCCTGAGATTGACATGGAGGATGTCTTGAATTGTGAAGATCCTTCTCACCTTGACTGGATTTCTCATTACGACCCCGACCAATGGTATGTCAATGTGGAGTTTGCTGCTCCTATGTTGCCTAACATGCCCAAGGTTGAGGATTATGTTTCCAATGAGTCTTCTATGAGTGACTATTGCAGGTTTGCCTATGTTGTTCTCTCTTTGCTTCCTATGGAGGGATTGGATGTAGATTTTGATTTGGGGGTTCAACAAGTTGATAGTAGCCCGTCTGATGGGTTACGAGTGCGCTTTGTTTTGTACGCTGATAATGCATTATGGTGTCAAGTTATGAAGACGAAGGACCTTCAACCCGAGCTTTTGCGTTGGTACCTTTGACTGAAGGAGTTTGAGTTTGTGGTCCGTGATAAAGCCAACGTTCATACGCTTACTAATCCAGAACAAGTATAGAATAAGGGTCAAACTCTTGACCTTAAAAGAGTGCTTCTTGGAAGGGAACCCAAGCTCTTTCCCTTCTTTTTTCCTTCTTTCCTTAGCTTTGATTTTTACTATTTTTTTTGGTAGTTTGTGAAAAAAAAAGAGAAAAAAAAGAAAACAAAAACAATGGAATAAAATGTTTGGCACCATGGGCAGGATACTCAGCACCGCGACCGTAGGGTGCTAACCAGAAAAATTGAAAAAAAAGGAGTTAGTGGATGCCACAGTCGGACCATGGTGAACTCCACGGTCCGTGGTGGCCTGCTATGGCCCACGGTCTAGGTTTTTCACTGCGTTGGCCCCTCATTTTCCTCACACTTCATCTTCTTCACGACTCTCTCTCTCTCTCTACCTCCATTTTGTCTCTCTAAACCTCCATAACTACAACCTTCCGTCTTACCCCATTTTTTCTCAATTTTCACCCATTTTCAAGCAAAATCATCCCTTTGCACTTAATCTTTCCTCTTTCCACACAAATTTCATCTCTTTCTTTTTCTTCTTCTTCAAACTTGTCTCACTTCACTCATCCATCATACCCATCTTTTTCTCTCTCTTATTTTTCTTCTTTTTACATAATTTCTTTATTTTTCTTCTTCAAATTTTCTTATTTAGCTTTTAGTTTTGGTTTTGTTTCATTTTGCAACAATGGAACCTAATAAGAGACAAAGGAGTATCAATGATGTTGGATCCTCAAGTCAAGCACCAACCAAACCTCAAAGGACATCCTGAACCTCCACCAATGTGCAAGCTCATGGTAACATTCCTCACCCCCTTGGTTTAACGAATCCTGATTATGTTGCTAGATATAATTGTTTGAATGAATGAATAGTTGTGGCAACCAGACATTATCATGAGGAATTATTAGCTCGATTAGGAATCTTAGATGATATTCGGTGGTTATTTGCATGAGGTAGTATGGGACACTTTTTAGAAATAAAAGAGCATACATACCTGGACCTGACTCTAGAGTTCCTGAGTACACTCCATGGCGAGGTGACTAGAGGGCCTTAATGTCAAGCCGGGTACATATCATTTTATTTGCATGGAAAATTTTACGAGTTGAGCTTAGGTACCTTTAATGGTATAATTGATTTTCCACCTAGTATGGATTTATCGAACCGCCAAGTCCCCCGCGAATTCAATCTGAATGCATTTTGGGGTGACCTTTTGGGGAGTGTTAGGTATAACACTAGTTCATCGAAGTGCACTCATATTTGGAACCCTTGCATTAGAGTGGCTCAATGTATCTTGGCTTGTTGTTTCTGTGCTTGGGAGGATAGTCTGAATGTTCCAAGATTATTTGTGTTGTACTTTTTGTCCTGTATGCTTGACGGTGTCTAGCTTGACCCCGATTCATTTTTTGGCCAGGCAATTGTATAGTGCTGCTGTGAGCACTAAAAGCAGGATAGTCATAGGTGGTATTGTGCCAACTATTGCTAGATTTTTGGGTATTGAGACCAACTTTGAGGATAGAGTTTCCAGGTCCGAGCGGCTTGATGAAGCTGTTTTTTAAATTATTAACATTTGTAAAGTTAACGCTAGGCGTTTATGTTGGATTTACCCTGGGGACCGGCTTTTGTCGCTTCCCAATGTCGATCGAACCACCTTAGTTCACCAGGGTTACCTTTATTGGGTACCTGGTGATGATGAGATTGTTCAACCCGCACTCCATTACCCAGCCCCTCATTCTAGTCACGCAAAACCTAGTTCTTCCTCTCAAGCACTCGCTCGTGACTATACCGGCCTCCAAGACACCTTCGGGTTCATTCAAGAGAAGCAAGTTTCCCTTTGAGCATTTGTTGCTTATAAGAGCACCGCTTTCGGGACTTTGTCCAAGAGCTCCACGATGACCTTCGTGGGATGCTTGCTACACAAACTCAGTATTTCCAGGACTATAGGGCATATCTAGAGACCTGGTAGGATTAGCACATCTTTTATGGCCAAACACCCCATTCCCCTCCACCACCTCCTATCTGATGTGATTCAAGCATGTGGGAGTTAATTATTATATTTGACATCTGATGCTTGATTTAGTTTGGTGTGCTTCTACTTTGTATATGCTGTTTGTGATAGTTTTTCGAGTTTTCGTTTTAGGTTTTAGTTTTATTTATCAGTATTTTAGTAAGTGCATTTAGCTTTCTTTTCATTCTAGGTTGCATTTTAGTTTTTTTTGTTTTATGTTGTGTTCTGGTAGGGTTGAAAACCTTTTTCCTAGAAAATAATTTTCCATGTAAAATGATTTTTCATGTAAACTAATTTTCTACTCATATTTTCAGTTGTTTAGTAAAAGGAAAAATGAACTTTCCGGATAATGAGTTTGATTAACAAAACATGAACAAAAAAGATAAAACTAATTTTCCTTAATCTTCAAACCATATGTCGAGAAAATAGACATGGAATAGAGAAAAAGTGTGAGACCATATAAGAGCCCAAGAAACCTAAATTCAACTTACACTTTATTCGAAGTAAAAATATTTTCCTTCATTTCAAGAAAAATGATTTTACCCTGAAAATGAATTTCCCCTCGTTTTACCAAACACCGTAAAATGAGAAAATCATTTTCTAGGAAAATGATTTTCACCTGTACCAAACACACCCTAAGTCTCTTTGCGTTTTCGTTCGCATTGGTATTAGGGCCATGCATGTACTAGGAAAAGAAATTTTGAAAAAAAAATTAGAAAAAAAAATTCCTCCGATGATTATCTTTTCAGATTTGTTAGATTTCTTTGGTTTAGTTTGATGCTTTGATTTGCCCAAATTGTGCATAAATGTTTGAGAAATGAGTTTGCGAAAAAGAAACCCATGTTTTTACCACATATTGAGTGCCAGTTGATTACCCTATGAGCCTTTGCATGAATTTTTGCATGTGTTTACTAATGAGCTAGTTATGACCTTGGTGGATGTCCTATGAGGCTTTGAGCTTTTAGAGACTATTTCTCAATTTAGTCTTATATTTTTTCATGTGTGACTCTTCCTTGACATCGTTTCTCTAGAACTTGCTTTGATTCTCGTTCAAGATCACATTTCCCATATGCATTTAGACAATATGATTGAGGCATTTTTCTTTAATTTGTTAAACCCAACAGCCAACTAGCCATATTTGTTGTATATTATATCCCTTGCTAGCCCATTTGGGCCTGTATCCATTTTTCTTGATTTGAACCTCCTATTATAGCCTATGGCAAAATAATTATCTTACTCATAAGCCAAGACTAGAGGAGTGTTTCATTCTTTTGCATCAAGTTTGACAGGGCACTAGCAAGGTTGATTGTTCTCTTTCAGTGGGCTTTGGTTGTTTGGTGAAGGGATGTGAGATCTTGATAAATCCCTTGTCTAATTGTACAAAGTTCAGAGAAGAGTTGGAATTTAAAGTTTGTTATGAATTTCCTTTGGCAAACTCATTCGAACAAAAAAACCCACAAAAAAACGAAAAAAAAAAACAACACAAAATGAAAAAAGAAGAAGAAGAGAAAAGCGAAGAAAAAGGGAAGAAAGTGTTAGCCTTGTTGGAATTGTAAATTCTTGTGATTTTCAACTCTTTCTCTTTCAATCGGGGATGTATTTTGTTGATAAATTACAATGGTCTAAGAGGGATGTAGTCTGATGCATTAGAATCGTTTAGCTCTTAGTGTATGGCTTCTTGCTCCTCATTTCCAAAACATTTGTTGCCCTCTTTCCTTTACCAATAGCCCCATTACAACCCTATCGAAAGTTCTCATGATTGTCTATTGTGTTTGCATTTTAGTGATGGCAAATTTGAGAGTCTTGTCGAGCATATGGTAGATTTGAGTCTAAGGAATGAGAATTGAGGAAACTTTTATATATATATATACATTTTCAAACACATGAGTGATGAGTGCCAGATAACTATAATGAGGTTCTACCAGCCCTGCTAGCCTCAAATGATTGTATTTGACGATTTGGGGGGATCGATTCAAGTTTGACATTGTGGTCTATCAAGTGGTTTTCGACAATTTCATTCCCTAATATGTTTACTAATGGTTTTTGCATCACTTTGGGCTATTTCCAGATCAACTTTACTGGTCAAATGTTACCTATATCTATCCTTAGGAGGTTATGTATATTTTTGGTTTTAACATTGCTTAAGGACAAGCAACCATTTAAGTATGGGGTAGTTTGATAAGTGCTTAATGTATACGTCATTTTAGGGCTATTTCGCCACATTTTTAGAAGAATTATGTGCTTTAAGTCCTAATCTATACTCATATTCTCGATTTACGCTTGGGAATGGTTGTTTGATGTGTTTTGCAGGATTTTAGGCTGTTTTACCCTACATTTGACCCTTATTAGATGTATTTTGACCTCCCTCACGAACACCCATGCAATGCTATGCCCATGGAGCAAGAAAAGAGCAGAAAGTCGATTCCAAGTAAGACCACGATCGAGCCATGGCACATGCAACGGACCGTGGTGAGGTACAAAACTGCTGCCTCTTCATCTTCCTTCGGCTGTGTGGTTGAAATGATCCAAACTTTTCTATAAAAAGGCACCGTTCAGTAGTAATGGAGAAGGAGCTAGTATAACATAGTCCATTTTCTTTCTCAAATTTTGTTCTTTTTAGTTAAGATTCTTAGTTTGATTATTGTTTTAGTGAGAAATCTGGAGTGTGTGTGTTTGATTTTGAGGCAATTTGAAGCCCTTAATTGAAAGGCTTTCTCAGTTAAGCTCTCCCTCTCAGATTTCGCCAAAACGTTGGTTAGTTTTTCAATCTTTAATCATGTGTGAATAGTTTATTTTGTCTAGGGATTTAGTAATTTATGAAAGTGTAGTTGGATCATGTTTTAATATGTAGAATTGTGCTTATTTCATGATTGGTTTGATTTCATTCTACCAAGTGATTATCCTGTTGTGAGTGGATTTTTGGCTAAAATTTACTTGCACACCTCAAACAATTGAGTGAAAAACTGAAAGGTGACACTTGATTGTTAGACTGCTTGATAAAACCTGACATAATGTCGTCTCGAAAGAGAGATTTGCATGTTAGGATGACTAGAGTGTAATCGAAGCTATTCAACTAAGATTAAGACAAATTAGTTTGAAAGAACGACTTTCGCTTAGTTTAGGCAAATTTGGTTGATTTCGAAAGAATAGACTAAATTGTTAGAAAGATTGCAATTCCTCGAGATTAACTGATTAGAGAAAAGCACATGCTTATTATTTTGATCCAATCAATTTTCGTAACTACATGAATTCCTAGGCACTTTTCCTTAATTGATTCAAAATTAGTGAATTAGAAGTCGTTAAATCGAAACTCCTTTTAAATTAGAATTTTACTTAGCTCATTGTGATATACAAAGCTCGATAGATTACATTGGCCCCTAAGGAGCGATCTTTTTATCTACATTACGACTACCCGTGCGCTTGCGGCGGTGGTCAGCTTTATCTCAAAATTCTCTAGCTCTTCTTTCTTCTCCACAACCATGGTGACTTGGGGGCATCCTTTGGAAGTCAAAACATACTCAATTGGGGTCAAGGCAAGGGAAAAAGGGTCCAAAAAATGCAAAACATAGAAAAGAACCATACCCAAGCGTAACATAGAAATAGGAGTGTAGATTATACCATGAAGTTCATACTTCTCCCTAAAAATGCAACAAAATGACCACAAAATAAAGTGTACTCTAAGCATTTATCAAACTTTGCCCTTCTTAAACTGTTGCTTGTCCCCAAGCAACTATGAAAACCAAAACTGTAATGAAGAAACTCCTCAGGTAAACATAAGTAGCAATATCAATAGCCTAACCAAACCAAGAAGCTAGCCCAAAAGTGGCTGAAAGCATTGCAAAAAGGGTAACAAAATGAAGTTTCTGAAATAAGAGCAAGTACCATCACACAAAACATTGAATCAATCACCCAAATTATCTTAAACAATCATATTGGCATGTACAATAGGTAGAGCTAAAACAACCGGTGGGCCCTCACTTTAGGAATGAAGCACGCATCATTCATGTTTTTAAAATATAATGCGGTTCTCTCAAATCTCATTCCAAAGAATCAAATCTACCATAAGCTTGGCAAGACTATCAAATTCACCACCACTAAAATGCAAAACATGCCAAGCAATCATGAGGACTTTGATGGGTTGTAATGGGGCTATGGGTAAAGGTAGGAGGGGAACAAATATGTTGGGATTTGTAGAGCTCAAAGCTAAAAACCATAAGTATAAGTTATCTTCACCCAACGTTTCACTAAAATAGTCCTCACACCAAACACCAATGCATTTCAAATACACAAAATTACCCCTTTGTTGATCTACAATGCAAAAAAAGTGTTGAAGTACATCTAATATAAAATCTATACCAAATAGTTGTATTATTTTGCTTCTCTTTTTCTTTCAAAAATTCTTTTTCTTTTTTTTTCTCTTGTCTTTTTTCTTCTTTTGATTTTGTTTCAAAGAGGATGATTACAGCTAGAGAAATTGTGCACTTTTCAATACTTTTTCTAGCCACTCAAAAAATTCAACCCAATTGGCACCAAGGGATATTGCTTACGAATAAACTACACTAAACAACAATGTCATTATCAACAAACTATTCTCAATCACTAATGAAACTCTATTGCCTTGGTGAAAAATTAATATATGTACTTGGCCATGGTTTATTATTTAGATTTGCATTAAGAAAAAGGCCAAGGCTCAAAAGGGGTAGCAAAGCATAAATCATACATAAAAAGGGTGCCTACTTGGTCAATGTAGCTTATAAATTCAAAGAATGTATCAATTATATTGCCTAAACATGCATGGTAGAGATGATCTTCAACAGGAGTCAAAGCAAGTTATAGAGATTTGAAATCTAGGAAGAGTCACACCTGAAAAGGAACATCAGACTAAAATGATGAATTAGTCCAAATAAGGTTCACGGTCTCATGGGACAACTACCAAAGCTGAACTAGCTTATTAGATCACATGTGCAAAATATTCATACAAATAATCATTGAGCCATTAAATTGCAGTCAACATGACGGACAAAACATGAAGCATATTTCAAAAACTTACAATCAAACATTTTATTCACAAAAGAGCATAACAAAATGGGTCCAAATAAGCCAAAGGAAACTACTTAGCCGAAGACTCATCATCAGAGGATTTTATTGCTTTTTTTCATTTCTTTTTTTTTATGTTTTCTTTTTCTTGTTTTGCTAACCCTAAAATGCAGCAAAAAATTAAACATACCAAAATCAAGCCAAAACTAATAAAAGAAACCTAAAAATAGAAAGAAAAATGAAATGATTAACTAAATACGTAAACTACTCCTAAATGCATGACCTAAAGTGCAAACTATTAACACATCCACATTACATACACATAGTCACACACAAGTCCCCCATGCTTGGACAATGCATTGTCCTCAATGCCAAGACATAAAAATCAATGGGGAAGAAAATGAATAACTAAAATGGAGGAGAAGCAGAAGAAGGAGGGTAGGGTTGAGAAACATGACGATCAAGCCAAGTTTCTAAACAAGCCCTAAAGTATTGGAAGTATTGGTTTTGGGAAACAATCATCCCATAGAGCTCATCATGTCACTCCTGAATAAAGTCACTGGAGTGTGGTATGCTCAGTTTGAGTACAAGCTTGGAGGGATGGTTGCTCATCTTGAATGGACTAAAGGGTAGCATGCAAACCAGCATAATCAAAGGAGGTGGATGATTGGGATGAACTAGAATCCCGTATATGAGGAGAGGGAGGAGGTGGTGCCGGTTGCGCCAATTCTTCATCATCCGAAAGAAAGCAAAGATTGGCCCGGTTCAAGGGAGTGGTTCAGTCAACATTCAGGAGAGGCATGAGATGGTTCCTGGGATAAATGCAACAAACATGCCTAACCTCCACCTTACAAAACATCATTTGTTCAAAAGCGACTAAGTTCAACCATTCGGAACTGGGAACTCTATCATCTGGGTTTGGTACTATTCCAATAGATCTAGCAATGTGGGGTAATGAGGCCCCCAATCACAATCCTTTGTGCGGAGCTGGTGACCGTACTATGTAACTGATTGAGCATGAATAAACCGGGGTCAAGTTGGCCACCTTGGAGCATGCTATAAAAGAAATACAATTTAGATAGGCAAGACACATTCAAACTATCCTCCCTTATAGAAAGACCACAAGCAAGCAATCTCTAGGCCACTCAAACACAGGGGTTTCTAATAACAGTGGCTTTGGAGTTGCTTGTATCATATCGATGATCCCCAGAAATTTCATTGCAAAAGGCACTTGGGTTAAATTCTTTAGGGACATGTTGATAAGGCAAGTCCATGCTCAGTGGAAACCAAATGTGCTATTAAAGGCACTCAAATTTAGCTCATAAAACTCCCTATTTAGATCAAAGGAAATGTATCCTTCTTGACAACGAGACCCACTTGTGGCTTCCACATGCAGTGTACTCAAAAATTTTAGAGTGGGGTCACGGTAAGTGTGCTCCCTAATCTCTAAAAATTGCCCCATACCTCCCCTAGCAAACAACCAACAAATGTTATCCAACAAACCCAATGGAGTTAATAAATCCTCACCATAATAACGAGTAGCAACAACTAGCTTACTAAAAATATTGTATCTAGCAATATGCTCAGGATGTGTTAAACCAAGGGGCTTAGCAAATATTACCTCGGTTTCTTGCATTGTTTTAGTTTCGAGAAGTCCAAGGTGCACGTTGTGTTGCTTAACTTGATGTGCCTGCCCCTTGAGTAGTTATTGCCTTCTTCTTGGGTGCCATGGCAATGGAGAATATAGAGGTGAAAGCTCTAAACACTAATTGAAGTGGAAATGGGAAGAAAAAATGGAAACAATGAAAAATTTGTTAAAATTAAGGTGAATGGGGAAGAAAAATGAGAGAATTTGAAAGAATGGAAGGTGAATTTGAGTTGTTGAAGAGGTTAGGGTGAAACGATGGGTAGAATCTGAGAGAAAGAAGGCAAGTAAAAAGAAATTTAAAGGAGATTTGAAATGAAAATGAGAAAATAAGATAGGAAGAAATTTGATGAAAAATGAATAAAAATTGAAGGTTTAGCGGTGGGTGGTTACAAAGGTTTTAGAGGGAGAAGGAGAAAGTTTAGAGAGAGAAAGTGGAAAGGCAGAAGAAGATGGATAAGTGTGTTGGATCAAAGGGCTTGAAAAATCCTTAACCGCGGACAGAGAGCCTCACCGTGAATCATCTGTGGTCATTCTTGGTGAGTATGTGTAATTCCCCAAACCTAAGGAGAGTCACACCGCCAGGACTTCCTATAAGGAAATTGGCCCTTGAAGATCGAGGGTTTGGATTAGCATTTAGATAGTCTTTCTAGAACAATCTACAAGAATTTCCCCTGCTTTAGCAACATTCTAGGGCCTTAGCTCAGCTAAGGGTATCTGTAATTAGTAAATAGGTATAACATATGCTAAAATAACCCAAGCTCACAACGTCGGGCCACTCGCCCGGATCACTGACGATCAAACAACTAAAACAAGGATCAGAATTATACATATACAGGTACAGAGCCGGCTACATGCTTTCATATACAACAATGAATTTAAAAATTTACAACATGATGAGCATCAAACACTTTACAAAACTGACAGAGACTCCTGATGGGTCGGCATCGAAATAACTTCTAATGATCTTTTATACCTGCTCAAATTGAACCTGGGAAAAAGGGAATAATAAAGGGATGAGCAACCACACACTCAGTGAGAATTCCTCTACTCCTTAAAACCAAAACCATTTGGAGGCATTCATACCAATAATAGTCACATATCACGTATTCGTGTACTACTATCATATTAGGCAACCAAGTCCCCAAAGAGGGATTACCACTCATATACTTTATGCTAGCCACTTAACTCATTCTTAGGCCCTTAATGACCGTCCTTTCTTTCTAACTAGCACTCAGGCACATAATCATGTAACACAAGAACGAATATTATGCTTTTAAATACACTTGGGAAAAACATAGTGACTCACGTTATATGCCAAGAACTTATAAATCATGTAAACTTCTTTAAACTTACAACTTTTCTAAAAAGTCATGAGACACCCAAATTGGTAAGAAAAACTTTGCAAGAAACATTCTTTCTTAAGATATGCACCATTAAAAACTTAAAAGTTCAACGCATTGCTAGGATGTAACCAACTACACTTGAAATTCATTTAAACTATATTCAGAATACATTCATAAAATATATGCAAGTTACATGCATTTGAAAGCTTTCTTATTTTCTTAAAAACGCCTTACTTGACCTCTTCAGGCTTGTATTCCTTTTTAAAATAACTTCTTTTTCTTTCTGAACTGCTTAGAATGGCAATTTGCTAAATCTCTTATTTGTTAGGAACATACTTGTAACATAAAAACATCTTATTGTGCTGGCTAGGGGAGGTCAACACCGCCCTTAAGTGAGATCATCACTCTTATTCTACATTATCCCGGGGGTATACGTGCTTAACTTTTGGCCAAAACGCGTCTTCGCATAGCAACTCTAACCTCGATACTGCCCTCTGTGGGGCAACAGCTCACACCAGCATAATCATATCCTGAGTCCAATCCCCCTCAAGGTTTTCTTACGCGTCACACATCATAACTTATCTGGGGAACAACTTACAACAAGATAATCATATCGTGAGTCCAGTTCCCAGGAACAACTCACACTAAGATAACTCATATCTTGAGTCCAGTTCCTAACTTATCTTAGGGGGAAACAGCTCACACCATCTTTGCATCTAGTTTCAAGGAACAGCTCACACCAAGATAATTCATCTCTTGAGTTTAGTTCCAACCCTATGGCCAATTGCCCAGCTCTTTCTTAGCCTTTAAAGTTGTATTTCATAACTCTTTTTCAAACGCTTACTTTGCTGAAAACTTACTTTTAAACAAAACGGCCCTAATCTTTCTAAATGTTAATAGTTCACTTCGTTAAACGTAATATGTTTACTAACTCATAAAATGATTTTACTTTTAACTTAAAAGTTTCTTATGAACGTAATAAGTTTATTAACACGTAAATTGACTGCCTTTTCAAACTTAAAAACTTCTTAAAAGTGAAATAAGCTTATCAATACGTAAACCGACTTCGCTTTAAACTTAAAATCTTCTTATAAATGTAGTTTGTTTATTAAATCGTAAAACAACTTAGTTTCTAACTTAAATACTTCGTATAAACGTAATAAGTTTGTTAAATCGTAAGACGATTTCGTTTCTAACTTAAAAGCTTCACATAAAAATAATAAGGTTGCTAAATCATAAAGCGACTTCGTTTCTAACTTGAAAGCTTCTTATAAATGTAAAACGATTGCTAACTCATAAAACCACTCACTTTTTGGCTTAAAAGCTTCATTTAAACATAATACGTTTGCTAAATCGAAAATCGAAAATCGTTTGAGACATAACGTGCTTAGTTAGCAATAAATGCAGGCTAGATTTGTTTGAAAATTCCTTTTTAACTCAAAGAGAGGTGCTTAAATAAACTAAAGGTTTAAAACATTCCCAAACTTACTACTATTCAAAAACTTAAAGTACTTGGCTCGTTTGTAAGGCAATTTAAGGTTTCTTTCTAGATTTTCAGCACAAATGCTTCTTAAAGTCATTATGGACTTACGAGCTCTTTAATCGAAATTCAATAGATGCTTAAGTAACCAAATAGCATGCAAATAAGCTAAGCTTCATAATTAGCGCCTTGAGGCACTCTTTTCTGGGTCGTTTAAATTCTTTTAAACACAAGGAGGGGGCATTACCCAAACCAATGCCTTAAAAACTTTTTCGAACTCACTTTAGTTCGCTTTTAAAATTCAGTCGAGTCACTAACTGAACAACTAGACGGTTTAGGACCTTTTTACACTTTAGACGTCCTTACACGCGAATAGGCAACTGATAAACTTAAAAGCATTCTCAACGCGTCAAACAAGCTTTCTAAACGACCTTTTCTTTTTTAAGACGTCTAAAGTTTCAAGAATTAATCACATAATGTCACGTAGCATATCGGGGGAAAAGGGTTTACACATAGCACATTCATACACTTCATATCACAACCCGACAGAATCTGCTCAATGAGCCACACGTGGCCTCGTAATCCACACGATTGCGGCAATTCACAACCCAGGCTCCTTTCTCATACAACACCGACCACAAGATCCTCGAACCACTCAATAGTTTCACCTCAAGCCGTCCAACTACCAAGCTCAGTTTAATATTGGCATATACAAACCAACAGCATATAAAACGATCATATATAGGCATTACATTCATGCTTAATATCAACATAGTGTTTAAGTGAACCAACTGATGCAATCGAAACTTTAAAACAACACTTTGCCCCTTTTAGTTCACTAACCGATATCCATAAGCATAATACTTCATTGAGATAACTATGAATCAAGTATTAACATGCCTAAACTGATGTAACCATAACCTTTAGACATAATTCAGTTCATTCCACAAGTACTTCGATTAGCCTCCTCAAGCTTCAAAACAGAATTTAAACTAATAAATTATTGGAATCACAGCGCTATGCTAACATTTTGTTCATTAAACATTTCTCTACTGTCTGGTTATTAACATTCAACATCAATTCAACATCCAAATGACCCAAATCAGTACCATATTCGTAATTCCTCAACCTCAATTCTAAATTTACCCAAACTGATTTCTAACTTCAAAATCAACATGCACTAAGTAAATTTAGTTAAAATCATTTAAAATAGTAGTAATTTAGGAGGAAAGGAACCCTCACCTTGAACCCAAGCTAGAGGTTCGATTCACGGCTGTGGGCTCGACTTTAGGGGCTCAAACAACTCCAAACTTTCGGGTCTTGCTCACCCACGCTCGAACAGGACCCAAATCGTGCTCAAACTCCCAAATTTGAACCCTAGAAACAACCCAAAAATCACTTCCTGAATTGAGGTTGAATCGGGTGTGTTAGGAGGTGATTTTGACCCTAATTTATAGGAAATTGAAACAACTAAGAGTTGGAGTGCATGGCCACACCTGGGGCACGCATTCGAGCTCCAATTCGGCGCCAGAACGTGGTTAGTTCATTCGGATTTTGCCCCAAATTTGCACCAAATGGGTGGCCAGCTTAGAGGGGAGGTCGAGTGGGATGATTTTGTAGCAAAAAATGGTGAAAATCTCCTGGGCTTCAAGCTTTCGTGGCGTGCGTATGGTGGAGCAGAGGAGGAAGAAGATGAAGCAAAGAGAGAGAAGAGATGTCGTGAAAATTGGGGGGGGGTCGCGGGCAGGTGGAGAAAGAAGTGGGGGTCGCGCTAATTTACAAGTTTGCTCCTCCCTATTCTCTTTCATTAATTTTGGTCCAAGTTGTTTAGGAATCGGTGTCGCTAGCCTAATTAACATCCCAAACTCTAAATTCAACAATCGATAACCCGACCATTCATCGATTATTCATTCCCAAGCTTGTCTAAGCTCTATTTAATAATTATCGAGCTGCTTCTAAGGTTGACAACCTAATTGTATTCGGGTTCCTAATCGATTTAGTACTCGTTAATAACCATTAATAACGTTTATTAAAAATCATTGAAAGATTTTCAAAACTAATAATAATATTAATAGTAATAATAATGACAATGACAATAATATCCTTTTTAATAAAATTAGCGCTCACATAGGCACGTAGAAAATAATTTTAGCTCGTATCGCTAATAAAATATGGTTTTCATAGCGCAAAAAGGTATTACGAACAACTTAATGGAATATAAAGTACCCGGGTATTACAGTATGTTTCTGAATTTTCTTATTTTTCCCAGTAGCAACTCCACGGCCTGAGTTGGACAACACTAGGGGCCCATGGCAGCCACTATTGAAGCTTCCGAAACTCCGTTATTATTTTTCGGTTATTTTTTCTTCCTTTTCACTTCTTTCGCTTCTTTTTTCTCTCTGTTCTTTTTTCCATTCCTTTTCTTTCATTTCAAAAAAAAAAATGAACTATATACAATCAAAGACAACAAATGACTAGCAAACGGAAAAAATGGGTTGCTTCCCAAGAAGCTCTCTTTTAGGGTCGGGAGCTCAATTATCTCTTCTAGGAGGGTTCAAGGTCAGAAAGATGGTGGACAATAGTCTTGTCAGTGGGTTCTCCCACATAGTAAGGCTTAAGATGCTGCCCATTGACCTTGAACACAGCAGTTGACTCACTCCAGACTTCCACAACTCCGCGAGGAAAGACCTTTGCGACATTAATCGAGCTCGACCATTGGGATCTTAGCTTAACCGAAAATAACTGCAACTTGGAATTGAACAATAAGACTCAGTCACCATACTAAGATATTTTCTTGATAATATGCTTGTCATGCTCGTGCCTGGTCCTCTCCTTGTATAGTTTGGAGCTTTCATAAGCTTTCAACTGTAACTCATCCAACTCATTCAATTCCAATATCCTCTTCTCATTGTCCGCCTTAAGATCGAAGTTGAGAGTTCGAATTGCCCAATACGCTTTGTGTTCTAGCTCAACCGACAAATGGCAAGACTTTCCAAAAACTAACCAGTGTGGAGTAGTGCCGATAGGAGTTTTATAAGCAGTCTGCTAAGCCTACAGAGCATCATAAGCTGTTTAGACAAATCTTTTCGGCACCCATTGAGCGTTTTCTGCAAACTGCTTTTCAATTCTCGATTAGATAACTCAACCTGACCACTTGTTTTGGTATGATAAGGTGTAACAATCTTAGGAAAAGCCATATACTTCTTTAAGAGAGTCTCAAGCGGCTTGTTGCAAAATTGAGTCCCATTGTCACTCAAACAGCTCTAGGTGAGGCAATCTTATAAAGATGTTCTTTTTAAGAAACTTTATTACCCACCTTGGAGTCATTGGTAGGAGAGACAACGACTTCTACAAATTTGGAAACGTAATCAACCACCACAAAGATGTAAAGATTATTGTGAGAAGAGGAAACGGACCCATAAAGTCAATCCCCCAAACATAAAAAAGTTCTACCTTAAGAATCCCACTTTGAGGCATCCCATTCCTTTTGGAAGTGTTCTCGTCCATTGGCATCGATCACAAGTCATACAAAGGTTCTTGCATCCTTAAAGAGAGTGGACCAATAGAAACATGCCTGAGCACCTTAGTAGGGAGCTAATTTTGAATCGTGGCACTACATTTTCATGCTCTTCTACCTTTGTTTTACTAGACATGATCTTTTTCAAAAGCTTAGCATAAGAAGGCATTTCCGACAAGGCATCAATGAATCGAATGTTAATGTACAGTTTTTTAAGGACCTCTAAAAACTTACCAAATTGCTGGTCAAGTTTAGCCATAGCCATTATTCAGGGCAACGGTAAAGGTGGAACATAAGATCTTGGGGACATTTTATTAGGATCATTGGGAACCTTATTAAGATTATGGGCATCATCACCTATGATATCATTAGAAGAAATAGGCCCATCCTCGACAACCATGTCATTTCCATCATGCAAATGCTTATCTTAGTTAAGCCCCTTATGTCCCCCATGATGCTTGCCCCACTTAAAATCATGGCATTACATTGCTCCCCAGGCCTATGTTCGTTCTTACTGGGAAATGTATCTAGTGGAATAGATGAAGAGGTAGCTTGGGGGGCGGTTGAAGCCTCTAACATCTTATTATGAGTAGTAAGCACATCAACCTTAGAGGCTAATTACTTAATATAATCATCTTGCTCTTATTGCACCAAAAGTATATTCTCCATCATGGTCTCTAAATTGGGATTTTGAGCTGCTTGTTGAGGATAAGGTGGTCTTTGCAATCTAGGGGGAGGACTAAAATTCATTTAAGGCATAGGTGCGGCATTAGACCTGTAAGAGAAATTGGGATGATTCCTCCAACTAAGACTATAAGTGTTAGAGAGTGTATCATTGGTCGATCTTGGATTAAAATTGTTGACAGAGTTAACTTGACAATTCAGAGTTAAATGATTAATAGGCCCACATATTTCACATGATGGGGAAGAGTCACTTGAACTAATGGAATTAACATTCAATCGTTCTAAGCTTCAAGAGATGCCATCTTCCTTAGCGAAAAGCATAGAGATAGTATCAAGTTCTAACTTACCTCCAACCCTTCTGCGTTGGCTTCTCTTATTGGACCATATGTACTTATTTATTGACATCTCCTCAATAAGATTGCAAGCCTTGTCTTCAGTCTTGTTCATAAGTGTACCACCTGCCGTCGCATCTATACATAGTAGACCTCAGCATTTGGGTGACACCATTGTAGAAGGCTTGCACTAACATCCATCATTGAGAGCCATCATGTGGACATAAGGTCCTTAAAACACTCCTAAGCTTCATATAGTGACTCGTACTCCCATTGAGCGGAAGTGGTGATTTGGTTTCTCAAACTTGACGTCTTGCTATGAGGAAAGAATTTTAAAAGAAAGACCTTGGTGAGGCCATCCCACATTGGGATGCATCCAGACAGCAAAAAATGAAATCATGCTCTCGCTTTGTCCCTAAGTGAAAAGGGAAATAGCTGCAATCGTGTAGCATCGGTAGAAACTTCATGGAGTTGCAATGTGGCACACAACTCTAAGAATACCGAGAGGTGTAAGTTAGGATCTTCTAACAGGGTGCCTCCAAATTAGGATTGTTGCACCACGGAAATGAGAGTCGGCTTAAGCTCAAAGTTCTGGGCCTCCACATTGGGTCGAGCAATACTAGAGGCGATGCCTCGGACTCCCAGGGTGGCAAAATCTCGAACCGTCCTTCTTTGGTCACCTCATCGTCCTGTCATTGTTGAGGAGGCTTCCTGAGCTTTGGCTCTTTAATCCTTTAAGTTCAACTTCTTTCTCATGGAGTGAAGAGTCTTTTCCATTTCCGGATCGAATTCAAACTGAAAGGGACTTCGCATATAAGTGGATAAATCCCGCAAAGATCACCAAAAACACTAGCAACACAAATCAAGAAATTACAATTAAAAAGAACAACACAAAAATACTTAGTTACTCTAAATAGGTGAACTCAATAACCACAAATTGGTCCCCAGCAATGGCGCCAAAAACCTAGACACTTCTATTAGTGCACGGGTGTTCCCACAGAGACCAAATGTAATATATTGCGTTTTAACTTATTATAGAAGGCTAAGCAACCACATTCCGATGGACATTCTCAACTATCACTACTTAATTATTGAGAAATTCAATCAAATTTAAAACATCTAAGGAATTGTTTCACCTAGTAAAGAGTTGGATCTTTGGACTTAAATATGAACTTTTTAAAAAATTGGATTATTCAAAGGAGTGCAATCGAACTAAAAATTCAATATTTTCTTTCGAAACGAACTGAATTGCCTAAACTAATCCAATTAATATTCTTTCAAATATCCTTGGTTTTAGGCTTGGTTATGAATTTTCTATTGCTAGGATTTCCTCTCAATAAACAACTCTCGTTTAAATATTGTTCAATTAAGTTCTAACTTGTTGTTCTAATAGTGAGTTTCTCCTTTCAATACTTCACTCAACTATCCAATATAAGCAAGCAAATCTAGCCACAAAATTTACTTACGAGAATTCATCCACAAGATAGAATTCAGTCATACCAATCTAGATAAAGCAAAAATATTCAAAATTAAAGATCCAACACCAATACTTTCGCTAACAAGTCCCTAGATTAAGTAAAACTACTAACACATAATTGAAATAATCAACATCTAAGCAAGAGTTCAAGAAGAGATTAAAAGGAAAGAAAGCTTAGCAACAATAGTGGTCCTCAATGACTTCCCAATCTCCAAGCCTCCAAGTGTCAATCTTCCACGTCAATTCCCTCTCTTTGCTCTAAAGAAAATGTGAAAATCCATAAACTAATGATAGAAGTGACATAGAGATGAGTGATAAGCGTCGTGGTTCTCTAGTCTCTACAGCCGAAAAACCCTATTTAAAGCTTGAAATCGACCGTCCTTAGCCACAAGATAAACGAAAATGAACACGCAAGCAGTTTTAAGCTCACCATGGAGCGTCTATGGTTGGCTCTGTTTCAAAATTCTCTAGCTCTTCTTTCTTCTCCATGAGCATGGTGACTTGGGGGCATTTGTGGGGAGTCAAAACATACATAATTGAGGTCAAAGCACGGGTAAATAGGTCCAAAAACCTACAAAGCACATAAGACAACCACACCAAAGCATAACACGAGAATAAGAGTGTAGATTATAACGTGGAGTTCATAATTCTCCCTAAATATAGCAATATGACCCCAAAATGAAGTGTACTCTATGCATTTATCATGGAGTTTGTAAAAACCATATTCAATATGATATACCAAAAAAAGACCACGAGATCTCCGTAGCTGCCTTAGACTGCTCAAGAAAAAGCCTAATCAATGCCATTAACCCTACTTTGGTGCTGCTGGGCCTAGGTGATTAGTACCTGTAGTGAACCAAGCCCATTAGCCTACGGTTGGCTGTAGGCTTACTCAAGGTTATATATGCTGATTTTGGGTGTATGATTGCAAGGCGATGCGCCACCCTTCTAGTCTATTCCCTCTTATTGCAACCATGGTATCCTAGATTCAGGCCTTACACTTGCGATTACCACTATAAACATGTTTTAGTCCCTTTTTTGAGTTCGTTTTTTTCACTTTTGAACTTTTATAGGGGGAATAACGAGAAAGTACTTTTGTGGGAAGTACTTTAAGGATCTTAGGAATGCACTGTCTAGCCACCAGTCTGAGAAGATATATATCCCATCGCATTGCTATGCATGTAATCATGCAAGACATGGTTAGTTCAAGTCTGAAGACAATTTAGGTTGCTTACAAAAGCCGCCAATTTGGCCAAGGCCAAATAGGCGATGGACAAAGTATTCCATCTCATTTAAGGTGTATTCCATCACTCTATTTAGCCTATCTGTTTAGGAATAAGTACAGATGTCAAGCTAAGTATATTCAAACAAGCTATATAGCCAAAGCGTTTAGGAATTAATGCGTATGACAATGCAAAGAACCTATCTAGTAGCAGCATTTGGGAACGAATGCATATGGGAGTGCACAAGATGTGCAATAGCCCAAACTTAACCGATGCTAATTACCTTGGTTAATCCCTATTTAACTTGATTAAATTTAGCACCGCATTTCAATTGAGTATTCGATATGTCTATGCAATTGCAGGTGAAGATGACGAAGTGACCTCGATATTAAATTTAGTCATGCTCCATATTAAATCGTTTAGAACATGTAAATAAATACATAAATAAATAAACAAATAAGAGAAGCCCATTTCTAAAAGAGACTAAGGTCATCATTTTACATGGAATATATATATGCACAATTTGTTCACCGATATTATACAAGTAAAATCATAATATTAACGAACAAAATAAGAAAACAAATAAACTTTAAAAGCATACCAATTAATTAGGTGGAATTTATATTTTGTTCCTAATAAACCAAAAGGATACTAATGTTCACCTAAACTATTTTTTCTCGCTGAGAAGAGTTATACACTACACACACACGCACGCAAAAAGCAAGCAATATCTAGAATTGAGAGGTGCTTCAAAAAGTTATAAGACTAAATTTAGCCTTCCCCTCCCCTCACTTCACGAAGCAGCAACACCCGCCTTAATTTCTCCGAGCCTAGCGATACAAACATAGGCGTAAGCCCCCAACCCTATTTTGAAGCAGATCAGCATCGAGCACCTGCTGCCCGATTGCTTACCAGCACTGGCCACATGCCACAACTGCCGCCAGTCACAGGTTGCTGCTGCCAACCCTATCTTCTCCTTCCAACTCTGTTTCGGTTGTTTTTATGGTGATTTGGGAAGCTGAACCCTAATCTCCCCTTACTCATTTGACTCTTTTAGTTCTTAATTTAGTTAGTTAAGTTGTTATTTTAGCTTGGATTTACTTTAAATTGTGTTAATTTAAAAGTTATCATGATGAATTGGAACATTGATTGATTATATATGGGTGTTTTGAAAGGAGCTGGAATATTAAGTTTAAAATCTAGTGTTATGCCTATAAATCTTAATGCAGATGAAGGTTGAATTTATGGGTGTGTCATGTGAAAGAAACTAAAGGTTTTTTGAGGGGGTGTCGATGTTACCACGAGATGGGTAAGCATAGTGGGTTGGAGAAAGATGCAATTGCGAGATGATTTCCTTTGGAGTAAATGGCGTAATATAACCATGAAAGTAATTTGAGGAATTGAAACGTGTTGTGTTTGAGAATTGAGTGAAATGTTATTTTGTGGAATTGGATAATAAATTAAGTTCAACATGGATATTAAAGGATTAATTTAAGGGGATTGAATGAATTTCAGTGTGTGCATTTGGGTGACATTATTACTTAAGAGTAGTTGTGGAGCTTGACTCTGATGACTTAGTTAAAATGGTTATATCATTGGGCTCGAATCAGTGTAAGGGATTAATTACGTATTTTTGTAACTCAAGGTAAAGGTTAAATATTGATCAATGTTCAAATGATGGAGAATAATATAGATTCTTATGACCCCATCAAATAAATCGAAATCATGACATCAAAAAATCAATTTAGAACCACAAGAACTAGCGGTAATATTTCTTTCCATAAAAAACATAATAGTAATAGAAATGAAACTTAAAATTGTAATAAGGATGATGTCTAATATCAATAATTACAATCACTATAATAACATAAATGAAAATATCATTAATATTAATAACCATAAAGATAACAATATTGTGACCTATCACACCAAAATAACATAAATATCACTAATCAGAATAATATAAAAAAAACATATATAAATAAGAAATCAAATATGATTTTTATGCATTGGTTACAAAAGCTACAATTGTTAAAAATTATTTGAAACTTCACTAACCAACAAAATATATATGTATATATATAATGGAGCAGAAACGAGGTCATTTACGCCATCATCAACCCATGAACAATTGCTTTATAAAATGAGAGAGGTGTTGCAAATTCTAGTTATTTTTACTGCCTATACCTTTCAAAATTTGACATATATTTTTGTATATCAAAATCCCATAATATACAGTTATTTAATCAACCACATTCAAGCATTGCTTTGCCACATAATCAAGTTATCTTATTAGTTTTCAATTACTGGGGCTTACACCCTTTAGTTCACCTACGCAGCTTCAAGTTGGGCAGTTTGATCAGCCTGGTAGGTGTACACCTGCTTAATGATCGCAGTATACATATGTGCTTATCATTTTTGGTTCCACTTTCAGATAATAATCGGTGGCAGTTTGAATATCAATCTCTCCCTTGCTGATTTCGAACTAAAATGAATTAAAATGTGGTTGCTCATTAAAAAGAGGACTTTTTTTTAAAGTATGGGGGTAAACGTATTGAGTCTCGGTTAACCCTTTGAACATTTTGTGTTTTCATGTTTTAGGTTAGGCAATTCAGAAATTGTGCATTGAGCATCGCAATAACAAGTAGGGAGTTAATCATTGATATTTACCCAAGCGCACACTAGCATTTTTCTAAGTTGTGAGGTGTTGTGAACATATAGGTGGGCTATTAATATGCCATTAGGGCTCAAACATGTGCAGGTTGTATACTTCAAAATGTTATATAGTTGGTATTGAGCAAGCTAATTAGCTAAACCTTGTACTTTATAGGATGGCGGTAATGCCCTAATCTAACATTTTACACCTTATTGGCTATTAACGAATAATTAACAAAGACTAATTGCATTTTTAGGAGTTGGGGTGTTACAGTTGTGGTGTCAGAGCCACGTTTGGTCTAAGGGCCGTTGAGAGCTATAAGGGAGTTTGTGGGTTTAGTTGGCCTAGTAAAGGATGTCTTAACTATGAGTTCATCTGTATAAGTGCACAATGAGGATGTTCTCCCAAATCTTAACCTTACTTTAGCCATTGCTACTAAGGCCAACTTGTTAGAGCTTAAAAGCATCTGGCTGACACCCTACTAAGTTATGTATCCCACATAATCTTTCTAAGCTCATAACGAAAAATTTGGGGTTCCCTATTTCTTTTATATGGATGACTTTAATCTAGAGGTTATCTCAAAACATAGAGACATATTTAGTGCTTGGGTACGACAATGTTTAAGGTAGGAGATAGGATGTGAGGATGTTGTTTATAAATTTGTGTGGACCTAATTTAGTACCAAATTATATATGACCTTCTAAACATATGACATGATATTGTTGTCATATCCCTGTGCTAAATCAGTATAAAATAGACATTACAATAGGGTAAATGCAAGAGGGCTTGCCGCACTGTCAAAGACGCTTTGTAGTAATAATTCCCTGTAGTGAGTTATATGAAGGTAGTTCAATAGTTGATGGTATGCCACTTGGTATTATATGGGTTGTATACGGCACAACCGAGTAATCATGTGAATAGAGTGTTGTCATCCAAACCTGTGTAGGTCATCGTAAGTTAAATATGTATCCCACCCACTGCATCTTAAGCATGTTTTGCCACTATCTATGTAGCAAAAGTTTGTTCTAGGTAGGCATTAGGGCTTGGGAGACTTAAATAAGGTTATAAGATGATACATATCCTACCTGAGTTACTAATTAGAGTGACGAGTATTTAAAGAATTTCAAAAGGGCATAGGAAAGGAGGGGAAGAGAGAGAGAGAGAGAGAGAGAGAGAGAGAGAGAGAGAGAGAGAGAGAGGGAGGGAGGGAGGGAGGGAGGGAGAGACAGAGAGGAGAAATAGTGCACCTGAGATTATGTGATGCATTTGAGGATGTTATGTACTTATTATGGGGTTAACATAGACCTTAAGGTTGCATGAGAATAACAGGAGAGTGCACTTGATGGTAAAAAGCTCATTGGAGGTATCTTGGAAAAGGAAAATATACATCACCCCTTACTAGTCTCGGTTGTGTGGATTAGGTAATATACATTGGGTTCAAAAAGATTTGATTTCATAGGTATAAAATGTTGGGAAAAAAAGGGAAATGTTGTTGGTATTAACAAAGATTAGGGGAAACATGGAAAGAAGGAACATGGATGAATAAATGAAAGCTTGGGCTTCAGCTATTAATCCCCTAATAGTAAAGGACCCTCTATTGTCGTGGCCTGAGGAGTGTGGCAATGCTACATGGTATGGAAATCATGAGGACTAAATTGGGAAGACAATGAGATATTAAGATAATTGAATCATTATAGTAGTAAAAGTAGGGGTTGGTAGCTTCAAGCGTATTCACTTCACCCATAACATCAACTTATACTTGTGGAATCTAACGGAGAGGATTCCAACAGATGCCATAAATGTACATATATTATGTATTATTAACGACCATATTCTAAGGCATTTAGGGGTCATAGATTTATATTCTAACCTATGAATGGACACAATCGATGGTTATGATTTGGGGTAGTGAACAAGTCATGCCCATGCCCTTTTCTAGTTTAATCCAACCTATTGTTTGAGATCCACTCACGTATTGGTTGCAAAAATTGCCTAATTATTTTAATTGATTAAGTCCTCCTTTCAACACTTGAATCGTTTCATGATGCTAATCTTTATGTGGAGTCCTAACCATTAAGATAGAGTACCACTGTCTTGCTTTGATTTATTATCATAGCTTCGTTGACTTCTAGTAATTTCTCTTCCCCTAATTATTGGTGGCATATTATTGGTAATAAATCTTAATTCTCATAATGTTATTCCATCGACATTCTTGAATCCACTATATCTATGCAAGATTATTTCCCTACATCTTGGAGAATGGTCAAATATTAAGTCAGTTAGTGAACAAAGTATTATTCCTGTCATAGTACTTCACCTCTTTCGTTAACCTTTTCAGGGTTGCCTACCATATGCTGTTGTGAGCACTGCCTAAGTATGTCTAATAGTCCTTGAAATGTAAGACTAGTTTCCAATCTTGTACTCTTATAACCCCTTCAACCCAAAGAACAAAAAAGAAGTTGATCTTTCAATTTGCTCTTCTGACTTTGGTGATTCAACTGGTACCATCGCGACTTTTTCTTTTTGTGGTCATAGAAACGTACGTGTGAACTCTTTCATGGTTCTTGAAAAGAACTCTTGTAGATGTTTGCAACGGTAATGCATGTATTCCCACCTTCGATTCCTACCATAAATTGAAGAGAAAAAAGCATGATATCATCATTGCATCAAGTCCTACCGACTCGTAGTCATCTGTGTTGGGTTTCGTGGACCAAAATCAAAGAAACAGCATGGTGGGACCGTGCCAGGCGACACGAGCGTGTCAGGCCGAAGAAGCAACGATGAAAGGGAGGCAAGGTGTTGGCACGGGTAAGTCGTGCAACCTAGGCACTGGGTGACCGTCCCACCAAGCACAGCCGTGCAGCATTCCCAGTTCGGGCGCGTGCTTCTTGGCGGCTAGGGTTTGTGTCTTGGCGTGCCGTCTTCTTGGCGGCTAGGGTTCTCCTCCAGGAGTTAAAACCTTGGGCTTCTAAACTCTATATAAAGAGACCTTGCCTAGGATCTATAATCCTTCCATAACCAAGTAAACATAAAACACATTGAGAGGTAGAGAGAGTTTTGAGAGAGATTACAAGAGAGATTGTAATCCTGCTATTGGATCGAATCACTTGTTGTGATTATGATCGCTTTGTACTCTCCCTGCTCATATAGTGGATTGATTGTGCTCGTCGTCGTCCATGGTTTTTTCCCGCATTGGGTTTCCATGTAAATCTTGTGTGTTATTACTTTGTTCTTGTTATTGTTCTTTAAATTTCTGAATATCTGTTTCATCATATCGCTTCCGCAACTGAAGTCACTCAATTTTCCCTAACAAGTGGTATTAGAGCTTTGGTTTAGGATGTCCTCAATTTTGAAGGTTGATATTCAGAATTTTGATGGGGAGATTAGTTTTAATCTCTGGAAGGTGCAGATGAGAGCTGTTCTAATCCAGCATGGGTTATGGAAGGTTCTGCAAGGACCTCATAAGAAACTCGAGAAGATGACTGATGAACATTGGGCAGCAGACCAAAAGAAGAGGCGTGGATCGTTGACAAACGAGGAATGGGAGGAATTGGAGTTTAAGGCAGTTTCAGCCATTCAGTTGTGTCTGGCACCACATGTTTTGTGAGAGGTACTCTACAAGGCAACTGTGGTCGATCTGTGGATTCCGCTAGAGGAACTCTACTCGACGAAGAGTCTAGCCAACAAGATCCATTTGAAGGAAAGGTTGTACACCTTTCGTATGGCTGAAGGTATCCCTATTCAAAAGCATTTGAATACGTTTAACTCTATTCTTGTTGATTTGGAGAGTCTAAATGTAAAGATTGAGGATCAGGATAAAGCTATTCTGCTTGTTGTGCCTTTACCCCCCTCCTATAAACACTTTAAACAGATTATGCTATATAGTAATTCTGATACTATATCATTTGAGGATGTCAAGTATAATTTGTTGTCTAAGGAGAAATTGGACCATAATATCCATGTTGATCCGACTGAGGGATTAATTGTTAGGGGTAGAACAACTGAGAAAAAGAGGAACAGTAATAAGAAAAAGAACCGATCTAACTCTAGGAATCCTCATTCCAATAAGACCTGCAATTACTGTGGTAAATTGGGTCATATTTAGGCTAACTACTGGAAGCTAAAGAATAAGAAAGGGAAAGAGAAAAGGGAGAAAACTACTACAGCTGATTGTGTAGTATAGTCAAAGTCTGATGGTGATGTGTTGCTTGCTACCATGTCTTTGGCCACCACCTCTAAGAAGGGATTAGGTGACGATTGGGTTTTAGATTCTGGTTATACGTATCACGTGTCATCGTAAGGACTGGTTTGTCACTTATGAGCCTGTTGATACTGGGGTTGTACTTATGGGCAACGATGCTGAGTGCAAGGTTGCAAGAATAGGTACTGTGCAGGTTAAAACCCATGATGGTATAGTTAGAACCTTGTCTAAGGTTCGTCGCATACCTGATATAACTCGTTGTTTGATCTCTTTGGGTACTCTTGAAACTAGTGGTTGCAGGATTACTATACAGAATGGTGTCCTAAAGGTGATAAAGGAGCCATGGTAGTAATGAAGGGACTACGACAAAGAAGTCTTTACATCCTACAAGGAACTACAGTTATAGGAGTAGTTGCAGTTGGTACAGCATCAGCAGATGTCAATGATACAAGGTTATAGCACATGAGATTGGGCCATATGAGTGAGAAAGGGATGACCATTCTAAGTAAGAAAGGTTGTCTGGGTAGCGCTGGTATGAGTAAGTTTGATTTTTGTGATCACTGTATATTTGGGAAATAGAAGAGAGTGACTTTCTCTAAAGCGAAGCACCGTACTCAGGGGATCCTTGATTACATTCATTCTGATATGTGGGGTCCTTCGAGAGTTCCTTTGATTGGAGGTAATCGCTACATGTTAACTTTTGTTTATGATGTCTCACGCAAGGTTTGGGTTTACTTCTTGAGATAAAAAAATGAGACATTCTTCATGTTTTAGAATTTCAAGGCTCTGGTTGAGAACCGGACTGGGAGAAAGATCAAGAAGCTTAGGACTGACAATGGTCTTGAGTTTGTTGAGTCAGAGTTTGATGAGTTCTACGAGGTGAATGGCATAGCTAGGCACATGACTTTGGTTGGAAAACCATAGCAGAATGGAGTTGCAGAATGAATCAATATGACTCTACTGGAGAAAGCTCACTCTATGCTTTCCAATGCAGGGCTTTGGGATTGCAAAGCTTTCTGGGCTGAGGCTATTTCTACAGCCTGCTTTTTGGTGAATCGTTCACCACACACCTCCATTGATTTTCAGATTCCAGAAGAAGAATGGTCAGATAATCCTGTTGATTATTCTATTTTGAGAATATTCGGATGTCCTGTGTGTGCCTATGTGAACAATGGAAAGTTAGCCCCTAGGGCTGTCAAATGCATGTTTCTTGGATATGCATCTGAGTCTAAAAGATACCGCATGTGGTGTCCTAAGTCTAAGAAAGTCATTCAGAGCAGTGATGCAACTTTCAATGAGACAGTTATGTTATCTTCTCGAAAGGATTCTGTTGTTCCTTCTACTGGTGCAGGTGATCTGGAGGATACCAGTAACAGTATGGAGATAGAAGTGGAGACCGTTACAGCTCAAGGTGGAGCTACTAATCAGCCCAACATGAAGGCTCAGGTTACTAAACCTGGTACTATCAGTTCTGATCGGCCTCAGGTGGAGGTTGATCACTCTATAGCTCGTGATCGTCCTTGGAGGGAGATCAAGAGGCCTGCTTGCTACAATGATGATGAGGGACTGATAGCATATGCACTTTTAGTTGCAGAGGAAGTGTCTGAAGGTGTAGAACCTTCAACCTATTCTGACGTGATATCCTAGCCAAGTTCACCTAATTGGATCCTAGCTATGCAAGAGGAAATGGAGAGCCGACAGAAGAATAAGACTTGGGAACTGTGTGAGCTACCTAAAGGCTGAAGAGCCTTAAATACTAAATAGATCTACAAGAGAAAGGAGGGCATTCTTGGAGTTGAAGACCCAAGGTGGAAAGCACTCCTGGTTGTTCGTGGTTGCAACTAGAAGGAAGGCATTGATTACAATGAGGTATTTTCACCTGTTGTTGGACATACCTCCATTAGAGTGCTTCTTACATTTGTTTCCTTGTTTGATCTGGAGCTGGAGCAGCTTGATGTGAAGACTGCATTCCTTTATGAGGAGTTGGAGGAGGAGATCTACATGAAGGAACCTGAAGGTTTTGTTGTTCTTAGTAAGGAACAACTAGTTTGTAGATTGAAGAAGTCCTTGTATGGACTTAAGCAAGCTCCTAGGTAGTGGTACAAAAGGTTTGGCACCTTTACGATTGCACAAGGATACACACGCAGCCGATATGATAATTGTGTGTATTTTAGACAATATTCTAATAGTTGCTTTATTTACTTGCCATTGTATGTTGATGATATGTTGATTGCCTGCAAGGATAAGTCCTTGATTAGCAAGTTGAAATCTCAACTCAGCGAGGAGTTTGAGATAAAGGACCTGGGTGTAGTAAAGAAGATTCTAGGCATGGAGATTCAGAGGGATCAAAAGACTAGTAAGCTGCACTTGTCTCAGGGACACTATCTTGAGAAAGTACTAGGCAGATTTAATATGGGTAACTATAAGGCAGTTTCTACACCCTTTGCTGCACATTTCAGATTATCTGCTGAGTGTTGTCCACAATCTGAGGAGGACATTGATAGGATGTCTAATGTCCCTTATTCTAGTGTTGTTGGTAGTTTAATGTATGTTATCATATGCACTAGGCCTGACTTGTCACATGCTGTGAGTGTGGTAAGTAGGTATATGCATAATCCTGGAAAGGATTATTAGGAAGCTATGAAGTGGATCCTTTGCTACGTGAAGGGTGTTGTTAATAAGGGGTTCGTATTTGTTAGAAACAAAGCTGCTAGATGTGATGTCACAGGCTTTGTTGATCCTAACTATGCTAGTGATCTTGATAGGAGAATGTCCATATCTAGGTATATCTTCACTATGTGTACAGGTGCTATCTCTTGGAAAGCATCGCTTTAGTCTATTGTACCTTTATCTACTACAAAGGCTGAGTATGTTGCTCCTACTCAAGGAGTGAAGGAAGCTACTTGGTTGAGGGGCCTTGTTACTAAGCTTGGAGTTCCACAGGCTACCACTATGGTGTTTTCTGATAGTCAGAGTGGAATCCACTTGACTAAGAATGATGCCTACAATTCAAAGACCAAGTACATCAGTGTCAAGTATCACTATATCAGAGATACAGTTGCTACAGGGAAAAAAGTTGTGAGAAAGGTTCACACTTCAGAGAATCCTGCAGATATGTTGACCAAGCCTCTCCCTATAGCTAAATTCGAGAACTACTTGGACTTAGTTGGCATTTACAGTATTTGAGCGGCCTTTGGGGCGTTGCCCCTTGGGGGGCATCGCCCTTCGAGGTGCGATGATGGTGTTAGAGAATTGGTGATTGGAGATTGGAGATTTATGTCCAAGGTGCAGTTTGTTGGGTTTTGTGGTCCAAAATCAAAGAAACGGCACGATGGGACTGTGCCAGGTGACACAGGCATGTCAGGTCGAAGAAGCAATGATGAAAGGTAGGCACGGAGTTTGCATGGGTAGGCCGTGCCCGGTGGCACGACCATGCCACCTAGGCATGGGGTGATCGTGCCACTAAGCACGGCTGTGAGGCGTTCCCTGTTCGGGCGCGAGCTTCTTGGCGGCTACGGTTCTCCTCTAGGAGTTAAAACCCTGGACTTCTGGACTCTGTAAAAAGAAATGTTACCTAGGATCTATAATCGTTCCATAACCAAGTAAACACAAAACACATTGAGAGGTAGAGAGAGTTTTGAAAGAGATTACAAGAGAGATTGTAATCCTGCTATTGGATCGAATCACTTGTTGTGATTGCGATCGTTTTGTACTCTCCCTGCTCATATCGTGGACTGATAGTGCTCGTCGCAGTTCGTGGTTTTTTCCTACATTGGGTTTCCACGTAAATCTTGTGTGTTATTGCTTTGTTCTTGTTATCGTTCTTTAAATTTTTGAATATCTCTTTCATTCTATCGCTTCCACAGCTAAAGTTGCTCAACTTTCCCTAACAATCCGAACATTGGAACCTGTAGTGATTTTAATGTAGATAGATAAAGCTAAACTCCCATCCTGGGTTAGCACCTTATAATTACTATTCTTTGCAGTAGCATTGTTAGACCTGCCCAACAATTTAAGCACTATCTAGACCATTTATTTTATTGTTCGTTTGGTCTTCAAATTGAAATAAATGTTCTTTCTCCTGTGTGACTAATGTTTGAAACCATTTAATTTTTTTACTGCCTCCACTGTTAAATATGCCCATAGTTGTTTTCATTATACTTGCCTCCTTGTACAGTTTTCCTTACTCATCATTTCGTAATCAGCTATCCATTCTTTTAATAAAAAAAAATTGTAGATCAGCAATATTCTCGCTACTTTAATTCATTGACTAATTCCTTCTTCAGTCCTCTTAATTTGTCTGGTGGCGTCATTTCTTTAATGTTGTATTGTGTTCTTCATCTAGACTATTTGTTAGATAAATCATCAACAATACCCCAACTTTGCCAGCTCCAACCTGCATTTTCTGTCGAAGCTTTTTCGTCTAACATTTCATGTATTTGGTTATCTCCAAAAATTAGCTTCTTTCCGATGTTAATTAGTTTACCTCTGTTCATTCCAAATTTTTGAAGTTTGTGGAACCTAACAGCATCTTCCATCTAGCATGACTAACCATTCCCTGGATCTTGTCGTTACTACATATTCATTCTCAATCGACCCTTAAATAACTATTGACATTCTGAAACTTGTAGTTTTCTTTGCCTTCTTCTATATTTAATTGAAATTACATATATATGCATAGCTTGCATCCTATCATTCAAAGTCGTTAGCCCTTACCATTCGTTTCGCATTAAAGATGCAATGCAGTTTCCACGAGTGTGGGATCCTTGTGATATGACCATTCTTCTTACTTCTAAACTACAACCCGAAAGTTATCTTAATTCTTCGATATTCATTCCCATCACCTTTGAAAATTTCTTTTTCCAATGATATCCCCTCGTTTTCATTTCAAATCTATGAAGCTTCGTTGGTCCTCAATAATGGTCGTATATTCTTTCTGGCATGACTTGCCATATCCTTGAAATTTGTTTCTAAACGTTGAATGCGTTCTTGCTCGGCTTAAAATGGTTGTCTACATTTCAATCGTTTTGATTTCCATCATCTTGTTCATCCGCTGAAAATGCATTTATTCAGATATCCTATATCCTGTTTATTCATATTAATAAACCGTATTGCTTGTTTTCAATTAAAAATGCAAAACAATTCTCACCAGTGCTGGTGAATGTTGATTGTTACAATCCAACCATTTTTCTTGCTTTTGAATACTCCTCCTTATATCCTTGTAATCAGGTTGTTTTGCATGTACACACTCTTCTGAATCAGGGCACATTCCAGGGAATTCATTTTATAATGAAACCAAGATATTCCATTCTATAGCTTGTCCAAGTTTGTCTATTTGGAACTCAACTATCAAAACCAAATGTAACTGAACCAGCTATTCCTTCTGACATGGTTTGAAGTATTTCCTCTAAACGTCTCTTGGGTCAATGCCTATTGCCCTACGGTAGACACCATGATTATTCTATTATGCACCACAATATCACTGTATCTATGCTTTTGACATTTAACCACCCCTGGGAGTGATGAAGGGCTTAATAACCTAAAATTCCTTCCCATTTGGATGCTCTAAACTTTCCTTACCTTAATAACATTTTAAATGCCCACCCTGATTCAGATAGTATATAATACTCATCTTGGTCATTGACATGACTCAAGAGGTGTTGTAAATATGTTGATTTCTCTGGTGATCCATACCTGCAAACCATGATACCAATGACTTTTATTTTTGGAGTCCTCGATAGACTCATAATTCTCTTTACTCTAGTCATTCCATCACAATCTCTCCTTATCAATAATTTCTAACTTCGTTGTATATTTCTTCTTGTGCATTATCAATAACCTAGTTACCGCCAAATTTAGATGTATAATAAATCTTTGACTCACTTGGGAAGAGAAGGCTATATAAATAAGCAAATAGGAGTAGTAAGACAAAATATAGGGTATCCCTTCAATACTAGGCCAAAGGGAACATAAACTCAAGTGACAGGATAAAATCAATTCTCCAGGCACAACCAATAAAGTGTTCCTCAGTGGCATGTAATACAAGTAAGAGCACAAATGGGACCTTTTAATAAAAGTGGGTTCTCAACTAATGCCTAGCGGTATTGGAGTGAGTTAGGTGAAGTATGAGTTATAAGGTCAGGGTAACTCAGGCAAGCACTAAGGAGGTAAGAAAGATTCAGCAATACTTTAAGGTTACTTAGAGCTGACAAAAGAGCTATATCGATAACAGGAAGAGCCCATTAGAGTTTCAGGTGGAAGATACGGTATTTTGAAAAGTTTTTCAAGTTAAGGGTGTTAGCAGATTTAATGTCAGAGGACCACTAAACCCTGGGTGTATTGGGCCTTATGAAAGTATCGAAAACTTCAACCAATAGCTTACAGACTGAATTTACCGGTGTAATTCGACCATGTGCATAATATTTTTCCCCTTTCACAGCTCAAGAGTTGTGTTCCACACCAACCATGCCATTATTATCGAGCCTACAGAGGTTTCCATAAGCTTGGATTATGAGGAACATCCTGTGCAGATACTAGGTTATAGTTAAACAACGCTATGAGATGAGCATTCCTCTAGCCAATGTTGTATGGGCTAACCATAAAACGGCAACCCAGTGTGCAAGCATACCGGGTTCACGCAGGGTCTAGGAAAGGGTCATACCCCAAGGAGTGAATTGTAGACAGGCTAACTATACGATGTCTAAAGCCACATGGGAGACAGAAAAGGGTATGAAATAAAGTATTCGAATCGAATGAGGTAAACCTAGGATTTCATTCAAACTTGCGAGTTTCACGAATGAAACTTATTTTAGGGGGAAAGGTTGTAATAGCCTGAAGCTAACACATGGTAATAATTACCTTGGTTGATCCCCATTTAAATTAATTAAGTTGAGTGTTGCATTTCAATTCAGTATTCGATATGTCCATGAAATTGCATGTTGAGACAACAAAGTGACCTCAAAATGAAATTTAGTCATGTTCCGTATTAAATCATTTAGAACTTGTAAATATATACGTAAATAAATAAACAAATAAGAGAAGCGCATTTCTAAGCGAGAATAAGGTTGTCATTTTACATGGAATATATATATGTGCAATTTGTTCACCTATATCATACAAATAAAATCATGATATTAACAAACAAAACAAAAAAAAAGGAATAAACTTCAAAAGCATACCAATTAATTGGGTGGAATTTGTATTTTGTTCCTAATAAACCAAGAGGATGCTAATGTTAGCCTAAACTATTTTTTTTTAGTTGAGGAGAGTTATACACTACACACACCTGGCCCCCCCCCCCCCCCAAAAAAAAAGCGAGTAATATTTAGATTTGAGAACTGGTTTAAAAAATTATAAGACTAAATTTAGCCTTCCCCTCCCGTCACTTCATGAAGCAGTAGCACCCCCCTTAATTTCTCCTGGCCCGGCGACACACGCATAGCCCCAAGCCCCCAACCTATTCTGAAGCAGATCAACACCAAGCACCTGTTGCCTAGTCGTCGACCAACACCGACCACACGCTGCGCTGCCGCTAGTCACGGGTTGCTAGTGTCAGTGCTATCTTCTCCTTCCAACTCTGTTTTGGTTGTTTCTATGGTGATTTGGGAAGGTGAACCGAATCTCCCCTTACTCATTTCACTCATTTTAGTTCTTAATTTAGTTAGTTAAGGTGTTGTTTTAGCTTGGATTTACCTTTAAATGAGCTAATCTAAAGGTTATCATGATGAATTGGAAGATTGATTGATTATATATGGCTGTTTAGGAGGAGCTAGAGTATTGAGTTTAAATTGTGTTGTTATCCCTATACATCTTAGTCAAGATGAGGGTTGAGGAATTTATGGTTGTGTCATGTGAAAGAAACTAAAGGTTCTGTGTGTGGGTGTTGATGTTGCCACGAGATAGGTGAAGCATAGTGGGGTTGGGGAAAAATGCAATTACGAGATGATTTTTTTTGGTGTAAATGGCTTAATATAACCCTGAAAGTAATTTGAGGAATTAAAATGCGTTGTATGTGGGAATTGAGTGAAAATGCTATTTTGGGAATTTTGAAAACAAATTAAGTTCGGCGTGGATATCAGAGGACTAATTTAAGGGGATTAAACGAATTTCGATGTGTGAATTTGGGTGGCATTATTAATTAAAAGTAGTCGTCGAGGTTGACTCCTGTGACTTCTTTAAAATGGTGATATCATTGGGCTCGAGTCAGCGCAAGGGATTAATTACGTATTTTTGCAACTCAAAGAGAAGGATAAATATTGATAAATGTTTAAATGATGGAGAATGATATAAATTCTTACGACCCAAGCAAATGGATCAAGATCAAAGTCTATTGGAAACCTGATCGACATCGAAAAATCAAATATAGAACTACAAAAACAAGCGATAATATTTCTTTCGATAATAATCACAACAACAATAGAATTGAAACTTACAATAGTAATAAGTATGACGTCTAATATCAATAATAACAATCATTATAATAGTTTAAGTGAAAATATCATTAATATTAATAATCATAAAGATAACATTATCATGACCTATCATACCATAATAACATTAATATCACTAACGAGAGTAATAACCAGAATAATATACAGAAAGCATGTATAAATTAGAAATCAAAATCAATTTGTATGCATTTGTTACTAAGGTTACAGCTGTTAAAAATTATTCGGAACTCCACTACCCATCAAAATATATATGTATATATATAACTGGAGTAGAAACGAAGTCATTTTTGCCAAAGCCATGAAAAACTGCTTTATTGAAAGGGACAACTTCTGGAAATTCTAGGTACGTTGGCTACCATTACCTTTCAAAATTTCACGTATATTTTTGTACATCAAAATCTCATAATATACAGTTATTTAATAAACCATTTTCAAGTTTTGCTTTGCCACATAATCAAGTTGACCTATTAGTTATCAATTACAAGGGCTTACGGCCTTTAGTTTGCCTGCACGGCCTCATGTCAAGAAATTCGATCGACCTGGCAAGTATACACCTATTTAATGATCGCAGTATATGTATGAGCTCATCAGTTTGGGTTCCACTTTTAGATAATAATTAGTAACAGTTTTAATGTCGTTCTCTCCCTCTCTGTTTTCAAACTAAAACGAATTGAAAAGCGGCCACTCACTAAAAAACGAGCTCTATTTCTTTTTTTAACACTATGGGGGTAAACATACTGAGCCTCGGCTCACCTGTTGAACATTTTGTGTTTTCTTGTTTTAGTTTGGGTAATTGGGAAGTTATGCATTGAGCGTCGTAAAGTGCAACAATGGTGTTTACCCAAGCTAACACCGACATTTTTCTAAGTCGTGAGGTGTCTGTGAGCATATAGTTGGGCTATCAATATGCCGTTAGGGCTCAAGCATGTGTAGGTTGTATACTTCGGAAAGTTATCATGTTTCGTTGGTATTGAGCACACTAATTAGCTAAGCCTTATACTTTTAAGGATGGCGGTAACGCTCTCATCCGACATTTTCCACCTTATTAGCAATTAACAACTAACTAACAAACACTAATTACATGTTTAGGAGTTGGGCGTTACATGATGCATAGTGTGACTAGGTCAAAAGGAATATTGGGGTTATTGTGGCACACCCCAAGGAGAAGCTGAAATTTTGAAGTTGTTCTAGCCCCTCCTGAGGACGAAGAGAAATCATGGAATTATTCTAGCTCACCTTTAGGCTATAGAGAAATCCATTCTAGCCTACTTGAGGGAAAAGAAAAAATTTTGGATTTATTCTTGTTGATCACGAGGACAAATAGAATATCTTAGATAGAAGATTTCGAGGGTTTTTGACCCACTGAAGTTTTGTAATTCGATGGATGACGATGAAGGGAAATTGGTTGCTATTGCGAGGGAGAAGAAAAGGGATGAATGGTACAGTGAATGCAATGGCCTGAGCGATGATCTTCCCTTTCTGTACTAGTAAGGAGGACGAACATCTGAGAGTTGTCAAAAGCACCGAAGATTTTAACCCTCAAAATAGTTTATAGAAGATTATAAGGTTCTTTCAGTCGAAATCATGTCATGAGGTGCAACCAGGCGCCGACAAGAATGGGCAGTAGGAAAAACAAGGCATGCTGCAAGCTATTAGGCCTAACAGCATTTCTGAGTCATTTGGTTTGGGAAATAACATTTTCTTTCGATCTCCAATTGGGTTTACTGTTTTTTGTTATAAATATGCATACTTTCCAATGGATGCTACTTTAAGGGTTCGAGTTTGTGTGCAAATGTTTACAGACACAACTGTTAGAATTTGTGAATTTCTTTGTACGTCTTATTATCCACCATATATCACTTCTGTTGGTTATTGGATTTGAACTTATAATATATTGTTTGAAAGCTCTTTAAATGCAAAATTTGGCTATGTAGAATCAATTACATTTTGACCCTTAAGTAGGGCCATAAATGAGGTATGAACGGCCATTTGTAGCCAAATCTTTCGAGTATGGGCAAGTTTGGCCCTAATCTAGCCTGATGAAAATCTTTGGAAATGTTTGAAGCATTCTGCAAATTTATTTTAAAAACCAATTCATATAAGGATTGCAATGTTTGGAAAGCCTGAAATGGTGTTGCTTTATGTGTCAATCTTTGGAAATGTTTGGAAAACCAATAGTAAGTTGAGCAAGTGTTATTATCAGACTGTCAATGTACATAGAATTCGATGCAAGTTCAGTTGGTATTCAGGGGACACTTTTAAGTGTCCACAGTTGTGAAAGTGAAAAATGGGTCAAATTATATATGGGTGACTAGCGCGAAATAAATATTACCTTAAGCCAGACTTTGATTGATAAAGCTTTGACTTGGAGATTGATGCTACTAAGGGCTGTGATAAGGAGTTTGATGAAACTATGGAAGACTGCTTACTGAAATACACTAGGATTCCTCCTCCAGTAGAAAGAAGTCTCTTTTCATTCATGCATCTGTTCACACAGCCAAGGCTCTTACATTATATTTTGGTTAGGACGATTCTTTTCAAGGCTTGTGCGTTCGTATACACATTTGTTTAAATTGCCTAGGCTCATGCACTAAAAGTATCCCTTGATCAAAATGCCTTATCAACGGAAAGATTTAAACAAATATTGGCTTTTATTAAGGGGATTGAAAAGCACAGGCCAACCAAGCCCCTGACTGATTCATCTATTAAGTAATGTACTTTTGAATTTCAAGGCATATCTATTTATTAAAGGTTGACGTGATCATGCAAATATAGCATATTCATTTGATTGACCCATTATCTAAATAGAACATAAGAGTCCAATTCAGTGCCCTAAACATAATTAAGTCAAACCAGCCAAGGTATCTACCATGTCAATGTCATTGGAAGCAGAATATCAAAACTAGACAAGTTTCCAGATTTGAGCATCAAAATCATGCTTGCAATAGCGGATTGTGTGCATGAAATGTTCATTAATTTAATTAACGAAAAAATGTGTCACATGCTTAATTATTGTCATATTTCTTAGACTGTAAAATTGTAAAAGATGCTATCACCCCTTATACTTTGTTAAATTGCATGAATATTTGATACATTCAAATTTGAGCATTGATAGAATCAGCTGAACTAAATTAATGTGGTTGATTGCTTATCTTGCTAGGACAATCATTGTGCTTCATTGAATTAAGCAATATTAAATCTACGTAATCACAAGAATGGAATGAACATTACTTCGTTGCCTATGGATCAAATTCAAATGCATTTGTTTGTTAAAAGCTTACATTTAATGCGAAGAAGAAAGCAGCTTTAGGTCGTGTTTCACGTGAATAAAAGGTCGCTTTTGGAAAAGGAAATGAGCTTGCTTGTCCTCTTCAAATAGGAAACCAACGGCTCTAGGCATTTAATCCAGACTCAAAACCTATGTCTTGGATAAGGAAGAAGCCAAATAAGGGAGAGCCTGGCATCAAACTAAGAAACAAATTACAATGGCTAGCGTAAGGAACTGACCAAAACATTGGCAAACAAGAAAGAAGATTCCAAAGCAAAGTATGATTATCACATGTAATATCTCAGCTCCAACGGTCTTCTTATGGATTGAACCCCACAAATAGAAGATTGAGCTAATGATTGAAGAATGCAAGACAAAATAAACATATCAATTGCTGAACGCCTAGTTTTACTTTTGTGATTTTATTACAAATCAATTGTACTGATTGTACCCATTGTATTCCTTATGAACAAGATAGTTTCGGAGTGTTCTTTAAATAAGATCCCCAACCGAGTGTGTTGTCCTCACTAAGGAGGGCATTTGGGGAAATTATCTCAAGTGAGTATTGGAGGGTGTTCCTTGTGGGGTAAATGAGGACTTAACTTTTAAGCCAAAGAAGTAACTAGGGTCTATCTTTTCTAAATAGGATCTTACGTGAACTCCCTCAAGTAGGAAGTGCAAATTGAAGACTGTATCATAAGGAGATTAAAACAAATCGATTCAATCCTAAGGAAGGAGTCTTTAGGTGGGAATGTAACCTATTAAAAGGGTGGAATGTCATTAAAACATGCATTGTGCTTCACATTATGCATTTTATATTCTCGTTTAGTCGTTGATGTATTGTGCTTACTATTATTGATTCTGTAACTTCAAGTCGTTGACTTCGCATCATGTTGTAATGTTTTAAGCATAAGTTTATATGTGCAAAATTATCTATCACACTATTCACCTACCTCTAACATCATTTCGCCTACCTTTGGGACCAACAGTAACTGTTGGAGTACGAAAGTGAGTGTTGTCCCACATTGATAAAGTTCAAAGGTTTGAGCATATATATAAGCTTGTGAGTTATTCCGGCTATTACCAATACATAGGTTTTGGGTTGAAACCTCATAGCCTATACGTTAGAGGATGTGTTGGAGTATAAAAGTAGGTGTTATCCTACACTAATAAAATTAAAGGGTTTGAATATATACATATATATATATATAAGCTTGCAAGTTATTCGGCCTATTAACAACTGGTTTTGGGTTGGAATCTCATTTGAGTTTATATACTTGACTCGTTTGTTTAAAGTCCAGTTGGTATTAAAAATTTAACAGTAACCATGTCACCTAATTTCTTAGCCTACTAAGTTGCTCTAATAGGTCGCATCAATGATAAAATAAGGAACAACTAAGGGAAAATTTGGGTTGGTATATATAATTCTAATCTCACGCACTATTATATGTGTCACACATCTAAAGTTTATATCTAATGTTCTATACATTACAATAATCTATATAGATTCATCTTTATAAGAACTAGCAAAAACATATTTACTGTTTACATCTTAATTTGAGAATGTTGCTTCTTTTCTTAATAAGTAAGGAGAATGTTAGCTTTCCAAATTTGAAAGTAGTAGTCAAAGAAACCGATAATCGATCATACATGGCTTATTATTAAGATAAAAGGGTAGAGTTTTCATCAAAAAATGCAATGTTGTACTCAATCTAAAAGGCTGAAATCGTTGGAATCTCTCACTCTGAACTAAATGTCAGAGTCAAGGTTGTAACATTGAGCTCTATGATTTATATGCATTCTGAACAAAAGACAAACTTGATTATGCATGTGGAATGCGTATGATGAAACCATCATTGTAGGCTCAGATCTCATAATTTGTGCATGCTAAGTTGCTAACAGAAGTCAACTCTACTATAGCAATCCTATTTAATAATATACAGAGAGTTATGCAACCAATCACGCATAATTCATATAGTCTAGTTGCGGTAGCAATTGCAATGATTCACCTCTATGCTAAGTCATATAACCTAATAATGGAATCAAAGATAAGTTTTAATACAGACTTAGGAAACCTTGCATGAAAGTCGGGGAGCATCATCATGTTAATTAAAATAACTGCACTGCAAATATCTCCCCTATATGAGCTTGAAAGTTCCAAGTCCGAAACCTTAAATAATTATGCATCACTCAAACTATTTCTCGATAAACAATAATGTAGATTTTCCAACGGCAATTAGTGATAAAATGCCTATATTGTGAAAGCAATTGTAAGAGATTTTCCCTGGCATGTGCTTCATTTTTATGAAAAGAATACATGTGCATTCAGTCTTAATGAGTTAGCATAAGAATGATAACTACATTTTATTGAACATGTGTGCATTTATTATATTGCTTTCATATTATACTTGGTAATACATTCACATGTTATGTTCTTTGAATGCATGAGCTCAATTCAGATTAGTCTAGAATAATTCAAACAAAGAGGGTGTTAACTCCCTCAAATCGCATAAATAAATTTTAAGTGAAAAGCATATTTGAAACTAGACTAAACAATTGCTGAAATTGTTCTTGATAATAATATTCTGATTATGATGGAATAATATTTTATGATTCTAATTATGGGTAGCAAAATATCCCACATTTTTTAGGGATGACCACTTAATTCTCTCTAACAAAGATTTTGCCTGATACTTGCCTTGAATTGTGGAAAACAATTGTAAACCTTATCAAGAAAATCCTCATTAGCAAAAAGAATGGGAAGTAGTCGTTGAGAATATTCATTAGCTCAAAAATTGGAAGGAGCACTTGAAAGAATATCAAAACAAGCCAAAATAGCTTCATAACTGTTGGTTGCTGAGTTTGCTAAGATTTCAAGGGCATTGAATTGAAGCAGGAATCCACATTGTGTCTAACGGCTAGTTTTCAACAAATCCTCCAAGTTTCCCCTATAAATACAAAGCTGAATCAGAGCTGAGGACATCAAGAATTGCAAGCACTCATTGGCATACTACTCACTCAAGCAATACATTGGCGTACAATGCGTTTAAACTTGCTTCTTTACATTTGAGTTGTATTGTTCAAGTTGTAAGTAAGGTGGGATTATAGAGTTGAAGGGTCGACTCTACCAAACCTAGTTGAAGAGTTCAACTTGTGACTTGGAATTTAGAGTAGGGTGTACTCTAGAATTGTAATTATCCTTCTTAATATAATAGGGTTAATCCTAGAGTTAGGAAACTCTAGGCGGGGATAAAGCCTTTTGAGGCCCAACTTTGTTGACAATCGATTGTGTTTTGTCCAGATTTACTTTTCTGCGTTTACATTTCAATTGTTTTTCAACTTTAATCATCACTCTATTTAACCCCCACTCTAGGGCGATCTCACAGCCTTTGATTATTCAATTAGTATAAGAGCCTAACCCACTATACTTTGACCTTACTGTCATATGGGAAACGAACATGGCCACCACTGGAGGAGGCTATTATGATCAAGGTCGCTCTACCACAAGGCCACAGTTATTTAGAGGCACTAATTTTTCTTATTGGAAAAACTTGATGCAAATCCTTATCAAAACTGAAGACTATGAGTTGTGCAAGATTGTAACCAAGGGACCATAAGTTCCAATGACAACCATTGATGGAAAAAGTCAGCCGAAAACCGAGGATCAATATACACGAGGACTTTGCAAAACTCTCTAAGAACGTTAAAGCTGTGAACATTTTATATTGTGGTCTTGATGCTAATGAATATAACCACATTTGTTCTTGTGAAACAGCTAAGCAGATTTGGGACAAACTAGTTGTGACATATGAAGGAACGAGTCAAGTGAAAGAAACAACATGCTCGTTCATCAATACGAGTTATTTAGAATGCAATAGGACGAGTCCATCAAAAAAATGTTTACACACTTCACCGATATAACCAACAACCTTAAGTCCCTCGACAAATCCTGCACAAATGAGAAGATGGTTAGGAAAATACTTTGATGTCTTCCTAAGAACAAATGGGGTCCTTAGGTCACCCCAATCAAAGAGAATCAAAATCTTAAGACCTTAGCTCTAGACGATCTACTTGGGAAGCTTACGACTCAGGAAATTCATCTTAAAGAAGATGAAGAAGTAGTTCAAACAAAGAAAGGAGTAGCATTCAAACCTGCAAATGAAGACCTCCTGTCCTCGGAAGATGAGTCAAGCAAAGAAGAAGAAGACTCTATGGCTATGATTGCTAGAGGTTTGAAGAAAATGCTCAGGTCAAAAGATTTGACCCCAAAAAGTTTTATAAAAAGGGATCTTCATCAAAGAAGAATGAGAAATTCACAAAAGGTACAAGAACTTCTAATGATAATAAAATCGAATCAAATATGAGTCCTTGTTTTAGTTGTGGTTTACCAGGGCATATTCTAAAGGATTGTCCAATCTTGCAAAAGAAAGTAGAAAAACGAAAGGAAAAGGCCAAGCAAGAATTCAAGAGAGCGGTGATAGCTACATTGAGCGATAGTGACTCAAGTGATAGTGAGAACGAAGAGGAAAAAGAACGAATCTTTGCTTCATGGTGAATGACGGTCAAATCCAAGAAGAAGAAACTGAGTATTGAAAGCTCGGATGAGGTGTGCTTGAAAGCCGACGACGAACTTTGGTATCTCTATAGCGGATGGTCAAGGCACATGACGAGAAATGAATCTCTCTTTACCAAACTCAAGAGAAAGAAATACGAAAATGTCACCTTCACCGATAATAGAGTCGGTAAGATTATAAGAATTGGTGAGATCGGTAAGGATTCTTCTAAATCCTTAGATAATGTATATATTGTTGAAGGATTAAAATTTAACCTCTTGAGGATATCCCAACTTTGTGACAAAGGTAATAATGTCATCTTCAATTCTTCTCATTATGTTGTACAAAAGGCACATAACAGCAACACTATTCTATGTGGTCCAGGAATAGATAATGTCTATGCCATTAATTTGAATGGCATCTCTCCAAATAAATTATCATGCTTTAAAGCCGCTCTTGATGATACTTGGTTGTGGCAGCGTAGACTAGGTCATACTAGCATGCACACTATAGAAAAGTTGTTGAAGCTAGACTTAGTACGTGGCTTACCCACATGTGAGTTTGAATAAGATCGCATTTGTTATGCTTGAGTAAAAGGAAAGCAAGTTCGTAGTTGCTTTAAGCCCAAAATATGCATTAGTACATCTCGTCCATTGAAATTGCTTTATACAGATTTATGCGGTCCAATACCTATTTGTAGTCTTAGAGGTAGTTCTTATATATTCGTTATTGTGGATGATTATTCTCGCTTTACTTGGGTTTACTTTTTAAAAGAGAAAAATGAAGCATTTTTTGAGTTCTCAAAACTTTGCAAACAATTACAAATTTACAAGTACTTGCCTATTGTCTCTATTCGTAGTGATCATGGTAGGGAATTTGATCAAAAAGAGTTTATTACATCTTGCAACAACCTTGGCATTTCACCCAATTTGTCAGTGTCTAGAACACCTTAACAAAATGGTGTGCTTGAAAGACAAAGCCGCACATTAAAGGACATGGCTAGAACTATGCTTTGTGAAAGTAGCTTGCCAACATCATTTTGGGCGGAAGCGGTCAAGACTGCCAACTATATGTTAAATCGTTGCCTAATTCGCCCAATTTTGAAAAAGACTCCCTATGAACTTTTCAAAGGTCGAAAACCAAACATTTCCTATTTTCATTTCTTCGGATGTAAATGCTTCATTCACAACAGTGGAAAAGAAAGGTTAGGTAAGTTTGATGCTAGAAGTGATGAAGGTATTCTTGTTGATTATTCTAGGTTAGGTAAGTTTGATGCTAGAAGTGATGAAGGTATTCTTGTTGATTATTCTATGAATAGCACAGCCTATCGTGTTTACAACAAGCGTACCAAAATAGTTGAACAAAGTATTCACATTGTGTTTGATGAGTCTAATGATGGTAGGCCAAGTTCTTGTTCTCTCTAAGAGTTAAAATTGAGCAGATATGATGATGAGGAGGAAGATGTTGTAAAAGCCAAGGAGCATGAAGAGCAACCAAAGGAGCCAAACATTGAAAACAATATGCCTCCTAGGAATGCAGAGCCTAATGTTGCAGTTCAAGAAGAGGCATCACCTAATGCCTCAAATGAAGAGATCTTGAGTGAACCAAGGCAAGGGTACAAATTCAAGTCATATCAACCTCCAGACAAGTTACTCACTGATATATCTACAGGTATAAGGACTAGTTCTGTTCTTCGAAACTTTTGTGAATTCTCTTCTTTTGTGTCTCTTATTGAACCAAAGAATCACTTAGAGGCCTTAGAAGATCCCAATTGGGTTATTGCTATGGAAGAAGAACTTGGCTAATTTGAAAAAAACCAAGTATGGTTTCTCACTCCCCGACCAAAGGACCATCCTCTAATTGGGACAAAATGGGTTTTTCGGAATAAGTTGGATGAAAGTGGGAATGTGATCAGGAATAAGGCTAGAATAGTGGCGAAAGGGTATAACCAAAAAGAGGGTATAGACTTTGATGAGGCTTTTGCTCCAGTAGCCCGTCTAGAAGCCATTTGTATACTTTCAGCATTTGCATCGCACATGGGTATCAAACTTTTTCAAATGGATGTCAAATGCGCCTTTTTAAATAAGTTCTTGCAAGAAGAAGTTTATGTTGAACGACCTCTGGGGTTTGAAATTCCTAATCTCCCTAATGATGTATTCAAGCTTCAAAAAGCTCTTTATAGATTGAAACAAGCTCCGAGAGTTTGGTACGAGCGACTGAGCAAATTCTTACTTGAACACAATTTTATACGTGGTCAAATTGATAAAACACTTTTTATAAAGAACAAGGGGGAGGATTTCATTATCATACAAGTTTATGTTGATGATATAATTTTTGGTGGTACTAACTACTCTCTATGCATGGAATTTTCAAACCTCATGAGTAAAGAATTCAGAATGAGCATGGTTGGGGAACTCACATTCTTCCTTGGCTTACAAATCAAACAACTCAATGATGGCATTTTCGTAGGCCAGAGTAAGTATGTGAATGAGTTATTAAAGAAGTACAAAATGCATGAGGCTAAACATGCAAGTACTCCAATGGCTACAAGTACAAAACTTGACGAAGACCCCGATGGTAAGCCTGTCAATGATAAAATATATTGAGATATGATTGGATCCTTATTATATTTAACTACTAGTCGCCTCGATATTATGTTCAGTGTATGGTTGTGTGACTGATTTCAATAATCTCCCAGAGAATCACATCTTATCGTAGTTAAGCGAATTTTTAGATACCTAACGGGTACAAAAAAATTTAGACTGTAGTATCCTAAAGAGGAAGATTTTTTTCTAGGTGGATATTCTGATGCCGATTATGCAGGTTATAAGGTACATAGAAAAAGCACATCTGGCACACGCCAATTTCTTGGTCCATCACTTGTTTCTTGGCACTTTAAGAAACAAAACTCAGTGGCACTTTCAACCGCAGAAGCAGAGTATATTTTCACTGCAGCATGCTGTTCGCAACTCTTGTGAATAACACAACAATTACGCGACTTAGGAATTAATCTTAAAAATGTTCCTATTCGTTGTGACGACATGAGTGCTATTAACATCATGAAAAATCCAGTACAACAGTCTCGAACAAAGCATATTGAGGTACACCACCATTTTATTTGAGATCACGTTGAAAAAGGCGATGTGTCCTTAGAATTTGTTCCGACAAATTCTTAACTTGCAGATATTTTTACCAAACCCCTATATGAGGATCAATTCAATCACATTTGTCAAGAACTTGGGATCATTAATATTGATGCACAAATTGAGGGGGAGCCCTCTCTCAGTACTAACTATGTTCTTAAGCTTTTGCAAGCAAAATTAGGTAAAATCAATTAGCAAGCAATCACTGTCCAAAACTTCAAGGCCTTAAACCATAGTTCAAGGCCTTCAACTGTAGGCAGAACCTAGACATTTTCAGCATGACTAAATCAAGGGCTTGAATTTTCTTTTCAAGGCCTTGAACATGAGTCACACACCAACGGTTCATCCAATGGAAGGTAATCTGATGTATTTCCTTCTAAATTGGACTCATGGGATTTTTTTTTCAACCTCTTGAATCTGAAAAATATTTTTGGAAATATTTTGATCCCTTTTCAAAATTGATTTCCTTTTCACAAGATCCAAACATTTTTTTTTTGGGCAAGAACCAAGAGATCTCCTCCTTTAATTAAGCCTTCTTGATTCTCTTCAATTCCCTTCTTTATTCATGCCAACAATCATCCATCTCCTCCATCACGCATGCTCCCCTTTATCCATTCTCTATCTCCTGGTGAGCCCCCATTATTGAAGCTCATCTCCTTTCTCTCACTCTCACTCTCTCTCCCTCTTCTAACACTGTCATTACCAAGCCACCTCAAAACTCACACCTCACGGCCACCTCTCTCAAATTTTCGTCTTAATTAGGGATCTTCAAACCCACTCTGTTAAATTACCTCTCTCTCGCACTCTTTCAGAATTCAGCTAGCATGCCTGTCACTAGAGGAGGTAAAGCCTCAAATCGACCTTCCAGAACCTCCAAAACTGCCACCTCCAACAACCCTCATGGCGGCGCGACCTCAGCTCAGCCTAAATGGCGGTTCAATCGACTGGCTACTCAACCGACGAAACATGCTTATCCACCTCGAGTTAAAACCACTGTGCATATATCTGAGACCACCTCCGCCTCTAGCTCCCGTTAAGACTAGTTGTCGTCCAACCATAGTTTCAACTAGTCACCCTCTCTTTCTTCTCAATTCGAGCATGGTCAAGCATCCACACCACCACCTTTTGAGTCCCACTTCGTGCCCTAGACTCCACTCCCAGAGAATGGCTTACCACTTTTGCTAGCCAAGAACGGTATAACTCCCTTTGTACACGGTCAATCTCTGTTTGTGAAAAATTAGACATTTAATTCTTTAGATCTGAAGAAATTGCTTTCCTTGAGAAATTGGCTAAGGATAATTGTCTGTGTTTGTGTGATTTGGGCGACATTGTGTACCATTGTTTAGTTCGATTATTCTATGCCAACTTGGAAACCAAAACGGGTGCAAATGTAGTTTATCTTGTTAGTTCTATCAAATCTGTGCCCATAACCATTAATTGCTCCACTCTTGAGACTGTCTTTGACCTCAAATTTACTAATACAGCCCCTCCAATGTTGACCCAAAAAGTTGCTAAGGACCTCTATTTCACACACTATGCTTGCCTTGGAAAGGTCGCAGCTTACAAGCGATAGAACAGAACACCCCCTTATCATGTCCTATTCCCAAAGCCCTGACTGTTACATTATGTCTTTGTTCGCATTTTTATCCAAAAGATCACTCAAAAAAAGCCTGCAATGAAGTGGCTCTTGAGTCTGTTTATCGTCTTATGAATTGATACTCGGTAGATTATGCGTTGATCATTATCAAATACATGTACCGAGTTGCACCATGAATCACCCCACCTCACTCCCATGTGGTAACCTTCTCACTCGCCTCTTCACCCACTTCAATGTTCCTCTTGATTCTAAAGACGGTGTCACCCAGTCGGTACCAGTGGAATCTGCCAACTCCCTCAAATCCCTTCGTTTCTGTATGACAACCACTAGAGGATGGAAACATGCCTCCGAGTTCACCTTTGCTGAAGCCACTACTCTTCAAGTCCCACTCCCTGAGCAACCTACCTTACTTGCCCTACGGGATAGTCTTGAGAGCCTAAGGGAGGATTATGTTGAGTTGATCACTCAGGTGGACTTGATACACTTTGACATCGGGTTGCTTAGCGAGAAGCTACATGAATTGATTCATATGACATGTGCGATACACCATGGTGCCTGGCTTGCTGTCACCTTCACCTCTTCGGATTTGGACCGTGCAACCCATGTTTTTAATCACATCATCCATTTGACCTCCCTTGATCCCCACTTCATCTAGATCTTGGTTCCCTTTGCCTTTTGCCTTGGTTTATTACTTGTTTTTTCTTCTTTAGTTTTATCCCACGTGTATGAACCTATATAGTCTTGATCCCCCCCTCTAATTTTTGATGAAGTCAAAGGGGGAGAATATTTTAGTAGTATGATCAAGTGATGTATTGGTAAATGTTGCAAATTGGTCGGTATTGCTACTCAAGTATTATACTACATCTTCTTAAAGGTACTGAAGAATCTTACTTGACCTTAGTATGGTGACGTACTGCTCCTTATCTTGGTATAATATACATTGAACTTTGATGTTCCAAAGATGGTCTTTCTTGGTGATGACAGCTCCAGTAAATGCTTATCTCGGTTATGGTTTCGGTTATGGTTTTGTAAATGTTCACACCGAGTGTGCCAATTATTTGTCATGCTTTAAATATTGCCTTTCATCTAAAAGGGAAGGATTGTTAACTTCCTCGAATCCCATAAATAAATTTTGAGTAAAAAGCATATTTGAAACTTTGCTAAACAATTGCTCAAATTGCTCTTGATAATAATATTTTGATTATAATGGAATAATATTGCATGATTCTGATTATGGGTAGCAAAATATCCCACGTTTTTTTTAGGGATGACCACTTAATTCTCTCCAGCAACGGTTTTGCTTGATGCTTGCCTTGAATTGTGGAAAATAATTGCCAACCTTATCAAGAAAATCCTCATTAGCAAAAAGAATGGGAAGTAGCTGTTGAGAATATTCATCAGCTCAAAAATTGGAAGGAGTAGTTGAAAGAATATAAGAACAAGCCAAAAATAGCCTCATAGCCGTTGCTTGCTGAGTTTGCTAAGATTTCAAGGGCACTGAACTACAGTCCAAGGTACTGAACTGAAGCAGGAATCCATATTGTGTCTAACGGCTAGTGTCCAACAAATCCTCCAAGTTTTCCCTATAAATACAAAGCTGAATCAAAGTTGAGGACATGAAGAATTGCAAGCACTCATTGGCATACTACTCACTCAAGTAATACATTGGCATATATTGTGTTTAAACTTGCTTTCTTTACATTTGAGTTGTATTGTTCAAGTTGTAAGTAAGGTGGGATTATAGCGTTGAAGGGTCAACTCTACCAAACCGAGTTGAAGGGTTCAACTTGTGACTTAGAGCTTAGAGTAGGCTGTATTATAGAGTTGTAATTATCCCTCTTAATACAGTCGGGTTAATACTAGAGTTAGGAAACTCTAGGCGGGGATTAAGCCTTTTAAGGCCCAACCTCGTTAACAATCAATTGTGTTTTGTCCAAATTTACTTTTCTGCATTTACATTTCGATTGTTTTGCAACTTTAATCATCACTCTATTCACCCCCCTCTAGGGCGATCTCATAGCCTTTGATTCTTTAGAGGGATTGTTTGAATATTTTCCAAAGAAGGGAAAACAAGTTTTAATTAGAAAAAAGAAGTTTTGGTCAAGAATAGCAATTTTATCGCCATCATATAGGAATGTTACTGTGTAAAGTATAGTGGTATTTCTACTTTAGTGTAGAACGGTCATGGCATTAAATAACTAGCATTGCAAGCCAAAACTTGACGTATAGGAACCTAACGGTTTTCCTTACTTGATTGGCAACATAAATAATGTTTGTCAAACAGTCAGAGGCTCTAAATCAATGCAACATTTTAGACATAACAAGCTGTACATGAGGTTAAGAGATTATGTCTAATAGCTAGATGGCATATGCAATAATCTTCCAGCACCAAGGAGTCTATAAATCGATTACGAAGCAACAGAAGAGTGGAAGCAATTCAATTAAACCTGCCCTCATATCTTAAAGTGTTAACTTGTACTAAAAAAGTTATACTACACTCACATCCTGGATCGGCTATGTGTACTCTTGAAATCACATGTGAGGACGAAAGTTGAGAATTCATCTACTAATACAATATAAAATTTCTTGAGTTTAGACTTAAACGTTACATTGTTCGTTGAGAGTTTGATAAGGATTGTTGGTGTAGAGCTCACAAAAGAAAACAAACCATGGCAACGCTCTATACATCTTGCATTTGCAGTAACAAATGGTACATTAATGCTAATGCAATATTTTATGAAACATTTTCTTAGGTACTGTTGCATTAGTATAATGCAACACTTTTTTTGAAATATGCTAATTGTTGCATTGGTGTAGCTAATGCAATACGTTTTCACCAAGGCAAATACAACACTTTCATTAACAAATGCAACATTTTGTCTATCAAACTGCATATTTTTCACCACCTAAATGCTACACTTTTTTTTAGTCCACCTTAATGTAAACGTAGAATTAGTGTAATTAGCCTTTACAACGACCCTACAGAAAAGTTAGATAAACTCGGATAGCCGAACAATTGACTCTTGGGTCCATTGTCGTATGCGCAAATATTTATTTGGTCCGCTAATTTTGGATAAATATTTTTGGATCCACTCAGGTATGGGTAATAATTTTTCGTAGTTGCAAATATTCAAAGTTATTGGGCTTTTTTTGCAAAACTAAGCTTATACTTTGTTTGGACTTCTTATAATGACTTTATTGGTACTGGTTATCACAATCAACTACTTATATCTCAAATATTATATTCTCTATGATCAACGGCCAACCATGCTTAGCAAAATAATTAAAACTTAATTAGAGAGTTTAGACCATTGGATGTATCCGCCGAGGGTCTATGCTAAAACTCAATTTAAGAGTGAAAGCTTAAAACCAAGAACGAATGCAATCAAGAGAAACTCAAGGAAAATGGTATGTAATGTGCTGGTTGTGAGGCAGCAAACACATAAGGTGGGATGGAATTTAGAATCAAGGGATTCTAAATGAGAAAGGAAAAGGAAACTTGAAGTATCTTCAAAGGATTAGGTGAAAAACTCACACTAGAATTCAAGTTCACAAGGTTAATGCAAACTGAAATTTAGCTAAGTTAACATGAAACCCATGAGGATTATCAAGGTAGATGGATAGTTCTAAACCCTTGTTTGGATACAAAAACACAGCCAAACTAAAGTTTAGGGCCCCTAAACTTGATTAAGATATAGAAACACCACTTAAATAAGTTTAAGACTACACTGGAACACCACCTTAACCGGCCTAGTTAAGGATAAGCAAGTTTAGTATTTGAGTGTGCAAAGGCACGAAAGCAACAAATGCTCTTACTTGGTTTTTTTTTTTCAAATCTAGTTGATTTCTTTCAAGGGGGCCATGTACCATGCTTTAATACAAGCTAGCAAGCAGCAAACTAAGCAAGCAGACACCAAGACCTTTCCCTCCTAGTGAGGAAAGGTATTAATTACGCTTATCACATACGGTTAGGACTAACCGTGTACAAAACAAACTTAAACTAATCTAAATACATCCAAGGCATTAAGAAAAGCAAGAATAATGTTTATTACATTGTAATCAACTCATACTTAAGCTTAAACAATCAGAATGCTAACTGAAATGTGATTAGCCAGCCGTAAAGCAAGTCTCCTTTTTGGCTAGCCAATGGGATGCAAGAGACATGTTCATTTGTTGCTTGCTCCTTATTGGCCATTCTTCCCAAGGTTGCAACCCATGATTGAAGCTTAGGGACGTGTACGATGCCTTGAAGAGTGTGCCATACTAGCTAAAGTTGAGTAACCCACGGTTTGAAGGCAAAATAAACCGGGTTGGCTGAACCAGGTTCACGGCTAATTTTAGCTCGGTTTTCTGACTTGGTTTAGGCTTAGCAAAAGTGAGTATGATATGGTTTTCAGGCCATGGGGAGAAACTTTGGGATGTGCATAACCCCCCCACAGCAAATAAATCAAGGTTAAACCATGTTTAAGTAGGTTATCTCTATAAAAACATTTAACCGTGCAGTTTTGGACCAAAACTGGTAGGTTTGACAAAATGACTTGATCTCTTTGCTTCCTCTAGGTATGATTGGTATTCAAAGCTTGGACCTGAAAGTAGACATCTTGGGATTCCAAAAAGGTTAAAATCCAAGACTTAAACCCCCCTTAAGCTTATCAAATCATATAACCAAAATCGGGTATATTCTGGTTGAACTGGCAGTTTGTATATCTTGGCTTTATTGGCTAATTTGAGAGGATAAATGAAGTCCAAATGGGATGAAATTTGATCTCATGGAAATCTAATTTCTTGAAATTCAATCCCAATGCAAAATATTGGACTTAAACCTTAAAGATGTTTAAGTAATTAACCTCTCAAAGTCGGGTTTGCTGCTGAAAGCAAACCATGATCTGCTGTTTTAGGTCTTAAACAAAATAAGGATGATTTATTCATCTGTTAGGCAGCAAATTGAAATTACTTAGCTTGATTTGATTCTTTAAATCAAGGGGCATGGAGGGATCTCCATCACCATTACCTGAACTTAGTCGGCGCTGGACTCTGGCGTTCCTCTAGCTTCTGGTTTACATTGATTGCTAATCTCAACCCCACCTTCCTTAGATCAGGCACAGCACATATATGTTTCATTTCCTACCTCGGCGGGTCGTCACTAATCGAGTTTTTAATCTTTTTCAAGGATAGTGGAACTTTAATCGAGCAATTATAATGTTTAAGATATAAGGTTCAATTGAATAACGTTCTCTACTAGGAAACTTTTTTTATTGAAAACTTAAAGGTGGAAATATTACAGTGGAAAGCTTTGAAGAGGGACTTAAGCTAAGATCATTAGAGATGCTTGCTCGTAGAAAAATGGAAAATCCTAACTTCTCTTTTGCTGAAAAATGCTCAAATGATTGTATCCCTTATCACCACTCGGCCCCTCCTTTTATAGAGGGGATATGGGAACATAGGATGCCCTAAAGGCTATAGTACGTACTAATTTTTCACATGGCTACAGTACACACTGATGACTACAGTACACTGTTTTATTTGCAAACCAGACACTTGTCAAAATAGTACAATAATGGTGCTATAACTTTTCAGAGCTTTTAATGATGACAAGACTAGTCATCATTATTGAGATTCTGCATGCCTTCATATCCAATTATATCGTTTAGACCATCATTATCTGGATAATCATCAAAACCTTCATCTAATTGAAGATACTCTGGGTCCCATTTCTCAAATAATTCTAGAAGATATTTCTTTTCTTTTTTTGATAAGAATGTTTCAGCTCCAACATCAAAGAGATAATCAGAGATATCTTCTGTGACTGCTCCTTCCACCTTCATGTGCTCTTTAAACCCATTGTCATAGGCAAAAGCAATATTTTCGCAATGCATTATCGTTTTTCCTTGTTCAATTAATTCGTAATTTTGATGATAAATGTTGTAAAATCCGATGGCTCTTGCTAAAGTGGGATCAGTAACAAATTGTCCTCGTTCTAGAAGCTAATCTTGTCGCTGAGCATAGGGGTCGTCGTAATCAACGATCTGGAAGAGCCAAACTAGCCCATTATCTTATTCAGATCGTTGATTACGATGATCTCATTTGTCAATGACAAGAATGGGCTCCTGAACAAGGAGAATTAATTACTGATCTTGCTTTAGCAAGAGCCATTGGATTTTTCAACATTTATCATCAATGTTGGACATTAATTGAACAAGGAAAAACATTTATGCATTGTGGAAACACTACTTTCGCCTATGGTAATGAGTTTAAAAGTACATGAAGGTGGAAGGAGCAATCTCAGAAGATATCTTTGATTATCTCTTTGATGTTGGAGCTTGAAAGTTCTTATCAACAAAAGAAAAGAAATATCTTCTTGAGTTGTTTGAGAAATAAGATCCAGAGCGTCTTCAATTAGATGAAGCTTTGATAATTATCCAGATAATGATGGTCTCAAAAATATAATTGGAGATGAAGGCAAGCAGAATCTCGATAAGGATGGCTTATCCCGTCATCATTAAAAGCTCTGAAAAGTGGCTGCCCATTATTGTATTATTTTGACAAGTGTCAGGTCTGTAAAATAAAGTATATATTGTAGTCATGTGAAGAGTCAGTATGTACTGTAGCCAAATGAAAAATCAGTGTGTACTATAGCCAATAGGGCATCCTACGTACCCCCATCCCCTCTATAAAAGGAGAGGTTGAGTGATGACAAGGGGCACAATCATTTGAGCATACTTGAACAAAAGATAAGTTGGGATTCTCCATTTCTCTATGAGTAAGCATTTCTAATGATCTTGATAGCTTAAGTCTCTCTTCAAGCTTTCCATTTAATATTTCCACTTTCAAGCTTTCAATAAAAGAAGTTTCCCAGTAGGGAATATTATTCAATTGAACCTTATGTCTCGAATATTATAATTTCTTAATTAAAGTTTCACTATCCTTGAAAAAGATTAAAAAATTGACTAGTGACTATGGTCTAAGGTAGGAAACGAAATAGATCTGTGCCATGCCTCATCTAAGGAAGGTGGGGTTGAGATTAGCAATCTTTGGAAATCGGAAGCTAAGAACACTGGAGTCCAGAGGCGACTAAGTTCAGGTAACGGTCGAAACTCTCTAATTAAGTTTTAATTATTTTGCTAAGCATGGTGGGCCTATAACCACAGAAAGTATAATATATAAAATATAAGTAATAGATTGTGTTAATTAGTAACAGTAAGGTCATTATAAGAAGTCTGATCGTTTAAAACATGTATATTTCCTATGAACATACTAAAAATAGCTTATTTGCATATTTCGCCCAATTCTGGGGTTTTTTTTGCAATTTCTAAGAGTTTTGGGCCAAAAGTGAAAAGCGAAAGAGCACGGGAAGCATTGAAAAATTAAAACAGGTTTTCTGAAGGTAGCAAAAAATTAGAAAGTCATAGCTCAGGGTACTAAAAAAATCAAGCCAAAAAGTTGATACACGAAAAAAATCAATGACATGTATGTCAAGGTACTAAAAGATCAATAGGCCTGCAATAATAAATTTCAAGGTGAAGTTAATCAATAATTTCAAAAACAGTGCGTTACAAATTAGATTTACCTAAATGTAGCAGTAGTCTACGATAATGGTGATGATGCTAATGACGATGATGAGGGCAACAATGATGATGATGATGATGATGATAATGGGGCAAATTTTGTCTTTGGGTGGTTAAAAAAAAGTCACTCAGATAAAAATTATGTTTATTTGACATATATCAAAACATCATTGATTACTGATTGGAAATCACTTTAAATAATTTCTTACCATCAAACTGCTAACAATCTTAAAAGCTTAAAAATTTCACGGTGGCACTTAAAAATTTTAGAAGATTGCAAAATAGTCTTTATAAGAAGTTATAGGCAACTTTAAGAAGATATAAACACTTGTAAGAGTTGCAAACCGTTGTTAGCTATAATCTAACCTATTAGTTTTAGTTTCAAGGTTATATTATATTTTTGTAAGAAACCATTGAAAGCATCTAATAAGCTATAAGCATCTATGAGTTGTTGAAAGGAGCTTAATTAACTATAACAAGCTGCAAAAATTAGAAGAATTATAGAGAGCATTTATAAGTAACTACTAAACTTATTGGAGAAAGCAAAAAGTAGTTTATGGGTAAAGTAGTTGGTTACAACTTTGAAGTTAAAAGTTCAAATGCACTAGATTATCTAAATGTCGAATTTGCAAGTGGCATCCTTGACATGCTCATACTTTTAAAATACGCACACTAGAAACATGGTTTAAATGTCTAAATTGCCATCGATAACAAGAGCTACTTTCAAATCTGGTTGAAAATGAGATTAAGTTATCTTTAAGATGGTTTTGTAGATTAAATCTTTTTGTCATGGGGTCCATAAGCTTTGTCTACATAGGGTGGTCTAGCTGTTTTTTTTTAAAATTTGCTTTATTAGGTGTGTGTTCATATTAATTATAATCATATTTGGCTCTTTTGAGCTTCATGATTAGAACATTATATTGTAACGGTAGTTGTATATCCATTCAATCCCACTATTTATAGTTTCAAACTTTGTTTCAGCTCAAGGTAAAGAAGCTTTTTGGGCTATTAGATTGGGGTTAGCACATGATTTTCTTGCATGATCGTGCGCTTAATTCCAACCTAAATGCTTCAACAATTTGGTTTTTCAAATTAGAATATAGACTTCATAATTTTTGTTTAGTAATTAATTCAGCCTTGAGATATGTTTGGCCTAAATTAACTCAATCACTTTTAGTTGGAGTTGAGAAAGTCTGACCTAACACGATCACCCAACCCAAACTCGACCTGAAGTTACTGAGAGAAGCCCCAATCTAACACGAACCGAATTGATTTCGACCCAAAGTCGACACGATTTGACCATTTAGCTTCAAAACATATTATTTTTCAATTTTGACTAGATCTAAACTATTTGAAAGGTTGACAAGAAGTTGACATATTTATTAAATGGCTCAATCTGAACTAACCCATTACCCAACTGTAGTTTCAGTAGTTTAAAACAAGTTCCTTGTGGATTGGACCCATACTCGTTGGTTGTGAGCTACAGCTACATCGTGCGCCTCCGATTAAGATTGAATAAGGTTTTACCATCGTTTTCCAGGGAACTTGTTCTTTTCAATATCAAAAGAAATTTTGTATATTCTAGATTAGGTCTTTTACTTTAGTCTTCAATTCTTCTATATTTTTTCTTGGACCTACTTGCACCTGGTATAGGTTTTGCTTTGTATGCACATGCATAGTCACAAGAATTAAAATCTTATCCCTATTGTCTCTCAAATCAAAGCGATTGCAAACATGCAAAGTGATAAGGCAAGAAGGAAGGCGAAAGAAGTTGCGATGGTAGGAGCAGAACAGAATGAGGTGGTCCCAGGTTACGCAATGCCATAAATGTTAAGCATCCCTTCATCCATCGTGAGGCCGATAATTGAGGCACCCAATTCTTTCCCCACATGGGACTCGCTATTGAGAGCCTTCCTTAGAAAGTACTTCCCTCCTAGAAAAACTACAAAGCTTAGGGTAGATATCACTTCTTTTGCATAGCAACACATGGAATCCTATATAAAGCTTAGGAAAGATTTAAGTACCTTCAGTGGTAGTGTCCGTATTTTCTTGTTTCTGATTGGCCCTTAGACTAAACATTCTATGATGGGCTGGAGTTGTGAATGACAAGTTTTGTAGATGTCGTAATCGGAGGCACTGTCGTGAGAAAATATATACAAGAGACCAAGGCTTTATTAAAGGAGATGACCTCTGATAACTATGGTTGGTTCAATTAGAGGGTTTGTTCTAAGAGGAGTAGTGGCAAATATGAGGTTGACAAGATAAGATATCCAACTAGCGAAGTGGAGGCACTCGCATAATAAATTGATCGGTTTGGTGCCCCTCATACCGGGAGTTCATCGAGCATCCATATGATGTTAGATTTCTCAATGAAATTTGTGGCATTCAAGGACATATGGCTACTGATTATCAAACCAACTACAAAGGAGTTGAATAAGCCAATGCCCTCTAAAACTTCAACCGATGACCTTAAAACAGCCACATTTCAATACTTGTAACATAGAATGGAAAAAATCATCTCAATTTCTCCTATAGGAATAGCAACCCCTTACCACTAAATACCACCTAACCCCCTAGGTCCTGTTATAAACCCCTTACAATCCACCTCCACAACCCCCACCAAAAAAATTCCAATTTGAAGAGTCTTATGGAGTGCTTCATCTGAACCCAAACCAAGACTAATGCAGCTCTTCATGAGTTAGTCAATTGGTTGACTTCTAAGTTTGAGACTGTGTCTACTTGTAAAAGGATGATGGGGACTCAGATAGCGTAAATTGGGTAACAAGTGAATCACCTTTTTGGAGCATAAGGACATCTACGAGGTTAGCCAGAGACGAACCTTAAGATACATGTGAATGCTATCACTTTAAGAAGTGGGAGAGCACATAAGGAACCAAGGATTGTTGAGAGAGAGAAAAGAGCACGGTAGAGGGAGTTACTGGAAAGAAAGATTTTTCCACTAAGATTCCTATATGGGAGGAAAAGGAGGTCGAGGAAAAAAACATTGAAGTGGAAGTGGAAAGTGCTCGCACACTAGTTAAGCCTTATAAGCCCCTATTTCTTCTCCTTAGTGGCTTGTTAAGGCATATATGAGAAGAAACATGGAAAATTTTTAGAGATGCTACGAATACTACACATCAATGTCCCTTTCTCGGAGGTTGTCATTAGTACCCTATCATATGCCATGTTCCTAAAGGTGCTCTCTAACAAAGGGAAATTGTAGGAGCACGCTACAATGGCACTTACTAAACAGTGAAGTGCTATCATTAGAACAATCTAGCCCTAAAACTATTCGTGGTAGTTTCTCTATACCTATGCAGTTCGAAATGTTGTTATAAGTCAATCCTAGTGTGATCTTGGGGTGAGCTTAAGCTATATGTCGTGCTCTATATGTAGAAAGCTACAAGTGGGAGATTTAAAACCCACCTCCATCTCCATTTAGGTTACAAAGTACTTAGTGAAGTATCCCATAGGAGTCCTTGAAGATGTGCTCCTACAGCTTGGAAAATTCTTCATCCCTTGTGATTTTGTAGTGATAGAGATGGAGGAAGATTCCTACATCCGTATCATCTTAGAGAGATCACTCTTAACTATAGTTGGAGCTATGATTGACCTGAAGAATGATAAGCTTTCTCTTCAAGTTGGAGAAGAAAAGCTAGGGTTTAATCTTACATATGCCATGGCTTTCCCTATCTTGGAGGACGTATGCTACCGAGTTGATATCATTGAAAAGGAAGTCATGGAGGAGATTATGATCCCTAAGCTCTTTATAGATCCTTTGGAGGCTCATTTGATTGGCTCAAGTTGGCATGGGATGGGGGCACATTAGGATAAATCCATAAAAGCCTACACTAGGATCTTGAATTCAGCCTGAACATATCTTCCTGGACAGCAACACAAGAAGATTCTTAGTGTGGAGGTTCAATCCTCCAAATAAGATAAGAAGGGTTCCCCCGTGATAGAGTTAAAGCCTCTACTGTCCCACCTTAGGTAGGATCGGCAAAGTACCCAGTACTAGCCTAGAACTCGCAAAACCAGCCTAAATAGGTTTGGGTATGGGTGGTGAAAATGGAAAAAAAATGGGTATGGGGTGAGTATTGCTAAAATAGGTATTGGTATGGGTGAGGATATAGGGTATAGGTCCTACCCGCCCCATACCCATTTTATCAATACTTGCCATATACACGCTCCATATCTGCCCCATATAAATCCTATATTCATTTGTTCAAAGTTCTAATTTGTTACTTACACTTGGATATTTTGCTAGTTGCTTTGAGCTATATGGTATTCTAGACTTCAACAAGATATTTTGTTAGAAGTTATAATTGTCAAGTGCTAATTTATTCCTTTGATTGGAAAACTTTTAGTTGTATTCAATGTAATATGATATGTTGTTAAAAGTTTGGTGTTAATGTGACATATTAGCTATTTTATGTTGAATATGAGTACAAAATGGGTTTAATTCTTTTGTGTCTATATACACTAGAATAAAACCTGCATACCCACTATACCTAGTGGATATGGGTATGGGTATAGCTTTTCAACATTTGATGGGTTAGGGTATAGATATGGGTATTAATTTTGAAAATGGGTATGGGTGAAGGTATAACTAAACCCGCCCTGTACCTCAGGCATGGATTTCTTGGTTGTAATCATACATTCGCTGTTATTTTTAGTGTTAAACTCGATGGCCCCCAACTTGAAAAATTGTTCAATGCGTTCAGAAAGCAGAGGGGGTGCCGTAGTTTATAGCATTGATGATATCAAGAGAATTTTCCCTTCGGTTAGCATTCATGGGATTCTTCTTGATAAAGGTTATAAACCCTTTAGACAACCTCAAAGTCATTTGACCCATAATATATAAGAGGTTGTGAAAAAGGAGGTTGTCAAACTAATTGACATTGAAAGTATCTATCCTATCTCATGTATTAAATGAGTGAGTCCATTTCAAGTAGTTCCCAAAAAGGGTGGGATGACCGTTATTAAGAATTAGTGCAATGAAATCATTTCTAATAGTACTGTCACTAGGTCGTGCCTATGTATTATTATAGAAAACAAAGTAAAAGCACTTGAAAAGACCATTTTCCTCTTCCCTTAATTGATCAGATATTGGACATGTTGGCTAGGCATTCTTTCTTATATTAGTTGGATGGTTATTCATGTTTCTTCTGAGTTCCTATCCTCGTAACTATTCAAGAGATGATGACCTTTACATGCCCTTCTGGTACCTTTGCTCATAACAAAATGCTTTTTGGGTTATGTGATGCTCCTATCATTTTCAAAAATTTCATGCTAGTTTGTCCAACTATATCAAATCATGGAAGTGTTCATAAATGAATTGTCAGTCTATAGCGGTAACTTCGATTTGTATTTGGAAAATTTGACTGAGGTACTCTATAGATGTGAGGAAGTCAACTTAATGCTGAGTTACTAAAAACATCACATCATAGTAAAGGAGGGAGTGTTTTGGGTCATGTTATGTAACACCTCAATTGTGGCTTAAAAGGATTGAAATGACTACTTATATCATCAAAGGCGCACGTTTCTTTTCGGGAAGCCCACTCTTAAGAACTCTATAGTTAAGCATGCTTACTGGGCAGCAATCTTGGGATGCGTGACCTCCTGGAAGTTTCTCAGGCAGCATATGAGCAAGCATGAAGCACACTGGAAAGACTTGTGTTGATTTGTGGGACCAGTCGATGATCCTTAAAGCGATTCCTGTTAAGTGCCCACGATTCGAGTTGGGGCTAGGGCGTTATAGATGGTATAAGAGCCAACCCGCGGCCGTGAGCTGTGCCAGTGGATTGAGAGCCCATGGGCAGTTACCCAGAGCCGGTGAAGAACACTCGTAAGTGGATCGGTTAGTAAGGCACAACAAGGACGTAGTGGGGGTCATTGTAATGCCTTGAGTGTGGCTTAGAAGGACAGACGTGACTACTTTTATCACCGAAGGTGCATCTTTCTTTTCGGGAAGCCCACTCTTAAGAACTCCACAGTTAAGGGTGCTCGCTGGGGAGCAATTTTGGGATGGTGACGTCTTAGAAAGTTTCTCAGGCAGCGTGTAAGCAAGGACGAAGCACACCGAAAAGACTTGTGGTGACTCGTCGGGCCAGTCGGGGATCCTTTAAGCTGTTATTGGTAACTATCCGCGGCCTAGGAGAAGATCAGGGCATTATATGTTGTCCCTCATAGGGCATCGAGGTGGATAAAGCTAAGATAAAGGTTATTAATTAGTTTTGACTGCCCACATCTACTAAGGGGATAAGGAGTTCCCTCAGTCATGTGGGATTCTGTCGCTAGTTTGTCAAGGAGTTCTCTAAGGTCGCTAAGCCTCTAACTCAACTTTTCACCAAAGACGCCCTATTTATGTTTATTGATAAGTGTCTTGAGGTATGTTGCTGGATTATGCAGGCTCTCATTTCTGCCCTCATCATCCAACTGCCGGATTAGAGTTTATCATTTAAGATAATGTGTGATGCTAGTGACCATGTGGTTGGAGTGTTGTTAGGGCAATGGAAGGTTAAGAAACCCTACATTATCTACTATGCTAATAAGACACTTGATGGTCTCTAGCATACTTATACCATGACTACGAAAGTGTTGCTTGGGATGGTGTATTTTCTCTAAGAGTTCCATCCATACTTGCTATGCTCCAATGTTGTGTAAACCGACCACTCCGTACTCAAGCATCTCCTAGATAAGAAGGCTGTTAGGCCTCGGCTCATCAGGTGGATTCTGCCACTACAAGAGTTTGACAATGAGATCAAGGATAAGGTAGAAGCTGAAAATGTGGTAGGTAATCACCCCATCGATAATGCTTTTCATGGTGAACATCTCATAACAATCATTTGCGGCGTGACCCCATAGTTTGCTGATATTGCCAATTACTTTGCTTGTGGAGTTTTGCGACATTATTTGATGTAGCACCAAAAGAAGAAAGTCTTCTATGATCTCAAGTCTTTTTTTTAGGATGAACCTTTTCTTTTTAAGCATTATAATGATGGGGTCAATCTATGTTATCTTGCTGGGGATAGAGCCTAATGTGTGATCTTTCATTTCCACGATTCTCCTTGTAGAGGGTATGCTAGCAATCCAAGACTATGGCCAAGGTACTTGAAGCGGGGATTTTTCAGCCTCCATTGCTGGAAGACATCAACGAATATGCTCAAGCATGTGACCAACAAAAGGAAACATCTCGAGAAAGAATGAAATTCTTGAAGTAAAAGATTTTGATGTTGAGGGTGTTGATTTCATGGGGCGATTTCCCCTTCTTGTCATAACAAGTAGATCCTTGTGGCTATCGACTATGTTTCTAATTCTATGAAGGCACTTGCTAGCCCCACCAATCATGATAAAGTAGTGCTAAGTTAGTAAAAAAGGTGATCTTTTCTCGATATAGAGCTCCCTTTGTCTTGATTATTGATGAGGACACTTAGTTTATTGAAACGAAAATAGAGACAATGCTTAAGAAGTCTAGGATGCATCACAATGTTGGTTTCGGCTTGCATTTCAAAAATAGTGGCCAAGTCAAAATTTCCAACCGTGAGATCAAGTTTTTTCGGGGAAGATGGTTGCCAGATTAAGGAATGTTCAGCTAAAAAGCTGGATGATGCCTTATGAGCTTATTGAACGGCTTCGAGACACTAATTAGAAGTACTTCTTTCATATACAGAAAATAATGTATCGTTCCAAATTTGTATAAGCACACCTGATAAAGTGTGGGGAGAAAAATGATAAGATTGGCTAGTTTCCTCGATTCCTCATTTAACAAGTACGGGTAAATTATGAACTTATTCCTATACGCATTAAGTGTGGGGATCTCAAAAGTGCTTTTATAATTACTTTTTATTACACTAATGAGGTAATTTACACAAAATACTTATATCTAAATATACTAGCGAAAGGAATAAAAAAACATTAAAAAATACACAAAACATCTAACAAAATCAAATTATAAGTAGACATATTAATAAAGGACAAATGAGCAGGTACTTAATTTTGTAGGCACCATTGTCTACCCCTCAAAAAGGGCGAAATAGCTCCAGCGCAATTGAATCCTGAGAATTCGAACTCCTCAATTCCTTCTTTATGTAGGTTGTGAATTCTAGGCAACACAAACTTTCTCAGAATTCAAACTCCTTAATCCTAGCCTTGTACGCCTTGTTCCATCATCTGGGTGTGCTTCCGGCACGTGAATTCATCTTGAATCTAGGCTCACGATTTTTAATTCTGGGCAGCGACTTAAAGAAGCCTCATGATTGCCAGTGAAGCAGCATTCAATCGAACATCTGAGCAGCCACTTAAAGAAGCCTCACGATTTTAGATTCTTATATATCATAATATAGTGAGCCAAGTCTCAATTCTCAATTTGAATGTGAATTGGCAATTCAATCTAAAGTGGGCATATCTCCGTCTCAATCCAGGTGCCTGCTTCTGTTGATATCTCATAGAAGTTGGTGATTGGTGACTTTGATGCTTATTTGTGTAGTTTAATTCAATTAATGCCAATAAGCAATAAATCTAGCTTCTGATTTCTTTAACATGTTCGTGAAATGTGTTTCATGCCAATAAGAAACTTTGGTTTAGCAGAGGTAGTTTCTGACGTTTATGTAATATGTTCATGAAATCTGGACCAGGATCATATGGTCTAGGCTTAATGTCCCTAGATAGTCCTAACATAGGTTTGATACTTATGCACCATAAAATTTTGGTGAAGACTATACTTAGTAAATCAAAGTTTATATGTTTCTTTAATTATTGTTTAGCAAAGGTAGTTTCTGATTCGTGAATGCAATTTTGTGTTATGGTATTTGGTTCGATTTTTTTTTTCAGTTACTTTTTTCGTGAACTTTGGTTTTGATCTTAATCTTTGGAATGAGTTTGAACCCAGATACAAGTGATGAGAATGTCCAAGTGGAAAATTTGGTTAGCTAATATCACTCAGGTCTCGAATAGTCAAATGTATCAAACTCTTTCACACACATATATTCGGGGATTTAAATTTGCTCTGAAATTCTTAATTAGATTCAAATACAGTAACTTGATTACAGATAGTTGCATGCGTGCCTCTAATCAGTTAGTCTTAGTTGTTGATTAAATTATTGTGTAGACTGAATCTGATGGTCTATTTTTTATGTTGATTTTCTTGGGCAATTCCATTTGTCTGTAAATTCATTAATCTGTGCTCAATATGGAAAATCTTAATGTCTATCTCAACTTGGCTAGAGCTATCGGTTAAGTTTTACGTCAGATTTTGATTATAGTGATGTACAACGTGGTTAATATTGAGTGATTTATTGAGTTGGGGATGAAGGGTGTTGTGCTAGTATGTTCCATTTAGTTTGAAGGAGATGTTGTTCAATACTATTGTGTTGTTAAGATTTGGTTTGTAGTAGATGATTTTTAGAGAAATTGGGATTAGTGAGGAGTTATTTTATTGAAGTAGAGATGAATTATTGGATTGAGATTTGGTTTTAATGAACCCATTTTTGGAAGCCCTCGGGTTAACATAAACTTTTGTTGTTTTTACGACTTGTACCAACAAACGCCAAACCTATTTCTCTTCTGCCAAATAACCTTTTGAATTCCAGAGCTAAGAGTCAATTTGCGAACTACATATATTAAGAAAAACAAAGAATCTAGGGGCGCTTGTTAAAGCTAGATCGCAGTTGGGTTTAACTTAACTAAGCAACCTTTTGTTCCTAATTTGTGTCGTTTAAGGACAAGAAGTGTGGATTAATATGTGTTGTTTATGCCAATCAGAAGTGGTTTTGAATCAATTTGGTATTCTGGCTTTGATCTATTTCCCCAAGTAACAAGGTCAATGAACATGTCTTATAGCTAGATTGAGTTATGCATTCATGAAATAAAGGCCATACCAATGCATGTACAAGCTATTGATGTAGTAGTTTTTGTTCAAAAGAACCATCTGCATTGAAGATTGCACATAGACCACAATTAGCAAAGACACTCAAATCCCTCGTGCTCTACATTCCTCATCGTGGATGATCTATGTAATTGCTCATGTATTAATCATGTACAGGACGACATTGATTATGGCTGAAGATTCCAAGAGCGATTATACACAATATCCTTTGTATGGCTTTAATACACATGCTTTGTTATGTATCTTTAATGTGAGTTTGACATGCTTCGATAAATGTTAAGCTTCAAATAGTTTCCATAAACCAGGATAAATTTTTCAGTTCAAGCAAAGCTGACCTTAATGCCAAAGTCAAGTAATAGTACTTGAACTCCATAATTCATTGTTTATCTCATTTGATCATGCTCATATAGATCACAACTACACAAAACTTAATCCAGGCAAATCTCACTTGGATTCAAGTTGTCAAATGTGTCAGAGATAGCTGCCTTAGCTCGTACAAAGATAGGCCACAACTACTTGTTTTGAGCTGATTGGTACTCTTATAACCCTTCTATTGTGGTCAATTCTAGTTCACAACAGCATGTTTCTCCTAATGATGATGGTGGTTATCAAAATTATAGACCTTAATTTGCATACATGCATTAATTATATTATTATGATTAGCTATGTATTGAGATTTATTAATGAAAGTGTACTAGGTGTAGTACTAATGGAATATGCGATCACGCAAACGAGCTAGCCACCTTTCAGGCTAATCTAAACCCTTCCCATGCATTAAAAACTTGTGATCTATTTTGTCTTATGGGTTTTGTGATCATATATTTGTGTTTGGTCTGGTTATTTAATTTGACTGCAATTTATAAAGCCAATGCACTTAAAGGCATTGGAAAGGAGCACTCAAGCAAAGGTCAACAACATATATAGAACCCATCTTATATTTGACCTCAAAATAATTCACTACTAAAAGTTTCACTACTATCTTCTTGGCTTTTGAAGTGAAAAGAGATACAAATTAACATTGGTAATATGAGAACTTGTATCCTGTAATACTAATCTTTAAAAACTTTCCCAGTAAAAAATGATTGGCACCCATTTGATTAAAAAATTATGACAATAATTTGCACCCACATCTTATCTTTCTTACTCGATTTCAATTTACTTTGGAGTAAACACATGCTATTTGGCAATAGCAATGAAGCATGTACATTTCCCCACATTGAATTCTATGCCAACGTATTGACAAGACTAGAGTTCACATTTTAGTTTCTTCTTTTCTGAATCGCTTAGTCAGAAATATGTTTGCTGATTTTGCTATATTATTTCCACATCAAATAATCAAAAAATTACATCTACAGCCAGCAAAAAGGTTTTTGGGACCTGTGAAGATTGAAAATAATTTAAACATCGATAAGCATTTCAATAAATAGGTCTATAGGTTGTAAAATGACAAACTGCCCCTTCTATTTGTATTTTCTAGTAGTAGTTGTAGTAGTAATAATATTGTTGTTGCTACTACTATTATGGTTATTTTGGGGAAAAACAAAACGCAAAATGCATGTAAATCTATTTGTTCAGATGTTGATAAATCACTAAATAATTTTAATTTTTATAGGTTCCGAAAATTATTGCGCAAAACTCAATTGATCAAAATCTAAATTATTTAATACCATCAAAAGTGTATTTATGGTTAAGTACAACAAGTTCTTATGGGAAGAATTTCTTTGCAAAACAATTATTTGCGTTCGTTAGCTTTTCATTCCTTAAAAAAGAATTTCCTTTGCTTGTTTAAGTGTAAAGCTTGTTATGACATTTTCATTTTTTTCAATTTACTCAGTGACTTTTATGCCTTGAACAATGTCTAAATGGATGCATATTATTAAGTTGAAGAACTATTTTCATCTTCGGCTTGTTAATATGATTGAATTTGTAGCTAGTGGTTTCAATTTGCTTAGTTCTGATGGCGTAGTATGCTCTAAGCACATGATTTTGATGCGTTGGTGTAACCCTTGTGATTGTTTTCCCCTCTTCCTTTAATGATTAACAATGCTTAGTTACAATGCTTATATTGACTTATGTGATGACCTTGTAGGTGGGTTGCTAGAAATTATAATGGACAAAAGTTGGATTCCTATGCATAGAACTTCTCTTGAATATAGGAATGGGGTTGAGTCATTTTTGGAATTTGCTTTTACAATGCTGGGGGTTGTAAACTCATCGTATGCCCTTGTAATAAATGCAAAGTTAGACACAATTGTTGCTTCACAAAACTAGAAATGGCACACCATCTCATGTTTAATGGTTTTTGGCCATACTATAACGAGCGTGTGCACCATAGGGAGGAAATTTCCAAACTTTCTTCATTTTTTTGTGACAAAGGCCACAATACTACTAATACCCATTCAGAAAGTGGTTTTGGTGACATTGATACTATGATAATACTTAATAATACTTTTGGGATGCACGAAAATCGTGGGAATGACATGTTTCATCAAGAGGGTGATATAGATGAAGAAGACAGTGATGACATTGGGAATGAGGCGCTTGAGGGTGATACTTCTATGGTAGACAAAGATGATGGATATGAAAGGGTACTAGAACAAGTTGAACAGGAGCTATGTTAGGGTTCAAAATTTTCAAAACTCTCTTTTCTGTTGCACTTCCTCCATTTGAAATGCATGTATGGTTGGTCTATTACATCATTTAATATGCGGCTCCAGCTTTTGAGTACTATTTTTCCCCATATAAACCCCATCCCATCATCATGGAGTAATTGCAAGCAATTATTTAAGGACTTAGGCCTTGAATATGACAAAATACATGCCTGCCCTAATGATTGCATATTGTATTAGGGCAAAAAGGATTGGCAAGAATCATGTGACAAGCGTGGTTCTTCACGATAGAAGAATAGTAAAAAGAAATTGGCAGTTAAGGTGTTATGCTATTTCCCTCTCATTCCTTGCACCAAGAGGTCAGTTACTTGAAGTCTCAATGAATTGGTGATGTGAATGTTCTATCTTAGGTCATTTCTAAACCATGGTTTCATTACTTCTTATTGAGTTCCCATAATTAAAAATAGGCAATGATCGAATACATGTACACTTTGGATAAGGTCAACGTTAATTTCTTCACTTGGTTTGTGATTAGGGTGATGATGTTGAAGAGAATCAAATGAATACCACACCCTTAGCTAGTGAACCCATGAGAGATACTTTGACAAGTATGCCTATATTAGCTAAGAATAATGAGGTGCATGTTAAGGAAGCATGTCAAATTGAAAATACCACTATACTAAGGGATAAAGGTAGAACTGCTCATACATCTAGGTCGCCTTATGTTCTAAACCAAGTGAGTTCACATTCTGTATGCGCAAAAATGTGGAATTCTCATAAAAAATCTTATGTTTGGCAATTTTTTTGTAAACACTATCATACCAGATTTTGGCTGATTGCAGGTGAGTTAGCAAAGACAAAGTGTTGGAGCCAAAGAGAATATATAGGTGCGAATAAAACAAAACAACCATTCCCTTTTTATTTTCTTGCATTTAGCTTCATGTTGTGCCACTTGGGTAAAGATGACATTTACAACCATGACAGTTACAATTATGTTCTTATTAGCTATTTCATCTTGCACAATCATATTGTTATCTAACTAATAGTTTTATTTAGGCAAATTCACTACAAGGAGTTAATAAGTCTAGTACAACTCAAGTTGGCAAGAAACATATTGGCACGTCACGACCCCATAATCTTGTAAATCATGTAAGTCCTAATGTTGGGCATATAAACATAACATTATAGTGTAACGTAAGAACCTTACGCAGTTAACTTTTCGTTATTGAAGTTTCTTTTCAATTTGTAATTTTATGTAGTCGGATGTTCAAAACAGATCTATGAGGGAAAATGCAAATACTTCTGGTTGCTCAAATCAATCAAATGTTGCCCAAAAGCTGAATTTTAACCAAAGAGAGTAAGTAAGACATTAAGTAATTTTCATTTGAGCAATTTAAATAGCAGACTTGGAAGTGATATACTTATAATGCGGATTATTTAAGCAATTTATATAATTTGGTGATTATTTGACTATTGTTTTCATTCAGGTAAAACACATCCAGGGAGTTAGTAAGCATCTTAGCTTAACTTCTATGCCTTCACCACATTCAAGAGAACTTATGTGCTTTAGGGTAATTAATCCATATGTGACAATGGAAATTTGTCTTTTTTTTCCAAATATGATACTTGTTCAATTACAATAGATTATTCAACTTATTTGGCTATTCTTATTATTCGAAGGGCAACTTTGCTCAATGTATTCACTCATCATTTGAGGAGATGAATCGTTTGCCTTGTAGCCTTTGAAATTCGAAGAGCATTCTAGTTGAATTTGGGACTTGTAATGATGGTGTCACCTCGAATGATGAGATTTCTAGAGATGGTTACCGGAGACTTGTAGGAGCTATATATAATCAACAAGCACAAAAATTCGATCAACATGCAAAAGAAAAAGGAGGTAGATACTTCTAATTTTCAGCCAAGTATCAATTTGCCTAAAAAGCAACCGAATAAGATACTGCACAATCAGGTAAATAATTGTTGAAATATACTATGGACTCTATAGTTCGAGTGTATTTTTACTCGTGTATGCATATGGTTTTCTATGTTTTTCTTACCTTAAGTATCTTCACCAAATGATTTCATTTGAACGAATCTTAAGTGTGGTCGTGCTGAGATAGAATAGTTAGTCGATAAGGTGATCGAGGAAAATCCGGATACTGTAAGAAGTTTCAGGAATCCAAAGAGAAGAGAGTTTGTTCATTGTTTTCTAAGAGGCATGGTTTAAAGATGCTTGTATATTCTTACATTTAAGATTTGATTTCTCATTGACTTTGGATTAACTAAGTCTAAAAATAAAACATCATTTATTGTAGGCCTATAATGAGGGTAAAAAGAAGGTAGACAAGGACTTACTGAGCAAGCTTCTTTACGAAAAGTTATTCGCTGCTCTTCAGTAACCTAGTAAAAGTATGCTATTCATTTTCATTTAGGGTTTTATTGTTAGTTAAACTTAGTTGTGGTTCTATTCTTGGTTAAACTCAGTTGGATTCTATTATTGGCTTAACTCAATTGGTTCTATTGTTGGTTGAATTGAACTGAGTTCTATTGTTTGTTGAACTAATTGTTTTATTGTTGGTTGAACTTAGTTGGGTTCTATTGTTTGTTAAATTTACTTGGGTTATATTGTTGGTTGAACTTGGTTGGATTTTATTATCAGTTGTGCTTAGTTGGTTCTATTATTAGTTGAATTCAATTGAGTTATGCTGTTGGTTGAAAAAGTGGTTTTATTGTTTGTTGAACTTAGTTGGGTTTTATTGTTGGTTTAACGCACTTGTGTTCTATTATTGGTTGAACTTGGTTGGATTATATTATCAGTTGAACTTGGTTGCATTTCTATTTTTGGTTGAACTCGGTTGTGGTTGTATTATTTGTTGAACTCGGTTGTGGTTAATTCTGAACTCACCTAGGTCCTATATGTTGTTAGTTGAACTCGATTGTGGTTTTATTCTTTCAGGTTCAACTCTGTTGTGGTTCCGTAGTTGGTTAAAATTTTGTTGTGCATCTTTAAACTTGATTCTGCGAGTGTATGTCTTAGTTAAGTCTTTGGTTATCTTTTCTAAGAAATCAATTTTTTTTTGGTGTTTCAATTGTCTAATAGGTTGCATTTATGGAGCTAAGATCTCTTAGTGAAGAAAACGAAGATGGAGATTTTTTATATATTCTACTTGGACGTTAGGCATGTTTTCAAAGTGTAGTTTTAGGTAGTATAAAATATTGAATTAGCTACCTATAACAAAAAAAATTGCCTGATGGATTCAAAACAATGCAAGAATATTTAGTTTTGATTACCTTAGTCTTTATTGATGTGTCTACAATTAATTTTTTAAGGCACTAATGTGTAATTTATTTAATTGATGTTTGATATACTTTAATTTGTTGGTTTGTTAATTTTATTCATATATGTAGGATAATGCGTGTTGGTAATTAGTATAAAACTTCTTAATTAACAAAAGAACAATTGTTTACACTTGTTTGATTTTTAACTTAATAAGTTTTGTATTAATTACTAGTGTTATTTTTTACAAAACTAAAGTGACACTAGTAACACTTTTAAGTGTGGGTAAAATTATCACTTCTTGCATATTCCAGAGTGGGCATAATATAAAATGGCCACACATAAATTGTGGATAATTAGTACTTACTCTGTATTTGTAAGTGTGGGAAATATAGGTCTACCTATATTTTCATTAAGTATGGAGAACACTTCCACACACTTAACCTCCCCTCATTTAGTCTAAGTGTCTACTTCAACACTTACACGTGTGGTTACTAGCAAAATTAAACGTGGAGGGAAGCAACCTTTTTTGTAGTAAGCTACGTCACGTACTTGTGGGGTTGGAGCTTAAGGCCTTTGGGGCCATCAAGCATTTGAACTTTGATCTCAAAGCTACGAGAGAGAAAAGTCTTTTCCAACTCAATGAACTTAAGGAAATCTACATGCATGATGATGAGAATTCTTAGATCTACAAAAGGCAAATGAAGAAATGGTATGACAAGTTGATCCATAGGAGGAACTTCAAGAAAGTGAGTTGGTACCCTTATTTAGCTATAGAATGACACTGTTTCCTGGTAAACTGTGCTTAAGGTGGTTGGGGTCGTTCAAAGCGAACAAGGTGTTTTCCTATGGGGCCATTGATATATGGAGTGAGTTCACTGGAGCCAAGGTGAGTGGTCGGCGATTAAAACATTACATTGCTGGAAAGCCGATTTAGGGGAAGGTCACTGGTACCTCTCCCAATGTTTCGATTGCATAGTGAAAGGTGATGGTCAAGCTCGAAACCTTATATGAGCACTTATTAGGAGGAAACCCAAGCAATATTACTTTGGAAAAAAGGAAAAATTGTTGTCTACCAGTATGCACGACTAGCCATACATGTAAGATAGTAGCTTTCTAGAGAGATATGCAGTTAGCAATGCAGTTTTGCATGGTCGTATAGGCCACAACAACGATGCACGACCTGCTGTGTATTTTTGCATATTCTATCGTATGTCTAAGTTTAAAACAAGCCTAGCCCCAATTACCATTACGCCTTAATTTTTGCCTTCCTTCCCCATCACACTCGAAAAAAGCATCCACCTTCACTCCTAGCACTGACGCACACCAATGCCAGTTGTTACGCTGCTCCCTCGCTAGATTTCGACTCCTCTTGATCTAAACTCTTTCTCCCACTCCTATTGTTCCCTTTTTCCCCTCAATTTCTCCCCTCCAAAACCCCAAAATTTGACCCCCTAATTTTGCCCATTGTTATTCCAGCGAGTAATCCGATTCCACCACCTCTTTTAGTGCCTCGTCTTGGGTCAATTTGGTGCCTTATTGAGTTAAATTGCAAGTTTGGTGTATGTGTGCTTTAGGTTTTCTCATTGTAGTTTTAACTGTTTTAGGTTGAATTGATTGGAAGCTCCTCAACCATTGTCATGACACACAAGAACATGGCTTCTTCATCCTCCTCAACTCCTAAGAAGCCCTCAAGGTCAACCACCACATCCTCAAGCCACCCTCTGCCATGACCTCAAGGTACCCATGACCAATCTCGACCTCCTCATATTATCAATATGCAAGGAATTAAATTTCTCAATGAAGACCAATGTCAATGTTCTGATGCTTTGGTTTCACAAAAAATTTATAATCCAAAACAAGTTCGTGTTGGATTGTTGAAATCTTTGCACTTATGGGACAATATAAACGCTTTCCTTGATGTGTTGTGTTGGTGAGCCGTTATGAATTTGTAATTCCCTGTTCATGAATAGTTGGTTTGGGAATTATTTAGGTCCTTTGTGATGGATGAGAAGGGGAGTTACAATAATGAATTATATTACACACGCTTTGGATTAGGTGGAAAAACATATGAGATGAATATGACCCGTTTTAGCAAATTGCTTCAACTTCCGATTGGTGGGGAGGCCGAATTCTTTCCTAAGAACTATAGTCAGAGTGAGTTCGAAAAAAATATTACCTGTGATGCCTCGCCTTATGTCCTTCGCTGTAGCAAGGTAGCCTATATTTGCAATCCTTTTTACATGTACCTCCAGTGTCTCATAAGAGATGATGTCCTTAACAGATCTAATAAGCAAGGAGTTCCATAAAGAGGGGAGTTATTTATCCTATTACAACATAGAATGGGGTTCACATCAATATAGGTTTTCATATTCTTTCTCACATTAAGAAGCAAGCTAAGAGTAACACTACTGTGATTGTTATTGGTGGCATTATCACTATTCTAGCTAGCAATTAGGGCCTATGGAATCTTTTTTCATTTATACCCATTCTCCATGAAGGCGGATGCCTTATGTTATGTTCTTACATGAGTATAGAGATATTGTCAATGATGGGTGGTTAAGGGTTAGTGAACTATTATAGTCATGCCCTATTTCCTTTGGCTAACGCCAACAAGATAATAATCTCCCATTAATCCAATTGGACTTACAAGGAAGATATAGATGAAGAGGGTGGCGGTGGTGATGGCGATGGTGATGCTTAGCCTACCTCTGTGGATGCTATGAGGAGCACCTAAAAGGGTGATGGGCTTGTGATTAGGATGTTGAAAGTAGACCATCTAAATCTTAGGGTTTCTCTCTAACATTTCCTCAATGATGAGTTTGCTTATGTCCACCTACAGCTCAATTATATGGATGAACAATGCTCCTAGGATTATGCCGAGCTCTTTCGTAGGGAAGATAAGTTTGACCGGCACCAGCAGAACATGAAAAATCATGTCTATGTTGCTTACAAAAACAACGAGTCGCCATACTTGCTCACTGATACATTACAAGTATACCCCCTCTCCATTTATTTTGCATGCCTATTTGTTTCAATGGAGACAATGAACAATTTAAGTACAGGGGTGAGCTGATGGGATCCTTTCGGCCCTTTCGTGATATGGTGATATTGATGCCTTGAGCTGCTTCTTGGAATGTTGTGCATAGTTATTGGTGGTCATGTGATGATTGATATTGTTATAGTAGGTAGTAGTAGTGTACATGTTCATTATTGCAATTAATCTCAAGTAGAGATGCGTTAAGTGAGGCTTATGTAAGACCTCCACATAATCATTCTAACTCTTCTTTTCAATAACCTACTTGTTGATTAGCCTAGGTAGATTCATTGCTTTTAGAAAAAAAAGAATATAATTTAAAAGCTAAATGTCAAATCAAAAATAAAGTGACTTTTGAAAACCTCCTTCTACGAAGATGGTTCAAGGTATGCCGGTTATTTGATCTTGCGTGATTGTGCGTAATGGTGACGACTCTCTTTAGATCCTTTTTGAAAACGTATTTCGGAAAATGGTTTTGATTGCTTTGCTTTGGTCTAAACACTAGCCACCTAAGAGCGTTTCCTACCTTGATTGGTTTATCCTTTCATGTGGGACATCCCTAAACTAGTTGCATTTCTCTTAGTAGTAGTCTTGTGAGATTTTTGGGCCTACTTAGACTATTTATACTCATAGTCTCTTCTCATTCTTGTGTGGACCTCACATGTCATATCTTCTAGAACTTGGTTCGATTCTCTCTAAAACTTCCCATAACATGTCGACTTGATAACATGACAGTGGCATTTCTTGATTTATTGATTGCCACATCGCTAAATATCCCTCCTATGATTAACGTTCTACCCCTTGCTAAACCTTTGTACCTTCGATTGATTTCTTTTGTTGCAAACATTTTCACTTAGTCCTTGGCCTAGTTCACTTTCTTATACTTATGCCAAGACTAAATAGAGCTTTGCTTTGATGACTGTTGATGGGTAATGTAGGGTGTTTATTCATCTATCTTAGTGGTTATGTTTGGCTGCTTTGTGATAAGGATATTGTAATTAGCGTAATCATTGGTGTTCTCCTCTTTTGAGTATGATGGGATAAGAATGTGCCATGAAATGATGTTGAGTGTTGCCGATAAATGTTCTCGCATGCCACTATTGTTTTGAAAAAAAAAATATAGAGAGAGAAAAAAGGCATGGGGGAACAAGATTCCAACAAAAGTGTTGGCATGGTGAGTGAATACGATGTGTTGTTGACTCTCCCAACTTGTTTTTCTATGCCCATCTTGGGGTTTGTCCTCAAGCTATTAGTGTGGTGTGATGTAGTGAAGTTTATTTTTGTGGAAGTGTTTTTCATGCTCATTAGTTTCTTGGCTTTAGCACCACATTTCCCAAATCTGTTTATCCCTCTTTTAGCCTTGACTTAAAAGCCCATTGCACCCTATAACAAGCCCTCTAGGTTGTCTTTTGCATATTACATTCTAGTAGTGGAGGATTGAGAATACAACCGAGCCTATGGTAAGGTTGCCATATTGGGAGGGTGATTGAGAGAGTCATTGTCATTTCAAACACATACGAGGACTGCTCCTATTTTCCTATATGAGACGTTGTACTAGGCTAGCTAGTTCATAACTTGTTAGGCAAGATATTGATTGATGTGAGTTTTGATCAGAGTTGGAGAAGTGTTATGATAAGGCATTATGATCTTGAAATAACTATGTGGTTTTTCAAAGTACATCTTTATACTTGAAATAGTCCCGATATTGTGTGTGTCTGCGCCTAATTGATGAACTATCATTTGTTTGCCTAAGAAGTCGGAAGACAGAGGTTTTGCTCTCTTTACAGTTCGATCATGTTTTTGGTATTGCTTGGAGATAAGCAAGTGATAACCATAGCGAAGTAGATAAACCTCTAATTTTGCTTTTTTAGCCCTCAATTTCACCACTGTTCTTTACAAATTTCCCATATTCGTTGACTAGTTTAATCATATTTACTCCTCTTTGCTCATAATAAACTTATTTGAATTAATTTCCCTTTTGTAGGTATTTTATCCCTAACTTAAGGGTATTTGCAATCAATGGCTCAGAGATTAGCAAAGAGAGATAGTTTGGCTAAGGAAGAGCTTCTTAGCTTTTCAATACATAGCTTTCTAAGATTATTGCTTTTGGGATTAGTAGTTAGAGTTAAAGATTCTTATTCTACTTTGAGAATCATCGCACTACTAATCAATTAAGTTTCAAGTTTTTTTCTTTAATGTCCCTCTTGTTATTTCTTGTTTCTTTTGATTCATTCATTATCATGTTTAGGTTTTGGCAATTTATAATTAGCATTCTGATTATTACCAAGATCGGTTGCTAAATTTCATAATTGTGGTTGGCATTTATATAGCATAGATAATGACTAATCAGCCCTAAACTTGTTCACTACATGCTTGCATCATTTTAATTTTGCTAAGAACACCGCATGTTTGATGAATGGCTTGAGAGAGTATTCATGTTCATTTATTAGGGTTTAGGGGAACTGTAATGCTCTCAATTCTTAATTACCTATTTATCTTAAACTAATATTTTATTGTTTATAAATTTTAGTAGAAGTCTTCTGACTAGAGACATTACCATTGTACCGAAATGAATAAGGCTTCCTCCAAACCACATTTATGCTCTAAATTACTATCAAATTTGCCAAAGTTTGTAACAAAGAAGTACATTCACAACACTATTCAGTTTATAACATAACTTACAATTTAGCTAAGGGTTCTCGGAACACCACATTGAGCAACCTGTCTAGAAGATCAGATAAAGGGTACGTCTTCTTAATAACTTCTAGGCCTCAAGCTGTTCTGAAAGCCATTGTGATCATCTATGTGGCCAACCTTTAGCAAAAGTACCAAGGCCCTATTCTACTTCATGCTGCCCTCTAATGTTCTAGGAAAAGGGTTATTCACTGATCCTTTACCTAAAATAGAAAACGTAAAAAACATTTTGAAAAGTGATAGAAGCCCAGTACGTATATCCCTAAGTTGTAAAACAAACTTTGTATTCAAATAACATAGACACCAACATTTTAATTTGTTTTAGTTCGAAAACACGAGAGAGAGAATGGAATATGAGTAAAACTGTTTTGGCAGTTACTATCTAGAAGTGAAAACCCGATTGACATATGCCGGTTGATAATTGATGGGAGCCACTTAATTAGATGACAAAACATTATTTCACGCTAATTTATTTCATGAATGTTGTATGAAACTTATATCATTTGAGAAACATGAGAATTTTCGAAGAGCACAAGCAATAAACATACCAGAGTTTTTTCAACCTCTGACCCTTTTTGTAAAATGTTCGCTTACGCCTTGAAATGATAGAAATGGTCTCGTTTCTACTGCAAGTGTACTTTTCTCTGGTTAGTAAGGTTTTAGATAGTTTTTATTAATTAAAAGCTTAGTCAATAAATCAGAATTCCTTTGATTTCTCTATTAATCATTAATATCGCATCACTAATTATTTAAGCATACCAATTAATCTTATTCCCCTCCTTTTTGTACAATTCCCCCCATTCAAATTGTTGTTATCTTCATTATTAATAGTATTAATGTTATAGCTATTATGGAATGTATTTCGCTTCATTATTATTTAATATTGATGTTACCATCATTAAGGTTCTTACTATTGTTATTAACTTCATTTTCATTATCGTTATGATCATTGCTATTAGTTTTATTATTACCATTATTATTATTATTTCAACGGTTGTAATTATTGTTATAAGTAACATCATTGCTAGTTTTAGCGATTTATCTACAAAATACGATTTTCGGTCAACCGGATGCGATTCTAAACTCATTCTTGACATTAAGTAGATGGTTTTTGGTCCAAGTCTAAGCATATTCATCATTTCATTAATCTTTGTGAGTCCCAAAATAACTTAAATTAACATACTTAAATTATCCCCAATCCATTAAACTCGTTACTTTATCAAGATGCAAGGATCAATCTTTATAATTGCCTCAACTATACTACAACCAATAGCCAAGTTTACATATTTAAATGATCCCAATCCCTCAAAGTAACTCCAAGGTTCCTATTAACAACATTTATGTTAAAATCTTCCAAAGTTACATTTCCTTCATTCATCTACTTCTTTAACTTCAAGCTATACAACTCTCTAACTCATTTCCATCAGTTAAAATTCTCACTAAATACAATTCCACTTCTTCAAGCCAAGAAACAAAATCATATTAATCAAATGAACTTCAAAATCCCCAAAATTGGTCAATTTCCCTCCCTTACTCCTATCTTCAGCCTCGAGCTCAAGCATCGACCTTGATGACAATGTCACACAACACAACGACGACATCTATTAATCAAAATTATATAAATTTAATGAAGCAAAACACATTATTAAATGCAACTACCAACCCCAATTGACCATATCCACCTGTAAACTCCCAAGGATCTCCAAGCTTAAACTAATCATCGAAACTCTAAATAACCGTAAATTAACATTTATCTATTCTAAACAAAATATTTACTAACAGATTTAACAAGAAAAATGGAAGAAGTGATTAGTCGAGAATTTAGGGTTCACTTTCTCAACCCAATGAAATAGGTCAAAGAGGAGGAAGGAGACTCTGATAACAGACCAATTGGTGGCTGACGGCTATAACGACCGGTGACAGGTGGCTAGTGTCTAGCATTCGGCGGAGAGAAGGAGTAGGGGATGGGCTGTCGAGGTAGGGGAGTATGGGCTTTGAACGGGCCAGGGAAGTAGGAAGGGGGAGGGGTTTTGTTCTGGTTTTTCATTAGGTGTAACTTTTATAAATATTCTAAATTGTGATAATTTTTAGTTCTAAATTTTTTTAGTTTTTTGCTTTTCCTTCTAACTCTTTTCTTTTCTTTTTTTCTTTAGGCCTATTAAATTTTTGCGCATGAATTTTTAGGCTAATGTTTTAGGATAGTAATAGGACTTACATGTTATATCTAAAAAATATAAACTTTACCTAATTAATTAATTAATTCCTTACATTTTATTTATTTATTTATTTCATATTTAATTACTACGATTTCTTTGTGCAATATAGATGAATGAAGGTGTAACAATATACTATTTGATTTCCATTTTACAATGGGAAAATTTGTTTCGTTCTTGTATTTATTTATAACTTCTAGATGAGTTAATCTAGAACATGGTTAAACTTCCTTTGGAGGCTAGTTCATTCTCCCAACCTGAATTTACATAAACTAAACAAAGGCTAAGTTGAAATGGAGAGTAGCCAAAAAAAATTCCTTCTTAAAATAAGTTTCATCCTTTAAACTTGCATATTTTAAAGAAACCATAGATTTACCTCAAACAAGTATGGGTATTAGAGGGATGCTTTCGTTGTGAAGTAGTTTAACCCTATAATTTAGTATTTGCATAGGATGCTCTTCATAGACTAGATTCATGACAACCTTTATAGGCTTTATCACATTGGCATGAGTTGGATGTTCAACAAACTTTCTGAGCTATGAAATGCGAAGAACATTGTGCACATGTTCAAGCACTATTGGTAAATCCAATGTATAAGCACCGTGGTCTAACTTTTCAATAATCTCATAAGGCTCGATATACCTAGAGCTCAACTTTCCCCTGACATTCAAGCTCCTTGTGCCCTTAACGTGCAGTACTTTTAGAAATACTCTATCTCCTACTTGAACTTCCAATAGTCTCCTTCTTTTATTAACATAACTCTTCTGTCGGCTTTGAGCATCTCTATTATGTTTTTGAATCTTCCTTACCTTCTTAGTGGTTTCTTGAATCCACTTCGACCTTATAATCAATGCTTCATATAGCTCACTCCAACATAGGGGTCTTCTGTATTTTTACTTGTACAGCGCCCACAAAGGATTTATTTTAATTATACACTAATAACTATTAGTGTAAGAAAACCACAGCAAGGGTAAATCATCTTTTGATTTTCCTTGGACATTAAACACACATGCTTTCAGTGTATCTTCCAAGATTTGATTGACCCTTTCAGTTTGTCCATCGATGTCAGGGTGGTATCAACTTCAAAAATTTAATTTATCTTCAAAGCTTTTTGTAAGGCTTGTCATAATCAAGCATGGAATCTTTGTTCTCTGGCAGATACTATGTCTTTTGTTATGCCATGTAATCAGACTATTTCCTTGACAAACATTTGTGCTAGTCACTCTACACCCCAACTGCCATGACTTGGTATGAAATGGGTAGATTTAGTTAGTCTATGAACAATAACCCAAGTGACATTATTTTTCCAAGTTGAAAGGGGTAACCCCGTGATAAAATCAATTGAGACTGAATCTCACTTCCATATGGGAATCTCCATAGGTCTCAACTCAGCTGCATGGCGTTTATATTCAGCCTTCACCTTTTGATAAGTTAGGCATTTATGCACATACTCTATAATTTTCCTCTTCATGTGATCCGACCAGAAGCATTGCCTTATGTAACGCCCCCAATTTGCCAATTACTTGATTCATAGATAACTGTAACAGAAGACTTAATGATGGAAGGCGCTACCGCCGTCCTGATAAGGATAATGCTCACTAAAGCCATTTAATCTTGCAACTCTTGTTCACGGTCCCAATATCTATTAAATTGAAACACTTCAAGACCAAAGTCCATAATAGTTCAACTTCAATACAATCGACTTAATCATACCATGTGCTAACTCACACTCCACACTACACAAGAATATTGAATATTGACCCAAATTGACCTTGAAGACGATCCCAACATTCATGTTATGCAGAATCTATTGTGAGCATATGATGACTTCCAAAAGGGCTTGCTAAATCGAGAAACATGTGATACTTCATCACCTCAAATGAAAAACATGAAAACAATTTGAAAATGTGAGGTACGACCCAGTGCATACATTCCTATACTATAAAATGAGCGTAGAAACACTATTGATGGGTACCCACCTTTGCAATTCATTCAGTTCAGAATAACAATGAAAATGAAAGTAATATAAAACTGAATTGCTCATTATTATCTGGATGTGAACCCATTGCAATGATATGATCTATACATAGGTGTACACTTACTGATCCGATGAAGACGTGGCTTGAAGCCGCGCGGGTAAATGATGGGCTGATGTGCTATAGATTATAACTGACAGGGTCACAAGTTAAATGGCAAATTGCTGTGTAAACTGATTCATTGATAAACTAATTAAGAGTTGTAACTTGATAAACATTTAATGCTTTTTAAAGATACAGGCAATGGACGTACCTTGAGTCTTTAAAAATGTCATATGACTTGATAAATATGTTCTGACTTGATAACACTTATGCACAATGGGGAACGATAATTAGGCCTCAACTCTGTTTCGTAAATGCCATTGTAGATATGTGTACTCAGTAAATGATACTCACATAACTTGTAACTTTGATAGAAATTCAGTAAGTAACTCACATAACTTGCAAGATAGGTTATGCTAAGATAACCTCAAAACTGAATCATTAAAATTATTAATCTAATATAAAGTTAAATAAGAGTAAAATAAACCACAATAAGATAGATGAGATTAAAAATAAAAAGGCCATGATGGTGACAAATGGAAGAGTAATTTTGGCCTTTTCTGAGATAGGTTACTGATAAGGGTTTAAGGATTGCTGAGATATCGCTTGGTTCAAGATAACAACGAGTGCACTAGATTGACTTGATATATACATTTGAAACATTCTGAATTGAGTAAGTAATAAAGGTGTGAGGCCAAGAGAGATATATGTTGGTTCAAAATAGCATAAACTGTAATAACTTCGTCTAATAAATATGGTTTCTGAGTGACAATTCTCCCAACTTCTCACATTTCATTCGTAAATCCATTAGGTATAAAATTCCACCCAATGAGTCATTGCACTCAATAGAAGCTATTAAGCTCACTAAACTTGGTATTTTCTTTGTAAAATTCATAATTGATTCAAAGCTTATAAACAAGCTCCCATATTGTATACTTGTCTTCTTCTTTTACATTAATGAAGCTAAAAGCTCGATCAAAGTACTTGAATATTCATTTCCCCCTTAGGTGATCTTATTTTGGCCTATAGGACTCCAAATTGCTCCATGATAAATTTTACTCAATAAATCAATATATTTCTTTACATTAATATCCACAATCTCCCAATAAATTCACTTACTTACATAATTAGTCCAACCAACCTCTCTTGGTCACAAATGGGACTTTCCATGTTTCACTAATTTAGCCAAAAATTTGTATAACATCCATTTTTGAAGCCATTAACGTATCTGTTGGGCGATAATTTGTCGCCTTTTACATCTCTTTTCCACCTAATCTTAGCTCATATAATAACGTAATCCTTAGAGTTTTTCTTGATTTATTAACTATTCTTTGAGATTTTGACTTGTTTTGTTTATTCTTGCAGGTAATAAGTTGAATCAAGCAAATCCCGCAAAAAGGGGCGAAAAGGTGAAAAGACGGAAAAACGGGAGCCAGTCAGCAGAGTCGGCCAGCAATGTGGCACGCCACCCCGTGCCACGTGGCACGGCCGGGCCTCTTCCCATTCTGCCGCGCGCTGTTCATTCCCGTCTCGTGTTCTATTTAAGGCCTTCTTCGGGGGTCACTCAGACCTCTCTCTGGCGATTCTTAGGTTAGATTGGAGGTTAGTTTATCAAATAAAACCTCAATAGGAGGATTAGTTTAGGATTGAAGATTGTAATCTTGGCTTCAACCTTTGGATTTCAAGTTCCTTCTATCAATTCAAGACTAAGTTTTCTCTCTCTTTCTCTATTTATTTTGTATGTTGTTCTTGTTTATGTTTTGTTGGTTTAATTCTTGTATTTGATTTGTTTAAGTTTATATGTTCAGTTTTTGTTGTTAATTTATGTTATTTAGTTGTTTAGATTCGTTCTATTTCATTCTCTTTGTTTTGTTCTTCAAGTTTATGTTCTTCTTTGTTAGTTTAGGTTTTGATGTGTTTGTGATGTTTAGTTGGTAGATTGTGTTGGCTTGGATTGTGATTAGCCTCTTGATGGCTAATTAGTCTTGTATTTGGCCTAACCATACCCATTCTATGCCTAGAACTTAGAGTTTTTCTTCATACCTGCCAAGTGTTCAATGAAATGTTTGAGAGCGCTTTCGTCGATATTTTTGGGCGATTGACTTATGCTGAGAGGTGAGGTCAATTAGCTACTGTGGGACAGGGAATAGCTGAGTTCGGGACATGAAAATAGTATTCGAATCGAGCTAGGTCCAGGTTTGCTAGTTTTGTGGTCTAATTGGGCTAACCCCATGAAAATAGGTGGTTAGGCTAATTAGACTAGGTCATGACCCCTGAGAGAGGGCTTGGGTAGTCTTTGATGGTGCAACCGATCATCTCTAGATTGTGATGTAGTTTGGGTAGGTTAGGACTCATCTCGATTAGTTGGTTCATTCATTGGTCAAATCACAACTCCAAGTCGCTTTTTCTATGTTGTTAGCGTAGTTTAGTTTACCATTTGTTTTCCTTTGATTTTGCCTAGCTCGAGACGCTTTAGTTAGCCCTGGTAGTTGGAAACACAACTCTCTATGGACGACACCCCAAGTACTCAACGATACACCTTGCACTTGGGGTTTATAAATATTAAAACTCTGTTTGTTTTTCCCTAACAGTATCCAACCTCCAAACAGCTTCATTTATACATAATTACATAATTCGTATCCAAAAGAGGGCAGGTTTACCATAACTCACTGATTACACCTCCAAAATTCATGAAAGTTTGCCAACAATTCCCAAATATTATAGAGAATCTACAGTAAAAATGTCAGAATTTTTGGACAACCCCATAATTCCCAAACTTTTCGACAATGGGCAATTCAACAAGCTAATCCTTGGTTATGCCCAATTCCAATCTTCATTCAAACCTCCATAATGAATTCAAAAATCATCATCCACAACATTAAATACACTGTTTGTATCAAAGATCACAACAAGCAAGTAAAACAAAGCTCAAACTCATACTTGCTTAATTTCTAGTCACTTGATCATGTTTGTGATCAAATAACCATAACTCCAAACATGTCCAAACTTAATAAAAATTGCATAATAACTATCAATTTTATCATATCAACAATAATCATAACTAAAACAATCCCAAAAACTCAAAATAGAACAACTTAGGGTGTTGGGTATACCTTACTTTAGGCTTGAATTAGAGGGAGGAGGGGGCTGTTTTGAGTGATTTTGGTGGTCAGGCATGATAGCTGCTAGCAAGGGGAAGTCGGGGAAGCCAGAAGGTGGTTGGAAAAGTCGCCGGAACCCACCAGAAGTGGCAGTAGCCCTGTTTTCTGCAATTGGGCGTGAGGTAGAGAGAGAAAATGGGAGAGTTCGGTGTTTGTTATTTTTTCTGAATTTTTGTGTGAAAATTATCAATGATCACCTACATGCGGCTGAAAATTTCCAACCCAAAAAGTAGCTTTTTGGTAATTAAAATTAAGTGCTAAAATGAACAATTACTGAAATAACAAAGTTGGCAAGGTTTTAGGCTTTTATTTTGGGCCCAACAGGCTAAGTTTGGGCTTGAAAAAAAAAATTATTCGAAGTGTTGGGGAAATTTTTTATTGCTCGGGATGAAATTTTACTGATGGTATGAAAATATTTAGCCACTAAATTATACTTACCGAGGCCTAATATCGATTCACCCGATATTTAATCAACCAACGAAACCTGAATTAACAATCAATGAAACTTAAATTGCAAAGTGGAACTCAAATGAACTATCCACCAACCGAGATTATTAAATACGGTAAATGAAAGCAAAAAATTTAGATGACATAAGGTATTTCGGTAAATATATAAATTGAGTGTAATTGAATTAATAAACATGATTTGGTTATACCAATAACCATGACTGATTAAATCAATAAACTTGATTAGTTAACTAAATGAACATGATCAATTAAATAAATAAATATTATTTAAATAAATAAATGTGGATTAGGGTCGGGTTATTACTATCTTCCCCACTTAAAGAGTTTCGTCCTCGAAGCTTATGATTTTTGACCATGTATGCTATGCCACCTCAAGTATGGATAGTTGGTTTTCACTGCCTCGCCTATGAAAAGGTATGATTAGCTTAAAGTACATAGCTGCTTAATCCTACAATCGAGTATTTAGATCCTTAGTGACTTCACTAGCTGGATTACTTTGGTTTAAAATTGATATTGTCTTTAGAAGAAAAGCTTGTTACTGCAAAGGAGTTACTCTACTTTACTGGTTCTCTGTCTTGACCACTAAGAAATATGGAAGCCATTGCATTTCCTAATAACTACTCTGATACTGACTCATAAAGCCTAATGTAATGAAGACTCAATTATCTCTGATATCCGGTCTCCTGATGCGCTTGACTAGATAAGTCCTTTGGAATACTTTATATCTCATATGAACTTTGATTGTCTCCTTCTTTGGTCAGTATGACCATATAACTCTTGTGTAGTCCTTGTGTCACCTTAGCATGTACTTGAACTGTTTCATTATTCTCGATGCTTCTTCTAGCTTACTCTAATACCGCTAGATATTGTTTGAGATTATGCCATTATCAAAATGTCCTCATTTGATGTTCTTAATGCATCACATGATCTTCCGTCATCAGACTAGTCTAAGATATGCTCTAAGTTCGAATTAGACGCTAGAATAAACATGGTCAGACATGAAAATGATGGAATTGATAGTCAAGTGAGTCATTAGGAAGAAAAGAAATAAACAACAAGACTAGAAAATATATATAAAGGAGGGATTAACATAGGGCGGTTAGAATAAAGATAACCATAAGTGTATCATGAATTGTGAAATATAATGCCACAAGAATTGTGGTTTATAAATATGGATCATAAAGGGTCCAATAAATAATCAGCCAAGGAGAAAGATGGTCTAGTCATACTCGGGTTTAACTGATGAATTGGAAACAAGATGATAAGCAACTGAACTTCAACTAGGTGACTTTGTAGCCACAAGCAACAAGATAAGTGCAATAGATAGATGGAACAAGCAATACGAAATAAATAGATAGATAGATTGGATAAGCAAAGTGCAACGGATAGAGAAATATATTGGACAAGCAAAGTATAATGGATAGATAAATAGATTGAGCAAGCTACAACAGGAACATGCCATTGCTCATATGAAGCCAATTCGAGTACAACAATAAGATTAAATAAAGAATGCGAAAGTTTATTTATCAGAACGTAAGATATATGTGTGGGAGTTGAAGTTCAAAATAAAGAGAGTACGGGGACTATGACATTCGCTTTTACCCACACCAATGAGAATTGAATTACATTATGAATTCAGAACAAGTTATACGAGCTGATCATTATGAATAAATGAGATGTAAGGTACATGTGTGAATTGGCTCTTAGCAGGATGAGCTATAACTCATGATCATGAAATAAAGGTGGTGAAGGTCGAGAGCAATGGAATGGCGACAAGCATATAAGGTTGAACAAAATTGTATTGCATATTTAACAATGGATTTGCAAAGACATGGAAGATCACGCTAATAGGAAAGATCAGATTGAAATGAAAGAGAGATTAAACGATATTGGATAATATCAAGTTTTAAAGTTGAGACAAGCAAATAATTACAAGAATAACTATAAAAGGGCATTCTTGAAACCGATAAATTGTGGTTGCATGGTTTAGGTGTAATATCTGGACCTCAAATCATTCTAGGAAAAGACTTATGTTGTTAGCAGTTAATCCTACAAATCATTTACTCAAGGTATAGGGCACTTGTTTTTGATAGTGATCTTGTTCAACTCTCTGTACACAGCGCACAACCATAAGCTCTACCTTCCTTGTTCACGCATATAAAACTAGGGTTTCCCATGATGGCAGACTTGGTCAAATAACTCTCTTTTGTAACAACTCATCATACTAAATCTTTAGTTCTTTGAACTCTACTGGGGGTTATATGATAGGGGCTTTGAAAACAGATTGAGCACTTAGAACTAGGTTGATATGAAAATCAATGTTTCTTATGGGAAAATAGTCATGAAAGTCCTCAAATGAAACATCTCTAAATTCACAAACTATAATTATGGATATCTATATATCGAGTGTGGTTGGCGTATCACTAATACTCAATGCATTATTGGCATGATAAGTCACTTGCTTGCATAGTGTAATTAGGGCAGAAATAGGGTTTTTCTTCCCACGGTCCATAGAAACACATGTATAGTCTATCCTCATTTCTCAAGCTAACCTTAAGATCTTTACAAGACATCTTCTATAAGTATGCAGTCAGTTCATCCCTATAATGATAACAAGGTTTGCCAATCAAACTGGATTGAATACCCAATTAATATGGTTCCCACAATACCAATAGAGGAATATTTATAAAAGATAACACATTCAACTACCTAGTAGTCTTAGTAAATTTAAATGACAGGGGGATAATCCAAAATGTAAAGAGATATAACCACACCATGAACTCTTGCAAAGATATTTCTTTATTGGTTATAAAGGACCAGCATGTAAGCCGAATGAGTGGAAGGACGAAGATTCGTAATGGAAGAGGTAAGGCATATGAATGACATGCATATACAAGACATCTAGTTTATTCATGATGGTCACCTTAGTAAAGTAAATGAATGATGTTATCAAGTTGAGAGGGAGTATTAACCATTGAAGATGAACAAAGCTAATAGATTACCAAAGAGGGATTTGAAAAGCTATACAATACTCGTATGTGAGTAGAATGACACAGATGAGGGTCAACAACAACAGAAGGGAAATTTATCCATCTGATGTTTGAAAGGTCGGTCTGTTAAGATGAAGGAGTCAGTCTTGTGACTGAACATGATGGCATCCATCAATAATACACTTTGCAGTAAATGGAAGTCTTGGGTAGGCATACAAACTCTAAAACTGCTCGCAGATTGAAGTAACACAAATTGTTGTTTATCATTAATAAGATACGTTGCACTAGTAAAGAAAGAATTGCCAAAATAACTTGAGTAACGACATGTAGTGATGGATGTAGAGTAGTATGCCAACATAAAATTACGGTGCTATAGAAACACCAAAAATATGGATACATTTAATTGCTAAATAGGTGCTCAATGACTGGGTCTGAGGCAACCACAGGCTTTCCAAGCAATAAATGAATAGTGCCCAATAGAAGCAAGGAGTTAAAGTAGGTGACAGTAAAAATATGAACATAGTGGTGATTGAACTATAAGTCGAATGGGTTAGATATGCTTAGAAAGAGCTACAAATCACAAAGTAATGCACATGAGGGTCATTATAGGCTCCATTATAGAAAGAGAGAATTAAACGATTATGATTGTCATGGTTTGAATCGCCTATAAGAAAGGTTGCTCAGATATATTTAAAGAACTCCTCGCAGACCACATATAACATTTTCCATAAAGACTCCATTACAAATCAAGAGAATGTTAGTGGGAAAGAAATAATGCCTCTGAACAATTTAACGTAACTAGGGCAGAAATAAGCCAATGACAGGAAGTAATGGGATCATTGCTAAATTAAAGTCCTAATGTCGAGAATGGCAGCTTAATCTTACTTGTACTACCCATATAATGCCAAGTAGCACACCATAAGCTGCTAACTGTTATCACCAGACATAAGCACTCAATGTAATGTTCATCTCATACCGGTTCATCTCAAAGATATTGCCCAACAAAGCATTTCCTCATCTAGAGGTTTACAACTAACTTGACACTGTATTAATCCCTTAATAATTTGCAAATGGCATCCCCACATCGAGTTTCAACCATCACTGTACCTAAGATCAGGTATATTAACACACCTCAATAAGATTCTCAAATCCTGGGGCAAAACGGACATAGTTCTGTACAAAACTGATTAAAATCCGGCTTAAAACGTCACAATAGATACCTGAAATGGAGAAAAACACTTCAATAACTCAACGACCACACGTCGAAGCTCATAACTCAACGGGTCACACACCCGAAGTGCACGATTGTAAAAATTTAAAGAAATGAGAGAAATGAAACATACAATACAACTTCCAGATAAATGAGAGCATGCCTCATTAACATGTCACCTAAATGGTTCCATACTCCACTTCGCCTCAAATCTCAGGATGTTGCCAAACAATTGAGTTACCCAAATGGAAATGGTTTCTCTATATATGCCCATACATATGAACTTATAGTCAATAGCTTATTTAACTGGTCCAACATAACTTATACAGACATTGATAGCTAACTCATAAACACTTCATAGCTCATAGTGGGCCTTAAAACCTTAGCTCTGATACCAAATCTCTAACACCCCCAATTTGCTAATTACTTGATTCATAGATAACCGTAAAAGAAGACTTAATGATGGAAGGTGCTACCACCATCTTGATAAGGGCAAGACTCACTGAAACCATTTAACCTTGCAACTCATGTTCACGGTCACAATATCTATTAAACTGAAACAATTCAAGACCAAAGTCCATAATAGTTCAACTTCAATACAATTGACTTAATCATACTATGTGCTAACTCGCACTCCACACTACACAAGTATATTGAATATAGAACAACCTTGACCTTCAAGTCGATCCCAACATTCATGCTATGTCGAATCTACTGTGAGCATCTGATGACTTCAAAAAGAACTTGCTAAATGGAGAAACATATGATACTTCATCGCCTAAAATGGAAAACATGAAAACAATTCGAAAATGTGTGCTAAAACTTAGTACATGCAAGCATGTATTGTAGAATAAGCGTAGAAACACTGTTGATGGGCACCCGCCTTTGCTATTCATTTAGTTCGCAATAACAATGAAAATGAAAGTGATATAAAACTGAATTGCTCATTATTATCTGGATGTGAACCAATGGCAATCATATGATCTATATATAGGTGTGTACCTACCAATCTACTGAAGACTTGGCCTGAAGCCACGTGGGTAAATGATGGGCTGATGCCCAATAGATGGTAATTGGCGAGGACACAAGTTAAATGGAAAATTGCTGTATAAACTGATTCATTGATAAACTCATTAAGAGTTCTAACTTGATAAACATGTTCTTCTTTCTGAGGATACAGGCAATGGACGTACCTTGAGTCTTTAAAAATGTCATCTGACTTAATAAATATTTTATGAGTTGATAACACTTATGCATAATGGGGAACGATAACTAGGCCTTGACTCTGTTTCATAAATGTCATTGTAGATATGTGTAGTTAGTAAATGATACTCACATAACTTGTAACTTTGATAGAAATTCAGTAAGTAACTCAGATAACTTGTAAGATAGGTTACGCTAAGATAACCCCAAAACTGGATAATTGAAAATAATTAATCTAATATCAAGTTAAATGAGATTAAAATAAACCAAAGTAACATAGATGAGATTAAAAAGGAAAAGGCCTTACAACAACAACAACAACACCGCCCAGTGTGGGTCCCGCTTTCGCGGGATCTAGGGAGATCCAGTTGTAGCCAACCTTGCCTCTACCGACATTCCTACCTGTAGAGAGGCTGATTCCAAGAGACACACAAAAAAGGATTTTGGGAAAATGATTTATATAAGAAAGCTTTTGTAAAAACATTTAAAGGGGAAAATTACGGCCACATAGCAAGTAGTGACTAATAAAAATTAAAAGGACAAGACGTTGAAGCTGTAAAATGCCAGAACAATATAACAGAGGACGGTATCGCTGAGGTATCGCTTGGTTCAAGATAACAACAGGTGCACAAGATTGGCTTGATAAATACATTTGATACATTCTGAATTAAGTAATAAAGGTTTGAAGCCAAGAGAGATATATCTTGGTTCAAAATAGCATAAACTAGATTAACTTGGTCTGATAAATATGGTTTCTGAGTCACAATTCTCCACACTTCTCATATTTCATTGATAAATCCATTAAATATAGAATTCTACCCCAATGAGTGGCTGCACTCAATAGAAGCTATTAAGCTCACTAAACTTGGTATTTTCTTTGTAAAATCCACAATTAATTCAAAGCTCATAAACAAGCTCCCAAATTATATACTTGCCTTCTTTCTCATTAATTAAGCTAAAAGCTCCATGAAAGTCTATGAATATTCATTTTCCCCTTAAGTGATCTTATTTTGGCCCATAATACTCTAAATTACTCCACGATAAATTTTATTCAATAATCAATATATGTATTTACATCAATATCCACAATCTCCCAACAAATTCATTTACTTACATAATTAGTCCAACTAACGTCTCTTGGTCACAAATGGGACTTTCTATGTTTCACTAATTTAGCCAAAAATTGGATAACATCCATCTTTTAAGCCATTAACATCCAAACTCTAAGTAACTTCATTTATACATAATTACACAATTTGTATCCAAAATAGGGCAGTTTTCTTCAAAACTCCATAGCTCACTGATTACACCTCTAAACTTCATGATAGTTTGCCAAACATTCCCAAATATTACAGAAAATCTGCAGTAAAAATTTCGGAGTTTTTGGACAATCCCATAATTCCCAAAATTTTCGACAGTGGGCAATTCAACAAGCCAATCCTAGGTTATGCCCAATTCTAATCATCATTCAAACCTCCATAATGAATTCAAATATCATCATCCACCAGATTAAATCCACTTTTTGTATCAAAAATCACAACAAGCAAGTGAAACATGCTTAAGCTCATACTTAATTTCAAGTCACTTGATCATGTTCTTGATCAAATACCCTTAACTCCAAACATCTCCAAACTCAATAAAAATTGCATAATAACTATCAATTTGGTCATATAAATAATAATCACAGCTAAAACAACCCCAAAAACTTAAAATAGAACAAGTTAGGGTTTTGGATATACCTTACTTTAGGCATGAATTAGAGGTAGGAGGGGGCTGTTTTGAGTGATTTGGTGGTTGGGCATTGTACTAGCAGCAAGGGGAAGTCGGGGCAACCGGAAGGTGGCCGAAAAAGTGGCCGGAACCCACTAGAAGCGGCGGAACAAGGGGCAGCAGCTGCTACCCCTGTTTTCTGCAATTGGGCGTAAAGTAGGGAGAGAAAAATGGAGAGTTGGGTTTTTGTTATTTTTGCCAATTTTTTGCGTGTAAAAATGTCAATTATCACCTACATGCGGCTGAAAATCTTTGACCCAAAAAGTATCTTTTTGCTAATTAAAATTAGGTGCTAAAATGAGCAATTAGTGAAATGACAAAGTTAGCAACGTTTTGGGCTTTTGTTTTGGGCCTAACAAGCTAAGTTTTGGGCTTAAAAAAAAAGGTTGTTCGAAGTGTGGGGAGAATTTTGTATTGCTCGACATTAAAGTTTACTGAAGTTAAGAAAATATTTAGTCACTAAGTTATACTGACCGAGGCCTAATATTGATTCACCTGATGTTTAATCAATCAACGAAACCTGAATTAACAATCAATGAAACTTGAATTACAAAGTGGGACCCAAATGAAATATCCCCCAATCGGGATGATTAAATAAGATAAATGAAAGCGGAAAATTTAGATGACAAAAGGTATTTCGGTAAATATATAAGTTTAGTGTAATTGAATTAATAAACATGATTTGGTTAAAACAATAACCATGAGTGATTAAATCAATAAACATGATTAATTAAATGAATAAATCTGATTAATTAAAGAAATAAATATAGGTTAGGGTGGGGTTATTGCACTTTAAATCCCTGTACATTTTTCTTCGTCCTAGATGCACTAAATAACAAGTATTATAGGATTCTTCTAAAATAGTTCTTTTTCATTCCTCCCTATTGGGCACACATAGTAAGTATTGAAACCTTAAGGTTCCATCCTTATGTATCATGAGTCTAGAGACTTCCCCTATGTGATGTTTTATCTAATCCTTTCCAACTTAGCATCATTGTTCTGGCCCGACTCAATCTCTTCTACTATGGACGGTTGTAACTTTAATGCCGCCAGCATCCTACTTGTTAACCCATGTGACGCAACTTCAATACCCATATTCTGGAGGCCTCTCACGATGCCGCATTGGGTAAATTCTCTTGTGTTTAAACTATGACGAGGCCGTTCTTAATGTATCTGCGACATCATTGGCATTCCCTGGATGATATGGAATCTGTAGAACCTAATCCTTAAGCAACTCCAGCCACCGTCATTAACTCTGGTTGGTTTCTTTTAGAATAAAGATATGCTTTAAACTTTGATGATTAATGCAAATCTTACATGGTACCTCGTATAGGTAGTGTCTCCGAACTTTTAATGAAAAAAACACTATGGCTAACTCCAAATCACGGGTTGCGTAATTTTTTTTAATAAGGTTTAAGTTGCTGGGAGGCATACGCTATTACCTTATCATCTTGTGTTGACACACAGCCTAACATTTTCTTCGGCGTAACACTGGAAATGGTGTATTCTTTACACTCTACTAGCAGAGTAAGGATAAGAGTTGTAGTCCATCACCTCTTCTCGAAATGCCTTATCACATTTCTTTCACACTAAAATTTAGTCGTCTGCTCCAGCACATTGGTAAATGAGAATGCTATTTTCAGAAACAAACTTTGACAAATCTCCTATAGTATCCAGCTAACTGAAGAAAACACCTTACCTCTGTAGCATTAGTTGGCCTGAGCCATTTGGGAAATGGTTTTGTTTTCTACAGATCAACTTTGATTCCTCAAAAAATGTAACCTTAGTCAAGCACAACTTACACTTTTTCAGTTTGTCATAGAGTTGGTGTTCTCTTAAAGACTTTAATGTATCCCTCAACTGGTTGGCACGATCCTCTTTGTTCTTTGAGTACATCAGAATGTCATTTATAAATATCACCATAAATTTATCCAAGTAAGAGCTGAAAATATTCATAAGGTCCGTCAATGGGGCAAGGGCATTGGTAAGTCCAAAGGACATTATAGTAAATTCATAATGAGCATATCTGGTCCTAAAATAGTTTTGAGGATGTTCTCCGGTATAATTCTAAGATGATGGTAATCAAATCTAGAGCAAATTTTTTAAAACACCTGAACTCCTTGCAATTGATCTTACAAATCATCTATTCAAGTAAAGGACACTTGTTCATGATAGTATTTTTTTGTTAACTTTATAATTTATGCAAAGCCTTAAGGTTACATCCTTTGTCTTCACATGTAAAACAGTTACTCCTACAGTGACACACTTAGTCTAATAAATTGCTTCTATAGTAATGCATCTAGTTGTATTTTTAATTCCATCAGCTCTATTGGGGCCATCTTATGTGGGACTTTTGAAATAGGTTGTGCTCCCCTGACTAATTCAATTTCAAAATCAATCTCTCTACGAAGGGGTAAATTGAGTAGTTCTTCAGGAAAAACATTAGGGAGTTCACACCCCAGAGGAGTGCTTTCTATTTTCATCTCCTCTTCCTCAACGGCAAAACATAGCTATCCTGTACATCCTTGCCTTAATAGCTTACATGCTTTAAGAATTGAAACTATGGGGTACACCCTCCTATTGCTTTCACCATAAGAACATACTTATCGACCCTTTTACTCCTTTATAGTGACTTTAAGATTCTTACAATCAGTATTTGCCCTATGAGTGGTCAAGCAAAATTAAATTGCCAAGGAACTCATGCTCAATAACTACAATAGGAACCTGCTTATAAAGGATGGGGCACTCCATCACATGTTCATTTGGCAAGCTAAATTTATAGTTAGCCCATACCTTGTCTTTTTGTTGCTTCAATTGTAACGTAGTTTGGGTTGATATAAATGAATGGCTGGCATCTAAATCAAATAAAACACAGTCATTTAAATGTAAAAAGAGAGTTCTAGGGCGTACCGTAGAAGGAACTGTAGACTCTTTTTTACTTATCATGTAGGCTCACCATATAGTTGGAGGTTTAAGGGGTGGGGGTTCATAGCAAGGTAGTGCCAATGGCCTCACAACTCGTTTTACTACAGCCTTCTATGTTCGTAAGAAGCAATAATCAAATAACACCACACGCATTTGTTAGTTCCTGCTAGACACTCTGTTGTGGCATGGTTTATACCACCATACAGTGCACAAGGGTCAATTAAAATAGATGGATGAATTTTGACAGGACTAATAGTAGCCTCCATCTGTGCTACACTCGCACTTGAAGCCCCTTCATCATTCCACTATCCTTTTGGATTCTAGGCTCAAAGCTCTCACTTCTTTCTTTGCTCACTCCATTTCAGCATCATGCAGCTCTTGATAAGTTTGGATTGATTGACCAGCCAGCTGATTTCGATTATAATAGGCCAAACCTTCATTATTTTCCTCATCTTCATCCTTTCGGAAGCGGCAAAGTTGGAAACAAGCCTCGATATCGTAGTGAACTTGCTAGCATACTACATCATTGACATATTACCGCTCATCCTAAGTTCTATATATTCTTTCTCTTTTTGACATTTGATAGGCCCATAAGCGCACAGTGGCGTTGTAGAAAATCAAGGTCCATCCCACAGAGACTAGGTTCATTTATTAGGCTATATTCTCTCAAGATATGCTAAGCGAATCAAAACTTTAGGCTGATAAAAATAAGAAGATAAGGAAACAACTACAGCTAATTCAAGGGTTTTCAATTTAACAACTTCTAATTCACTAATTTTAAATCAATTAAGGGAACATGCCTAGGAATTTATGTAATAATGAAAAGTGATTGGATCAAAACGACAAACATGTGCTTTTTCTCTAATCGGTTAATCTCGAGCAATTGCAATCTATCCAAAAATTTAGTCTATTCTTTCGAACTCAACCAAATTTGCCTAAAGTATGCAAAAGTTGTTCTTTCGAATTAATTCAAGTTAAACATCTAAAATTCCTCTCTGGTCCTCCTAACATGTAAATGTCTCTTTTAAGACGATGTTTTGTCCAGTTTAATCAAACAGTCCAACAATCAAATGTCACCTTTCAGTTTTTCACTCATTTATTTCAAACGCACAAGTAAACTTTGGCCAAAAATCTACTCGTAACATGAATAACACTTGATAGAACGAAATCAAACCAATTATGAAAATAAGCTCAAATCTATAGATTAAAACATGATCCAAACACATTTATAAACTACCAAATCCATAGAGAATATAAAACTACTCACACCTGATTAAATTAAACATCTAACTACTCTAAAATGATAAACCTAAAGAGAAAAGAGGATAGAAGAGAGAAGAGTTTGCTCCGCCAAAATGCGTGCTTGAATCTTCCAATTGTAGAACCCGATCCCACTTCTTCGCGAATCTTCTTCTTCTTCTGCTTGCTCTCCCTCACTCTAATCTGAAATCCTGATCTACTTGAAGAGAGGAATAGAATAGGATGGTTGTCTCCTTTTTGCTGGTGAGGAACGCCCCATTTATAGACAAACCTAATCAACCTCAGCCACACGATGAGGGAAGACGAGTAGATTAGAAGTTATACCTCCACCACGGACCATGGCATCCACCACGAGTTGACCGTGGTGCTGGCTGGAACTTAATTCTTCTCATCTTCTCTTGCTCCACGGGCATGGCAGCTTAGCGACCTCTGTGGGGAGTCAAAACACATCTAAATGAGGGCCAAAACAAGGGTAAAATGGTATAAAATATTGCAAATATCATCAAACAACCATACTCAAGCATAAATCGAGAAAAAGGAGTACAAATTATAGCATAAAGCACATAATTCTCCCTAAAAATTACACCAAATGACCCTAAAATGATATACACTTTAAAGACTTGTCAAACTCCCCCATGCGTACTATATTGCTTGTCCTCAAGCAAAGGCTAAATAAATCTGACAAGGGAAAATGTATATATGACTCAAGGACATAATGACCTCCTTAAAGTAGGCAAACCGCAACATATCACAACTGAAAATAGAATTCAATGACAACGCCAAGTAGCACGCAAAACATTTCAAAATTAGGGGGAGAGGAAGGTTTTCAAAAAAGTACAAGACCGCGAGCTTGATATCAAACTTGATCACCCATAGCACCACAAAGCAAGTGATCCAAGCACGCAGAATTGAAGAGCTAAATGGACCGGTAGAACCTCACTTTTAGGAAATATGAATCACCACCGCTCATGTGTTTAAAATATAACATAGGTTCACTCAAGACTCATTCTAAAGATGCAATCTATCATATACTTGCCAAGGCTCCCGAATTCTTCACCACTAAAATGCAATGCGCACAAGACAATCAAGAGGACTTTGATAGGGTCATAATGTAGGCTAGAAGGGTTAAGGGAAAGGAGTGGACAAACGAATTTGGGCAATGTGGAGCTAGTTAGCCAACTGACTAGGGAGTAAGCAAGAAACCACTAAGAAACCAATAATTTCACTAAAACTCCAAACTCCAACAACATAATGAACATGCCCTAATGAATCATGTAGGAAATGAGTTGACAAAGAAAGAAATTCAAGCTGTATACGTATCTCATGCCAATCACTTAGGTTTTTTTTTTTAGCATTTGCTCTTTTTTATTTTGCTTTTTCGCAACATGTCGTTAACTTCCTTTTTTTTTCTTCAACATAACTTTTTCCTTTTTTTGTTTTGGTTTTTTCTTCAAAATGAAATGAAAATTCTAATTATTGAAACATACGATCATGAAATATCAACTCACAACCGAATACATATACATACACAACCCAAACAAGATGGAACCAAAGCAAATGCTCAATATCATCAATCCCTCAATAAACCAACATACCAAAGCCACCTTAAACTCAATTATCCCTAAAACCACCCACTACATAGATAAAGTGATGCTCCATAGACTTGGCTTATAGATAGGAATATGGGTTTGGCCAAGGGATAATATAAAGGGATCATAACAAAGATGGATACAAGCTGAAAGGGGCTAGCAAAGGGAGTAAACACGTGATACAAAGGGTAGGCCATTTTGCTATGTGGCTAAAATGGTCAAAGAAAGAATGCCTCTATCATCTCATCACCTATGCACATGCGAATGTGGTTTCGGACAAGAGTCTAGGTAAGTTCTAGAGATGCAACATGGAGGAGTCACACACCTGAAAGAAACATGGGACTAAATATAATGATTAACCCAAATAAGGCTCAAAATCTCACGGGATATCTACCAAAGTCACAATTAAGCTCATAAAATGACTCCATGTACAAACATTAGTGCTAATGACTCCAAGGGATAAAATAGTTCTCAAACAAGACAATGGTCAAAACAAAAAATATTTACAAAACCTTCAAAAAGTTTAGCACCAAAAGTGATTACACATCAAAAGATACTCAAGCGTATGAAAGCCATTTTTCTTAACAAACATATCACCAGAGATTATCACAAACCAATCCTCACCATCTCTATATGCAAATCTAAAAATCAACTAAATGTAACACACTAATGCAAACAAAAAGAAATCGAAAACTATATGCTCTATCAGGTATGCAAACTAATAATCAAAATGAAAAACATAAAAACTAGCTTTCCCCCATGCTTAGATTAGAGATTATTATTCAAATGAAAGAAAGTAAAAGAAAGGGAAGGGAAAACAAAAGAGAACGATCTTACCAGGTTAGGTGCATAATGCACCTAAGCTATGCGGCATCGTAATAACTGAGGCACATGAAGCATTAGCTGCTCCATCACAACTTCAAGACTAGACTCATTAAATCAGATGTCGTTAAGGCACGCAAGAGCTTATCAAATTCCTGGGACCACTATTTAGGAAATAAAAGCTAAGAGGCAATAACGAAAACCACACCGAAGAGTATAAGTATCCTCTTAACCTTATCAATGGCCATAGAAAAATCATAAGAAGGATTAAAGAATGTAGACCACATGATTTTCTAAGGTAAGTCTCCCAGCCACATGCAATATGGGTCAAGTGAGGCATTGTGCCCACTAAATTAACCTAGGGAAAGAAAATTATCAACATTCCCACCAAGCGCATTAAACATTTTATCCTCATAGCCCAAATGAACATTAGCATAAAAAATCATAGGATTTTCTATGGGCATGTCAATGAAATACTCAGGGGAAGGAGATGGTAATGAACAAAGAGGTGAAACATGGGAATGATCAAGGGGATTAGGGAGATCAGTATTACAACTAAGGCTAGTAGACTCCTCATGAATAAACACATCACGTGACCCCGCCAAAGGAGTCTTATCTAGATCATGAACCTTGTCAAATATATCTTCGGACTTAAAACATGCATCTGAAACACTAAACCTAGCAACTCCCTGGAAAGGCTCACCCACCGCGAGCCAAGTGCACTAGGCTAAAGGAAAGGACGAATCAGGTAAGGTCAGGACAACATCAGTATTGTCCCAGGATGATACAAAGTCAAACTAATCATAACATGCATAATAAGGATACGAATTAGTAGCATGGTCAGAAGAATTACAAAAATCACACCAAAAAGGGCATAATAAGATCTGGCATAAAATGCACAAGGATCAAGAAATAATTATCTAGAAACACGACTAGTCTTCTCAAACTCAAATGAATCCCAAGCAATTGACTCAAGTAAATAACATGCATCATCAACATTTTTACCCTGAAAATCCCAATACCCTAAAAGAGTTCACGTTTCACTATTTGCATTCTCATCAACGACGTCCAATATTTTCCATTTATCCACACAATCACCACATTGAGCAAGAAAAATATTTAATCGCTTAAAATACCTCCAAAACAATCCACGCTCGAATGGGGGAAAACGGAACATTGCCATTGATGTTTCTCAAATATTTTATTTTTTTATTTTTTCCTGCCACTTTTTTTCTAAGAAAAACAAAATGCTTAGTCAAAAATATTGAGAAAACCTAATATCCAACACTAATCCCTGGCAATGGCCCCAAAAATATGATAGGCCTGCAAGCGCACGATGACGTTGTAGCAAATCAAGGTCAATCCCATAGAGGCTAGGTTGATATATTGGGCTATATTCTCTCAGGATATGCTAAGCGAATCAAAACTTTAGATTGATAAAAATACGATGATAAGGAAACAACTATAACTAATTCAAGGGGTTTCAATTTTACAACTTCTAATTCCCTAATTTTAAATAAATTTAGGGAACATGCTTAGGAATTTATGCGATTATGAAAAGTCATTGGATCAAAATGACAAACATGCGCTTTTTTCTAATCGGTTAATCTCGAGGAATTGCAAGCTATCAAAAAATTTAGCCTATTCTTTTTAACACAACCAAGTTTGCCTAAACTAAGCAAAAGTCGTTCTTTCGAACTAATTTGCCTTAACTCAAGTTAAATATCTTCAATTACTTTATAGTGCTCCTAACATGCAAATCATTCTTTCGAGACGACGTTATGTCAGGTTTAATCAAGCAGTCTAACAATCAAATGTCACCTTCAGTTTTTCACTCATTTGTTTCAAGTGCGTAAGGAAACTTTGACTGAAAATCTACTCACAACATGAATAACACTTGATAGAACGAAATCAAACCAATCAAGAAAATAAGCACAATTTTATATATTAAAAAAGGATCCAACAACACTTTCATAAACTAATAAATCCCTAGACAAAATAAAGCTACGCACATATGATTAATGTAAACATCTGACTGCTCTAAAATGATAAATCTAAAGAGAAAAGCGAACAGAAGAGAAAGGGGTTTGCTCAACCAAAATGCATGCTTGAATCCTTTGATTGTAGAACCCAATCCCGCTTCCTAGCGAATCTTCTTCTTCCACTTGCTCTCCCTCACTCTAATCTAAAATCCTTATCTACTTGAATAGAGGAAAGGAATGGGATGGTGGTCTCCTTTCTGCTGCTGAGGGATGCCCTATTTATAGAGAATCCCAATCAACCTTAGCCACTTGATGAGGGAAAATGCATAGATTAGGAGTTATGCCTCCACCATGGACCGTGGCATCCACCACGGGCTGACTGTGGTGCTGGCTGGAACTCAATTCTTCTGCTCTTCCCTTGGTCTGCAAGCATGGCACCTCAGGGGCATCCGTGGGAAGTTAAAATACATCTCAATGAGGGCTAAGACAAGGGAAAAATGGTCTAAAATTATGTTAATATCATCAAACAACCATACCCAAGCATAAATCGAGAAGAGGAGTATAAATTATGGCATAAAGCACATAATTCTCCCTAAAAATGACACCAAATGACCCTAAAATGATATACACATTAAAGACTTATCAAACTCCCCCATGCTTAATCTGTTGCTTGTCCTCAAGCAAACACTAAATAAAACCGACAAGGGAAAATGTATACATCACTCAAGGATATAATAACCTCCTTAAAGTATGCAAACCACAACATATCCCAAGCGAAAATAGCATTCAATGACAACCCCAAGTAGCGCGCAAAACATTTCAAAATTAGGAGGAGAGGACGGTTTTGAAAATGGTATAAGACCACAAGCTTTATATCAAACTTGATCACCCATAGAACCACAAAGCAAGTGATGCAAGCACACAGAATTGTAGAGCTAAATGGACCAGTAGAACCTCACTTTTAGGAAATATGAATCACTTCTTCTCATGTGTTTAAAAAATAATATAGGTTCACTCAAGACTCATTCTAACGATGCAATCTACTATATACTTGCCAAGGCTCTCAAATTCTCCACCACTAAAATGCAATGTCCACAAGACAATCAAGAGGACTTTGATGGGGTTGTAGTGTGGGCTAGAAGGTTTAAGGGAAAGGAGTGGACAAATGAATTTGGGTAATGTGGATCTACTTAGCCAAGTGACTAGTGGGCAACGAACAAACCACTAAGAAACTAATAAGTTCACCAACAGTCCAAATGTCAATAAAATAATGAACATGCCCTAATCAATAACGTAGGAAATGAGTTGACAAAGAAAGAAATTCAAGCTATATATCTGATGCCAATCACTTAGTCTTTTTTTCTTTTTTTTTTTGCATTTGCTCTCTTTTTTTGTTTGGTTTTTTTTTCTTTTGCTTTTTCATAACATGACGTTAACTTCATTTTTTTTCCCTTCAACATAACTTTTTCTGTTCTTTTTTTTGTTTTGATTTTGTCCGGGACTGAAAGGTATAGGATCACAAACTATCAACTCACAACCAAATACATATATATACACAACCCAAACGAGAGGGAACCAAAGCAATTGCTTAATATGATCAATTCCTCAACAAACCGACATACCAAAGCCACCTTAAACTCAATTATCCACAAAACCACCAACTACATAGCTGAAGTGATGCTCCGTAGACTTGGCTTGAAGGTAGGAATATAGGTTTGCCTAAGGGATAATATAAAGGGATCACAACAAAGACGGATACAAGCTCAAAGGGCCTAGAAAAGCGAATAAACATATAATACAAAGGGTAGGCTATTTGGCTCTGTGACTAAAATGGTCAAAGAAAGAAGGCCTCTGTGATGTCATCAACTATGCACATGGGAATGTGGCTTCGAACAAGAGTCGAGGCAAGTTCTAGAGATGCATCATGGAAGAGTCACACACATGAAAGAAACATGAGACTAAATATAATGATTAGTCCAAATAACGCTCAAAATCTCATGGGATATCTACTATAGCCAGAATTAAGCTTATAAAAGGACTCCATGTAAAAAAATTAGTTCTAAGAACTCTAAGGGATAAAGCAGTTCTCAAACAAGACAAGGGTCAAAACAAGAAATATTTACAAAACCTATATACAATCCTCACGATCTCTATATGCAAATCTAAAAATCAACTAAATACAACACACCAATGTAAATAAAAAGAAATCGAAATCTATATGCTCTAACAAGTATGCAAGCTAATAATCAAAATGAAAAACCTAAAAACTACCCTTCCCCCATGCTTAGAGAAAAGATTATTATTCAAAGGACAGAAAGTAAAAGAAAGGGAAGGGAAAACAAAAGGGAACGATCTCACCAGGTTAGGTGCAGAGTGCACCTAAGCTATGCGGCCTCATAATAACTGGGGCGCATGGAGCATTAGCCACTCCATCACAATTTCAAGACTCACTTATTAAATCAAATGCCGTTAAAGCACGCCGAAGCTTATCAAACTCCTAGGACCACAATTTAGGAAATAAAAGGAAAGAGGCAACAACAAAAACCACACCAAAGAGTATAAGTATCGTCTTAACCTGATCAATGGCCTTGGAAAAATCATAGGAAGGAAAAGAATGTAGACCAGATGATTTTCTTAGTCAAGTCTCCTAGGCACGTGGAATATGCGTCAAGTGCGGCATTATACCCACTAAAGTAACATAGGGAAAGAAAATTATCAATGTTCCTACCAAGCACGTTAAACATTTTGTCCTCATAACCCAAATCAACGTTAGCATAAAAAATCATGGAATTTTCTACGGGCATGTCAATGATATACTTAGGGGAAAGAGAAGGTAATGAACACGTGAAACATGGGAATGACCAAGGGGATTAGGGAGGTCAATATTACAACTAAGGCTAGTAGACTGCTGATGTATAAACACATCACATGACCCCATCAAAAGAGTTTTATCCAGATCATAAACCTTATCAAATATATCTTCGGACTTAAAACATGAATCAGAAACACTAGACGTAGCAACTCCGCCAAAAGGCTCACCCACCTCAAGCCCCATGCACTTAACTAAAGGAAAGGACGAATTATATGAGGTCAGAACAACATCAGTATTGTCCGAGGGTGGTACAAAGTCAAATTGATCATAGCATGCATAACAAGGACATGAATTAGTAGCGTGGTCAGACGACTTACACAAATCACACCAAAAGGGACATAATAAGATCCAGCATGAAATACATAAGGATCAAGAAATGATTCTCTAGAAACACGACTAGTCTTCTCAAAGTCAAATGAATCCCAAGCAATCCACTCAAGAATATAACATGCATCATCAACATTTTTACCATGAAAATCCCAATACCCTAAAAGAGTTCGGGTTTTACTATTCACTTCCTCATCAACGATGTCCAATATTTCCCATTTACCCACACAATAACCACATTGAGCAAGAAAAATATTTAATCGCTTAAAATACCTCCAAAACAATTGAAGCACGAATTGGGGAAAATGGAAAATTTCCATTGATACTTCTCAAAAATTTTATTTATTTAGTTTTTATTTTTAATTTTTTATGTCCTTTTTTCAAAGAAAAACAAAATGATTAGTCAAAAATATTGAGAAAAACCTAATATCCAACTGTAATCCCCGGCAACAACCCAGAAACTTGATAGGCCCACAAGCGTACGGTGGCATTGTAGCAAATCAAGGTCGATCCCACAGAGACAAGGTTAATCTATGGGCTATACTCTATCAACATATCCTAAGCGAATCAGAACATTAGATTGGTAAAAATATGAAGATAAGGAAACAACCATAACTAATTCAAGGGTTTCAATTTAACAACTGCTAATTCACTAACTTTAAATCAATTACGGGAACATGCCTAGGAATTTATGCAGTTATGAAAAATGATTGGATCAAAATGACAAACATATGCTTTTTCTCGAATGGGTTAATATCGCGGAATTGCAATCTATCCAAAAATTTGGTCTATTCTTTTGAACTCAGCCAAATTCGCCTAAAGTAAGCGAAAGTTGTTCTTTCGAACTAATTTGCCTTAATCAAAGTTAAACATTTTCAATTACTCTCTAGTCCTCATAACATGAAAATCTTTCTTTCGAAGCAACGTTATGTCAGGTTTAATCAAGCAATCCAACCATCAAATGTCATCTTTCAGTTTTTCACTTGTTTGTTTCAAGTGCGCAAGCAAACTTTTGCCAAAGATTCACTCGTAACATGAATAACACTTGATAGAACGAAATCAAACCAATCACAAAAATAAGTACAATTCTATAGATTAAAACATGATCCAACAATACTTTTATAAACTACTAAATTCGTAGACAAAATAAAACTACTCACACATGATGAAATTAAACATCTAACTAGTCTAAAACGATAAATGTGCAGAGAAAAGAAATGAGAAAAGAGAAGAGTTTGCTCAGCCAAAATGCGTGCTTGAATCTTCCGACTACAGGACCCGTTTCCACTTCCTCCCGAATCTTGTTCGTTTGCTTGCTCTCCCTTACTCTAATCTAAAATCCTAATATACTTAAAGAGAGGAATGGAATGGGATGGTGGTCTCGTTTCTGCTTCTGAGGGATGCCCTATTTATAGAGAACCCAATCAAACTCATCCACATGATGAGGACAAATGAAGAGATTAGCAGTTATGCGTACACCATGGACCGTGGCGTCTACCACGGGCTGACCATGGCACTGGCTAGAACTCAATTCTGCTGCTCTTCTCTTGCTCGACGGGCATGGCAACTGAGGGGCATCCATGGGGAATCAAAATACATCTAGATGAGGGCCAAAACAAGGGCAAAATGGCCTAAAATCCTACAAATATCATCAAACAACCTTACCCAAGCATAAATTAAGAAAAGGAGTATAAATCATAGCAAAAAGCACGTAATTCTCCTAAAAAATTACACCAAATGACCCTGAAACGATATACACTTTAAGCACTTATCAACATTGAAACTTGATTGGACAGAACATAGCCCTATGTTCTTTACGAAATTTGACGCAAATAAGCCCACGTCCTTATAACTTATCCTTTATTGTAGTCCACCATATAACTGCATCCCTAGCTAAACAAAAGGTCCATACATTCATCTATTTCTCCTCTAGCACCTCAACAATTGGAAATATTTTCTCCATTAATCTAATTATTTCTTCCACTTCTGCAGGGTTACACTTTGCATCGCAAATCTCAAGGTTGCGTCAAGCTACCATAGTAGCTAAATTATTAGGTTTAGAGGTAGTTCTAGGATGTATAATAGGGATTCGCTTCATCAATTGAGTCACCAACTTCTTCTAATGGCTTGGATCTTCAACACTACTAGATACTTCAAGAGTGATTATTAGTCCCCCACCCAGGTCTTGCCATTAGTTAACGGACACTTGCTTACCTGAACCCTACGTATCACCTTCATTGTTATTTAGGTTATTCTTTACAGATTCTGAAATAGCGGATCACACAAACAAAGGTTGTTACTTAAATTTGCATTATGTTATGGTAAACAATAACTACTTAAAGCTAAGCACAAATTTAATTTTAAACACCAACTCCACTGAATATACATACATATATATATATATATACATATATATACACATACATATACATGTACATATATATACGTGCACATATTGTTTTAGAACATTCTAGTACCTCGATGAAGATGACTTGGGTAAGAATTTCGGCTCACGAGATGGCTCCTGATGGCTCGCTGGCGGGCTCTCTTCTTCAATCGAGCCTGCAGAAAAGGCACCCTCGGGTTCTGATATGGGTAACCCCTCTCCGACAGTCAAGTCAAAAGATTGCCCAAGGGATGTAAATGCATTAAGAAAAGATACAGTCAATCATTCTCAAGGTCAAATATGTCAGGGTCCGAATCCTCATCCTGAGGTAGGTAGGTACGTATTTAAAGCTGCTGTAGCAAAGGGTAGGACAGTAATTTCACCTGGGAGGCTCCTAAAGCTGGTTGTCGCCTACTTGCCTAGCTTGGGCCTTTAGTATGAGCCCCAAGGATCTTGTCTTGGGCCCCTCGTGCTGGGTTGCGCCTATCCCATGGTTGGGTGCCCTTTGGTCTGTTGAGAACGTCATAATTTTTGGATTCCTTAGCGCCCCACAGTTTACCTGGATGGGGGCCTGCCTTCCTAGTTAGGTAAAATGTGGAGTAATTTTCAACGTATCTTAGGTCGGTGGGCTTAAGAAAATGATCCATCCTTAGCCTGTTACCCTTTCTTACTCCGACACCTGGAGGCAAGCTAATATCGCTCAGGGGTTTCCAACGCTGGCCGGTGTTACGAGGTTCCGTCCACTTTTAGTATAAAGTGTCATCGCTCCGTAGGTCGGTTCGGCACCACGCCTTTATGTGTCTTCTGCATTGAACATCCCCCCAAGCCAATATGTGATTCCCCCATTCACTAACAACGGACAACATGGCGCTCTGCGTTCTAGGAAATTTTGAGTATGCTCATGACTACGAGGTCCCCAAGCTGCCCTAGGTGGTTTTCATGGAGATGCTACTTAATGACGCTATGAAGTTCGGTGTGCTAAGCGGATGGATGATTTCAGTAATGTAGTCGGCTCTTAAAGAGTTGGGGTGGAATGGTTTTCATGCATGGACTGGGCATAATAGGGGTAGGATCGTGGAAGCCCGTCAACAGGAGGAGTATAGTGACTCGGATGAGGAGGTGAGCTCGGGATCTGACGGCCAAACCCCTCCTCCTGGCGATGACAGTGAGAAGTGAGGCTCAGATAGCAGTGAACGTTGAAGCGTACACCCTATATTTCCCTATGTCATCTTTCTTTTCCTTCTTTTCTTATGTTTTTTTAAGTGTTTGCAATAAAATGACAGCTTGCCTTGCCGGGGCGTTATCTTAATCTTTGCATTCCTGTGTACTGTTATTACCCAAGTGGCCCTATCATCGCGACCTACCTAGGTGATGCTGCAAAGCTCGGCCTTCAAGCCTACATCCAAAGCAGGCAGCCTCATGGCCCCTTTGTTGGCCGGATATCAGCTATGGCGACATAGGGAACAGGCACCCTACTACTTAACGCCACGTGGTGAGAATTGAGTGGCTCCTTGACATTGGGAAGTTTTAAGAATGGGTGATCCCCTTTTATCCCCTTCTATCTTCTCTCTACAAAAGGGCGAACAGGTGTCTTTGTGAAGGGTCATTCAAAAGCGCTCTTGAGTTCTTAGAGAGGAATAGAAGTTTTCAGGGAGAGATACAAAGAGGCTCAGTTTGTGGCTCCAGCCAGAGTCCTGGCTTGTGATCATAACCATGGCCTTTTCTCCTTTTAGGGAGACTGAGGAGATGGTTGACTACGTACGAGAAATTTCCATTGGCATTAGAGGAGTGCCTCCGCATCAACTCCCAGAAGACTACCAGGGGCTATGTTCGTACTTTGTTCTATCCAAGGCGGAGGAGGCCGCACACGACTTCAAACTGCTTGAAATGGTTTATGCCACCCTCTACGCCGTGCTACTTAACGATGTCGTACGATTAGGCATTGTGAGTGGGTTTATTATTGCCGACTTGAAGGCGTCCACTGAAGGTTTGAGATGGACGTCTTTTGAGTCTTGGATGTACATTAACAGGTATGGCCTTGTGGCGACAATTTTATCGACAATCTCCCCCGGGGGGTGCCCTGGAGCCTATAAACGACTAAGAGGAGAGCTCGGGCTCCAATGATCCGCCACCACCTTCTAGTGATGATGAATAGGGCTAGATTTTTCACAGTGTCTTCCTGTGTTGTAATTCTTTACATTCCTTCTTATGAGGTGCGCCTCTAATTGCGAGTCTTAATAAGAAAACGCCACTCGCTTTTCCTAGGGACTCTTTCCTCGCAGAATCTACTACACTCTTATTTTGAATGATCTCCTCTTGGCCTTCACGTCTTCCCTCAAACTTGACTGGTGGTCGTGTTTTAGGGAGCCTATAGGATCGGCCAAACTATCATATTTTTCTTTATTTTTTCTTTTTAACTCCAGGTTGCAGGGGCCATGTGTCAAAAGCTAATTGGCCAAGTGTCACCTAGGGAAGTGCGTTGTCCTTTGAGCTACCTTCCCCTCACCATAAAAGAGAGAATGGAGGCTTCTTCAGTAGGTGACATCCAACAAATCTCCTTGGCCTTTACTTGAGAGAGAGAGATAGAATGAGAGAAGGAAAATGATCTTGTTCCCAAACTTCACTAGCACGGAGCCGACGGCCGAATACGTTCAGGACACTTTTCGATGGTCTTTGAGGGAGTCTTCAGCTCTCCGCCCAAACTCGCTCCCTAAGGACTATCATGACCTCTGTCTAGGCTTTGCCCTTGGCATGGAAACATAGTACGCCCATGACTCCAACATTCTGGAGATGGTGTAGGCGATGTTCTACGCCATGGTCCTGAATGACACTGCGGAGTTGGGGTTTTTGTGGAGGATCGACATGAACTGCATAATGTTGGTCCTGCGATGCATGAACTGGACAATCATGAACAACTAGCTATGGGGAATCAAGCTAAGGCTCCAGAGGGATCGAATCCCCCATTTTATGAATCCTCCTCCAGACCCCGCTGTATCGAGCAGCCCACTGGAAGACTCGGGTTTTGGTGACGCCCCTCCGACATCAAGCGATGAAACGTAGGCACAGAATTTTTGTTGTATCTTGCTTCCTTTGTTGTCACCTTCATCATTTGTAAAAGTTGACTAGTAGCTACGCATTTTGCGTAATAAGACAGTTATCCTGTCTATCTAAACTTGATCTCTTGCTTGATATGTTTTCATTCTGGTTGATACCTTCATATGGATTGGCCTATTGTGGGTTAGCCAAGTAAGGTTCGGCATATCACCATAGTCATGTATCACTCATGCCCTAGATCGAGTGGCCAGACCCTTAGGCCCCCTTGGGGCGGCCCTAAGGTTGTGTTCTTGGGCTCTTAGTCCCCATTGGAGTTAATAATGTAGCGACCGTCCCTAAGGTCATGCCTTGGGGCTATGATTGTAGCGACTGGCCATGAGGCTGTGCTCAGAGACCCCTTAGCCCCCATTGGGGCTAAGAGTGGAGCGACCGGCCCTAAGGCCATGATTCTGGGCTCAGCCCCCATCAAGGCTAAGAGGGTAGCGGTCGGCCCTGCGACTGTGCTCATGGATCCTTAACCCCGATTTGGGCCAAGATAGTAGAGGCCAACCCTCAGGCTGCGCTCATGGACCGTTAGCCCCCTTTGTGGCTGAGAGTGTAGCGACCAACCCTAGGGCCATGCTCATGGACCCTTAGCCCCCATTGGGGAAAATGGTGGGGCGACCGACCCTAAGGCCGAGCTTGTGCATCCCTGACCGAGCTATTCGGTCCTTGGCCTTCGTCGGGACTACAGGTGTACCGCACATCATTGGGCCAAGCGACTGGATCATCCCCTTCCCTTGGGCTGAGGAAGGCGTAACAATGTGAGACCCGGAGTTTTGTCTTACTTGCTTAATGAATATTGTGTCTGATGGGTTGGAAAATTTTACTTGAATACCCGTCAACCTTAGAAGTAGTTCGATGTTATTAAATCGAAGCTAGACAGATTTGGGAACGAATAATTGATGAAAGATTATATTATCAATTTGGGTTTAGAAATCGGTTTACGAATTAGACTAGCGGTGTTAAGTATGATCTGTCGAATAAATGAAAGAGAGAGGGGAAAGGCAAAATGGTCATTTCGCGCCCCACCTTATTTCTCCTCCCCCTTGCCCGCGTGACCCCCCCGTGCACCTGCTTCTTCTTCCTCCTCTGCTGAAGGCCGAGCTCTCTCTCTCCTCTTTCTTCTTCTTCCTGTCTCCTCTTCACTGTTCCTCGCCGCCACGCCGTGCGACCGGACCCCAGGCGACGCCGGCGTCCTTCCATGTGCTTGGCCGAGCCCATCTCAGTGCAAAACAGAGCCAACCCCCAGTGAATTTGGTGCATGTAAGGTGGTTTCGAACTCCTCCTTTACCTATAAATTGCATTCTTGACCTAGATTCTTCCTAATTGCGTTTAATTTCTCAGAAAACTTGAGTTAGGGTTTTCGGTTTGGTGGTATTCGAACCTCACGCAAGGCAGCCGAGTTTCTTGGGTGTGTGGAGTCCGAATTCAGCTTCAACCTAGCCAACTTGCATGCAAATAGCTTGAATTCGAGGTGGGTAAACCTTTAATCCCACCTATTTTAAGGATTTCGAATGATTATTATATGATTCAGTTTATTGGATTGGCAGTTATAAGTATTTATGCATAATGATTATGAATTATGCTAGAAATGTGAATTTGAAGTGAATTATATATGTTTAGCTTCGATTCGTATCAATTTGGGTGAATTATGCTTAAGGTGCTAATTCGAAGTGAATTATATATGTTTAGCTTCGATTCGAATCAATTTGGGTGAATTCGAAGTGAGTTATATGTGTTTATCTTCGATTCGAATAAATTTGGGTGAATTATGCTTAAGATGTTAATTCGGAGTGAATTATATATGTTTAGCTTTGATTCGAATCAATTTGGGTGAATTCGAAGTGAGTTATATGTGTTTAGCTTCGATTCGAATCAATTTGGGTGAATTATGCTTAAGATGTTAATTCGAAGTGAATTATATATGTTTAGCTTCGATTCGAATCAATTTGGATGAATTATGCTTAAGATGCTAATTCGAAGTGAATTATATATGTTTAGCTTTGATTCGAATCAATTTGGGTGAATTATGCTTAAGATGCTAATTCGAAGTGAGTTACATATGTTTAGCTTCGATTCGAATCAATTTGGGTGACTTATGCTAATGAGGTTAATTCGAAGAGAGTTATATATGCCTAGCTTCAATCAAGCTGGAAGAAGTAGGCTTGAGGTATTAATTGGAAGTGAGTTACATATGTTTAGTATCGATTGAATCAATTTTGGTGATTTACCCCGGAGTTGCTAAATCGAAGTCGTTATATGTATTCGAATGTATGTGTGGACAAACAAGTGAGTTAAGCTTATTATGTTTATGAGCAAGCTTATTACGTTTGAAAACAAATGAAGTCGGTTGTATGATTTAGCAAAACTTTCAAGTTAGAAGCAAAGTTGTTTGTGATTAGGCAACCTAATTATGTTTATAAAGAGCCTTTTAGTTGAAAACTGAGTCATTTTACGATTTAGTTAACGTGTTGCCTTTATAAGAAGCTTTTAAGTCAAAAGTGAGATCGTTTTACAAGTTAATAAACATATTATGTGTTTAAAAAGCTTTTAAGTCAAAAATGAAGTCGTTTTACAAACTAGCAAACGATTTACGTCTATAAGAAGTCATTTTAAATTTAAAACGAAGTCATTTTGCGAGTTAGCAGCCGTATTACGTTTATATGAAACTTTTAAATTGAAAACGAAGTCGTTTTACGACTTAACAAGTTTATTACGTTTTTAAGAAGTTTTGAAGTTTCAAAGAAAGTCGATTTATGTATTAATAAACTTGTAACATTTATAAGAAGCTTTTACGATTTAGCAAACGTATTACGTTTATACGAAGCTTTTAAGTTAGAAACGAAACCGTTTTCGACTTAGCAAGCTTATTACGTTTTTAAGAAACTTTGAAGTTTCAAAGGAAATCGATTTATGTATTAATAAACTTACAACATTTATAAGAAGCTTTTAAGCTTCGAACTTAGTTTGAATTAAGCATTAACTAAACACGTTATGCTTCAAACGAGTATCGTTTTACGATTTAGCAAACGAATTACGTTTTTACGAAGCTTTTAAGTTAGAAACGAAATTGTTTTACGATTTAGCAAACTAATTTCGTTTTTACGAAACTTTTAAGTTAGAAATGAATTCGTAAACGTGTTTCACTAAGTAGTTTACACGTTAGCACATTTATTCCGATTATGAAAAGCTTTTAAACTATTCGCAAAATCAATTTATGAGTTAGTAAACCTGATTTGCATCAAATTCATTCTTTTGCGTTTAAGAGGGTTGAAACGATCTGAAAAAGGGTAACTGGGGTTGTGGATTGTGAATCCTAGTTTTGAAGTACATGCTAGTAACTACCCAAGTTTTGAATCGTGAGTTAGAATACTCACCAAGTTTTAAGAGGCCTTTCTCGTTGTTTGCCTAAAGGTAAAGTTGTAAGAAAATTATGTTTTCATGTTTTACGTTCATAAAACCTATATATGAATAAGTATAAGTATGTTTGGTCTACTATGTGTGTAAGTATCTATGTGTATGAAGGTTATAAGTTCTTAAGATATATATATGAATAAGTATAAGTATGTATGTGTACGAATGATTACACTTCCCTTATGTAAGCGAAGTGGGATCCTTTGAGGCGAGTGATTTATTTTGTCCTCAAAAATCTTCTAGAGAGAGAAGTGGAGTTCTAGAGATAGAAGCTCTGCCACCCCTTTAGTCTATATTTAAACTCATTGTAGCATGTTTAATTGTCTCCTTTGATTCTTCAAAGGACTTTTGTGTGCCTTCATCCCTGCCTTTAACGTCCTATTCAACCTTCTTCATCTTTTATAGGTATGCCTTTGTAACTCCTTTAAGGATTGTTGTTGTATTATATTATACGTGATTATGTCTTCATCCTATTCATCAAGCGGGGACGTCCCTAAAGGACTTGCCGGCCCCTGGATTGCAGTCCACCATCCACAGTTTCCTAGCTCTCCCAGCCTTCATCGATAGCCGGCTGGTGGTGGGCGTTCTCCCTAAAAATTAGTTTAGGGAACCAAAAAAGATTCCCTATGCAGTGCCGATTTTTAACCTCGGCACTCCCTTATGGTTCAGCTGCGAGTATTCCTCCGCTCCCAGTATCCTCAACATTGAGGAAGAGGTCTCGTATCCATGGTAATCCTTATAGCTGACTTTATGACTGATTTCCAGGCACGACGAATGGCAAAGACCAAGTCTACCCCTCGCGTCCGGACTCCCGACGAGCTATTAGCCGAAGGGACTACCGAAGGTAATTTTTGCTCCGCCTGAGGTTTTTAAAGGCCGGAGGCCAAGGTTTTATCTACTAGGTCTAGCTCTTCTTCGGCTGGAACGTCTGCTTGCTCATCTTCAAATAGGACATATGCTAATTCTTCTTCACATGGACCATCGACTAGCTCTTATTCAGATGGGACATTAGCCAGCTCTTCGTCGCGGGGAGCACCTAGCGCCCCGGAAAGGTTAGTCATTAAGAAGAAGGGTAGTACCCCGATAAAGCCGGTCGTAGAGATCATAGCTGATGGGTTGGTGTTCCCCGGGGTTCCATCTCGCTCAGACCCTCAGGACGGGCCGAGCACTCACTTTCCCAATCCAAAGGTCACGCCTTCCCTAAAGAGAACGACCCTACAGAAAAAGTATCTTCTCCTCAAGGGAGATAGTTTTGTAATCCCTGAGGCAGACGCCATGATAAATGAACCACCCAAAAAGTGTATTACGATCTATTGAGTGGCCTTCAACTATGGCGTATGGTTTCCTCTCCACCCGGTGATTGTGGAGAATTTGAATAAGTTTAAGCTTGTGCCCGAGCAGATTGTGCCCACGTCTTGGCACAACATGTGTTTTTTCATAGCGACATGCGAGTTGCGCGACCTTGTCTGTGTTGCGTAAGCATTTGCCCTAGTCCATTAGATCCAAAGGGCTCCTAAGGAGACTAGGGACCTAGGGTGGTATTGTTTTAACAACCGGTCAGGTTACATGATGGCCATTAAGAAGATGTCCAAAGTGAAGCATTGGAACTACAACTTCCTCTTTGTCCGCCCAGATTCAGGTTGGGGAGATCTTCTTGGTTGGGAAGAAGGTAAGCCAATCAGGAATCCTTTAGGGGAGCCGTCCAATAAGGAGAGGAGGACGGGTCGTTACTTTCTTTATTACATACGGGCGGACAACCGCTCAAGGCCTATTCCTAAATTTATGGCCGAGTTGATAAAATCCGCGTAGGGGCCGAAGAAGAGGAAGGGTAAATCTAGTGACAGGGAGCCTTGGAATTGGCTCCCTAGGTTAAAGTTCTTCGAGAACAACTTTTACTTGGCCAAAGTAGGCATCCTAATCCTTAAGAATTTTTCTAAGGGTACTCAACATCTCTACCTCGGTCGGCATTGTCGTTCGGTTCTGACCTGACTTTTTTTGTTTTGCACAGAATGAGCGAGGGCGAAGCTGACGCCCTTCGAGAGTGGAGATGCCACCTCCGAAATGATAGCAGCTGAGCTTGAACGTTGCCAGGAGTAAGAGAGGGCCCGCCTGGTGAATGTGGCAGCTAAGAAGGTGCAAGCCTCGGCTTTTGGATTTTTCCAATGTTGCACTACTTATATTTGGAGACTAACTTTCTCCCCTTATTCTAGGCACCCCCTCTGATGCCGCACGGGAAGAAACCCACAATAAGTCTACCCCCGTGGGCAGGCAGAACCATCCACGGATCGAAGACCGCTGGGACAACACCACTGCCTCTGCCCCAGCCTCTATTAAGGGGGAAGAGGTCAGAGGCTCATCTCCTCCGACCCGTTTTGTGGACCGGTTGGTTAGTGACCAGGCCTTGGGTCCCTAGGGAGCCCCCGGTACTCCTAAGGCCGCGTAGGCGGCTTCGCTTTCCGTGGGAGGAACTCCCACAAGTACCTAAGTGTGTTGTACGAGCTTCTTGGCAACTAAATCAACTGCCAAGTTGGAATTGGTTTGGGACCTATGGTGGCTTCGAGGACTTCAGAGGCCCGTAAGGGCGCTGAGGATGAGGTGGTCGTGGCTGAGGTGGGTGGAACGTACTCCTCATTTTACTCTGTTCCAGTATGCCATTCTCTATCTTTCATACTTTATTAACTCTTTGTGAATTGGTTCGCAGGCCATCGCTCGAGCAATGAAGGCTATGTCCGAGCGGAGGAGGTTAGACGAGGTTGCGGCCAGGTACAAGCGCCACTGGGAAAAGTTAAGGGAAGAGAAAAATGCTTGGGAGGCCGAGAAGAGATACCTGCATGGTAGGTTAAACGAGGCGCTCTCCAAAGCCGAGGCTGCACTCCACGAAGGCTGAAGCTCAGGCTGTAGTAGGGGGGTCGAGATGGCGGCTAAGGCCGAGAAGTTCGGCCACCAGCGGGGTCGCGAGGAGGTTATGGGATTCCTTCGCAAGGTCATAATAACATTAGCCCCTTATTTCCAGGGGGACAATTACTTCGACGCCTACATCCACTATGTTGAGGAATGCCAACAAGCCGAGGCTGAGGGCCGAGACCCCGAAAAGGTGAAGTTTAGGCGACCCTCTGGTAACGAGGAATAAGATAAGGGAACCACACCTATAAATGACGAGGGACCTCGGACGATGAGGGGCCTGAAGACGGGGAGGGAGCCTAATATGTAACGTCTTTTACTCCTCCCTCGTTGTACCTTTTTGGCATGCTGACTTAACATTAGTGTTTGTACTCTTCCCTTCTATTAATGAAAGGCATTTATTTTTTTTGCCAATAGTGTTTCCTCCTTTTGTCGTCCGTGTATTGTACTTGTTGTTTCGCTTTCATTATTTTGCTTGTACTTTACGGGATAATAGCAGCCAATTGAAAGAGCAAGTAGTGTGATAGTGTTTCTTGCTGACCTTTAGGATTGTGTTTTAAGGACCTGTAGCCCTATTGGGGCTAAGGGTATAGTGACTGACCATTAGGCCATGCTCAGGGACACTTAGCCCCCATTAGGGCCAAGAGTACAGCGACCGTTCATGAGGCCGTGGCCAAGGACCCTTAGTCCCCATTGGGGCTAAAAGTATAGCGACCGACCATGAAGTCATGCTCAAGGACCCTTAGCCCCCATTAGGGCTATGAATATAGCGAAAGAATATAGCGACCGACCATGAGGTCGTGCTCAAGGACCCTCAGTCCCCATTAAGGCTAAGAGTATAGCGATCGACCATGAGGTCGTGCCCAAGGACCCTTTGCCCCCATTTGGGCTAAGAGTATGGCGACTGGCCATGAGGTCCTGTTTATGGACCCTTAGCCCCTATTGAGACTAGGAGTATAGCAATTGGCAATGAGGTTGTACTTAGGGACCCTTAGCCCCCATTGGGGCTAAGCCTCTGGCGACCGGCCATAAGGCCGTGTTTCAGGACCCTTAGCCCTCATAGGGGCTAAGAGTGTTTAGATGGTGCTGCCCGTGGAACTGCCTTCACAGGCGTTGGATTTATTTCATGCAAAGAAGTAGCACATGGTGATTGGTCGTTTACAAAGGAAAAACTTATGAATAGTACTTTCGCAGATTGCTGTTGTGTCAAGTCCGTGGTACGGGTGTGTGGTTGGTGTGTTGAATGCAGTATGTGCCGGGACATACTTGAGCGACGACATTGTACGGGCCTACCCAGTTGGCTGTGATCTTTCCATGCTCGTTTGGGCGCACTATGGCCTCTACGCGGCGAAGAATGAACTCGCCCACTTAGATTGGTTGTAGTTTTATAACACTATTGTGGAGCCGCGCAATGCGAAGCTTGTAAAGTGTTTCCCAAAGGAGGGCATCTCCTTGAACAGAGGGCAGGAGATCCAAGGCATCTCGCAGGGCCACGTTGTTTAGTTCTTCCTGAAATATTGCGAGACGATGGTTGTGCAGGGCAATTTCAACTAATAAGATAGCTTCAGAGCCATATGCTAGCATGAATGGTGTTTCTGCTATTGCCGCCTTCACTATTGTCTGTAGGGCCCATAGTACACCATACAACTCTTCTGTCGGCTTACCTTAGCCTCATCGAGTTTCTTTTGTAGGCCATGCAAGATTGATTTGTTTGTCGCTTCTGCCCATCTGCTAGTCTGGGGTGGGCGATAGCTATGAACTAGGCTTGGTACCCGAAGGTTTTGAGGTAATATGTGATCTTAGTGGTCTCGAATAGTAGCCCGTTGTCGAAGATCATTGTGCGAGGGACACCGAAGCGGGTGATGATGTTCTTCCAGATGAACTTTTGTACTTTAGTGGCCGTGATAGAAGCCACTGCTTCGGGCTCGGTCCACTTCATGAAGCAATCCACAGCAAAAAGAGGTGCTTGCGCTGCCTGGTAGCTTTGGGGAAAGACCCTAGTATATCCGTACCCCACGTGGTGAAAGGTAGGGGGCTGACAATAGGTGTTAGGAAAGTAGTGGGCAACCATTGGATGGGGACAAACCTTTGGCACTTATTACAAGTTCATATCAAGTTCATGGCATCTTCTCACAGGCTTGGCCAATAGTAGCTGGTGCATATGGTCGTGACTGCCAATGCGCAGGCCCCTATGTGCAAGCTGCATACCCCTTCATGCAGCTCCTCGAGTATCTTCTTCCCCATCTCCGGAGTCACGCATCGTAGGAGGAGCCAGTCGAAGGATATTTTGTATAGTATTCCCTCATATAGTATAAACCAATTGGACCACCGCCATACACGATCGACCTCTTTTGAGTAAGCAGGCAAGGAACCCTCAGCAAAGTACGCACGGATGGGGTCCACTTAGGTCGAGCTCTTATCCAACCACAATATTCTGTGGGAATCGATGCTTCTTTCCATTAGGTCTCCCATTGGATGTTTTTGGGTATTTTATCTTCAAAGGGGCTTGCTAATTTAGACAGCGCATCGGCCTGGCAGTTTTCTAACTGGGGGATGTGCGTTAGGCAAAGTGTTTCTGCAATCTGGTAGCTTCCCATACGCGCAGAACGTACGCCGTCAAGGTGTCATTTTTGGTCTCATATTCCCTATTAAGCTGGCTTACCACTAGCTGGGAGTTCTAGAATGCCCAGACTAAGTCGGCACCAGTGATATGGCACACCTCTATCCCCACTATCAAGGCTTCGTATTCGGCTTCATTGTTGGATGCCTTGAACATAAACTTCAAGGCATGCTCACACCGCTCACAGCCGGGGCTCTCAACAATGAGGTCGGCTCCGCTTCCATTCTTTGTAGATGATCAATCGATGTAGAGGTTGCACGGTGAGGGGGTGGATCATTGTCCGGAGTGGGGGTGGTGCCTTCTGCCAAGAAATCGGCCTGAGCCTGAGCTTTGATGCCTCACCGTGCTTCGAAGGTCAGGTTGTATTGAGACAATTCAACAGCCCATTTTAAGAGTCGGCCAGAGGCGTCGGTCGGAGGCGTCAGCCTCTGAAGGACATTCTTCAAGGGTTGGTAAGTGAGAACGATAATCTTGTGATCCTCGAAGTGAGGCTACAACTTCCGACTAGCCATCACTAGTGCGTAAGCGAACTTTTTATCAGGGGATAGCTTGTTTCGACTCCCTCCAGGGCATAACTTACATACTACATCAGGATTTGCTCTTTCGCTCGGTCCACCACTAAGATCGCGGTAATGGCCTTTTCTGAGATTGCCAGGTATAGCAAAAGTGTTTCCCCCATGAAAGGGCTGGCTATCTTAGGTAGTTGGGCTAGGTATGCCTTTATAGTGCCTGGAAGGCCTCGTCAGCTTCCTAATCCCAAGTGAAGTTGTTTCGGTGTTGTCGGATGCAGAAGAACAACTAGCACTTGTCGACAGACCTAGACATGAACCTCCCCCAACGCCGCAATGCACCCCGTCAATCGCTGTACTTCTTTGATGTTCTTGGAGGCCCCATGTCCAGGATGTCTTGAATTTTCTGTGGGTTAGCCTCTATTCCACGGATACTAATCATGAATCCGAGGAATTTGCCCGACCTTACCCTGAATACGCACTTATTTTGATTAAGCTTCATCCCAGAGGCCCGTAGTACGTCAAACGTCTGCCCTAAATTTGGGTCGTGTGCTTCATCGATCATGCTTTTGACTATCATTTCATCGATGTAGACTTCCATGGTTTTACTGATGAGAGGCTCGAACAGTTTGTTCACAACTCGATGATAGGTAGCCGCTTCATTTTCCAGCGTAAAAGGCATCATTCTGTAACAGTGTAAGCCGTGGTCGGTGATGAACGCGGTCTCTTCCTGATCTTCTTGACACATGGGGATCTGGTGGTAGCCGGAGAAGGCATCCATGAAGCTTAATAAGGCATGCCTAGTCATGGCATCTTCCAGTTTATCGAGCTTCGGGAGGGGATACGTGTATTCCGGACAAGCTTTATTTAGGTCGATGAAGTCTATGCACATCCTCCACGTCCCGTTGGGCTTTATTACCAATACCACATTTGAGATCCACTAGGGGTACTAGCATTCCCTGATGAATCTGTGTCTAGCTATTTCTGAACTTCCGCAGTCCCCGCGGCCGCCCTCTTTGGGCCCGTGTGCTACTTCTTCTGAATGACCGGCTTGTAAAGGAGATCTACATTTAGTATGTGTTCCATACCGGCTGGATTGATGTCGGGCATTCCCTCAGGTCTGAAAGCAAATACATCCTAATATTCCCTAAAGAGCGAGGTCAGAGAGTGGTGAGTGGTAGCTTCTATTTCTCAGCATATCTAAACTGTGCGGTCGGGGCGTGCTTCCTCTGACTACACTTGTTGAACACTTTCTGCAGCCTCGGGGCGAGGGTGGTAAGGCTCGGCCGCGGCCATGGTGTGTATAACTGAGGCCTCTATGGCTGTTGGAGGGATAAGGGGGTTTCGGTCTGGGGCTTCTTGCTAGTCACCTGTAGACCACCCAACCCTCTCTCGTTCGTCCATTCCACAAGAGGCCAAATGGTCACTAGGTAATATTCTCGAGCTGTACACTGGTCTCCCTGTATCGTGCCCACACTTCTATTATCGGCTTCAAATTGAAGCTGAAGCAAGTAGGGGTGATGATAGCCTTTACTTTGTCCAGGGTAAGCATCATATTCTTTGCCTTTCCCTTATCTCCAAAGCATAAGGAGAGGTGGATCAGTCCGGTTAGGTTTAACTCTTGTCCCCCAAAGCCCAGCATTGGGTGGACAAGTGGGACGATGTCCCCTCTCAGATATGTCAGCTTCTTTAGGCAGTCCTATGTGATGATGTCCATGGAGTTCCCTGTGTCGATGAGGATTCTTTGCACAATCGCACTGGCCACCTTTATTTCTACTACTAATGGGTCATTATACGAGGATGTAAAATGTTGGCTTTGTTCCCCTCTGAACACCATGGTGGGGACTATGACGTGACTTCCTTGTTCAGCTGTAAGGACTTCTTGGTCCCCCGCAGCTAAGCCTTCCATGCGGACCGGGTGATGCCTTCAGTGTACCAGCTGGCAATCGTTGCCACTATCACAAATGAACATTCGTCGTCTCGTGGTTCGGGCCGTAGGGATTCACAATCCATTCGCAAGAACCGCAAGCCTCGTTTTAGGAATCGACCAATCTGCCCTTTGTCTGCTAGTTCATGCAGAGCTTTCCTCAAATCTCAACACTTGGCAGTCTTGTGCCCGTTTTCTTCATGGAACTCAAAGTATTTTCGGGCCTTTTGGGGTTTAGGTGCCTAGGTCATGGGAGGCGGTCTCTTTAGCAAGGGTGATCCCTTACTTCCATGAGGATGCTTCGAGGATTTGTAGTGAACCATGGATCAACAACCTCAAGGCGCGGCCTTCGGTCTCTGGAGTCGTGATTCCTGTCCCCTCTTCCGGGGTTCCTATCTGCATGGATTTTCCCTTTCCTTAGGGTATCAGAGCTATCGGCACAAATTTCAGTAGTGCGGATGAAGTCTGCGGCTTTTCTCAATGCTTCCACAAGGGTGGTCTCCTTCTGCTCGGCTAGGGAGAACTTGAATCGCCCACTCTTCAAGCCATTTATAAAGGAGGTGTACGCAACCCCATCTTCCAGGTCCGGAATGAGGACTGCCTCTTGGTGTAAATGTTTGATGAAGTCCGCCAGAGATTTGTTGCGGGCCTTGTTCAATCTTAGAAAGGTGTATGCCGGTCCGCCTCTCTTTTCAACTGGCAATAAACTGGCTAACGAACCTATTCTCCAAATCTTGGAAGCAGGAAATGGTTCCTGGTGGCACGCTACTAAACCATGACTGAGCCACTCCTTTGAGAGTGGTGGGGAAATATCGGCAGTGTGCGGCGTCGTCCAAATCCTGTACTTACATCTGTGCCTTGTACACCCCCAGATGGTCCTCAAGGTTAGTTGCGCCATCATAGAGGTCCACGATGGGCATCTTCATCTTCCCGTACCCTGGAGCATTGATGATTTCCGCACTGAACGAAGTGGGCAATGGGACAGGCCCTGCCCGAGCGGCCGTGTCGGGTACTTTGATGGTGGTTTCGGACACTTTTCGACCTCCACCCCCGACGGACTCCTTCGAGGAGGACAACCTCTTTGGGATAAGGGAGGGGTGCGATCACGCTGCCATGACCTCAAGTCGTGCCCTTCGTGAAGGGGACTCCGGGTTCAGTCGCGGCCCGACCGATTCTCAAGAGTTTGTTACCATTTGGAGACTCTTCTCTGGGGGCACGAGGTTTGTTCTTACTCTTCGAATCAGGCGGTTTTTCGAGAGTGTGTTGAATAGGGCGTGAAGGTAGAGGTTGACTTTGCTGGGCGCCTGTGGCTTGAGCAATGGTTAAGATAGGCATTGGCCTCAATGGAACGATTGCGGTTGTCCTCCCGAGATAACCGGTCTCCGCCACCGAGTAGGGCTTCTTGCAGCCTCTCACTGCGGCGGGGAGATGTTGCAGGATCGCGCCTACGGGAGAGCTCACATCCTCCGGTAGGCATGTATTCAAAACGGGGAAGACGCCTTGTCGAGCTCGTGACCTCCGTAGCCTTCTTCACCTGCTCCGATACTTGTTGGGTTATGGTATCTATCATGGTGGACATGAAATTTTTGAGGGCGTTCACCGTCATGTAAGCCTCCTGTCTTACTAGGCGTTCATCAACCAGAACATGGTTTGCTTGAGAGCTTTCTGACGCGTCCACGGCCTCATAAGGGACTGGTGCCTCTATAACGGATGTTTTATCTGTTCTGGCATGTGCCCGCGTAACGTCATTAACTACCAACGTTCACTGATTCTTTCCCCACAGACGGCGCCAAATATATTTCAGAACTTTCTCGTACTTCGATGAAGTTGACATGGGGTAAGAATTCGAGCTTACAGGATGGCTTCTGGCAGCTCGCTGGCAGGCTCCCCTCTTCAGTCGAACCTGCAAAAAAGGACCCCTAGGTTATGATCCGAGAAACGCCTCTCCGGTGGCCAAGTCAAAGGAGGGTCCAAGAGATGTAAACGCAATAAGAAAAGATATAGCCAATTCTTGACAAGGTTGAATATGTCAGGCTATGAATGCTCTTCCCGAGGTAGGTAAGTAAGTATTTATAGCTCCTGTAGCAAATGGTAGCATAGTCATATCAACTAGGAGGCTCCCAAATCGGGCTGTAACCTAGTTGCCCAACTTCGGCCTCTAGTATGAGCTCTAAGGATCCCATTTGGGGCCCGTCATGCTTGGTTGGGCCTATCCCACGATTGGGTGCCCTCAGGCCTCCTGAGAAGATCATATTTTCTAGATCACATACATGTACATATAAACATATACATAAACATATATACATATACATATATATATATATATACGTATATATATATATATATATATA
>JACYFF010019584.1:74146538-74216345 GCA_017589665.1 Selenicereus undatus | reverse complement strand
TGGATTATTCGTGCTAGTTTTGAGCAAGGGAAGATGTTTGGCAGCGTCCCATAGGTATTGCCTCTATGCACCAACTCCTCCCTTAATAAGAGCTCCGTAGTCTCACTAGTCTATGGCCCTAGAACACGAAAACTACCCATTAATGCCCCGTTGTCCATAAATCATAATGTCACAGTACCACAACTTAAACTTGTCCCAAGGGGTCATCATAGAACGAGACCACAAGAGCCTACGAGTACGGAGCAACACATAGTGGCACTCTAAGAATGAACCGTACATATGCGCCACCATACTGGCATGCGACAGTGAAAGGTGGGAAACTACTAAAGTTCCCAGTAACATGTTCATGGCATATAGGTCTAGGGGAGCAACGAGTTAATCCATCTAAAATAGAAATAGACACAAGGAAAAAGGGTAATTCAAGTTCATTTATGGTTTTAAAAGGACACAATTTACCCATGGATGACACCTAGAACTCATAACCTAACTCGGAAGCAGCCTACTGCTCATAATGATTTTCTAAAATGGCTCTGATTCCACAACTATAATGCCCCCGATCTCTAATTACGGAATTATCTTAATCAAATAGATTATTATTTATAAATTGCAGGGGAAGTCATTCAACTGAAGGCATTACTGTCGTCCCCAAGTGGACTACACTTTGTAAACACCACAAGTTTACTTTGAATTAGTCTTGTATTCACTAAGTTTACCAAACTTTGGAATATGGAAGAATATTGACAACACTACTTCAAGCAACTTGTCCGAAAGATCATACAGGCAACACGTCTTCTTAGTAACTTCTAGGCTCGCGCTACTATGAAAGCCACTATGAGTATCTATCTAGCTAAGATTTGGCAAAAGTATCGAGACCTACTTCTACTTCGTGCTACCCTCTAGTTGGATGAGGGTTGTTAACTGATCCCTTACCTAAAACATAAAACATAAAAATATTTCAAAAAGTGAGTTGAAGCCTAATACGTATATCCCATCACTATAGAAGAAACTTTGTATTCAAATAAGTAAGACACCCACATTACAATTTGTTTAAGCTACAAATAAGAAAAGACATAACATAATATGAGTACAACTTTTTGCTGGTTATTATCTACATGTCAAACCCCAGTCAATGTTTGAGCAATCACTGAGATCGGTGCACCCTTTCCAGGTCAATTAGGAAGCCTGTGTTGAAGCCACACGGATAAACTGAGGGGCATATGCCCTGACACTTGATAACTAATGGAGGCGACTTATTTAGGTGACAAAACACTACTTTTAACTAATTCATTGCGTGAATATTGTATGAAACTTATATGATTTGAAAAACATGTGAGTTTTTGAAGATTATAGAAAGTAAACATAACTAAGTCGTTGAAACCTCTCTCCCTTTTTATAAAATGTTCGCTCACGGTTTGAAACAATAGAAATGGCCATGTTCTACTCCAAATGCATTTTTCTATGGTTAGTAAGGTTTAAGACAGTTTGTGTTAATTACAAGCTTCGTAATAATTCAGAGTTCCTTTGATTCTTCTCTTAATTATCAATAACCCATCACTAATTATTTAAGGACACCAGTTGATCTTACTCCCACCTTACGCCATTGGTCCCCCTTTTCATATAATCGTTATCCTTGTTATTAATGGTAGTAATGTTATAGTATTTGCATAATATAGTTTGCTTTATTACTATTTAGTATTAACATTATCCTCATTGTGGTTATTAATATAGCTATTACCCTTATTTTCGTTATCGTTATCATCATTGCTATTATAATTATTGTTATTGTTATTATTATTATTATCATCATCAGCATCATCATCATTGTCATTCTCATTATTGTTATTTCCATTGTAATAATAATTGCTAGAATTAGCATCATTGTTAGTTTTAGTGATTTATTAGCAAAATGAGGTTAGGGTTAACCGGTTGTAGTTCTAAACTTATTTCTAATATCAAGTACTTGGTTTTGGGTCCAAGTCAAAGAGTGTTCGTTTCATTTGTCTTTGTGAGTCCCGAAAATGCTTAAAGAGTCATTAACACATCCCTAATCCATTGAACTAATTACATGATCAAGATAAAAGAATCAAGCCTATAATTACCTCAATTATACTACAACTCACACTCAAGCTTACACAATTAGTTCCTCTAAATACCTCAAAGTAACTTCAAATTTCATATTAACAATATCTATTTAAAATCTTCTAAAGTTACATTTCTCTCATTCATTCACTTCTTCAACTTCAAGCCGTACAACATTCTTTTTCATTATCATTAGTTAAAATTATCACTAAATAGATTTTGACTCCTTTAGGCTAAGCCAAAATCTCATATAAATTAAATAAATTTCAAAATTCCCTAAATTAACCCATTTTCCTCCTTTACTTTTATCTTCAATCTCAAGCTCAAGCACTTCAATGGCAATATAAGACAATACAAGACATATATCTTCAAAATTTTTATTCAATTACTACTAAAATTCATCAAAACCTCCTAGAATTAATGAAGTAAAAGTTAACCTCACATCCAACCACCAAATTCCAATTCACCATATCCACATATGAATGGCCAAGCATCTTCAAGCTCAAACTCATCAATAAAAATCTAAATCAACACAAATTAACATTTATTTAATCTAAACGAAACATTTCCTGTAATAGCCAACCCTAAATCATGTTTATTTATTTAATTAATCTACGTTATTAATTTCCTCATATTTTTTTTATCACATTTAATTATCCTGATTGGAAAAAATTCATTTGGGTCCTCACTTTACAAATTGGGTCCTTGTTATCGTAAAATTTCGGGTGAATCGATAGTAGGCCTTGATAAATATGGTTTAGTAAATTAAATTATTTTTCATAACACCACAAAAATATCATTTCGAGCTACACAAAAATTTTATAGCAACACATTATTTTACTTCTAAGCCCAATTCGTTTGGGCCCAATTTGGGGCCTAAAAAGTTCGTATGATTGAGTTTAGCTAATTATCATTATTTTTACCTAATTATCAGTGGCAAAAATCCCCTTTTTGTCCCTTTTTGGAGATTAAATATTAGCCAAGTTAATAAGATAAGTCCAACGAAAATTGGCAAGCAAGCAAAGCCACACATTTTCCTCTTTCTTTTCGCCTTTCCTCCGATCCCTCATGGTTGTGCTGTTGGTGTTTTCAACCTATTGCCGCCACTTCTAGCCCTGTTGCCGCCTCTCTCCCAGCCACCTCCGGCCACCAACCCCCACCCCCAATGCCACTAGCCACCACCCCTAACTCGTACCAGCACCAAACACCACCTCCATCACCTTACATTCAAGCTTAAGTGTGGTAAATCCTAATTCTAATCTTATTTAATTTTGGGTTTTTATGATGGATTTGTTTATGGATCATGTTATCCTGATAAAAATAAGTGTTAATTTGATGTTTTGTTGAGTTTGGTTAATCTTGAAAGCAAGTAAAGATTCAGGTTGTTTATGATCATGCGAGCTTAAGTTAAAATGTCATTTATGGATTGTTTTGTATTTGATTTGGTAATATTTAGTATTACAAATGATTATGGTGGTGTTGGCATGGTTTTGGATGAGTTAAAGGTGAATCTAAGTTGGTCATAAGATAGGGTTTTAATGATTATGCATGGTCTAGCTTACTCCTAGTATAAAGCATGTAACTTGTATTTGGATGGGAAATCAATCTTTGATGTGTCATTTAACTTGGAAAATGACTTGGTGTGATTCTTGTAAGAGGAGTGGATTATGGGAATTTTCCCAATTGATTATAAGAGGTCATTTTGCCCATTTATGCTAATAAGTAAGCTTATGGATGTGTTTTGAGTGAATTTGAAAAGGGAAGAATTTAAAATTAGATGAAGATTTTTGGTGGATCAATAGGTCAATGAGTTATCTTTCAATGGTCTTTTGAATTACTTTAATCTAAGTTCCGTTGAAAACATTCTGACCATTTTGAGAAGACTGCATAGGATGGACCGAGGCTATGCAAGTTGTGTTCTAGCCCAATTTTAGGAACCCTATTGAGGGAATTATGGCTTGCGCTATGAATGAAAGTGTTGTGGGACTTCTAACCTTTTCATATTGTGGTTTTATAGCTCAATTGGAGGTTGGAGTTGAAAGATATGGATTTTCTAAAGTAGACCTTCAAACGGTAATACGAAGGAAGAAAGAAATCGTGATATTTGGAAATATTATCAAGAGTTTCTATATAGTCATGGATATTGCCATGAAATTACAAAGTTTAGCGAGTTCAACAACTTTCGTTTTGTATAGAACCTTACTTGGGTTTGAAAACCGAGTTCGATGGGCATGAGAACGAAATTTGGAAGGTAGGGAGGATAATGACACCAGATTGGGGTCTATCAGGCCAAGCTAAAGCTATATGAGCTTCCCTGAACCGCACAACACTCCATTTAGCACTAAACGTTTTATTATCCATTTCATAAATATCAAAAACCCATATTCCATTTATATCCATTAAAGTCTTTTCATTATCACCTTAATTATTTCATTTTGTTATATTTTTCTATAATTTGTTTCACTTCGAGCTCAATAATCCTATCTTATTTGGTTCTCAAATCATTTCAGTGTAGCTTATCTTATATTGAATTGCTAAATCATGGATGCCATTTTAATGAAACAATTTCCATTAAAGTTACAAATTATGGGAGTGAATATTGTTTACTAATTGCATTTACTTACAACTACATTTCTTAAATAGAAATGAGGCATAGTCTATCATTCCCCATTAGGTATAAGTATTATCAAGTGAGATTGCATTTTAAAGAGTTCAGGTATGTTTATCACCTGTAAAAAAGGCAGCCCGGTGCACAAGCATCCCCAGTTCACATAGAGTCCGGGGAAGGGTCGCACCCCAAGGGGTGAATTGTAGGCAGTGTAACCTGACTTTGTCAATGGCTGATTGTCCGACTTGAACCCATGACCTTTTGGTCACACGGAGACAATCTTAACGTTGCTCCAAGGCTCCCATTCTGATATGTTTATTGCATGTATCTTTCAAAATCAGCAGATATCTATCAAAATTATAATGTTTTGATAACTACATCAATGAATTAGTTTAATGAGTGATTTGTCACATAATTATTGACCACATCAGTTATCAGTTATAGGGCATTGCCCTTTAATTACCCATGTGGCTTCAGGCCAGGTCCCCCGATCGACTTAGCAAATGTACACCCATCCATAGATCGTAATAGTATCAAGGGGTTCACTATCAGATAATAACTAGCAATGCAATTTTACATTCATCTCATTCACTATTTTAACTTAAAATGAATTGTGAAGCTAGCGCAGTCCAATTTATGCAGAGATCATTTAATAATGCAGGAATACATGTACTGAGCTTCGACTCATAGTTCGAAATATTTTTCATGTTTTGTTTTAGGCAAATGTTCATTGAATCGCTCTCATGCTAGTAAACCAGCTGAAGAGACTAAGTTAAGCAAGAGAATTTGGAGAGATCGACAATAATACAGTACATGAATATTTTGGAGCTGTATTTTGAAATCTTCTGTCGATAGAGGTGTAGATTATATGGTGAATTACTTTACTGTGGTGTATAAACCATATGTGGGTTAACAGTTGATTGTATATGATATGATAATGTGTGAATGTGTATGTTTGAAGCTATGCCTATGTGTGTTATTTCTATTACATATGCTTTAAGCCTTGTCCTTTTGGACGGCAATAACAATCATCGAGTTTATTAGTCCTAATTTAGGGATTTATTAAGGAGAATGCAAACAGTGAAACATGTGCACTTTGGAGTGTTACATTTACTGACAAATTTAACAACAAACACGGTGGGAGTGATTATTACGGAATTTAGGGTTCACCTTCTCAACCCAATGGAACCAGCCAAAGGGAAAAGGAAAGGAGACGGGGAAGTGGCGATGGTGCCAGTGACAACCGGTAGTGGCGGCAAAGACCGACGACATCCATTTGGCGTGTGGCGCAGAGAGGGAGTAGGTGAGCAGTTGTTGGGGTGGGGAACAAGGTAGTCTGACGAGGTAGGGAATTTTGCGTTGGTTTTTTTATTAGTTTTATGTTTTATAAATTTTGTAAATTTTGTAAATTTTTGGTTCTACATTCTTCTGAATTTTTTTTCTTTTCTTTATAATCCCTTTTGTTTCTTTTTGCTTCTTTAAGCCTAGTAAATGTTTGGACCAAAATTTTTGGGCTAATATTCTTGAGCTAGTAATAGGATTTTCATGGTATACTTAGAAAACTTATAAATTTTTCCAATCTTAGTTAGTTTATTCCTTGGGTTTTATTATTTTATTTTACACATGTTACTATGGTTTATTTGTGTAATATGGACAAATCAAAGTGTATTTATATACTTGATGAGTACCCACTTTACGAATGGGCTAGTTTGTTTCATTCATGTATTTATTTACAACTTCTGAATGAGCTAATCCGGAACATGATTAAATTTTCTTTCGAGCCCACCTCATGATCCCAACCTACAGATACACAAATTTTACAAAGGTTGAGTTAAAATTTGGTGCGCCTGACTTGATTAATTTAAATAGAGAATAACCGAAAACATGGTTTAGCTTCGTGCCATCATAGAAACGTTGAAGGACGAAACCATTACCTGGTGTGATTTGGTGGACAATTGGGATTTTAATATAAAAATAGGTAAGATTCTAATCAGGATTTGAAGTTGCTTATCTTTTAATCTCTTAATTCATGGTCTTATGAAAATAGGTAACTTTTGTCACATAATTAGTCTACAATCCTAGAAGGACGGAGCTGATGCCCTTAATTGTTAACTATTCCATTGAAGATGTTAGTTTAAATAGACTTGATAGGGAGTAGCACATGATTTTTTGGCGTGATGGTGATGTTGATTCTAACCTAAGTGCTTCAACCATTTGGTTTTAGGAATTATAATATAGATTTTTTTATGGAATCCATTATACTTAATTCGACCTCATGATTTGTTTGGCGCAGATTAAGTAATTTAATCAATTTTGGTAGTTCTTGTGGATTTGACCAGTGCTCGCTGGCCATTAAACAATTACACGATGCACTTGCGATTAAGACTAATCAATTAAACCACACTATAACTAAAAATCTCACCAATTTGACATTACCTAGACACACCAAAAAGGCTACTCTTTATTTGTGGCTAATGAAATTTGACAATAAAGATTAAGAGTTTAAAAATAAATTTGACAAACTAATGAAATGAATTAAACATCAAACAAATACCTATCAAAATAAGTGAAGTAAAGGAAATCACTTATCATAATCTATATAGAGCATGCAAATTACAATTTATCATTAATATACAAATTGATTTATTCATGTGTTAGACTGTGTAAGACAACCCCTACTGAATCTTCTCAATGTTGCCTTAATTTTTAGTTACTTAGGTTAAGCCTTAATAAGAGGCCTACTAGTTTTGAGAACCCTACCATCCATGTAATAATTAAATCAAATTAGAACAGTAAGAATCACAAAACATTCATGTAGTACCTTGTAACCAACTTACTAGCAAATTAATTTAACAAATATCTACAACAATTTTCAAATTAAAAGAGACAGTTGTGAGCCATGTATGATCAATTAGGGTGATACTTACGCCTAAAAGACTAGGAATTTTATGTACTTAAGTCTTTTAAACTATTATATGAATCTATATTAAACTAATTAGTACGCAACCTAGTTGTTCCTGCATAAATATCATGAACAATATGAACAAATCATTATAGAATCATGAGTCATTCAATAAGAAAATAGAGCACAAAGTTCCGCAATACTTAATACTGCATGATTTCAAATAGAATCTGCTATGTAAATAAATTACTCACTCATATTCAAATAAAAACACTTAAAATATCCAAATGTGTCATGCTTAAAAGAACTCTAGATTAATTAATCTAAATAATGCTATAATATTGGGCATTTGATAGCGATGATGCATGAAATGATCTTGCCGCCAATGTTTTGGTGACGTGATGATGATTATGATGACGTTGTTATGATGATAATGATGAGCATAAGGAGTTGTTGGTAAGGTGGTGAGGATTGGATGACGTGATAATGATGAAGATGAGATGATAGATGTGATGATGATTATAATGTGGGTGGGGAGGTGTGGAGAGGGGGGGGGGGGGATGGCATGGGGATGCTGGTGAAGAAGGCAAGGGTTGGATAAAGTCGTTCTGTCCTTTTCTTATGGCAAAACACCTTTGTCGTTGTAATAAAATTAGGGTTAAGCAAGTTTCTTCTCCTATAAGGCTTCTAACGTCCCCTTCCAAGTATGATTACTATATTCATTTTTTTCCTCACCTATTTCCGTAAAATAAATTGTCATGAAAGAAATCTTTTCATATATTTCTTAACTTGATAAATTAACTTTGACCCTTCAATATATGAAACCCATTTTGTGATGTCTGTTGTTCTCATTTTTGCTTTGTTAGTCATTAACCCAAAAACAAATGACCTAATGTGAATGAGAAAAAATAATCTATATAACGTAAGGCAAACCATTATTAAAGAAAATATCACTGCTAGGTATCCCACTTTGTGTGGAAATTATAACTACGGGAATATGTTATTAGAATATATTTAAAAGGGACAATATTATGTAGAGACTATTTTAAGGGGACCGATCACTGTTTGGATTTTCCTTTTAGCCCTTAAACTTTTCATATTTGCATTTTAACCCAAATCCTTAAAAACGTACTTTTGAAAATCCAAAAAATTTGCATGTGAAAGTTTTCTTATAAGTACTACTCGAAGCCCTCTTTCAATTGGTATTAGAGCCATGCGACCAAAAATAATTAAGATAATTAAGCCAATTAATAATTAATTAAACTAATTAACTATGATTAATGCTAGAATTATCACCTACTTGCCCTGGACCAAATTATTCACATATTATTCACTCTCCCGAAGGCATTTCTCCAATAAGTCCGCAATTAAACTATATCACTGATATAGTTTTAGAATTAAAAGCAAAATTAGCGAAAATTGAGACCGAACTCAAGGAGCTTAAGAAGCAAATATCTATAATTTTTCTTTCTCTAGTTAACGAAGTAAGACATAGTGGAAAAGGTACTTCTAGTATTAGTACTCCATTTCATCATAAATATCCTTTCTAAGACCAAAAAAAAAGATTTCATTTCTTTTGCACAATATAAAAATTCAAAAAGAAGTAGGAGAAAAATCTCGTGGAAAATCGGCAGAAAAAGCAGAAAAAGAAAAAGAAGATAGAGTATAAGCAGTATACTCCTGAAGAACTATAGAATATGCTTGAGAAAGAACACAACCCGAAAGAATTAAACAAAATCATGAGCACAATTAGTGACATATATGACAAATTATTTGATGATAATGAAGCGACTAATATTATCTTATTAGAAGAAGAAATATATCAGCAGACGAACCTTATTAAAATAGAGGATCTAAATGTGTTACCTTCAGAAGAAATTAGAAAAAAATTGTATAAAAAATATGGTAAAATGACTTTTGAGGATGGGATTAATGAAATTGGAGAAGAACTTGACTTAGTGAGATGGAGACCAATTTTTCCTTTGGGATCATCCCAAGAAAAACTACAACTTTCGAACAAGTTGGCCTTACCCTAATTAGTTAGACTTGCTGCATCTTAAATATAGATAGAGCTCATAATAGAGAAGAAATATTCGAACATTGAAAAAGAGGCATGAATAGTATTTTAAACCTAAACACTCCATGGACTGCTGCAAGTTTTCTAAATTACATCGAGCATAGTTTTTCTGGCACTGCAACTGACTGGTATGATTTATTAAATGAAGATGGTAAAAATACAATAAGAATGATGGAAACACCAGCTGTAGTGTTTAAAAATCTATGCAAGAAAATTGAAACCGAATTGATCGGAGCTAAACTTGATTCTCAAGAAAAGGCGAGAGAATGGGAGACAAAGATTAATAATATAAAATTATGGAATATGAGATATCTAAAAAATTATAATGTTAAATTTAATCAATACTATTACAAAATTGGGCAAAATGAAACCAATCTTAGTATGTTCTATCACAAGTTGCTATATCATATAAATTTCATAATTAATGAAAAATACATTGCATAGCTTGAACGAGCTGATGTCATTGATACCTTGGTTTGAGAATCTCCTATCTAAGAAAATGGGTCAATGATCTCCAAAAGCAAAAGAAAATTAAGAAGCAATTCCTAACTTGCTAGGATTCACCTCACCAATGAGGAAAAGAACCTGAAAGGAGACGAAAAATAAACTTTTATAAGAACAAGAGCGTTAATAAGCAAAGGGTAGAGAAATATGAATGAAAATTTTATAACAAACTAAGTCCTAAAAAACATAAGTTTTTTAGGAAAATGACTTATTGTCCTGCAGGGAAAAACAACTGTAAATGCTGGGCATATGGAGAAGTAGGGCATTACGCTAACGAGTGCAAAAATAGAAAGAATAACAAGCTTATTGAAACCTTGGGAAGCCTAGATTATGGTAAGCTTAGTGAAGATGAGGCCTTAGACCTGACCCTGAATAACAACAAATACATTGTTGAAATTCTATTGGACAATGAATATGTTAAACCAGAAATCATGATATTTTATCCCCCTTAATCATCTCATAATTGCACGAAATAAATTATTAATTTAGGATTTTAGTATTGTTTTATTTGTTTTGTACTAATTGGAAAACTTATGGAAAAATAAATAATTTGTTTAAGCATAGCAAATTTTTGGAGTTGAACAAGGAAGGAGGAAGAAATGGACAATCCAGTTTTCGGCTCAGCTTCCTTTTTTCTCTTTTCTCTATCTCGGACCAGCGAAGCCCAAAGTAGAGGCCCAGTCGCCAACCCAACCCAGCTCTGTCTCTCTCCCCCTTAGTCAATGCTCCTTCCCTCGCTCTTGGGCTAGGACGAAGCCCCGAGGCCTAAAGCCACCTTGTTCCATTCCCTAACCGGCCTCATCCTTCCCCCTTCTCTTTCATTTCCTCCTTTCCCCATCCTAGACTGACCTTCTCTTCTTTTGCTAGGTGGGCCCAGACCTCCACCCGTCATCATTCTCACTTAAACTCCACATAGCCCTCACGTGATAGCTTGCCCCACCTTCGGTTCTTCTTCTTCTTCGTTAAACCCAGCAGCACACGAAGATGTAGGGCCCCGAAACAGAGCAGCAACCATTCGCCTTCCTCACCATGGCTACCATTTCATATTACCATATGTTACACTCTCTCTCTCCTTGCTAATTATTATTTCATCATCAATATCATCAATCCATCAGTTTTAGAGGAGTAATTGAAGCAATTGGAGGGCTAAAGTTGGCATTCTTCAGGGGCTTTAATGGAGGGTCGAGGGGTAGAGCGTAGGAGTGGAATAGAAAAAGGTTTTAGTTTTTGTTCGTTTCTGGTTCTCATTTTCATTGAACCTTATATTGGGTTGTTATTCTCATTCTGAACTAAAGATTGGGCTGTTTAGATTCCAAAAGTTGTTTTTCGTTCAAGATTTCTTTCTCAATTACAAGAGACATAATTAATCAAGTAGTTCAAGTCCTTTTGATTTCGATCTGCGACGCTTCGACTTTACTGATGATGTTCTCCCTGTTTTACAATCCTGGGCCAGGAGTTCAAAGCTTCAAGTAATAGAATTCTTCTAACTCTCTCTTTCTTGTTCGAATGATGATTGATTATAGATTTCATGAACGATTTCCATCTTGTTCTCATGAAGTTCAATTTAAGTATAAATGTAATGAACTAATAAGTGGTTTCAATGGTCATCTAAATCTTCAATCTGCAATTAGCTTTTACTGTGTTTAACTGAGTATAAATAAAATTAAATCTTTGAAAAAAAAGAAGAAGATTACATAGCTAGTAATGACATTTAGGTTGAAAATTGTTTGGCCAATATTAGGATGATAGCCCTTGAGTAGCAATCTAATTTCATACATCAACCCTGAGGATCGACATCCGAAGCATTACAACGATAAACCGTCTGCTTGCGGAAATTACTAACAGAATATCAAGAAAGTGATATTGAAGAAACAAACCATATGATGGAAAGTAGCTTGGTTAGTCTTGATGATCTTCATAGAAAAGCATTTGTTGTAGACAATGATCATGAAGAACTTAAGGGAGACTAGATTCTTCCCATAATTTTGAAAGATATGATCTATAAAAATCCATCTTTCAATTAAAGAGTAAGCATGTATGCGAGATGATGGAAGGAGATTTACAGATAAAAGACTATGAGTATGATGTGGATGAAGTTAATCTCATTAATTAGGAAAACATCCTTAAGTTGAACAAAGATAGAAAGTACAGGTATATCTATGTTGGAAGTGTCCAAGTGTAAATCACTCCATTACAATATTATGGCAAAGATGTTGATCTTTATGCTTTGCGCTATGATATAAGGCATACCAAATGTAATAATCAAATTATCACAAGGATTAACACCAACTTGTGCAACCAATCGGTAGGATTCAATTATCGACCTTAATATTATGTATGTCTAAAAGATGAGTTTGCTAAAAACTTTCTATCCCTTAAGATGAAAACTGTTGGAATGGACATGAAAGGAGAGAGATATCCGTTGAGGATATTTTGAAAAATTATCTACAAACTGGATAATTCTATAGATCCAAGGACTAAAGTGACAATGATAGAAGTAGAGAAATTTAAAAGTCCTACCCATACGAAAAAGCTTCAGAAGATTAAATCCAATCCACAGGCAATAAAAATTGATCGTTCATGAATATCTAGCTTTGCCAACCCTACAAAAATCAATAACAAAATGCGATAAAAATTGATGGGAATAGTATAGTAACCATTAAACCCTAATTATTAAGAAGTATGAGTACAAGATCAGAATGGGGAGAAGGATCTTCATTAAATAAGGAAGAACGTATGGAAGATGAGACAATTGGTATGAGTAGTGAAATGAGTATAATGAGTTTTGAATTTGTAAGACCCAGCGTAGACCGAAGTCTAAGTCTAGATACAGAGGTCATCGGGTACAAAACAAGAACTGTTAGTTAGCCAGTTAATGAGGATGAATTAGTCAAAAATATGATTATGGAGATATGCTATGAAATCATCAACACAAATCCTAATAGCGCATATGTCCCAATAGCGGTATACTTGGAGAGATAATAAATATGAGTTGTGTGTCTACATAGAAAGTGCTTGTTCTGTATGCTCTGGGAAAAGATCATTATTTCTAGAGTTTACGTGGAAAAGTGTTAAAAATCCTTTACAATTGAGGATAGCGGATAATAGCATTACGAGTCACAATGAAGCCACACAAGGGTTATCCATAGAATTAGGAGGAGTTCAATGCATTATACCAGTTCTATGGGCTACTGATCAATCCCTCTCATGACATGATTATTGAAAATAATTTTAAGAGACTACATTCTCCATGCACATAGACCATTAATGAAATAATATTTACAATCAATGGTCACTCAGGTCCTATTGAAAAATTGAGCAAGGCTTACACTCATCAGAAAATAGAATTTACACGCAGCCAGTGTGGTGAGAAGTTAATGCTCGTATCACATGAGATGGCACTGACAATCTCACTACTTGAGTTATCTACTGACAACCAGATTATTGCATAGCAAGAGCAATTATGTAAAGAATTCTACTCTGATATTCCACTAAAATTCTGGGAAAAAGACAAGACATTTGCAGCAATTACTTTGTCCAATCCCAATACTAATATTCGAGTCAAGCAAATGGTGTATACGCACTAGGACAACCAAGAATTTGATAAACAAATTAAAGAGCTTCTGGATAAACGATTAAGCAGGAATAGCAAGAGTCCTCACACCAACCCTGCTTTTATAGTAAGAAATCATGTAGAAGAAAAAAGAGGAAAAGCGAGAATGGTAATCACTTACAAAAAACTTAATGATAATACTATCTGTGATGGTTATTACATTCCTAATGAAAATGTCCTCTTTAATAGAATTCAAGGCGCCTCTTAGTTCTCAAAAATAGACTGCAAAAGCTGTTATTGGCAGATAAAATTTGATGAGGAAAGTATTCCTTTAACTGCATTTAGTGCCCCACAAGGAGATTATGAATGTATACTAATTCCATTTGCTCTTAAAAATGCACCTTAAATATTCTGGGGAAGGATGGATAACATATTCAAAGATCTTAGTCATTGTTGTTTAGTTTACATCGATTATATCCTTTTCTTTTCCAAAACCATAGAACAATACAATGATAATGTCTTAGCTATCACCCAAAGGTGCATTGATCATCGAATTATACTTGGTAAGAACAAGTGCATTTATGCTGAACAAGAAATTGAGTTTCTAGGCATATAGATAAAGGCTAGACAAATCATCTTACAAAAGTATATTTTTGAAAAAATAAAGAATTTCCCTCAAAATATTGAAGATAGGCAACAGGTACAAAGGTTTCTTGGATGCTTTACCTATACTTCAGATTTCATTAAAGATTTAGCTAAACTGAGAAAGCCTTGCAACAGAAACACAAGAAAGAAGGAAGTTGGACGTGGACCACAAATGATACAAAGATTGTTCAAAACTTTAAAAGGATGCATTAAAATGTTCATGTTCATAATTTGCCTAATGAAGGAGATGATCTATTTCTTGAGACAAATTCCAGCAATAAGCACTGGAGTACGGTACTCAAAATCAAAGAAGGAGAAAAACTCTGCAAGTATTGCAGTGGAAGCTTTAATAAGGCAGAATGCAACTATCCGATGATGGAAAAACAAATACTTGCAGTCATAAGGTGAATTGAAAAATTCTTAATCTTTTTAGCCCCAAAACCCTCTTTTATTCAAACAGATTGCAAAGGAATACTTGGTTTTATGAAAAAGAATTTATCAAATACGCTAGCGCAATGGCGACTTCTGCATTGTCAATTATGGATTAACCAGTTTTTCTCCTCTATTGAACATATACAGGGATCGAAGAACTCTCTTGCAGATAGTTTAGCTCAAGAACTTGCCAATGGTGATTATCAAAGCAGAACTCCTACCAGAAAAGGAGGAAATTCATAATGAGATGCCATTACTACTAGAATGGGTTACTCCTTCTAATAAGGTCCTGGTTGATAATTTGAAGTCCCATACAAAAAACAGATCATCCTTTGGTCTATTATCTTCTACCTACCAAATAGCTCTAAACTTTTCCCTTCTAGAGTGACAAGTTAATTCCCTTAGATGTCCTTATGATATATAAGAAAAAATAATTTCTCTTGTTTAAGAAAAATGGATCAATAAGTTGTATACATCCTATATTGATTATTATCACCATTATTCCTATGATATTTGGGAGCCTTGGAGTACAACGATCTACTTTCTGGATAAGTCTGGAGTTGGTGGTGTTAGTCTCCCAACAAATTCAATCTCTCCAAATGACCCCGTCATTTAAAGCCTACGAATACAGGATGCTACTATATTTTATGGAAATCCCAGATCCAAAGTACACATTTTTCTCAAAATTAACCAAGTTTCAACAATGCATATTTAGAAGGATCCATTGGGTTCTAACTCGCCTACATGTGGAGGTACATTGTGCACTAATCGAGTATGAAAATGGCAACGCCAAACCAGCCCACTCTCTTGTTCAAATTGTTGATTACGACGATCCCCATGAGCAATGGCACGCATGGGTTCCAGATCGACGAAAAATAGTTATTGATCCTACTTTAGCAACAGACATCAGTTTTTATAGTATTTATCATGAAAGTAGGGTGTTAATTAAACAACGAAAAATGTTAATGGGTTGTGGAAATACTACTTTTGCCTATGATAATGAATTCAAAGAATACATGAAGGTGGAAGGGGCAGTTCAGAAGATAGCTTGCATTATCTCTTTGATGTTGGAGCTGAAAAATTCTTATCATAAAAAGGAAAGAAATATCCCCGTGAATCATTTTAGAAATGGGACTGAGAGCATGTTCAATTTGATGAAAATATTGATGATTATCCAGATGATGATGATCTGGAAGATATAATTAGAGATGAAGGCATGTAGAATCTCAAAAATTATGACTAGTATTGTCATCATTAAAAACTCTAAAAAGTGGTTGATCCATTATTATACTATTTTGGCAAGTGTTAAGATAAAGCAGTGTATTATAGCCATGTGTGTACTATAGCTATGTGAAAAATCAGTGTGTACTATAGCCATTAGGGCATCCTATGTACCCCCAACCCTCTATAAAAAGAGAGGCTGAGTGCTAAGGAAGGACACGGATATTTGAGCATTCTTGAGCAAAAGAGAAGTCGGGTTTCTCCATTTCTGAATGAGAAAGCATCTCTAATGATCTTAGCTCAAAGTCCCTCTTCAAGCTTTCCATTGTAATATTTCCACTTTCATGTTTTAAATAAAAGAAGTTTCCACTAGGGAACGTTATTCAATTGAACCTTATGTCTTAGATATTGTAATTTCTTGATTAAAATCTCACTATCCTATAAAACTTAATTAGTGACTACGATTTGAGGTAGAAAACGAAACGGATCTGTACTGTGCCTGATCTAAGGAAGTTGGGGTTGAGATTAACAATCTCTGTAAATCGAAAGCTAGAGGAACATCGGAGTCCATCACTGACTGTATTCAGGTAATCGTCGAAACTCTCTAATTAAGCTTTCATTATTTTGCTAAGCATAGTGGGCCGTTAATCACAAAAAATATAGTATTTATGATATAAGTAGTAGATTATGATAATTAGTACTGGTAAACTCATTGTAAGAAGTCCAAACAACAATATAAGCTTAGTTTTATTAAAAAGTCCCAAAAATGTGAGTATTTGCACTTAAAACCTAATTTTGCGCAAAAATAGCAAATTCAAAAAGTTCAGGGACTAAGTTGCAAAGAAAAACTTCAGCGAGTAACTATTTCTTAAACTATCGACCCTACTAATGGTTTACCCGAAATAGTATGCGCTTGGGAAAACATTCTAAAAATGTTGACCACTCAAGAATATGACGCAAAAATATGACTTCATAAATAGGATGTTGCTATTGGTGGTGTAAAAGTCCAGACATGACATAGAGTACAAGCCTAACATTGTTATCAAGACATAAATGCTATCAAATTCCTGACTAAGTGTATCCTAAAAGACAAGGAACAAGTCTTAAAGATCAAGATAGTTCTTCCACACAAAATGGTTTAGGAGCAGGAATCATCATAATGTCCCTTGTGAGAGACGGCTTTGAGCAGCCTTGTGTACATTCAAGGACCTAGATGCTGAAGATGTAAGGGTTTTTAGTGACTCATAAGTGGTAGTCAGTTAGACGAAGGGTGAATTTGATGGCAAAGGAAAATGAATAGTTAGGTGTTTTGGCAAAATACGAAAGTTTTGTAGAAAGCATAAAACACTTTTAAATTACCCATATAGTAAGAACTAAAAAGCAGTTGGCAGATGCACTAAGAAAGTCTGTACATTTCTCGCAGCCTGACTCCCCTGAGGAAAGCCTATTAGGAATTGATGAGGAAAATAACTATAGAAAAGGAAGAAGCATATGTCACTTACAAAGTATATTCCTAAATGATGAAAATTTTTTATCTAAGATCTATGATGGTGATTATGGGGCTTACATTGGGGGAGAATGCTAGTATGATGGTGATTACCAAATAACGCAATTTCCTATGTTCAAAAATACAAAAAGTGTCTTGCCCTTAGGATATACGTACTAGCAACCAACCCTTGGAATCTATTCCATTTATAAGGTAGGGCATTGACATTTCAGGACCTTTCCGTCTAGTAGCAAGTCAAAGAAAGTTCTTGATTCTGGGAATTGACTCTTTACCAAATCAGCTGAGGGCTAGTAGCCATTATCACATACCAAAGGGAAAATGTTCAACCCAAAATTATTACATTTTATACCCTTTTATTATATAATAATTGCTTGGAATAAATTGGTTGAATTAGAATTTTGATAATGTTTTTTATTTGTTTTGTAGGAACTGGAAACGCCATGGAAAAAAATTTTCGCTCAAACAAGTGCAATAGTCAAATCAGATTGAAGAGGGCAATAAACAAGAAAAGAAAAAGAGACCTAGGAAAGAGCAGCCCAAGGCCCAACGTGCAAAGGCCCCCTTTCCTAGTCTTCCCCATCCTCTTTTTTCTTCTCTCGCTAGCCCAGGCCTGTTTCGCTGGCCCAAACCAGTTCCCTCTCTTCCCTGCCCCTTTGTTTCTGTTTTGCGAGGTGGGCCAAAAGTTTTTCTTTTCCTTTCCCAGACCTGGTCTGCCTCCAACTCTTCTTTTCATTTCTTTTTCTCTTCCCCCTTTGGCGAGCCTAGCATCTGCCTTCTTGATTCCAGCTTGCCTTTTTTTTTTTAATCCCACACATGCCTATCATGTGATCTTGGCCAAGTCCCCCCCCAAACTCTTCTTCTTCTCCGCGATATTGTTGTCTTCTTGATTGCCCAGAAAACTAAACCCTACGACCCAGAAGTTCGAACAGAATAGAAGAAGTTGCTGCCTCTTCATTTTCCCCACAACATCGATGACATTTTCTCTCTCCTCCATCATTGATCATATTAATACTATTCTATAGCTAACTTTCAACATCATCATCAATTTGATGGTTTCAAATAAGAAATGGGAGGTTTAATTCGGGAATAATGGCGGGCAACCAACAGGTTTGAGGACGGTTTTTTTTTGGAGCCAATAAATGGAGGTTGAAGACAGCATAGAGAGGAGTAGATTAGGGTAGGAGAGAGTAGACTTTAGGATTGTTGTCTCCTTTCAATTTGGTCTTCAATTTCATTTTCAGGCTTGTGATTGAGACTTGTTTTCAATTTACTTTATGCTCTTTAAAATTGCAGTGCCTGTTATTCTATTTCAATGGAAGCCTGAGTGTTGGTAACTAAGCTAGGTGTTGGTGACTTGACATTAATTGCATTTTGGTTCAAAATTCTTGTTTTGGTAAGCAAGGTTTTTGCAAGTTAGATTACTGTTCACAAACCTTGAATTCTTCTTTTCTTTTAGTTACTTAGTCTAGTGAAGTGTTTGGTAGAATAATTTAACCTTGGTTATGTTTAATTTGGCATCTAGAGTTAACTCTGATGTGAATTTTGGTAACTTAATTTCACAATACATCCCTGAGATCAACACCCGTAAGTGCTACGACGTTCAACCATATGCTTGCGAAAATGACAACAAGTTTGCTGTTGCCAAGGATAGGAGACCATGGCGGGATAGGATTAAGATCTTAGATCGCAGAGAGGTGACTTCGTAGTTGTCTTTCTATTGCGGTAGGGTAGGTTTGGTTGTTGTTTGCAGTTGTTGTGTTTGTATGTAGGTAGTACTTGTATCTGGGATTATTTATTGAACGTCCGTTAGCTAAGGTATGGTGTCTTCCTTTGATATATTGTACTAATGTTTGCATAGTTACTACCCTTTATTTATTATTACTCTTTTATTCATTTTCGTGATGCTTATCCTTAGTTTTGCCCCATAAAATGTGTTCACAAAACTTTTCTTATATAAAATGTCTCCATAAAATCCTTCTCTTATAAAATGTTTTCACAAAATCTAGTTCTGTGGGTATCTTGGAATCAGTCTCTCAACGGGCAGGCATGCCGGTTGAGGTAAGGTTGCCTACATCTGGATCTCCGCAGACGCTACGAAAGCGGGACCAACACTAGGAGGTGTTGTTGTTGTTGTTTGCCATTGCCAGGGATGGTTTGTGAAATCTGGTTGTGTCAAGTCTTAGTTTAGTTATTAGAGTCGTTTGATTCATTTTTGCTTTAATTTTAGAGTTGTGATTTTTAATTTTAGTCAAGTCGTTATTTAGTTTTAGTAATTTAGTTTAGCTTATTTTTGATTTTGTATTAAGTTAATATTTGGATTTTGATTTTGATTTTTGATTGTTATTGAGATTGGTTTTATTTTAATTTTTAGAGGCTATTTGTTCTTGAAAAAACAGTATTAATCAATTTAGTTTATGTGCAGCGAAAAAAACAAGGCAGAATTGATCCAAAACTAATGCAGTGCAAATTTTTCTACAGTTTTAGATTCTGTTTAAATTTTCTGGAGCATTTATGGTGTGATTTTTGTTGTGCTGATATTTGTTCCACATTGAGCATAATTTTTAGAGTTGGTGTGAAGTTTTCTGGAATTTTTGGGATTGTCTAGATTTTTTGGTGAATTTTGGAACAAAAAATTTGTTTTGATTTTCTTACACTATTTGGGGACAAAAAAAAAATTACAAAAAAATTAGTTATGGCCCTTGTGATTGTTTGGAATTTTTCATCTATTTAGTTATAATTTTAGGTGTTTTATTTTCTGTCTTAGTTTTATTCTTTAGATTTGGCTCGTTTAGGTTTTAGTTTATTTTCTATTTTGTTTTAGTTTAAGTTGTGTTTTCTATTTTTGTTTTTGTTTTCGGTTTGGTTCTTTTTCTATTTCTATTTTTGTGTGTCAACAAAAAAAATTAGAAAAAATGCTCTTCTTTTCAATTTGGGTTTATTTTCTATTTTTTGTATTTGGTTACTATTTGATGTTTGAGCCTTTCTTTTATTTTGGTAACATAGTTTTTTTTTTTAGTTTTTTTTTCGTTGTTCACTTGATTATTGAATTTTTGTTTTAGTCGTTAGTTAGTAAATAGTATCCTAGATGCATTTTCTTTTCTTGAAAAAAACCTTTAAAAAAATAGAAATGGAAAATCCCAAAAAAATTTAAAAATTCTTAAAATGAAAAAAATATCAAGAATGCTAGTTTTTAATTTTCCACAATTTGAGCATGAACCTTCTTGGAGTTATTTATCGTGACTTAATAATTATTGTTTTCAATTGAATAAGGTATTTCAAAAATGAGAAATTTGTGAGGTCATCGCTGCAGGTTTGAATTCTGTATCTTGGGGTTTTGTTGACTCTATTTGTCTTGGAGGAGTAGTGTGATTATTATCTAAAACTCAAGATGAGGTTTGGGATTTTTTTGAAAAATTAGCTTGGGATACCAATGGGTTTGAACAAGCTAAAGAGAATTTATACTACCTAACTTATGGTGAGTATGATTTTCATGCTAATCCTTATTCTCAGGATCACTTAACAGCTTCACATGACCCATATCACTATTTTATGCCTCCTATTTTATGGGATTATTGTGCGTCTTCTAATCATGATGCTTGTACATGCCTATATCGTAATTATGTGGATGCTACATGTGCAAGCGTTGAAAAGAAGATAAATGACATGACTAATAGAATGATAGAGAACATGAAAAAGAAAATTACTGAATATTCTCAATGTTTTAATCAATGTAGGGAGAATTATAGTAGGTGTAACTCTAGTTTAGGATCTCCTAAACCTGAAGTTAGTCTCTATGATGATTTTGAACCCTCCTATTCAGCTAGACCACACTTGAATGAAGACATGCCTTTGCCTAGTCTAGAACAAGAGAGTGACCTCTCTACGTCCCTATCACCTGATCTTGCACCCCACACTAGCTCACCTAAGGATATCGCTGATGATGTCTTCATTTCCGTCGTCCCACTCGACCCTTTTAATGACTCTTATGAGCTTCAGGCGGTTGAACAATTTGACACTGTTGGTGAGTAAGGTATGAGCATCACACCTAACATTGAGCATCATGAGATAGATGGGTCATAAGTAGTTATTTTACAGGAGTCATGTGATGAGGTATTTGAGCCCACCATTTTAGACTTTGATGATGAAATTCTTCTTGTGGAATATGAATATTTTGTATGTGGGTTTGATGACAATGAAAGTTTTGATGAGGGTTTCTGCGCTGAATATGAATCTTTTTCTTTTGACCCTGTCCAAGCTAACCCCTTTTTGAATATTGCGAATCTGACAATGTCGAGTCTGGTTATGTTGTCATTGAGAATTTTGATTTAGATCAGACTATATTGGATTTAACAAACTTGTCAACTTTGCAGCCACTATTTTGCCTAGAGTGCTCATTCATGACAATCCAATTTCTACGCCGATGACATATTTACTGGCTAATTATGAGTACATCTATATGATTTCTAATCGGGCCCAACAATTTGAAAAATTGAAGCCGGCTGCTACTTATGCTGCATTGATATTATGGATGTACTCTATTTAGCATCAACTCTTTCATGTTCATGGTTTTTATTTTATAGAGAGTTGTGCTTGCTTGTTTGAAGAGCTATTTCGTGCGCTAATGGGATTTGATTTGGGTAGCAATTTTCAACTTGAGGTGGAGTGCCTGGTGCTCCATAAGTTCCTTGATTGTAAGGAATGCTATAGCATAGGTGTAATTTTGTATCTGACCTGGTATAAATGTTCCTCTTTCTCTCCTCTTTTAATTTTATTTTCTTTTGTTTATATTTTTTTGCTTTGTTTTATTATTATTATTTTTTAGTTTAGAGTATTGTCTTTGTCTTTAGTTTTGAGTTTTCTTTTTCATTTTGCGTATTTGTGTTTCTTTAGTTTTTATTTTGTGCTTTCTGTTTCTTTCCACTCAAAAGGAGGACATTTGTGAGATTTAGGTGGGGGCGGGGTGAGGAAACCACGTTTAAAAAATATTGTAAAAAAAATGAGATTGAAAAAAAAACATAATAAAAATTGAAAAAAACTTGAAATTTTCACCCAAAAAAAATCCAATAAAATTTTTGTTTTGTTTTTGTGAAGCTTTGTACTATTCTGATCAGCTTAAATCCCCTGTGCTTTGACTTCTAGCTTGTATATAAGTGTGATGTGCACAAGAGGTCTCCGTCCTCAGTGTGTCATTTTAAGCCCTAATCCTAATCCAAATTGTTCATTATTGATGTGCTATCCAATTCATCTATGTACCATCATCATTATCGCAAGGTCTTAGCCTTCTATGATTGGCTCTTCCACTTGTCCTTGACAAGATTACTTTGGTTTTTGTTTGTATTCCAAAAAAAAAGAGAGAGAAAAAATGAAAAAAACAATGACAATCGAACAACGGAAAAAAAAGAAGAAATTTGGAATGAGAAGTATCTCTTTGAGGCATACGTTACTGGGCGTTACCTTTGATGCATGTACCACTTGATGTTGTTCTTTGAGGCAACACTGCTACTGGAAAAGCTTGCTTGCTATGTTAATAACTCAATAATGTAGTTTGTGTCAGTCAAGTTAGATTGAGTTTCACTCTGGTAAACCTAAGCCCTAGGATAATGATGCACTTGCACACGAGCACTGGGATGGATTCAAAGTTTTGATGCACAGTGGGGTGAAAAGTTAGTGCTTTGATGTCATTCATGGGATAACGAGCCTTGATGAGTATGTTATATTTATATACAGGCCAATATCTTCGCTACATGGGTGATTTGGTTAGTTAGAATGTCCACATGCTTCTCCCTTGTATATTTACGTTTGTAAATCCAAATTGTTTCTCTATTTTTGTCTCTCTTTTCCTTTTTCGATTTATTTCTTTCAAAGATTTTGTGCGTACATCTTCTGGAAACTCTTATGAGACGTTCCTTGTCAACTAGGGGTAACCTAGGGGTTCAAGGGGCGTGTTGCGCGTGCTAAGTACAACTGTGATTCCTACGAAACTGAGTTAGGATTTTATTTTCTTTTTCTAGGATTTCTTGTTTTGCTTTAGTCGAGGACGAGCAAAACATAGGTGTGGGGGAATTTGTTCAACCAAAAACTATTACATTTTATACCCTTTTACTATCTAATAATTGCCCAGAATAAAGTGGTTTAATTAGAATTTTGATAATCTTTTTTGTTTATTTTGTAGGAACTAGAAAAGCCGTGAAAAAAATAAATAAATTCGCTCAAGCAACTGCAATAGTTGGATCAGATTGATCAGGACAATAAACAAGAAAAGAAAAGCTGGCCCAGGCAAGAGTAGGTGCAAGGCGCAGCGTGCAAAGTCCCCCTTTCCTAGTCTTCCCCATCCTCTTCTCTCTCTCTCGCGCTGGCCCAGGCGCGTTTCCCTGGCCCATACCAGTTCCCTCACTTCCCTTCCCCTTTCTTTCTCTTTCGTGGGGGCGGGCCCAATGTTTTTCATTTCCTTTCCCAAACCCGGCCTACCTCCACCTCTTCTTTTCATTTTTTTTCTTTTCCTTCTTGGGTAGGCCCAGCATCTGCCTTCTTGATTACAACTTGCCTTCCTTTTCTTTTTTAATCTGCATGCGCTTATCGCCTGATCTCGACCAGGCCCCCCTAAACTCTTCTTCTTCTGCACGATACTGCTGTCTTCTTGTTTACCCAGAAAACTGAAACCCTGGAACCTAAAAATTCGAACAAAACGGAAGAAGCTGCTGCCTCTTCATTTTCCCTACAACATCCATGACATCTTCTCTCCCCTCCATCATTGATCATATTAATAGTATTCTGCGGTTACCTTTCAACATCATCATCAATTTGACGGTTTCAAATAAGAAATGAGAGGTTTAATTCGGGAATAATGGCGGCCAACCAATAGGCTTGAGGAAAGCTTTTTTTTGGAGCCTTAAAATGGAGGTTGAAGACAACATAAGGAAGAGTAGATTAGGGTAGGTGAAAGTAGATTTTAGGATTGTTGTTTCGTTTTAATTTGGTCTTCAATTTCATTTTCAAGCTTTTGATTGAGACTTGTTTTCAATGTACTTTATGCTCTTTAAAATTCGAGTGCCTGTTATTCTGTTTCAATGGAAGCCTGAGTGTTGATAATTAAGCCAGGTGTTGGTGACTTGAGATTATTTGCATTTTGGTTCAAAATTCTTGTTTCAGTAAGCCGGTTTTTTGCAAGTTAGATTACCATTCACAAACCTTGAATTTTTCTTCTTTTCTTTAAGTTACTTAGTCTAGTGAAGTGTTTCGTAGAATAATTTGACCTTGGTTAGGTTTAATTTGGCATTTAGAGTTAACTCTGAAGTGAATTTTGGCAACTGAATATCATAATACATCCCTAAGGATTGACACCCATAATTGCTAAGGTGTTAAACCATACGCTTGCAGAAATTACAACAGCAAAGGACCTCCTATAGAAAACATTGTGATCAGATATGACATCCCGATAGGTGCCACACTCGATGTTGGAAGCTAATTAATCCAACCGTTTTAGAGTTACCATGAAAGATTTGCAATCATAGTAAACAACATAGCAGTGGCTGGACCATAGACTAATATAGAAGTTTACGCTTCCAATAAGCAAATCCTACAAGCTCTAACGAACAATACTAAGGCTTCGAAGGGAGTCTAGGTGGATGTCTAAATTTCTGTAAATAGGAATTAAAATGGAGTGTGAGACACTAATGTAGCGTTTGGTTGAAAGTAATGCAATCACTAGGTAATGGAATCAACCATGTAATGCAATTGTTAGTGTAATGGAATGGGATAATAATTGCATTACAATGTTTGGTTACAAAGTTTTTACAAGTGTAATGAAATGAATTCATCTACAAACAATACTTGATTTTACACGTGAAGTGAAGTATTTGCAATTCAATTCGCATTTTATTTTTGCCTATTTTAATTATTTGTAGCTTCGTTGATAAATATCATCAAATATCTTATCATCATGATTACGATGTTTTACATGAGACTTACTTCACTCTATTTCTTATAGATTACAATAATGTAATATTGTTCAAGTTTACCAAGTAGAGAGAAGATGATGATGATGAAGACGTGTGTGTGTGTGTGAGAGAGAGAGAGAGAGCATAGAGAGAGAGATGATGTCCAGAACGTACAAAAATATAGTTACAATAATACGATCATGGTCTAGGTTAAACTTTATCTAATATGGAGAGAGGAGAGAGAGGAATGAGTGGGGCTTCAAACCTTTAAAAAAATAGTGTCAAAGTAATAAGAGAGGGGAAGTAGAGGAGAGACAATGGAGATAACAGAGAGAAAGTTCCCAAATATAATAACTTATAGTTGGATAGATTTTGATTCAAAGGTATGCAATCAAAATTGTTTAAGAAAAGTCAAGTAATTGTAATTGCATAGATTGAGGTAAATGTAATTACAATGCAATCTTGATTACATTCCTTAATGGTAACCAAACACGGCAATGCAATCGCCATTACCATTTTGATTGCATTACCACTTCGATTACATAAAACCAAACAAGCCATAAGGGTCTAAGTTGTCTTTCCCTATGGTTAACTCAGGGGCAAGCTACACATTCTATCTTGTCTCAAAAGTTATTTTAGGTCATGAAAGTTCAACAATTACCAACTCAAAGTCAGTCCTAAAACCTTTCGTAATATTGCGAAGTCTATTATGGAAAGCTTGCCTAAAGCCAGTCCTAAACGAAAGTAAAGCAGCCTATCTAAGTCTTTAAGAATGATATTGAAATTGTTGGAGAGGACACCCTTTGAGGCAAGACTTGTCTCTTATTTTCTTCCATTAATGTTACATGAAATTGATCCATTCTTGATCTTTAGTTTCAAGCATCTAACGCAATCAAAGTCCTTTGCACTTAGGAAGCCCATGAATACCTAAGCAGTTAATGTTGTCTGACGAATCATCAAAGGGGTTGAATTAGCACTAAATAAAGCTTAGTCTTTCTTTCTAATGCTTTCCCAATGAAGTGTACTAGATTTATGCTTCATCTTTTTATTATCTACAAGTTAATCCCATTTCTCCTACAAATTGCAAGAATTGCAATCTATTTCCACAAGAATCGAATGATGAAGTGAATGAGTGAAAGCAGATTTCTTATCTCCTTAAAGTCTTGGTGATTGAGTAGAAGCTTTTGATAGATTAAGGGTTGCTTTGTCCTTCAGCAACTCATTGGTGGGTCTTCTAACCTTGGTCCTAGCATTACATTTATTCATGTCATACCCTTTGTTACTTTGTGCTTTGCTTAGGAAGTTAAAGTTAACTCATGCTATATTCGGAGGCCAACGCTGGTGGCTCTTGAATTCCGTTTTGAGAGCCATAGTGTTGAAACTGCCCAGCTTTGATATATTTCATTTGGTGACACAACAAAATGAAGTTGTTGCTTGAGTTTTCACCCCTTTCTATTCTACCTAAAAGTCTCAAACACGAGGGCCAAATTGTCTTCTCGAATAACCTTTAGCTGTATAGAAGACTATCTACCAAATCCAATTTGGTTACAGGAAGTTGTTTATCTTTTAATCTCTTAATTCATAGTCTTATAAAATAGGTGACTTCGGTCATGGAATTAGCCTTCAATCCTTGAAAGACGGAGATGATGCCCTTAATTGTTAACTATTCCATTGAACATGTTAGTTTAAATAGACTTGATAGGGACTAGCACACAATTTTCTAGCATGATTGTGATGTTGATTCTAACCTAAGTCCTTCAACCATTTCGTTTTAGGAATTATAATATAGATTTTTTATGGAATCCATTATACTTAAGTCGACCTCACGATTTGTTTGGCATGGATTAAGTAATTTAATAAATTCTGGTAGTTCTTGTGGATTCGACCAGCACTCGCTGACCATTAGACAATGACACCATGCACTTGCGATTAAGACTAATCAATTACACCACAGTATAACTAAAAATGTCACTAATATGACATTACCTAGACACACTGAAAAGACTACTCTTTATTTGGGGGTAATGAAATTGGACAATAAAGATTAGGAGTTTAAAAATAAATTTGACGAATTAATGAAATAAATTAAACATCAAACAAATACCTATCAAAATTAGCAAAGGAAAGCCCTTATCATAATTTATATAGAGCATGCATATTACTATTTATGATTAACATACAAATTGATTTATTCATGTGTTAGACTATGCACGACAACCCGTACTGAATCTTCCCTATGTTGCCTTAGTGTTTTAGTTACTAAGGTTAACGCTTAATAAGAGGCCTACTAGTTTTAAGAACCCTACCATCCATGTAATAATTTAATCAAATTAGAACAGTAGGAATCACAAAACATTCATGTAGCACCTTGTAATCAACTTACTAGCAAATGTATTTAACAAATATCTAAAGCAATTTTCAAATTAAAATAGACAGGTACGAGTCATGTATGATCAATTAGGGTGATACTTATGCCTAAAAGACTACAAATTTTATGTACTTAAGTCTTTTAAACTATTATATCAATCTATATTAAACTAATAAGCAGGCATCCTAATTGTTCCCACATAAATATCATGAACAATATGAACAAATCATTATAGAATCATGAGTCATTCAATAAGAGACTGGAGCACAAACTTCCCAAATACTTAACACTACATGATTTCAAGTAGAATCTGCTTTGTAAATAAACTACTCACTCACATTACAAATAAAAACACTTAAAATATCCAAATGTATCATGCTTAAAAGAACTCTAAATTAATTAATCTAAATAAAGCTATAATATTAGGCATTTGACAGTAATGATGCATGAAATGATCTTGCAGCCAATGTTTTGGTGATGTGATGATGATTATGATGAGGTTGTTATGATGATAATGACGAGCATATGGAGAGATTGGTAAGGTGGTGAGGATTGGCTGATCTGATAATGACGATGAATGACATGATGAATGTGATGACGATTATAATGTGGGTGGAGAGGTGTGGAGAAGGGATGGATGGCATGGGGATGCTGGTGAAGAAGGCAAGGGGTGGCTAAAGTCATTTTGTTCTTTTCTTAGGGTAAAACACCTTTTCGTTGTAATAAAATTAGGGTTAAGCAAGTTTCTTCTCCTCTAAGTCTTCTAACGTCCCCTTCCAAGTATGATTAGTATCTCCATTTTTTCACCCACCTCTTTTTGTAAAATAAATCGTCATGAAAGAAATCTTTTCATAAGTCACTATTTCTTAACTCGATAAATTAACTTTGATCCTTCAATGTATGAAACCCATTTTGTGATGTCTTTTATTCTCATGTTCGCTTTATTAATTATTAATGTTAAAACAAATGACCCAAAGTAAACTAGAAAAAATAATCTATATAACATAAGCTAAACCATTGTTAAAGAAAATATCACTGCTAGATACCCCACTTTGTGTGGAAATTATAACTAAGGGACCACATTATGAGACTATATTTAAAAGGGAAAATATTATGTGGAAACTATTTTAAGGGGACCGATCACTATTTGATATACCTTTTAGCCCTTAAACTTTTCGTATTTGCATTTTAGCCAAAATTCTTAAAAACTTAGCTTTGAAAATCCAAAAATTATGCATGTGAAAGTTTTCTTATAAGTACTGCTTGAGGCCCTCTTTCAAATGGTATCAGAGCCGCACAACCAAAAATAATTAAGATAACTAAGCTAATTAATAATTGATTAAACTAATTAACTATGATTAATGCTAGAATCATCACCTGCTTGCCCCTTATTCACATATTGCTCACTCTCCGGAAGGCCTTTCTCTAATAAGTTTGCAATTAGACTATATCACTGATATGGTTTTAGAGTTAAAAGCAGAATTAGCGAACATTAAGACCGAAGTCAATGAGCTTAAGAAGCAAATATATGTAATTCATCTGTCTCTAGTTGATGAAGTATGACATAGCGGAAAAGCTTCTAGTATTAGTACTCCATTTTAACACAAGTATCCTTTCCAAACGGAAAAGCTACTTCTAGTATTACTACTCCATTTTAAATGAAGTATCCTTTCCAAAACCCAAAAAGTAAGATTTCATTTCCTTTGCACAATATAAAAATCGAAAAAAAAGTAGGAGAAAAATCTGTGGGAAAATCGACTGAAAAAGCAGAAAAAGAAGACGAAGATAGAGTATAAGCAGTATAATCTTAAAGAACTACAGAATATGCTTTAGAAAGAACACAACCTGGTAGAATTAAACAAAATTAGTGCAATTAGTGGCAAATATGACATATTATTTGATGATAATGAAGGAACTAATATTATCTTATTAGAAGAAGAAATATATCAGTAGACGAACCTTATTAAACTAGAGGATTTGAATGTGTTACGTTTAGAAGAAATTAGAAAAAAATTGGATAAACAATATAGTAAAATGACTGTTGAGGATGAGATTAATGAAATTGGAGAAGCACTCGACTTAGTGAGACAGAGACCAATCTGATTAACAATGTTGTTCCTAAACCTAAAGAATTTGGTGAAGCTTCTAGAAGAAATACTCATTTTACAAGACCCAGGTATGTTCGAGCAGGAGCAACCAATTTTTCCTTCAGGTTCATCCCAAGTAAAACTACAACCTCTGAAGAAGTTGGCCTTACCCCTGTTAGTCAGACTGGATGCATCTTAAATATAGATGGAGCCTACGATAGAGAAGAAATATTTGAACATTGGAAAAGAGGCATGAATAGTGTCTTAAACCTAAACACACCATGGGCTGCTGCAAATTTTATAAATTACATCGAGCATAGTTTTTTTGGCACTGTAGCTTGTTGGTATGATTCATTAAATGAGGATGGTAAAAATACAATGAGAATGATGGAAACACCAGCTGCAACGTTCAAAAATCCATGCAAGAAAATTGAAACCGAATTTATCGGAGCTAAACTTGGTTCTCAAGAAAAGGCGAGAGAATGATAGAGAAAGATTAAAAATATAGAATTATGGGATATGAGATATCTAGAAAATTATATTGCTGAATTTAATCAACATTATTGCAACATTGGGCATAATGAAACCAATCTTGGGATGTTCTATGACAAATTGCCATATACTATAAATTCCACAATTAATGAAAAATACATTGCATAGCTTGAACGAGTAAATGTCATTGATACCCTTAGTTTGAGAATCTTTTATCTAAGAAAATGGGTCAATGATCTCCAAAAGCAAAAGAAAATTAAGAAACAATTCCTAACTTGCTAGGATTCACCTCACCAATGGGGAAAAGAACCTAAAAGGAGACGAAAAAGAAACTTTTATAAGAAAAAGAGCTTTAATAAGCAAAGGGCACAGAAATATGAACGAAAATATTATAACAAACCAAGTCCTAAAAAAGGCACATTTTTTAGGAAAGCAGCTTGTTGTCCTACAGAGAAAAACAACTACAAATGTTGGGCAAGTGGAGAGTAGGGCATTATGTTAATGAGTTCAAAAATAGGAAGAATAATAAGCTTATTGAAACCTTGGGTGGCCTAGATTATGGTAAGCTTAGTGAAGATGACGCCTTAGACCCAGCCCTGAACAACAACAAAGGGATTGTTGAAGTTATGCTGGATAATGAAGAAAAAAACCATATGATGGAGAGTAGCTTAGTTAGTCTTGGTGTTGTTCAAGGAAAAGAGTTTGTTGTAGACAATGATCACGAAGAAGTTAAGAGAGACTAGGTTCATCCCATAATTCAGAAAGATATGATCTATAGAAATCCATCTTTCAATTAAAGAGTAAGCATGTATGCTAGATGATGGAAGGCGATTTAGAGATAAAAGACTATGAGTATGATGTGAGAGAAGTTAATCTGATTAATTGGGAAAACATTCATAAGTTGAACAAAGATAAAAGGTATAGGTATATCAATATTGGAAGTGTCCAAGTGCAAATCACTCTATTACAATATTATGTTAAAGATGTTGATCTTTATGCTTTGCTCTGTGATATAAGCATTCCAAATTTAATAATCAAATTATCATAGGGATTAAGACCAACTTGTGCAATCGATCAGTAGGATTCAATTATCGACCTTTATATTTTGTAAGTTGAAAAGATGAGTTTGCTAAAAACTTTCTATCCCTTAAGATAAAAACCCGCATTGAGAACTAAGAGGTATATGATAAAGTTATATGATATTTTGAAGATGGCAACTTTGCATATCCATCACTAAGAGGTAAGTTGAATCTGAATAGAATTATCATAGGGAATCATAGCTTTGCAACATTTTCAGACTCGACAAAAGGAGGGGGATATCCATTAAGGATATTTTGAAAAATTATCTACAAACTTGATAATTCTATAGATCCAAGGACTAAAGTGACAATGGTGGAAGTAGAAAAATTTAAAAGTCCTACCCATATGCAAAAGATTCAGAAGGTTAAATCCAATCTTCAGGAGATAAAAATTGATCGTTCATGGATATCTAGCTTTGCCATCCCTACAAAAATCAATAAGAAAATGTAATAAAAATTAATGGGAATAGTATAGTAACATTAAACCCTAATTATTAAGAAGAATAAGTACAAGATGAGAATGGGGAGAAGGATCTTCATCAACTAAAGAAGAACATATGGAAGATGAGACAGTTAGTATGACTAGTGAAATGAGTAGAATGAGTTTTGAATTTACAAGACCTAGTGTAGACAAAAGTCTAAGACTAGATAAAGAGCTCATTGGGTACAAAACAAAAGCTATTAGTGAGCCAATTTATGAGGATGAATTAGTCAAAAACATGACTATGGAGATATGCTATGAAATCACTAACGCAAATCCTAATAGCACCTATGTCCGAGTAAACGTCTGCTTGGAGAGATATAATAAATATGGGTTGTGTGTCTGCACAGATAATGCTTGTTCTATATACTCTGGGAAAGGATTATTATTTCTAAAAAGTTTATGTGGAAAAGTGTTAAAAATCCTTTACAATTGAGGATAACTGATAATAGTATTATGAGTCACAGTGAAGCCACACAAGGGTTATCCATAGAATTAGGATGAGTTCAATGCATTATACCAGTTCTATGGGCTACTAATCAACCCCTTTCATGACATGAATATTGGAAATAATTTTAAGAGACTACATTCACCATGCACATAAGCCATTAATCAAATAATATTTACAGTCAATGGTCACTCAGTTCCTATTGAAAAATTGAGCAAGGCTTACACTCATCAGAAAATAGAATTTACAAGCAACCAGTGTGGTGAAAAGTTAATACCCGTACTACATGAGATAGCATTGAGTATCTCACTGCTTGAGTTGTCTATTAACAAGCAGATTATTGAATAACAAAAGCAATTATGTAAACAACTCTACTATGATAATCCAGTAAAATTTTGGGAAAAAGACAAGACATTTGCAAAAATTACTTTGTCAAATCCCAATACTATTATTGGAGTCAAGCAAATGGTGTATACGCACTAGAATATCCAAGAATTTGATAAACAAGTAAGGAACTTTTGCATAAAGTATTAATCAGGAATAGCAAGAGTCCTCATGCCAACCCGGCTTTCATGATAAGAAATCATGCAGAAGAAAAAAGAGGAAAAGCGAGAATGGTAATCAATTGCAAAAACCTTAATGATAATACTATCTGTGATGGTTATTACATTCCTAACAAAACTGTCCTTTTTAATAGAATTGATGGCGCCTCTTAGTTCTCTAAAATAGACTACAAAAGCGGTTATTCGTAGATAAAATTGGATGAGCAAAGTATTCCTTTAACTGCATTTAGTGCCCCACAAGGAGATTATGAATGTATAGTAATGCCAGTTGGTCTTAAAAATGTGCCTCAAATATTCTGGAGAAGAATGGATAAAATATTCAAAGATCTTAGTCATTGTTGTTTAGTCTACATCAATGATATCCTTGTCTTTTCCAAAACCATAGAATAGCACAATGATGATATCTTACCTATCACCCAAAGGTGCATTGATCATGGAATTATACTTGGTAAGAACAAGTGCATTTATGCTGAATAAGAAATTGAGTTCCTAGGCTTAGAGATAAAGGCTGGACAAATCATCTTACAAAAGTATATTCTGGAAAAAATAAAGAATTTCCCTTAAAACATTGAAGATAGGCAACTTCTTAGATGCTTTACCTATACTTCAGATTTCATTAAAGATTAGCTAAACTGAGAAAGCCGTTGCAGCAGAAACTCAATAAAGAAGGAAGTTGGACATAGACCACTAATGATACCATGATTGTTCAAAACTTTAAAAGGATGTATAAAAATGTTCATGTTCATAATTTGCCTAATGAAGGAGATGATTTAGTTCTTGAAAGAGATGCCACCAATAAGCACTAGAGTACGGTACTCAAAATCAAAGAAGGAGAAAATCTCTGCAAATATTGTAGTGGAATCTTTAATAAGGCAAAATGCAACTATCCCATGATGGAAAAAGAAATACTTGTAGTCATAAGGTGAATTGAAAAGTTCTTAATCTTTTTAGCCCTAAAAGCTTCTCTTATTCGAACATATTACAAAGGAATACTTAGTTTTATGAAAAAGAATTTATCAAATATGAAGCACGATGGCGACTCCTACATTGGCAATTATGGCTTAACTAGTTTTCGTTCTCTATTGAACATATATAGGGATCGAAGAACTCTATGGCAGATGGTTTAGCTCAAGAAGTTGCCAATGGTAATTATAAAAGCAGAACTCCTGCCAAAAAAGGAGGAAGCCCATAATGAAGTGCCATTACTACTTGAATGGGTTACTCCTAGTAAGGTCCTTATTGATAATTTGGAATTCCATACAAAAAGTAGATCATCCTTTGGTCCATTATCTTCTGCATACAAAAATTTCCCAAAGATTTTCCCTTCTAAAGTTACAAGTTAATTTCCTTAGATGTCCTTATGATCTCTAAGAAAAAGTAAGTTCTCTTCTTCAGGAAAAATGGTTCAATGAGTGGTATAGAGTCTGCATTGATTATTGTCACCATTATTCCTATGATATTTGGGAGTCTTGGATTATAATGATCTACTTTCTTGATAAGTCTGGAGTTGGTGGAGTTAGTTTCCCAATAAATTCAATCTCTCCAAATGACCCCATCATTTAAAGCCTGGGAATATAGGATGATACTATATTTTATGGAAATCCCATATCCAAAGTACCCATTTTCCTCAAAATTAACCAAGTTTCAACAATGCATATTCTGAAGGATCCATTGAATTCTAACTTGCCTACATGGGGAGGTACATTGTGCAGTAATCGAGTATGAAAATGGAAAAGCCGAACAACCCATTATCTTGTTCAAATTGTTGATTACGACGATCCCTATGATCAATGGCACGAATGGGTTCCACATGAACGAGAAATAGTTACTAATCCTACTTTAGCAACAAGCATAAGTTTTTATAATATTTTTCATCAAAGTAGGGTATTAATTAAACAAGGAAAAAACGTTAATAGGTTGTGGCAACACTATTTTTGCCTATGATAATAAATTCAAAGAATATATGAAGGTGGAAGGACCGATTCAGAAGATAGCGTTTATTATCTCTTTGACGTTGGAGTTAGAAAATTCTTCTCACAAAAAGGAAAGAAATATCTCCTTGAATTTTTTTAGAAATGCGATCCAGAGCATCTTCAATTTGATGAAAATATTGACGATTATCCAGATAATGATGATCTGGAAGATATAATTGGAGATGAAGGCATGTAGAATCTCAATAATGATGACTAGTCTTGTCATCATTCAAAGCTCTGAAAAGTGGTTGATCCAGTATTTTAATATTTTGACAAGTATTGGCTTTGTACAATAAAGTAGTGTACTGTAGCCATGTGTGTACTGCAGCCATGTGAAAAATCAATGTGTATTATAGCCATTAGGGAAACCTATGTACCCCCAAGCCTCTATAAAAGGAGAGGCTGAGTGCTAAGAAGGGACACGGTCATTTGAGCATTCCTGAGCAAAAGAGAAGTCAAGTTTCTCCATTTCTCTATGAGCAAGCATCCTTAATGATCTTAGCTTAAAATCGCTATTCAAGCTTTCCATTGTAATATTTTCACTTTCAAGTTTTCAATAAAAGAAGTTTCCAGTAGGGAACGTTATTCAATTGAACCTTATGTCTTAAATATTTTTATTTCTTGATTAAAATCTCACTATCCTATAAAAATATATAAAACTTGATTAGTGACTACGGTCCGAGGTAGGAAACGAAACGAATCTACATCGTGCCTGATCTAAGAAAGGAGGGGTTGAGATTAGCAATCTCTGCAATTCAAAAGCTAGAGGAACGTAGGAGTCCAGCGCCGACTACGTTCAGGTAATCGTCGAAAGTCTCTAATTAAGCTTTATTTATTTTGCTAAGCATGGTGGGCCATTAATCACAAAAAAATATAATATTTATGATGTAAATAGGAGATTATGATAATTAGTACTAGCAAAGTCATTTTAAGAAGTCTAAACAACAATATAAGCTTACTTTTATTGATAAGTCCCCAAAACGTGAGTGTTTGCACTTAAAACCAGATTTTGGGCACAAATAGCAAATTCAAAAAGTTTTGGGACTAAGTTGCAAAGAAAAACTTCATCTAGTAACTGTTTCTAAAAATATCCACCCTGTTAATAGTTTACCAAAAATAGTATGTACTTGGGAATACATTGTAAAAATGTTGACCCCTAAAAATTATTTCCATAAAATCCAAGTTACCCTAGAGTCATAAATTGATTGAAAATATGCATAAATTATGACTCAGCAGTATTCAAGCAACTAACAGCAAGTTATATCAAGAATCTTGATAGAAAAACCATTAAGAATATGGCGCAAAAATATGACTGCGTAAATGGGATGTTGCTATTGGTGGTGTAAAAGTCCAGACATGACAGAGTACAAGCCTAAAATTGTTATCAAGACATAAACGCTATCAAATTCCTTACTAAGTGTATCTTGAAAGACAAAGAACAGGTCATAAAGATCACAACAGTTCTTCCACACATGATGGTTCACGAGCAAGAATCATCATAATGTCCCTTTAAGGAGACAGGTTTGAGCTGCCTTATGTCCATTCAAGGACCTAGATGCTGAAAATGTAAGGGTTTTAATGACTCATAGGTTGCAGTCAGTTAGACAAAGGGTGAATTTGATGCTAAGGGAAAAAGAATAGTTAGGTATTTTGGGAAAATACGAAAATTTGGTACAAAGCATGAAGCACTTTTAAATTACCCACATAGTAAGATCTAAAAAGTAGTTGGCAGATGCACTAAGAAAGTCTATACATTTCTCACAGCCTGACTCCCCCGAGAAACGTCTATTAGGAAGTGATGAGGAACATAAGTATGCAAAAGGAAGAACCATATGTCACTTATAGAGTATATTCCTAAATGATGAAAATATTTATCTAAGATCTATGATGGTGATTATGGAGCTTACATTGGGGGAGTGAGTGCTGGTATGATGGTGATTATGCCGAATAGTGCAATTTCCTCTATTAAAAAATGGAAAAAGTGTCTTGCCCTTAGGATATATGTACTAGAAACCAACCCTTGGAATCCACTCCATTTGTAAGGTAGGATATGGACATTTCAGGACCTTTCCCTCTTGTAGCAAGTCAGAGAAAGTTCTTGGTTGTGGAATTGACTATTCACCAAATTAGCTGAGGGCTAGTGGTCATTATCACAACCAAAGGGCAAATGTTCAACCCAAAATTACTACATTTTATACCCTTTTATTATATAACAATTGCTCGAAATAAATTGGTTAAATTAGAATTTTGATGATGTCTTTTATTTGTTTTGTAGGAACTTGAAACACCGTGACAAAAAACTAAATTCGCTCAAACAAGTGTAATAGTCAGATTAGATTGAAGAGGACAATAAATAAGAAAAGAAAAGTAGGCCCAGGCAAGAGCAGCTCGAGCCCCAGCGTGCAAAGGCCCCTTTTCCTAATCTTCCCCATCCTCTTCTCTTCCTCTCTCTATCTCGCTGGCCCAGGCCCGTTTTGCTGCCCCACCAGTTCCCTCTTTTCCCTACCCCTTTCTTTCTCTTTCGTGGGCTAGGCCCAACATTTTTCTTTTCCTTTGCCAGACCCGGTCTGCCTCCACCTCTTCTTTTCATTTTTTTCTATTGCTCCTTGGACCAGCCTAGCATTTGCCTTCTTGATTCCAGCTTGCCTTCTTTTTTTTAAAATCCCACACGTGCTTATCAAGTGATCTCAACCTCCCCCCCCCCCCAAAGTCTTCTTCTTCTCCACGATATTGTTGTCTTCTTGTTTACCCAGAAAACCAAAACCCTGTGACACAGAAATTCGAATAGAATAGAAGAAGTGGCTACCTCTTCATTTTCCCCACAACATCCATGACATTTTCTCCCTCCTCCATCATTGATCATATTAATACTATTCTGCTGTTCCCTTTCAACATTGTCATCAATTTGACGGTTTCAAATAAGAAATGGGAGGTTTAATTCGAGAATAATGGCAGGCAACCAATAGGGTTGAGGACGACTTTTTTTGGAGCCTGAAATGGAGGTTGAAGACAGCATAGAGAGGAGTAGATTAGGGTAGGTGAGAATAGATTTGAGGATTGTTGTTTCCTTTCAATTTAGTCTTCAATTTCATTTTGGGCTTTTGATTGAGACTTGTTTTCAATTTACTTTATGCTCTTTAAAATTCCAGTGGCTATTACTCTGTTTTAATAGAAGCCTGAGTGCCGGTAATTAAGCCATGTGTTGGTGACTTGGGATTATTTGCATTTTCGTTCAAAATTCTTGTTTTGGTAAGCCAGTTTTTTACAAGTTAGATTACTGTTCACAAACCTTGAATTCTTCTTCTTTTTTTTTAGTTACTTAGTCTAGTGAAGTGTTTGGTAGAATAATTTACCTTGGTTATGTTTAATTTGGCATTGAGAGTTAAGTCTGATGTGAATTTTGGTAGCTTAATTTCATAATAGATCCCTGAGATAGACACTCGTAAGTGCTATGATGTTAAACCGTACTCTTGTGGAAATTACAACACGTTTTTGGCGCCATTGCTGGGGATGGTTTGTGAAATTTGATTGTGTTGAATTGTAGTTTAGTTATTAGAGTCGTTCGATTCGTTTTTGTTTTAATTTTAGAGTTGTGATTTTTAGTTTTAGTCAAGTCGTTATTTAGTTTTAGTAATTTAGTTTAGTTTATTTTTGATTTTGTATTAAGTTAATATTTTGATTTTGACTTTTGACTTTTGTTGAGATTGGTTTTATTTTAATTTTTCGAGGTTATTTGTCGCTGAAAAAACTGTATTAATTAGGTTTGTTCTTATGCGGTGAAAGAACCAAGGCATAACTGATCTAGAAATAATGCAGTGCCGATTTTTCTACAGTTTCAGATTCTGTTTGAATTTTCTGGACCATTTTTGGCATGATTTTTGCCTTGCTGATATTTTTCCTACATTCAGCATAATTTATTTAGTTTTAATTTTGGGGGATTTATTTTCTGTTTGGATTTTTCTGCACTGTTCGGAGACAGAAAAAATTCACAAAAAATTTATTTATGCCTCTTGTGATTGTGTGGAATTTTTTGTCTATTTAGTTATGATTTGGGGGTTTTATTTTCTGTTTTAGTTTTATTCTTTATATTTGTCTCATTTAGGTTTTAGTTTATTTTCTATTTTGTTTTAGTTTCAGTTGTGTTTTCTATTTTTGTTTTTGTTTTAGGTTTAGTTTATTTTCTATTTTTGTTTTTGTGTGTCAACACAAAAAATCAGAAAAATTGCTCTTCTTTTGTGTTTGTGTTTATTTTCTATTTTTTGTGTTAGGTTACTATTTGGCGTTTGAGCATTTCTTTTATTTTGGCAACATAGTGTTATTTTTGTTACTTTATTTTGTTTTGTTTACATGATTATTGGAGTCTCTTCTTTTTGTTTTAGTCATTAGTCTGTAAATAGTGTCCTAGATGCATTTTCTTTCCTTTAAAAAAAACATCAAAAAAAATTCAAAGCGCCAAAAAAATTGAAAAATTCTTAAAATCAAAAAAATATCAAGAATGCCATTTTTCAATTTCCCACAAATTGAGCATGAAGCTTTTTGGAGTTATTTATCACGATTTAATTGTTATCGTGCTCAATTGAATTAGAATTTTCAAAAATGGAAATTTTGTGAGGTCATTGCGGTGGGTTTGAATTATGTATCTTGGGGTTATGTTGAGTCTATTTGTCCAGGGGAGAAAGTACTGGGATTATTATCTAAAACTCAAGATGAAGTTTGGGATTTCTTGAAAAACTAGCTTGGGATACCTATGTGTTTGAACAAGCTAAAGAGAATTTATACTACCTAACTTTTGGTGAGTATGATTTTTATGCTAATCCTTATTCTCAGGATCACTTAACAGCTTCACATGACCCATATCACTATTTTATGCCTCTTATTTTATGAGATTATTGTGCGTCTTCTAATCATGATGCTTGTACGTGCCCTTATCGTAATTGTGTGGATGCTAAATGTGCAAATGTTGAAAGAAGATAATTGACATGACTGATAGAATGATAAAGAACATGAAAAAGAAAATTATTGAATACTCTCAATGTTTTAATCAATGTACGGAGAATTATAGTAGGTCTTACTCTAGTTTAGGATCTCCTAAACCTGAAGTTAGTCTCTATGATGATTTTAAACCCTCTAATTCGGCTAGATCTCACTTGAATGAAGACATGCCTTTGCCTAGTCTAGAACAAGAGAGTGACCTCCTTACGCCTCTATCACCAGATCTTGCACCCCACACTAGCTCACCTTGGGATATCACTGATGATATCCTCATTTGTGTCGTCCCACCCCACCCCTTTTATCGACTCTGTGAGCTTGAGGTGGAAGAACAATTTGACACTGCTGGTGAGTTAGATATGAGCATCACACTTGACGTTGAGCATCACGAGATAGATGGGTCAGAAGCAGTTATTTTACAGGAGTCATGTGATGAGGTATTTGCGCCCACTATTTTGGAATTTGATGATGAAGTTCTTCTTATGGAATATAAATCTCTTGCATGCGGGTTTGATGACAACGAAAGTTTTGATGAGGGTTTCTGTGCTGGATATGAATCCCTTTCTTTTGAATCTGAATATCCATTATATAACTTTATCATATACCTCTTAGTTCTCAATGCGGGTTTTTATCTTAAGGGATAGAAAGTTTTTAGCAAACTCATCTTTTCAACTTACAAAATATAAAGGTCGATAATTGAATCCTACTGATCGATTGCAAAGTTGGTCTTAATCCCTATGATAATTTGATTATTAAATTTGGAATGCTTTATATCACAGAGCAAAGCTATATGATAAAGTTGAGAACCTTCATATCGAGTCTGAAGATGGCAAAGCTAACCTCTTTTTGAATATTGCAAGTTTGACATTGTCGAGTCTGAAAATGTTGTGATTGAGAATTTTGATTTAGATTAGACTCATTTGCATATTGGACTTAACAGACTTGTGAACTTTGCACCCACTAGTTTTCCTACAGTGCTCATTCATAATGATTAGGCCGACGACATATTTACTGGCTAGTTGGCAATTGACATGATACTTGTAAAACACAAAAGTTTTCCAATCAGTACAAAATAACACATACGCCTAATATTTTAGTATACACTTATCCATGCAACTTGGCAATAACTAGTAGAGTTAGGGCTTGTTCTTTTCGTTGGTCTTTTCCAATTTACTAATTTCAACCTACTTCGACCCACTTTAACCCACTTCAACCAACTTCAACCCACTTCAACCAACTTCAACCCACTTCAACCTACCTTAACCAACTTTACCTTATTACGAAGCCCAATTTATCAATGAAAAGAACAGACCCTTAATATACACAAACATAGATCTTAGAGTCGAGAGTTCACATATAGTTCCCAATCATCGCCATAGGAATGAATGTTTTAGTGCAATTAACGTTGTCATTTCATTCCAAGTTACCAAAACACTTGTATATTGAAACATTCTAAAAGAATTCTCAAATTTATAACAAAAGAGAATATGTCAACCTGAAGAATATTTCAAGAAAGTTTAACATATATCTATAAATATATGAAAATAAATTTAATCATTTTAAGCATAATTTGCAAAACAAAATTTTCAAAAACATATTTTTCAAACCTCTCACCTAACTTATTTAGGGATGGTACATATATAAATTTTATATATGTAACATATGAAACATATTCTCGTAATATGTAACATAATGTTTCATGAATTTCAATCAAGCATATAAATACTTATTACATATAGCAGGAAACTCAATTGAAAACAAATAAGCTAATTATCATGGAGATTTCACATAATATTTTCACTCAAAATAATCTCAATGATATTAAATCAAAGTGCTCCTATTTCTCATGAAATTCAATAGAATGAAATATGTTACAAAAAAAGATTCTCTAAGAATCATACAATATTTCATTCTCAAACCGATGTTATCTAGCCGCACAAATATATACTCACAAAAAGAGAATATTGGAGAAATCTCATAAGAAATTCCAATCAAAATATATAAATTCATAGCCACATGCTTTCTCAATTGAAAGGGATAGCCTTGACACCTAGCGCAGGAGAGGATTATTGTCAAGCTAGACCATGAAGCATTAGAAAAAAAAATCTCATCTAATACTTTGTAACCAACTTGTTAGGAACTTAACTTAGCAAATATCTACAATGATTTCCTAATTGAAAGAGATAGTTTTGAGCCATCTGCAATTAATTAGGTAATACTTTTGCTTAAAGACTATACCATATACATACTTATACCTTTTAAACAAATCATATGACTTTATATAAAAGTAACTAGCATGCACTCTATCTAATTTGATGCAAATAGCATAAACAGGATTAATATCAATTAGAAAAGAAGAAAGCGCAAACCTTGTTTCAAAATAATTAATCATGCATTCTTTCAAATAGATTATGCAAGTTGATAAGCTACTCACATATATTCAAAATTAGAATACATAAACTAACAAAAAATCTCATGATTAATTTCAAATAAATAATTAGAAAATCCAGTATTCTAAATTAAAAATTATGAACTACTACTACAACTCCTTCCTTTGACCAAACTGAGCAAAGAAGAAGATTATGGTGGTTAAATAGAGAAAATTCATCACTAGAAAACAAAAAAAAAATTAAACTGAGAATAAAAGCATAAAATAATAAACCAAAATATTAATATCTAAAATTATAGAAAATTATCTAATAAATGCTAAAAATTCTAGGTGAAATAAATTAATATAATTCTCCAAAAAATATATTTAATAATTTTCCACAAAAAATAAAATAGGAAATAAAATATAGAAAATTAAAATAGAATTTAAATATAAAATTAAATAATTAGCAAAGTTTACTAACATAACATACCACAATTTTAAAAAAAAAATAACTAGTATGCATAATCTAATTCTGTAAAGCCAATTAAATACTAGAAACGTAAAATCATAAATAAAAGGTAAATTTTTGAATTTAAAAAAATAAAACCTACATAATAACAAGGACCAATTCTATAAATAAATGTAAAAAAATTATCAAAATTTCCAAAATTCTAAAATTTAATCTCAATAAATTAAGAGTGTATCGTAACCCTAAAATGACCTTAAGATTGAAAATAATCCCAATAAAACTAATTTTAATCCTAGTTCCAAAAAGCTTATAAAACTGCAAAAAGAGAACAGAAAATTAATTGAAAAACTAAACCACACTAAAAGTCAAAAACTCAAATATATCTAGTGTAAAGTTACTTGGACACACATAAATGACTATTCTTCTCTAGGGCTAAACGAACTTTGATAGTAAAGATTAATACTTTAATGATAATACCTAGCATAATCTGTATCCACCGCACAAATTACTATTTATCGTGAACACACAAATTGATTCATCCATGAGCCAAGATTATAGAAGACAACCATTCACAGATCCTCCCTATCTTTCCGTAGTTTTTGGTCTAATTAGGTCTAACCCTAATACAAACACTATTACTTTCGATGACCCTAGCACACCACAAGAATTTAATCCAATTTGAGCATGAAACATTAGAAAAATATCATCTAGCACTTGTAACCAACTTACTAGCAAATTGATTCAATAAAGATTTATAATAATTTTTCAATTAAAAGAGATAGATATGAGCCATCTACAATTAATTAGGTGCTAGATTTGCCTAAAAGATTATAACATATATGTACTTAAGCCTTTTAAACTATCACATGAATTTGTGTCAAACTAATTAGCGCAGACTCTAATTAATCTACCACAAATATGACAAATAATAATCCCAAATCCTTGTAATAATCAATCAATAAGAGAAGAAAGAAGACACCTTGTTTTAAAATTTCAAATAGATTATGCCAAGTTAATCAACTGTTCACACATATATATTTGAAATCAAAACACATAAACTATCCAAAATTCTTATGATTAATGTCAAACTAAAATGAAGAAAATCAAGTCTTGAGAATTAAAAATTACAAACTATTAATACACCTCCGTCCCTTCATTAAGCCAAGTCAAGAAGAAGATTATTGTAGATGAGCATGTCACGTGTAATAGCAGCGTGCCATGGTGGACAATGGACTAGAGGAGATGGTGTGATCGTGGTGATGGGAAAGCATTATCATTTGCCTGAGAAAAGATGGTGAGAGGTGATGAGCTGCATGAAACATGATGTTTGGTGGCAACTAGCTTTGATGAGAAACTTCATCCCGTATTTTCTTGTGAAATCCTAGTAGGGTTTTACAAGGGTTTCTTTTTCTGCAAATCTCTAACCTCTTCTTCAAAGTAGGATTAATGACCCCCTAACTCTAGCACAAAAAATAAATCATCATGAGAGTAAACATTTTCATGGAACATTATTTTTGAGCTGACTTCATTTATTGACTTGGGGCCCTTTGGTGTTTAAAACCCGCATTTTAACACATTTCGTTCTCTCCTCTTTATTAAGCATTTAACTAAAGATAAACAATATGAAATAAATTGCACAAAATAATCTAGAAAATATAAGCTAAATAATTGCTAAAACTATACATAAAATATGACCTAACAGTGGGATATGATCTTGTTAGCAAAGGGAATCTTGAATGGTCACACTAATCCTATCCATGTTGAATTATACTCATGAGGTGCTATTTCTAAATCTCAAACAAGATTTGATTGCAAAGTATGGTATGATGAATGATGTTGTGTACAAACTTGAAATGGAGGTGATCTTGGATAGGGTGAAGGAAATGTTTGTCAATATTATGTCTAATACCCAAGTCATGTTTACAATCAAAGGGCTCATAGTGATAATGTTATCTTTCCATTTTACATTATTTATGGTATGTTGGTAATTCTAGTGCAAGAAGGACTGTAGGTCTAGGTTTGGATATGGCTAAGACTTATGATATGATGGAGCGGCCTTTACAACCACACACCATGCACAGGTTAGGCTTTAATCAAGAATAAGTATATTTGCAGATGTTGTGTGCTAAATCGACCTCTTTTTTTATTCCAAATTAACAACATGACAGAAAAGATATTGGGTGGAAAAATGCTAGTTCCAATGGATTTAGAAGTTTGTTGCACCAATGAGGAAGGGGATTTCGAGGTTAGCAAATGTAAATTGTGGAATCAGGTTACTATAGGAAAATTGCTATGGTTTATAAGCAAAAAAACTCATTGTCTTTGAGTACATTAGGTGCATGGTATCTACCTTAAAAACACTTCTATTTGGGACTCCTCCAGCTATATAAATAGAAATTGGTACATTAGGAAGATTTTACAACAAAGAACACATATGAATAGATCAACTACTGGAAATACAAGGCACTGGGTTGTAATAAGGAAAGAAAAATACTCCACAACAGTAGCATATGAAGCATTGCAAAACCCTAAACAAGAAGTGGAATGGTTGAAATTTATATGGAACCCAACATAAATTCCTAAGGATGCTTTCATTTTATGACTGATCATGAAAAAAAGATATTATATCATAAAAAAAAGATATTAAAAAGGAATACAAAGCAAAATGGATGACTGGTATTGTGTGTCTTTTATGATGAGATGGAGTTTATTGACCATTTATTCTTTAGAAGAGTCCTCTCTAAACAAGTTATGAGCATATTAACTATACTGGAAACCCAAGATGATTGGATGCAAAGATGGAATAGCAGGCTAAACAACAAGTAAATTTTAAGAGGGAAACAAACAATCATATTTCCTATGATATAACCCATAGTTTAGAGAGAAAGCAATTGCAGGTTATTCCTAAGAAGAACTTCAAAAGTAGAATTGATAATAGGGGAAGAAAGGTTTTGAAGATGCAGTTTGTACATAAGAAAAATATCTACAAGAGTTCAATAAATAGGCTACCAATAGAAAGAATTGTACCTAAGGGTATGCCCTCATTATATCAATGTATATCATATCCCAAGAGCTATATCAGTAAATATATATTAAATAATTAATTATGTGACAAATACATTCATAAAAAGTATATACACATGGGCAATGACAACATGTGCTCTTGAGAGCACATGAGAAATTGCCCTTATTATATAGCATTGATCTCTCTTGGTTTAATGGTAAGCGTTCCCTTGCCCTTAAACAAAGAGAATATTATTCAAAATCGTCTTCTTAGGTAAAATAATCAATTTCTCCATATCTATATATTTTCTTATTTTACACAGATGGTTAATAAGGCCTTTTTAAAGGTTAATAAGGCCTTTTTAAAAGATATGTGTAGATATTTCAGTTGTTAAGGGGGTATCACTAGATTTAGAGAAGCTTGACCTGATATGATAACATGTCAGGAATCAGATTGAAGTGGCTTAGTGAGCACAAACCCAAAAGCTTGACCTAATACAATAACATGTCAGGAATCATATCAAAGTTGCTTAGTGAACACAAACCAACAAATCTAATCTATTTCCAAAGCCGACAGGAAATTGGCCTGTAAATTAAGTGGGTTGACTTAACCCGATTTGTGCCAGCTCTAGGTACCACACATATGATGCACCAATTACTTCACACCTTCCATTTGCAGATGAAACTTATACTTTTATGGGGTAGAAGAAGATCAAGCATAAGAACTACAAAGAAGTGTTTTACAAATATGAAGTAGCTTTTGATTAGTATGTAAGTTTCACAAAGACAAATGTCTACTCAATGAAGTTGTTCGTGTTAACAAGAGAAGTAGAACTACATGACGCGACAAAAGTATGATCTCATGATAATACCTTAGTGATTAGGCCACAAATACATGGCGGCATTGTAATGTCTCAAGATGATGCATGAACATCAACATGAATCTGGGTTACAACTTTGAAATAAATGAGTTTAGGTCCTAAAGCTCCAAATGCCCAAAAGCAAGTCTCCTTAAACCTGATTTAGGCTTACTTTTGGGTCACTTTTGAGGTTATCTTCCCATGTAAAGGACAAGAAGTGTGCTTAGGAGGTTTAAATTGTTTGTTTTAGCCCATTAAGTTCTATTTGGTCCAATCCTCAACGAAAAGAGAAAGGAGTGTCAAATCGATGGAACTATCATCTTGACCAAAGTCAAGTAGTCAAGCCTGGTCAATTTTTGTAAAACAAGCCTCAAATGAAAGTAAAATTTTGGTCAACAGTTGTTGACATAGGTCAAACTTTGGTCAAGGTTAAGGTCAAGGTCCAACTATCAAGCTTGGAGATAAAGAGGAATTTTGGACATCTCATCACTACCAGAGAAGTTTCTAATTTCAAATTTCATGTGCTAAATTGTTGTTAGAATACTATTGGTTAGAGTTAGTGCTTGAATCCTATTGGTATGCTAACCTCCATAGGTGCTTAATTTCTATGGGCTTATTTTTGCATCATGGGGAAGGGCCCACCGAGATTATGGCTATAAATAGCCTTTTGTAATTATCTGTATTTAGACTAGACTTGAGACCTGATTAATGACTAATGAAGTTGAAGTAATGAAGCTTTCACTTGGGTGATGATTTTGGGTATTCTCTTAAAATCTAATCTTGATGATCGATTATTTAGAGACTAGATGGATGAGAATTTATCCTAAGTGATGGAAAACTTCTTTTATTTTAGACACATCCCCTTATTTTGCTTATTTTCTTTAAAATCCACAAAAAGTCGAAAAAGTACTTTTTGTGTTGTCTAGTTTGCTCTTGATTTCCTTCATCATTAGTGGTTATGATCTTTAGTAGTTAGAGCCCATATGCATCCAATAGGTGTTAGAGTCAAAGAGTTCTACTTTTGGTTAATTTATGTAGGAAACCTTTCTCCTTTTTCACCCAAACATTCATAATTTGATCCTTCTTAACATTGCCTAAAACTTACCCTTTCTTCTTTGTATTAATCACCCTTTTTGTCCATAAGAACCCTAGCTACAAACACATAACCAACCACCTCAAACACATCCTTGCAAAACATCGCCAAAAACATATACAGCCATTAGCATAGTTTGCCCGTGCTCTTAGGCATGCTTGTCCCATGACCCTGCAACCAAATTCTATTTTTTAGAAGCTTGGCATCGTTGACCCATGCCTACTAGCGCACCTAGGTCACACCCCTTTGAGCTTAATTCTTAGTTGTGCTGCCCCAAGCATACCCCCACCATCTCCCTTACCCATTCTCCATTCTTTCAACCCCTTAAATCACCTAGAGTGGGAAGACAAGGCTATACTGAATTTCCAAGCTCAAGTAAGGAAGTTTAGAAAGGAAATGGTAAAAGTGAAGAATGTTACTTCGAGAGGAATACCATGAAAGAGCCACGTTACATTGAAGCTAATCGGGATTGCACCATCTAATTGAGAAGGTTCCAATATTTGGATATTATCTTGAGGTCAAAGGTTTTTCGAGTCATGAGAGCTTCATAGTGGCTACCCAAAAGTCAAAGGTTGTGTCCTTGGTTGGTCTGGAGGCGTTAGGAGCAAAAGAGCTCTGTAAGGCAAACATGGAATTAAGACGCAGAGATAGCTTAAATCATAAATGGATGTGAGATTCTATCGAGACCTACTCTTTGAAGAGGATCTCTTGAAATAATAACTCTTGAAAGAAGAACCCATTGTTGCTGAAGAGGAGATCAAGATTTAAGAAGAAATAATCCTCATAAGGTTGAATAAAGGAGAGCATTTAGAAGACTAAGGTTCTACTTTGGTTCATGAGGATGCCAAGGAGGAAAATGAGATCATTTGGATCTTGAAGACAAAGATGATGAATCAAAACCAACAAATGAAAGTTATGCTACCGATTGTATCATAACCTCATGCTTTTTTTTTCTCAATTTTGCTAATTTGGGGAATGAGATAAAAAAAAACCAAGCTCTATTTTCATTCTGAATGGGGAAGCTTAGAAATGAGACTTTGCATGGGATGTTACCTATGGATCTTTGTAAAATTTATCGTACAACTACAAATTTCAGCTGCTACTAGGGCTTATAAGTAAGAACATAGCACAGAGAAGTGAGGATCGATCCCTAGAGGAAAGATATAATAATATTTCAATTTAAATCTAGTTAAATTCACAACCCGAATATTTTTTTACTTTTCCTTTTAATTACTAAAATAAATCAAATTAAGAAAATAAAGATCTGAAAAATTACTTACTAATACTCCTAAATATTATAAGATAAATTGTGGAAATAAAAAGGTAAATACTCAGCCAATTATTTAAAAAAAGAAATTAAAATAGAAAATAATAAACATAAAATTAACATAAAAATCACATAAAATAATAAACAGTAAATAGTTAAATTTAAAATCTCATAAGTATGTATAATTGTTTTTATAAAAATAAATCCAAAAATAAAAACAGAAAATAAAATCTAAAATTAAATAACTAATAAACTGCACTTAAACAAATATAAAAAAAATAAAAAAATTAATTACATTTTATTAAAGTAAAATTCTGCACGTATCAAATTCATGAAGTAATTATGAAAAATTAGCAAATAATTTCCAAAATTTACGAAATTAAATAATAAAGATTAGGACTCTATGCAAACCCTAAAGGGAACAACAAAGGGAACTATTTTCCGCACAATTCCTATCAAATTAGTAAATAACAGCAAAAATAGAACAAAATAATCTAAAAATTAAACCACACTAAAAATCAAAATATAATTAATCTAAAACTACTACCTAAAAGATTACTCTTTTGAGGGGTGGGGGAGAAAAAAAAATTAAATATTAAATTCCAAAAATTCAAGATTAAAATTAACAAACTAAATAAATCAACTAAAAAGCAAACAACTAATTATCAAATATACCAAACTTAAGAAAACATTCATAAACTATATCCACCATGCAAATGGTTTTGCTAATTAAAAGAATGGGTTTGAGTCATCTTTGATCAATTAGGGTGATATTTATGCTTAAAAGACTAAAGTTTTTACGAAGTTCAGCCTTATAAACTATCACATGAATTCATATTAAACTAATTAGCATGCATTTCACTTAATCGAACATAAACATCATGGACAAACACAAACCATTACAGAATCATGGAATAAAAATCAATTAGATAATAAAGGACAAAACTTATTTCGAAATAATTAATAGCATGGTTTCAAATAGATTATGCTAAGTATAAAAAACCACTCACATATATTAAAAATCAAAAAAATTAAAATCAATCTAAATATTTTGTGTTTGACAATAAAAGTCCAAATAAAATAAAATAAAATAAAAAACTACTATGATAATATTTGTGATGATGATGGCGCCGAGGTGATGATTGGCAAGAGGAGATTATATGATGGTGATGAGGAGAAGATGTCTGATGATGATGGGGATAATGTTGACAACGGTGTTGATCAAAGGGAAGGCCTTATGACGAAGATGAGAAGCTGATAGTAAGAAGGTGATGGTGATGAAGAGGTGGTGTGGAGATGATGCTCATGATAGATGGTGAGATGAGGAGATGATGGTAGGTAGACCTGTCAATTCGGGTGGGCGGATTAAATATAGGTCGGGTGTATTTGGTTTCGGATAAAATACAGGCGGGGTGTATTTCAGGTTTGAATAAAATATGGGGGGTGGCATATTTCGGTATTACGGTTTTCGGGTCAACCCAACAGGTTGGATCGCCTTCTTCATGAATTATTTCTGTTTTTGTCAAAATCAAAATCACGACATACTTATTACTTAAAATTGTATGTATTTAATAACGAGCATTGGAATTGTAATTTCACAAAAGAATATCAACAATATTCAAACTTTGCAATATGATATATGCACGTAATATACTGGTAGATAATGAGTCACGTTTGGATAAGTTGGCCCGTATATTAAAATATTAATAAAGTGTTAGGCCATTTATGGGCCGGCCCATCCAAAGTACGTTAACAGGTCGGAGTAGTTCAACTTGTTAATAACCCATTTAATAATTTAGCATTTGTTAATTGACCTACTATTACCTAATCAGGTACGCTTTATATATTAGTAGGTCGATCTTAACACGAACACAAGTTGGTCCATTACCCAACACTGACATCAAGTTCAAGACCAATTAGAAGGAAACCAAACGAAAGAATATTATAGATGGACAATATATTTTAATTATCTCTTAATTATAACATCAAAATTTTAGATTATCACATACTAGTATTATTTAAAAAGCGATGAAATGTATTTATTTCACTGATAATATAATGGTATGACTTATACATGTTTAATACTTGTCATATTCTAAATTGATTTTCTCAAAACTAGATAGTTACTTACTTCATGCCCATTTTTTAAAATTATTCCATTTATAAGTTGTATATGACATTATTTTATAAGAATGAATTCAGGAAAGAACAGATACCATCGTCTAATTTGCAAAGGGATGTGATAATTGTACAACGTTTCTCTAAATGATTCGTGACAATCAGAAACTATTATTGTTAAGGGGGAAAATTATAAAAAATAAGGATATAACATTCAAGTTGAGTGGGGACTTCCGGTTCGAGTCGGGTTGGACCCAAAACTTTGTGGGTTTCTTTATTTTGCTTTATTTCAAGTTCAAGTCGAGAAAATCGTGTTCAAAACTCAAAATTTTTAGTTGGCTCGGGTTGAGTTTTCGGGTCAGGTCGGTTTTTGCTAGGTTTAATAATAGATGAGATTGATGAATTTATAGTACAATTCCACTAGTTTTTCTCTTTTTTGGGTAGAATTTCTTCTTTTCTGAGTCTTCCAATTTCTCTTCGATTTAGGAGTAGTAATCTTGTAATCTATTCCAAATAAATCATTATGAAAATAAATATTTTTCATAAATAATTATTTTTAGGCCGACTAGATAAATCCCCTTGGAAATTCCTTTAATAAATAAAACCTGCATTTCAATGTTCTTTCTTTTCCTCTTAACTTTATTAATTCTTAACCTAAAAAATAGATAAAATAAAAGACATTAGACAAAATAATATATATAATATAAGCTAATAGTTATTAAAAATATGCATGAATTATGACCTAACCAATTTCCCCACACTTAGACTTTGGGCCTTCTTGTGTAAAGACATCTAAGACTCCACCTAAAAAACTATCCCTCTTTCTTGTAAAATCACAAATAAAACATGATACTTACACTAAGCATTAGTGTGCTTTGAAAACAGTCTGACTCAAAATTTATTAGTTTTCCCTCCAACAAGTGAACAACTACTAAACATTCAATTGCCATCAAAGAGTTTCTTCGTTAGCATCACAACATCTCTTTAACCGAAGAAACAACTACTAAAAGGGGCATGACTTTTCCAACATGGGTTACTCCATATATAAGGCTCAACCTGAGACCTAAACTTAGAGGGAAAAAAGTGTTGAACCACCAACTCCAACACGTCTTGGTAATCTAACATTTTTTTAAAATAAAAACTAATGTTGACATGTTTAGAGTTGCAGACGACCCTAAAAGGGGTTAACTCTTCTAGCACAAATATTCTCCGTACACAAGCCGATTATGGGGAACAAGTGCAATACCACTTGAACCAACCTATGTCGATAAACCAGTGTTTTTCTTTTATTTTTCTTTTCTTTTTTTTTACAACAAAAGTAAAGTTGCAATTATAATGAGCTATTCTACGAATTCAATAGTCTAGGAAGATAGACTAGGTCCTTTTATTGCCTCTAACACAGTTATACAACATGATCAAATAAGATAAATAATCGTAACCATCATTGATTAAAGAAGTATATGAAGATCAACTCAAACTACTCTGAATGACAATTAGCATGCTCAAAAGTCACCATTCATAAAATAAAAGCAATAAAATAGAAAAAATTAAGAAAGAAAGCCCAACATAAACTCATATTCATACATTATTTTACAAGAAAGACACTAAAAAAGACTCTTTTTTTATGAAATCTTTTTTTTTGTGCTTTTCAAGACTATAGGAACTAATTGCAGGATGCACCTCCCTCCCATACGCATACACTTAATTCATGCATTGTCCCTAAAGCGTGTAAAATAATGAAAATAATGATGAATAAAGCATAATTAAGTGTATAATTCCCTGAAAACGTCGAGTTGCTTCCCAACCAGGACCTTTTTTTTAAATTGTCGTTGGCCCAAGATAACTATAGCTCATGGATCCTTTAGTCGAATCTCCCACACCAAGGAGACCTGATCTCCATAAAAATGCTTTAGCATGTGACCATTTACCTTTAAAATCTTGTTAGCAAAAAAAGATCTAATCTTAACAACACCATCTGGATAGGTTTTTATGACCTCAAAAGGCCCTAGCCAACTTGTGTTTAGCTTACAAAGAAATAATCTCAATTTTGAATTGAATAGTAACACTTTTTCACCTGCTTGAAATTCTTTCCTACTAAGCTTAACTTCACGAAAAGCTTTGGCTTTACCTTTGTAGATCACTGCATTGTCGAAGGCTTCCAGACGAATCTCTTTCAATTCCTTTAATTGCAACTTATGTTGCTTCTCTGCTAGGTCATAATCTAAATTACACTGCTTCATAGCCCAATAAGATTTGTGCTCTAACTATATGGGGAGAAAACATGCTTTAGGAAAAACTGACCTATAGGGTGACATACCTATAGGTGTTTTGTATTGTAATAACCCAGCCCTAACCCATATTTATTTATTTAAATCATATTTATTTATTTATTTAGTCATATTTATTCATTTAATTAATCATATTTATTGATTTTATCACTCATGGTTATTTGTTTAGCCAAATCATGTTTATTAATTAAATTACACTCAATTTATATATTTACCAGATTACCCAATGTAATTTAAATTTTCGAGTTTCATTTATCCTATTTAATCATCCCGGTTGGGGATTCTTCATTTGGGCCCACTTCGCAATTCAAGTTTCATTGATTGTTAATTCAAGTTTCGTTAATTGATTAAATATCAGGTGAATTGATATTAGGCCTCGATAAGTATAATTTAGTGACTAATTTTTTTCTTACCTTCGGTAAACTTTAATCTCGAGCAACACAAAATTTTCCCAACACTTTAAATAATTTTTTTTCAAGCCCAAACTTAGCTTGTTGGGCCCAAAACAAAAGCCCAAAAGCTTGCTAACTTTGTTATTTCACTAATTGCTCATTTTAGCACCTAATTTTAATTAGAAAAAAGCTACTTTTTGGGTTAAAAATTGCAGCCACATGTAGCTAATAATTGACAATTTTTACACACAAAAATTCAGCAAAAATGACAAAATCCAACTCTCTATTTTCTCTCTCATCCTCATGTCCCTTTTGGCAGAAAACAGGGGGCAGCAGCTATTGCCTCTTATGCCGCCATTTTTGGTGGTTTTCGGCCACCTCCTAGCTACCCCGAATTCCCCTTACTACCAACTATCATGTCCAAACACCAAGATAACTCAAAACAGCCCCCTCCTCCCTCTAATTCAAGCCTAAAGTAAGGTATACCCAAAACCCTAACTTGTTCTATTTTGAGTTTTGGGGTTGTTTTAGTTATGATTATTGTTTATATGATCAAATTGATAGTTACTACGCAAATGCTATTGACTTTGGGGATGTTGATCATGGTGGAGTTGAGCTTGAAGCATGTTAGAGTTAGGGATTTTCATGATCAAGTTAGCTTAAGTCAAGTGATGGATTTGTATTGTTTTGTATATGATTTTGTAATCTTTAGTATTATTGATGATTATGATGATGTTTTTGGTGAGTTGGAATCATTTCAAGTGAGGATTTATGTGAAAAGAGGAGAAAGCAAAAATATTGAGGGCTAAAAATGGCAGAAAATAAGGGTGACTTTGGGATTGAATTGGTAATGATTGGCCCACTGAAAAATTATAATTTTTGATGGGTAGATAGGTCAGTGTGTTAGATTTCAAATGCCTATTTAATCACCTTAATCCAAGTTCTGTGGACAAAGTTATGGCTATTTTACTAGAACTGCACAGGTTCAACCAAAAACTAACACACTTGTGTTCTAGTCCCATTTTGGGAATCCTATTGTGGGAATCATATTTTGTTTTGTAAATGAAAGTTTTTGGGACTTCTTAATCCTTCCATATTGGGGATTTAGGTCTCCATTTGAGGTCAAGGGTGAAAGTTATGAATTATTGAAGTGAACTGACCTGTTTTAGTGCAAATTGGACTGTTATTGTAATTTTTGTGCATCATATACTTGGAGGAAAATTCTAAAAATTTTACTATAGATTTTTCATATTATTTTCGAATTTCCTATAATATTCATGAATTGTGGTTGAGTATTTTGAGTTTGGTGATTTTTGGAAGCATTTTGAGTAATTGTGTAAAGAGCAATAATAAAGATGGGGTGAAATTGATCATGCACTCATTTTGTGTATTTTGGGCTAAGTAAGGCCATTTAAGGAGAAAATGAATATTCATGGACTTTCATGAAGCTTTTAGCTTGATTAATGAGAAAGAAGAAGACAAGTATACAATTTGGTAGCTTGTTTATGAGCTTTGAATCAATTATGAATTTTACAAAGAAAATACCAAGTTTAGTGAGCTTAATAGCTTCTATTGAGTTCAGTGACTCATTGATATGGAATTCTATATCTAATATATTTATGAATGAAATATGGAAAGTGGGGAGAATTTTTGACTCAGAAACCATATTTATCAGACCAAGTTATTGTAATTTATACTATTTTGAATTAAGATATATCTCTCTTGGCCTCAAACCTCTATTACTTACTCAGTTCAGAATGTATCAAATGTATTTATCAAGCCATTCTAGTGTACTTGCTGTTATCTTAAACCAAGCTATACATTAGCGAGCCTTAAACTCGTATCAACAACCTATTCCAGAAAAGGCTAAAACCACTCTCCTATTTGTCACCATCAAGGCCTTTTCCTTTGTAATCTCATTTAGCTCATTATGTCTATTTTACTTTCATTTGCTTTATATCATATTTAATTACTTTCATCAATTTAGTTTTGATGTTATATGGAAATTCCCAAGTTATGTATACCATTTAATTACTCAATTTCTATTACACATACTTTTGCTTACTCAATTATGTGAGCAAGGATCATTTACTGACAACACATACCTACAATGACATTAATGGAACAAAGTCGAGGCCTAGTTATTGTTCCCCGTTATGCATAAGTGTTATCAAGTCAGAACATATTTATCAAGTCAAATGACATTTATGAAACAGCTAACTTTTATCAAGTCAGATGACATTTTTAAAGACTCAAGGTACATCCATTGTCTGTATCTTCAGAAAGCAGAACATGTTTATCAAGCTATAACTCTTAATGAGTTTATCAATGAATTAGTTTATACAGTAACTTGCCATTTAACTTATGACTTCGTCAATTATCATCTATTGGGCGTCAGCCCATCATTTACCTACACGACTTCAGGCCAACTCTTCATCGGATTGGCAGGTGTACACCTATGTATAGATCATATGATTGCAAGGGGTTCACATCCATATAATAATGAGCAATTTAGTTGCATATTACTTTTATTTTCATTGTTATTGCGAACTAAATAAATTGCAAAAGTGCGTACCCATCAACAGTATTTCTACACTCATTTTACAATACAAGAATGCATGTACTGAGTTTTAGCTCACATTTTTGAATTGTTTTCATGTTTTCCATTTTAGATGATGAAGTATCACATGTTTCTCCATTTAGCAAGCCCTTTTGGAAGTCATCTGATGCTCACAGTGGATTCAGCATAGTCTAAATGTTGGGATCGACCTAAGGGTCAAGTTGGGTCTATATTCAATATACTTGTGTAGTGTGGAGTGCGAGTAAGCACATGGTATGATTAAATCGATTGTATTGAAGTTGAACTATTATGGAATTTGGTCTTTGATTGTTTCAGTTTAATAGATATTGTGATTGTGAACATAAGTCGTAAGATTAAGTGGTTTTAGTGAGCTTTGGCTTTATCAGGACAACAGTAGTGTCTTCTATCATTAAGTCTTCTGCTGCAGTTTTTCATAAATTATGTCATTTACATTTTGGGGGCATTACATATATGCAATTCTATAAGTCCAGAGAGCTTTATCTAACCTACGACTTCAATCTCTCTAATATGGCCTGACAACATTTTCTAATGAGCCCTTGATCTCTTAATTAGAGATTTCTTCTTGGCCATTTATTTGGGAATGATAACCAGTATACACCTTATGAGTTACATGATATTTGGCTAACAAAGCACCTATGGTTCTGCTATAAAAATATGTTCCCCTATCACTAATGATTACTTTAGGCACTTCATAGCTATGCAGAATAAGAGATTTGATATGTTTGACCACTGTCTTAGAATCATCAGCTCTAGTAGACACATCTTCAATCCACCTAGATACATAATCAATAAGCATAAGAATGAAAGTAAAACTAAAACAAAGAGGAAACTGTCCCATGAAATCAACACCTCATATATCAAAAATTTCACAAACATACACATTATGTAGAGGTATTTGATTCCTTCTAGATAAATTACATGTCTTCTACCATTCTTGCATCTTTTGCAAAAATCATAAGCATCTGTAAAAAAAAGTAGGCTAATAAAATCCACATCCAAGAACTTTGTGTGTTGTTCTTTTGGGTCCAAAATCTTCCACATTTTAAAAAGAGTGATAGAAAGTTAAAATAGAATCGAATTCATTGTCATATACACACCACCTTCTGATTTAATCTCCATAAAGCTTCCATAGATATTGCTCATCTCAAATGTAATATTTACAATAGGCTTTTTCTTCTCTTTTTGAGCTCTAGACATGTCTTTAGGAAACGTTTTGCCAACTATGAAATGAACTATATCAGCATACTAAAGGAACCTATCAATGACAATATATAAAGTCTCATTAGGAAAACAATCACTCAATGGATTACCGCTCTCCCCATTTTCTAGCCTACTTGAATATTCAGTTACTAATTTTTCAGCTCCTGGCTTGTCTCTAATTTCCAATTGAAATTCTTGTTGCCGTAAGACTCATCTAATTGATTTATGTTTTCAGTCATTCTCACTCAACAGATATTTAATAGTAAAATGATTAGTATAACCAGTAACTTCAACACCTAATAAATAAGGACAAAGCTTTTCTAGTGTGAAAATAATAGTGTATATTTCCTTTGTTGTGGTAGTGTGCTTACACTGTGGTGGGTCCAGAGTTCTAGAAGATTAAATGATGTATACTTTGGCCTTGTCAACCTCTAATCCCTTAAATGACCTAGTATTATCGCATACTGCACAATGAAATGACACTTTTCAAAGTTGAGCACCAAATTAGTCTCAATGCAACACTTAAGCACTAAAGTAAGAAGAAGTAAGCAATCATCAAGCGAGTCACTACAGTAAAATCATAAATGAAAACTTCTATACTTTTGGTGATAAAATTAGAAAAATGCTTGTCAAGCATCTCTAAAATGTAGTAGAATCATTACACAGAACCAAAGGACATCCTTCTAAAAGCATATGTGCTAAAAGGATATGTAAAAGTAGTATTTTCCTTATTCTCAAGAGCTATAGGGACTTGAATATAACTTGAATGTCCATTAAGAAATCACTAATGTGGCCTCCCAGCTAATTTCTCTAACATTTGATCCATGAGGTGTAAGGGAAAATAGTCTTTCTTTGTCGCTTTGTTAAGCTTTGGATAGTCAATGAACATTCTCTAGCCACTTTGGACTCTAGTTCGTACTAATTCACCTTCCTTGTTCTGAACTACTGTTGGCCCCCTTTTTAAGAACCACATGAACAGGACTAACCCACTTAGAATCAGCTACAGGGTATATCACTCTAGCATATAGCCACTTAAGGATTTCATTTTGAACTACCTCTATCACAATTCAATTTAGTCTTTGCTAAGGGTCTCTTTTTTGGCTTAGCATCTGATTCCAATACATTTTAATATGAGCATAAAGTGCCTAAGCCCTTTGACGTATGTTGAAGTCCATGTTAACACTTCACTGTGTTCTCTAAGCACCCTAATAATTTTATCCTCTAGCTTAAGTTTAAGTGCTTTAGAGATTATAAAAGGTAAGATCTCATCGTCCCAAACATAAGCATAATTAAGATTCTAAGGCAATGGTTTTAGTTCTAATTTAGGGGTTGAGATACAAGAGGGCAGCAACCTTGTGTGACTTTCAAACAGTTCTAACTTCTTAGGTCTGTCAATTACATGCAATTCTAACAAAGACTCCATGTCATCTATTAACTCATTATCAACATGGTAAGGCACACTTCATCTTCATAAGACAATCCATAAATATCCCTGGATAATTCATCGATCATATCAAGTGCACAAAGATAGTTCACATCAGCAGGAAATTTTATGGCATCAAAAATATTAAATTGAATAACTTCACCATCAAATTCCATAGTCAATGGTCCTCCATGCATATCTATCTTTGCCCTAGATGCTTTAAGAAATAGTCTACCAAGCAACAATGGAATGTGAAGGCATGCATCACTCATGTCCAGTATATAAAAATTGCAAAGCAAAACAAGTTCATTGATTTGGACTAAGTCATCCTTTAAGACTCTATCTGGGTATGCATTGTACGTATCAACTTACTAAACGATTAGACTAGTTTTCTTTAACTTTCCTATTTTTGGTTTATCATAAACGGACCAAGGCATCATGTTAATGGATGCTCCTAAATCATGTGATAAACCTCATTTTTGTCTGATTTTCCCTGCTTTCTTTTGGCTCATTTCCCTTCTTTTCCCTTGATAAAGTAGGGATTTGAGCAACTTTGACCTCCTAAAGAGTCGTTGCCTCATTTTAACCCCTTTTCTTTCTTTTTCAGATGTTTTTAGTTATAAACAAAGAAAGCAGCAACAACCACTAGAAAAGAGACAACCAGAGAGTGAAGCCCAACCACACCAGGGCCGAGAAGGAGCAACGAAGTGAAGGGCCCAAGAAACAAGGGCGACAATGGGCGCGTGTCACGATGGCAATAGCTGTCGTGGGCCCCCTGTAGTGAAACCCATTTTCCAGGGGGTAGCGATGGCCACCCGTCATGGTGGCGACGACCCATCGCCGTCCCACAAAATCTTTCTTGGCCTCCCATTGCTACCGGTCGTCATTCGCACCCCCGTGGCTCTTATGTCGGTTATTGCAAATGTAAGTAGGATTTTCCTAATTCCAGGGGCGATTATTATTTTTCCTTATTAAAACCACTCTCAAATATTTTAGGGTTAGCCTTTTAGCTGAAGGAGATTTTGGGTTTTATTGATCTTTGTTGAAGGATTTTGAAAATTCATCTCGGTGCCTTGATCTAAAGTTTTCTTCTCTTTTTCCCTGTCTCTTTTCTTTGATCATTGTTTATGGTTTGTTTGATGTTGGTTGCTTGTGATTGTTTGATTTAGATGATGATGATTAGTAAGTAATTTCTCCCCTTGAGTTGGGGATTAGGATGCTATAATGCCCTAAATAAGTTAGGTGTGATTTATTCTTTGGATTGATTTCTTGTTTCTTAAGGGCTTTCCATTCGCCCACCAAGTGTTCGCTGAAATGCCCAAAAGAGCATTTCACCCAATACTTGGGGCGAATAACTACATCGAGAGGTGAGCTATTGCCTTATGTAGGTAGAGGGAAGGATAACAAGCCTTGGGTTGCTTGGTAAAGGGTTAGCTATCCTAAACCCCAATCTCTCAAGCTCTAATAAAAATAGGAGAGCTTGTAGATTTGGGTTGCCCTTGTCCTCAGGAATAAGGTTTACGTACTTTTAAATGAGCCGACCAACCCCATATAAGTTGCATTATAGGAAAGCTACAGAGGAAACACATATCTAGTAGGAATAAATTAGCATTCTAGTAACTAATTTCCCGACTCAAGACTTCTCCGATCGGAATTTCATCCGCCAATTGTTGATAGTTTTTCGTAGTTGATCTCTTATCCTTAGCATTTCATCTTTCTAGATTCGATCCACTTAATTACCTAGGTAATCTAAGAACTTCCTTGAGGATTGAACCTCTACTAGCTGGCTTTTAGCTATTGCTATACCGTGCGGTTGCGATTTAACTTAGTTCACATCAAGTTTTTGGGGTCATTGCCAGGGAAGTTTTTTTTTTTTTTCCTTCCATATCACAGCTAGTTAAGTGATTGGAAAGCTAGATTTTGGCTCTTGTTTTCTTGGATTTGCCTCTTGTCCTTCATTAACTTTAATTACTTAGATTGGCTTACCTTCCTTGGCAGTGCTTTGTGTTGCATGCTTAGGAGGAGCCAAGGTTCAAACAACTTGATCCCCTTTGACCTGAGATTGAGCCAACTCTCTGGTCACGTCAAAGACAAGGGAGAAGGTAAGGGAGGAAAAGGGAAAATTTGAAGAGGAAAACATGGAGCACAATCCCAATAAAATTCCGTTGAGGGACTTTGCGATGTTGGATCCAAATGCCATCCCATCGAGCATTGTGAGACTCCCCTTAAAAGCAAATAAGTTCTGTTTTAATCCAGCATTCATCACATTGTTTCAACAAGACCAATTTGGCGGTTATCCTATGGAAAACCCCGACAACTACAGTACATCATTTGTTTAGAAGTGTGATACAATTAAGATCATTGGCATTTCCAATGATGCCATTCGCCTCTGGCTCTTTCCATTCTGATTGAACGATAAAGCTAAGTCGTGCTTATTGAATTTGAATGCCAACACATTTACCACATGGGATGGGCTCTCGAAGGCATTTTTGTGCAAGTACTTTCCACCTAGAAAAACCACCAAGCTTCTCAATGATATCACATCTTTCACCTAAATAGAGGGTGAATCCTTACATAAGGCTTGGGAGTGGTTCAAGGAGCTCCAACAGGAGTGCCCTCACCATAGCATCCTGGATTGGCTACTAGTGTAAATTTTTTGCAATGGTCTTCAACAACCAATGAAAATTTCTATTGATGAGGCCACCAGAGAAGCTCTCATGGCAAGCCAATTAACGAATCCAAGACATTACTTAAGGACATGGCCTCGAAGAACTACCATTAGGCTAGTAAGAGTGAAAATCCCAAGAAAGGAGGAAGAAATGATGTCAAGGAATTCACTATGCTCGCAAGAAAGGTGGATGCACTATTCTAAAACGTGGATGCTCTATTCCAAAAGGTAGATTGCCTTTAACCAAATCCCTCTCATGAGGGTACATCTAGTGGTCATTCAGACATGCAAATGTAAGTGAAGTTTGTGGAATTCAAGGACATGTGGGAAGTGAATACCAACTTAGTCACTCATTTCAAGATTTATCCATTGAGCAAGCTAATGCTCTCCACAATTTCAACAACAGACCACAAAATGACCCCCGCATGAATACATTCCATCGACGATGGTGGAATCACCCAAACTTCTATTACAAAAATCCCAATCCTTTCCCTCACCATCAACCACAAAATCACCCTAACCCTCCCAATTTTCAATACAAGGCTCTCCATTGCTAACCTCGTTAACCTCAACTTCAAAAGTCCAACTTGGAGAGTTTAATGGAACACTTCATTCAAACTCAAACAAAGACAAATGAGGCTCTCGGTGAATCCATGAGCCAACTTAATTCCAAGTTTGAGAGCATGTCCACTCATCAAAAAATGATGGAAACTCAATTTTCTTAAATTGTTCAACAAGTGATCCATCTCTCTCGCTCTCAAGGGCACCTTCCCAGCCAAGCAGAGACAAATCCCAGGGGCCAAATGAATGCCATTAATTTAAGGAGCGAGAAGCAACTAGAGGAGCCAAAAGGAGTTCAAAATGGGTACGATGAAGGGTTGATAGACCACGGGATAGAAGTGGTGGAAAAAGGGGGTGATTTAAGCCTTGAAAATGGAGAGCAAAGAAAAGAGGATAAGATCACCAAAAGCTAACCCGGTTGAGCCTTGTAAACCACAAATTCCTTTCCCTCAAAGGCTAGTGAATGCTAAGCTTGAAGCCAAGTTTGGAAAGTTCTTATAGGTACCCAAGAAGTTACATATCAATATTCTATTTTTGGATGCTATTTTGGAGATGCCTTCATATGCAAAGTTCTTGAAAGATATGCTTTCCAACAAGAGGAACTTATAAAAGAATGCAATGGTTTCTCTCATGGAGGAAAGTACTGCCATCCTCCGAAACAAGCTCCCACTTAAGCTCAATGACCTGGGTAGCTTTTCTATGCCATGTGTGCTTAAAGGACCGACCCTCAAATAATGATAAGAAGGGTGCCCACAAAGTGGAGTTGAATCCATTGCAACTGCACTTAAGGTATGAATTCCTTGGTCTGAATCAAACATTCCTAGCTATCATTATTACTAAGCTTAGTTATGTCCAAACCAAGAAATTATTGTGTGCTCTTCAGGAGCATAAGGGCTCCATTGGCTATAGTATTGATGATATCAAGGGAATAAGTCATTTACTTTGCATGCATCGGATTTTACTTAATGATGACCAAAGACCTTCCCCAAAACCCCAACGATGTTTGAACCCAAATATGCAACCCGTCCTGAAAAAGGAGGTTGTAAAACTTCTTGACGTCAAGATCATCTATCCTAGCTCGGATAGTGAATGGGTGAGCCCGGTGCAAGTCGTGGCCAAGAAAGGGGGAATGCCTGTATTGAAAAATGAAAAAAAATGAACTTATTTCTACTAGAACTGTCACTGGGTGGCGCATGTGCATTTATTATAGGAGATTGAACCAATCCACCTGGAAAGACCACTTCCCCCTCCCTTTCATTGACCTCCTTGGATGGGTATTCAGGATTCTTTCAAATCCCAATCCATCAAAGTGACCCACAGAAAATGATGTTTACAGGTCCATATGGTACTTTTGCATACTAAAGGATGTCATTCGGCTTATGTAATGCCCCCACAACCTTCCAACGTTGCATGCTAGCTATCTTCACTGAATATTGAAAATATTATGGAAGTGTTCATGGACTACTTCTTGGTCTGCGGAGCCACCTTTGATATTTGTTTAGAAAACTTAGTTAAGGTGCTCCGTAGGTGCGACGAAGTCAATTTAGTCTTGAATTGGGAGAGGTGCCATTTCATGGTATACAGGTGTGTAGTTCTTAAACATGTCGTGTCAAATTAGGGTATTGAGTGGATAGTGCGAAGGTAGAGGTTATTGAGCGATTGCATCCCTATCAATGTGGAAAGGGTGTGGAGTTTCCTTGGTCGGTTTTATCAAGGATTTCTCCAAAATCGCCAAGCCTCTTACCTAACTATTGACCAAAGACACCCCCTTTTGTGTTTACTAATTATTCTCTTCGAGCCTTTGAGAGGACCAAGGACGCCTTGGTATATGCCCGTATCATCTAACCGCTGGATTAGACTCTACTATTTGAATTGATGTGCGATGCAAGCACTTTTGGTGTTGGAGCTATTTTGGGACAAAGAAGGAACATGAAGTCATTTGTGATATATTATGCAAGCAAGAAGCTTGATGAAGCTCAAATGAACTACTCCACAATGGAGAAAGAGATGTTGATTGTGGTGTTTGCTATTGAGAAGTTCCTTAATATCTCTTGGGGTCCAATGTGGTTGTCTACACTGACTACTATGCCATCAAGTACCTAATGGAGAAGAAGGATCCCAAGCCAAGATTGATTTTATGGGTGCTTCTCCTCCAAGAATTTTCCCTCAAAACCTAGGACAATAAGGGCACCAAGAATGTAGTAACAGATCACCTCTCCTGACTACCTAGTTCTCAAGAAAAAGATGGGGAGGGGATCCTACCTGTTGATGACTACTTTCTAGATGCCAACTTGCTTGCCTTGGCCACTTCTAATGCCCCTTGGTATGCGCATGTGGTAAATTACTTGGTTTGTGGGATCATGCCTTCCGACTTGAACTTTAATCAAAAGAAACGGTTCTTCTCCCAAGTAAAGTCATACTATTGGGAAGACCCTTGTTTGTACAAGACTTGTGGTGATGGCATTATAAGATGATGTATGCCTAAAGAATAAGTTCCATCTATTATCTTGCTTTGCCACAACTCACCCTATGGAGGCCACGCTAGTGTTGACAAGACCACCGCTAAGATTCCTCAATCTAGTTTCTATTGAACAACTCTTTTCAAGGATGTGCACAAATATGTTCATGCATGTGATCGTTGCTAAAGAACTTATAACTTGACAAGGCGAAGTGAGATGCCCCTTAACTATATACTTGAGGTTAGGTCTTTAACGTTTAGGACATCAACTTCATCGGCCCTTTCCCTTCTTCAAATGGAGACAAATATATCTTGGTGGGCGTTAACTATGTGTCTAAGTGGGTAGAAGAAATTGCTAGCTCCACTAAGATGCAAGGGCTCTAGGTTCTTTAAGAGGGTCATCTTCCCTAGATTTGGCATGCCAAGGGTCTTGATTAGTGATGCTAGTACCCATTTCATCGAGAGAAAGTTTGAAGCTATGCTCATCAAGTATAGGGTACATCACAATAAGGGATTGGGGTATCATCCCGAAACAAGTGGTCAAGTAGAAGTATCAAATAGGGAGATAAAGGTCATATATGAGAAGAGACGGTAACCTGTTTGAGGAAAGATTGGTCTGACAAGCTCCATGATGCACTTTGGCCTTATCGCACCACCTACAAAAGCCCCCATTGGGACTACACCTGTACGGTATTTTTATGGCAAGCCTTGTCATTTGCCAATTGAATTGGACAATAGGGCTTATTGGGCAATCAAGCAATTGAATTTCAATCTCAAGGCTTTGGCAGTGAAAAGAATGCTGGAATTAAATGAACTTGAAGAATTGAGGTTGGATGCTTATGAAAGCTCCTAGTGCATAAGGAGAAAATGAAGAAATGGCATGACAAGTGCATCTTAAAAAGGGAATCCAAGGAAGGTGAATTGGTTTTGTTATTTAATTCCCTCCTCAAATTATTCACGAGAAAGCTCCGCTCACGATGGTCCAGACCGTTTAAAGTTCTCAGGTTTTTCCTTACGGAGTGATTGAGGTATGAAGTCAAAGTTCTGAAGCATCCAAGGTGAATGGTCAAAGGCTTAAGCATTACGTCACCGGTGACTCGATTAAAGAGAAGGTGGTTTACACCCTCTCAATTCCCTTTTCTAAGTGATAAGTTCAACGGTCAAGCTCATAACCTTAAAAGAGTGCCTTTCGGGAGGCAAATCAAACTTTTTTTTGCTTTATCAGCAAATTAGGATAGGAGAGAAGGGGCATTAAAAAAAAATTGATGAATTGAGGTTGCTCAAGCGACGGGCACTTGGCTCTAGCATGCCACCCGTTGCTACCCTGCTGAATTTCGGAATGATCCAGGGGGTGGTTATGGCTGCCCAACAAGCTGGGGAAGGCTCGTCGCCCACATTGTAGTTTTTTTCAAGCCATTTTCTAGGCAGTGGCGACGGCTGCCCATCGCTCGGTGGTAACAGTTGTCATCGATCTGGCGATGGTCCTCGACTCCCTGCTATAGTGTTTTTCTTCATCTTTTCTCTCTCTCCACGCCATTTGTCTCACTCTCAACTCCCATGTCGACACTCTCTCTTTCTTCTACTCTCATCCACCACAACAAACACCACAAAATCCAACCCTTTTACCTCAAATTTCCATCATTTTTCAACATTTCCTTCACTCTTTTCATCTTCTTTCACCCTTCCTTTCAACAAAATTCCTCCATTCTCCACCATTTTCCTCTATTTTTTACCACCCAAACTCTAACCGCTATTTCATCACCTCAAAGCCAGGCGACCTTAGGTTTTTTCAGGTGGCATTCTTGCCGAAAATAACTCCATCTCGCACCACCCTTCTCAACTTCTACCTCATTTTAGCTCACTTTCATCCTTTTCTCTCTCTTCAAGCACTACCACCATTGAAGAACCTCGAGCTAGAGGAGATAGGAAGCTTCAAATTTTTGCTCAAATTGTGCAAAAATTGATCTCACATTCTTAGTGGTAGACCTGGCAAATGGGTCATTTGGCTCGCGTATGTGACATTTCGGGTCGGTTCAATTTGGATCGGGTGAATTTCAGTTCATGTCGACTTTCGGTTAACTGATTTTTGATCCAATATGCTTGTCATGCAAAAATAAACTTCGTAGAAAATTTTGCGTTGTGTACGGTTTGGTTTGGATCAATTCAGTTTCACATCCAATTTCAAGTGAGCTTATTTCGGATGTCGGATGTTGGATCGAGTCAATTTTGCTAGGTCTACTTAGTGGGTGTTCTATTTCCCCACTTCGTAGCTTGCTTCGGGTGATTGGAGCATTATTTGACAATTTGGAAGTTGAGGTACTTGTGGGTATCTACTCATGATGGGCAAGAAAACAACCATATCTGGGTTGTCATCATCGGGCACTTCTAAGAAGGCCAAGCGGTTCGCATCCACCTCCACCGCCAATACACCTTTTAATCGAGCTCAAGTGGCTCGAGGTAAAGGTCTCATCGCTCCTTATGTCATTAACAAGTATCATATACAATTTAATGATCAAGAGCGTATAAATCGCTATGACTTAGTCACTTCAAGAAAGATTAGTGAACCTAAGTATATAGATGACACATTTCTAGAGAGTATAGGCTTGTTGAATGACATTGATAAGATGTTTGAGGTTGTGGAGTAGCGGGAGTTTATGAATTGGGATAAACCAATTTATGAGAGGATATGTTGGGAGTTTCTTAGCTCCTTTAAAGTTAATTGGAAAACCTCTTACAACAATTGGTTGGTTCATATTTACTTCAAACTATTTAATAACCCCTATTATATGAGCCTTGACGAGCTTAATCGTCGCCTTAAACTCCCTTTTAGAGGATGTTGGACCCCTTCACACCCTGACTTTAATTGTCAATCTTTTTGGTGTGAAGGTACTTGTAATGCCCGAGGGGTGATCAAAAAACCTTCTGGGAGCTATGTGGATTCTAGTGGTTCCAAGGCCACCGCTCTTTGTAGCCCGCCCTTTGTTACCTCCACCGCCTCATAGCTAATACCATCTTTCCGAGATTCGATAGCTAAAACAAGATAAGGTTCTTTGGGTTGTTTGTTCTGTAGGCCATCTTAAAGGATGCACCTAATTAATACGAGAGCATTTATCCTTAACCAGTTAGTCTGTCAAGCCTCTGAGAAGCCAATCGTCATAGCCTGTGGGGCATCATTTCAGCCATTGCCTATGAATTAGGGCTAGAAGCTCTCATTGCAAAATTGAAACCTTTGTTTCCGGGAGGTCGGTTGAACTTGGCCACTTGTCTTAATATGGATATCTTTAAGTTGGGGGGCATGTTTATGTGAACCACCCTGGTAAACTTCTTTTCCTCTTGCCTAATCCAAGTAAGATAGATTCTGTTGATGCCTCCAATTGGTCCTATAATGATGATATTGATATGCAGACCAATGAGGATGAACATGAGTAAGAATAAGGGGAGAACGTGGAGATGAAATAGTGGAGATGCTTCATGATGAGGAGATTCATAAGGCGCCTATGAGCTAGAGTCGTAGCACTGCAGGTCATTCCAGGTTCAATGAGGCCCACTTTTATCAATACCTCGATGATCAGTTTTCTCACCTCCATATGAGGACGGACACCACTGATGAGTGGCAACAACAACATGCCTAAGATCATGCCAAGATTCTCCGTCGGCAAGATGAGATTGATGGTCGACAGCAAAATTTGGAGCATCATGTCTTTTATGCCTACGAGCACTACGGTTGGCTCTACCCTTCACCTGATTAGAGGCCTAGTGGCCCCCCGGGCCCCTACTAATGTTTTTATTAGTTTCCCTCACCTCCCCTTCCCTTTGTTCTCCTTAAATGGCTACTACTTTGGGGACAATGCAATCGCTAAGCATGGGGCGGTGAGCTAGCAAGCTCATGTGTCTTGGGGGAATCGTATAGTCTAATTGTTGGTTTTGGTGTCCATTGCTTTCTATGATGTTTTGTTTAGGGAATCTTGTGGTTGATGATGTCATGGTGGATGATTGTTTGGTTGATGGGTAGTTAGGCATGTACATAGTAGGTAGTTCGTTCACCGTTTAGTTGCATCTTTAGGACTCATTGCATATCTGGGAATGCAATAGTATAAACATGTAGCTTAGAGCATGTAGGTATTACATTGCATTTTGTATATTTTATCTTTCTCTCTTCTTATCTTTTTGGATGCAAGCAGGAATATGATGGACGAGGACAATTAATGAACTTGCAAGGTGCACTCCTAAACCTACTCTCCATAATCTTTATGTTGATCATCTAGGTTTATTTTCTTTTGTTTCTTCCAAAAAAAAAATCCTTTTTATGATGATAATGCATGGTGTGATTGTAGATCGATTGGCTTGGTTGTGTAATTGAAATGTGGCTCTACCTTGGTATAAGAAGTGTGGCGCCATAAGCCCCTCTTGGAGGTTGCTTAGCCTTGGGTGCATATTGGCTGCCTTTGAGATTCACTTGATTGTATAGAGCTTGCCTAGTGCGACATTTCTTGGGATAAACGGGAACATGTTGAAGGGTTTTTGAGGGGTGGTGAGTGAAAATTAAAAACTAAATTAAAGTGAGTGAATAAATGGGGAAAAGGATACCTCAAGCACCTACGGTTGTCAATCGTAGTACTTTAAGGGTCGGTCCACAGGGAAGACGTGAAATTTCGGTCATTTTTAATGAAACAATTAAAACTAATTATCTAAACTAAGTGAAATTATTTAAATCAATTAAACAACCTAATTCAACCAAACTCATCTAATCCTAATTCATTAAACATTAAAACTACCTAATTAACTAAAACCTAAACTAAACCTTATACTGATTAACCAATTAAACCAAACCAAGCTGAAGTTAATCAAATTAACCAACTAAACAAGTACTTTATTATTCTGAAATTAAACTAAGGCTGATTACGTCATGGAATTAAACTAAGGAGAGGGCCACGAAAAACTGAAATTGAAAGCAGCAGAAATTGAAAACGAAAGCAAACTGAAAATGAAAAACGAACAACAAGAACAACAGAAATCAGCACAGGGGAAGGAGACGACATCAAGATAGCAGCAGAAATGAACCAAAGGGGAACAAATCAACATGAACACC